>JAMJFZ010001133.1:17377500-18047500 GCA_026225945.1 Cricetomys ansorgei
CACGCTCTGACTTATTACCGGGGGCTTTTCACTTTCATTTACATGCAGATGCTGCCTGTCGATACTTCACGCACAAGAAACATCACTTGTTGGGAAAACAGTTCTCTGAGTTAAAAGACTTTACCAAAAATAATGTCAGATGAATGTGTTAGGAAATGTGATTAGCCCTTACACATTAACTAAAACATCCAAGATCAATAAAGATGCCAGTTTCAAACTTTTGTCCTTCCTGCTTTCTGTGAAATAGTGTGGAGTGCATTGTTTCGAGTTTAAATTAATTTGAGTCATTGATTTGAACTAGTTTAACCTATACCACCGTAGGATGGGAGGCAAGAGTGAAAATTTACTCCCCGGCATGTGGAATAAAGCTGCTTTTAATTTCTATAGCACCCCTCCCTCCAGCTTCTCTTTGTAGTTGTGTGTGGGGCCAGGCCTGTGTCCGCACCAGCTCCACGTTACTGTGCTCACCACCCAGGCCTCCATCTCCCCTACCTTGAGTTTCAAGCCCTTGTAGGCTCCCGTGCAACAGAGCCGGCTGAGAGTCACTAACCTGTGAACGTGGACAGAAAACACACACCCTGGCCACCTCCCACATCAAGCTGTCCATCACTTAGTGAGGCTCACAAGGGACTCCGAAAGTGGAGTGGAAGGAAGAGTCTGGAAAATGCTTTACAAAATGGCAAAGCAGTGTGTCTGGAGGTTTTCATTTTATGTATGCTTGGGGAAGGTCAAGTGTCCGGCAGGATGTGATCTGACGTTTAGATTTAGCTCTGCTGATGGCTTACAGATCTAGGAGGGTTCTTCCCTCCATGCCCAGTGCCATCAGGGGCTGTTCTACCCAAGAGGGGTACTCACTTAGGAGAAATGGACTGTGAAAACAATTTGCTGTTCTTTCACCCTTTGGGGCTTGGGAAATGTCCTGCCAGCTTCTCTAGACTACCTCCCAGCCACAGGAGGAAAGACAAACCAACCCAAGTTTCCCTATTATGTCTACTGCTAATGACTGTGTAACCTGGGACATATGGCCTAGCCTTTCTAATGTCCCCTGTTCTCAATTGCAAAATGCTGCAGCTAATAATAAAATAAGCTACATCCAGACACAATTTTAGAAAGGGTGTTAACTCAGTGCTCATTTGCAGTTTCTGAGTTTAAAATCATCTTGGTGACTAGAAGCTCAGAGTAAACTTTGGATCAAAATGTCCACCTGTGAAGAATGGGCTCTAATCCACAATATCATGGGAAGCAGACCAGAGCTGGCTAAGGACAGGACCCCTACCAGGTCTCTATGCCTTGCTGAGCTTGAGAGCATCTTAATTTTCAACTCCCACTATGGGATCTATCTCAGTATAGCTACAAGTATTAACTGAGCCAATACTTGCTACAAAACCCACAATAGTGCTTGCTAAGAGTTAGCTAGATATTTGAACTATTGTATTTGAACACATCTACCTGAGGCATGGATTAAGGCAAAGATTAATATATTACTTTATATTAATTATTAATATATGTAATGTATGTATGTCTATCCCTTCCTGTTTTTAGTGACTACAGAGAATCGATTTCTTACGAGATGCTTAATTTAGGTGTGAGAGATATGCTGAGCATGCTGGTCAGGAGCTCACAGTGGGTGGAGCCATTTCAATTCTTACCTTAGAAGATAAGAGTATTCTGTCTTTAGTCAGCTTGATATACAGGTAATTATGTGCCACGAGATGGTGTTTTGGTCAACACCCATTGCCAGTGGAGTGGTGACCCCTAACACTGCGTCTCACAGACTACCTAGACCTTGTGGGATGAAGCATGGCTGTTGTGATTGCTCACCTTCCAAGGGGATGTGGGATGCGATGGTTAAAGGGAGGAATACTCAGACTCATCCTTTCCTCACCAGCTGGCGGAGAGCCTGCTCTCAGGGCAGGTTCTCTGTAAGGACAGAATCTGCCTGGGAGGATAGATGAGGTGGAGCCAATTCTACATCAAAGCCCAAGTGAGGGGGGGAAGGAAACAAAAAGGCCTTTCACACATCAGGAAGCATGCATGCACATGTGTGTTATAGGTATATGCTACACACATGCACAGCTGTATGTTTCTGCACAGATGTTCTGTGTTTGGTAGGGACTGGGGCATCCGATAAGGCTCAAGGGTCTAGGGTTGATGTGAGACGAGAAATGGCAAGTACAGCAAAAACTAGCATCTTTTATCTAACCAAAATATAGGAGCCAAAGAATTTGGTTCCTTCTTAAGATGTTGACTTATACACTGTCTGTGGAAGCCTTGGTCCTTGGAGAGCAAACTTCCAAGTGGTCTTATGGAGTGTGGCGCATCCATGATTTTCCAGGACTTGTGCAAGATGTCTTTGTTAGGAAGGTGCTGTCTCCTGATGCTTGTCCTGGGCCATGCTCCTTCAGTCAACATGATCTCAAGGTCCCTCCGGTCTTGGAAGGCTTAATCCTTGGGGTTAGACAACAGCAGGTCCTTTACTGAAGGTAAATGTGGTATGCAGACATGAATTCTTCCCCATCTTGGACTGTAGCAGTCAGTCTCGCATGTGTAAGAACTCTTGTTGCCACACAGGACACCCTCCAGAAACACAAAAATGTAGCAGTTATCTAAATTTCTTATGGTGATGGTACTCATTCCTGGGTACAAGTTGGAGTTTTTAAAAAAGCAAATCTTATCAAAGTCTGGACAGTGCTGATGATGTCACTAAAATTTGGGATCTCCCTGCTGTATGCAGGAGAAGCCAGGTTCCTTTTGAAACTGGTGCAGCAGCCACTTCTGCTAACTGAAGTTGAAGATGAGAAAGGAAGTCTTCCAGGATCCAGGTGGGGACGGTGCACTCTCTGCACCCTCAATTTAGAGGTGTCGATATTTGTATCTTTGAGACAGTTCAGGCACAGAAAAGGCTTGCCATGGTTTGCCTCTTGGACAGGAGCTTCTAGGCAGCCCGCATTCTCTTCTCCATCCCCTCTATTTCTCAAGTTCTTTTCTGAGCCACCCACCTAGCCCCATGGGCTCCTTATTCTTTTGAACTTGTGAGGCTGGAATCTGCAGTATGACCTCTCAAAGCTCCTTGATGAGATCACTACCAGATCTGGAAGCAGAAGTTTCCTGCCATATCTCATCAGCGTCCTAGCCGGTTATCAAAGCTAAATTCATACACCATGAGTGAGTGAAGACTCCCTGCTGAGGGCTCAAGACAGCCCTTCAACTATGTTATTAGCTGGAATTGTGTGACCTTGAGTTGGAGTTTACCTTCAGGTACGGGCTGCAAAACTGTGAATCTTCTTACTGCAGCGTTAGCCGCAGACAGGCCTCCGGTTTCTGTAGTTTCCTACTGGCATGTATAGAATCGCCCACAAACTTAGCAGTTCCAAACAGCACTCTTTTATCAGCTCACAATTTTGTGACTCAGAATTCCAGGCATGATTTAACTGGCTCCTCTCCCTAGAATCTGATAGTCTCATCTGAGGCTTGCCTGGAGTCATCCCACAAGGTCTAGGTAGTCTATGAGATGCAGTGTTTGCTGTGCTGTTCGGGTTGGTAACACCATTTAGTTTCTTGCAACCACAGGACTGGGAAATTCGGTTTCTTGATAGCTATCACCCACAAGCCAGCCTCAGTTCTTCAATACATAGTCTCCCAATGCCATAATCTGCCTCCGCAGAGCAAGCAAGGAGGAGAGAGACTCCAGCAAGCTGGATGCTACAGTCTCACCTGTGTAGTCCTAAGTGAAGACTTGCATAAATCTTGTTCTTTCTTTCCACATCCTGTTAGTTAAAAGCAAGTCATGAATCCTGTCCATATTCAAGGCCCTGAGCACCTAGAGATAGTGACCATGGGGGCTTCTGTCCAAGTCTCTCTGCCACAGCAGCAGTTACCCATTTGAGTTTCTCCTCAACCAGAAGATAGTCCATTTTTTTAAGCACTGGCTTAGTCCCAGCAGCCGTGAGTGCTGAGTCCCACACAGCGGCCAGTCATCGGTAGTGCCGGGAGCTCCCACCCACAGCAGTCAGATTCTTCCTTGCATTGCCACTGAGACTCACGAGCAGCCAGCCAGTCTGGGCTAGTTCCTCACAATGAAGAGAGGAAAACTAGTTGTTGAGTGACCATTCTCCATGTGCGCGTGGAACAGAGGGAATTAAGTTAGAAAAGAGGGAAGAGTTAAGTCTCTCTGCAGAAGAGCAATGGAGATTAGACACAGGAACAATATTTACCTGGATTTCCAATGGCCATCCAGTTTCTTGTGGAACCCAGTGGTTTTTGAGCCACGTGTCCTCTGCCATTGTCTATCCTGAATGCTGCTATTTTGCTTAAGTATGTTCAGGTCGGCTCCTGTTACTTGCCAAGATGAAGTAGCCCTGACACTTGAGAGGTTAAAGCAAGCCTGGTTTGTTCTCTCTCATACTCTTTCCACTCTGAATCCACCTGCCTAAATATCCACCCACTTCAGAAATGTCTTTGTGTTTCTAGTGCTGCCCTGGGTGCTTGGCTAGAGCAAACATCAGGACCCAGGGTTGCCTTGCACCCCAACTCACAGTCTATTCCAGGTGTGTGGGCTAAGTCACAGCAGGTATCCAGTACCCAGGAGAGGCTCTTCTGTAGAAAGTGACCAGCTGTGGTGCAAGACATGAGCAGAACTAAGCGACTAAAAGGGAGAAGAGAAGGTGGTGGTTACTATGTGGATGGCAAATGCTAAGGGAATTCGTAGGTCTGACCAGACCAGGAGCAGGACCATGGCAATCTGAGAGTCAAAGGGTATAGAGTCTGACGCACGTTCCTTCCACACGGCCATCCCTTCTACCTTCCTGATTCCAGAGACTATAATTTTTATTAAAAAAAAAAAAACACCTGCCTTAGCATTTAGGGTTATAACATTTTTTAAAATGTGAGCCTGAGCATTCATTTGTCTTTTACTTATGTAAATTAAAATCCATATTTTCCAGCGTACAAACCTATGGCTTCTGACCGGGTGGCCAGCTGTGTATCTGTCACCTCCAGAGTATAGGAGGCACCTCCTATACTAAAGAGACAGCCCCGTGGGTAAGAGTGTTTGCTGCAGAAGCCTGAGGCCCTGAGCTTGGATTCTAGTTCCCATGTTAAAAAAAACAATAAAGCAAGGTAGGCACCACCGTGCTCATACGCCTGTCTCATTGCGGTAGGAGCAGAGACAGGAGGATCACCGGTAGTTGCTGCTTTGCTCTGGATTCAGCAAGAGACCGTATTTCAAAGGACTAAGGTATAGTGATAGAATGGGACATCTAACTTCTGGCCTTCCACGTGCATAGGCATTGGTACCCACACATCCCTCTCCCAAGACACACACATCCCTGTACATACTACACACAACAATGGCGAACTTCCTTATGGTACTGTTCTGTAATCATCTGCTAACCCTGCTCCCTGCCTAGCTAGTTTAGGTCCTCCACACCCGCCTACAGGATGCAGATAGTGTTAATTCTGCAGAGGAGACAGCCAGGGACAGATGGGATTTACCTACTTCGTTCCCTGCCTTTATCCTAGAATCTCTTGTATTGCTTGACCTGTGAGCCTACGGGGCCCATTTTCTGGACACCATGTAAGGGATTCCAAGTATTCAGGTCACATGCAGGAAAATATCTAGTCTGCTAAAAAACAAAACCAAACCAAACCTGCTATTGTCAAGATTGGAGCTCCTGTTTGAAAGGATGTAAGAATAGAAAGAGAGCACTGACTGTCAGAGCTGCCTTTCATGGTCTTTTGCTCTGGGACTAAAAGCATGCACTTCATGGAGCCAATAAAATGCACCTTGGGCCCCAGAAATGTTAGGACAGCTGGCTTCCAGACCCTCCCACCCTGACATCTTTTTCATGAAGTATCCATTAATTCTTTTTAATCATCTCTTGATTTTACCAAGGTCATTATTTCTGCAGGCACTTCACTGATAACTCGGGGGATGTTTTTATGTTGTCTTTTTCCTGTGGTGTGGTGTAACTTTCTTTGTCATCAATACATACGTCAAAATGGGCTAACCAGACTATTTCCCCAGCCGGAGCATATGGTTGGGTCACGCAAACAACCATCGTAAATCTTCCTTGACAGTGGCCCGAAATGATACCATGACCTGGTCCTCATGGAATCCAGATTTATGAAGATCTAAACGTGAGACCTGAGTGTTAGGCACATGGGTTTTTAAAAAAAAAATGTGCCACGTGAATGCATCTGCCCCTTTCTGTGGATACTTGCCTTCACATATGGCAAGTGAATGAAAAATATGTGCAGAGGTATTTGAAAAATTCTTGAGGTGCCTCAATAAGCTGGCCTAGCTCCCCATGCAGAGTAAACACCCAATAAATATTCACCGAACGAGTGAGTGAATGGATAGATGAATGAAGTGGAGCTTCGGAGAGTTATAGAGTCATCTCATTTTTTCTAGAAAGGCTCTTGCTGCTTGGAGTACACAGTCCATTTGCCTTCCCTATGACCCCTCCTTTCCTTGCTTTTGAATGCATGACCCATTCTGCTCAGGAAACCACCCTAGCCTCAGGGTAAGGTTTAAGCCAATCAGAACACGGCCATTTTTCAAAGAGCTTATTATTGGTCTGAAAAGAGGCATGTGACTTCTTTTGACCCAATCAGAGTGAAGGAGATTGGTTTACGTTCATGAGTGAGGGGCTGTTTTCTATTTCCTCCTATGCTGTTGACATCCACTTGGTGGACAAACGCCCTTAAGGTATGATATTGAGCCTTTATCTGAGGCTGAATTACCAAACACAGCCAGAAAGAGTTTATCCTTGGTGACATAGCTCAACTCCTAGACCAGATTCCCTTCCTATTGGCAAGTGTGCCTTCTGGAGCAAATCACCTGAAGCTGGAGTTTCTGTAAAAGTATTTCAAGTTGGAACTGCAAAAGAGGAAAGCTCAGAGGAGGAGGGTTTGCTTCCTTTATTTACCTTGATAATAATGGGGACCTCTCCATAGAGAGCATACAGGAAGGCCACTCTTAGACCTGCCTTTCATTTCATATGAAGTCATGCCTGGGAGACAATTGACTGCATCCTCTGCAGTCATTGACACAATACTTGTCATTCTCATGCAAGCCTTGCCACTGGGAAAAGAACCTTCCTCCACTTAGCCGAGGTCTTTTCTTTCTTTCGCTCTGTTTGCATTGGTGTCAACACAGAGAAACATATTTCTCTCCTCTGCATGACGATCCTGTCTCAGGGTTTTAGCCATAATACTTTCTTTACTAACATGTGAAACCTAGAAAGCATAGTGAACTTTCTTTTCACAGTTCCTATAAGCAAAGCACCATAAAATTTATATGAAGAAATATGGAACAAAGAGCTTGTCTACAAAGACCTTACCATCGATTTTGAATGTTAGGACAAAGCATTTTAGACAGTGATGGAACCCTCAGACAGGGATACAGAACTGTGCTAACCATCGAAAACTAAGGTGTCTGTAACACTTGGGTGAAAGAAGCATCCAAGTAGCCCTTAAATCCTTTTTAACACCTTCCAGAATCATGCTCCTTTGCATGAAGTGGTTACAGTGCTGCTGCTTTTGCAAGCCTAAACCAAGGGGGTTTCTTGGAGAAGTAAAGACAATCCTGTTGCTTCTCTGCTCTTTCTTCTGTGCCTGTAGGCTCTGCTTGGGCTGGCCTCCCGCTCTCTGCATCCTATTCCCGTTTGTTTTTTTCTCTCTGGGAGATCTTTGGATCCCATGCAGAAAGCCTTTTCATATGCTTTCTCTCTTCCTAGAATACTCACCCTTCCCTTTCCTCCTCAGTAAACCAACACCTACTCATACTCTTGACCTCAGCTCCAGTATCCACAGCAAAGCCTTTTCTGATCGATCGATCTATCATCTGTCTCCTCTCTCTCTCTCTCTCTCTCTCTCTCTCTCTCTCTCTCTCTCTCTCTATCCATCCATCTATCTCTATATCTGCACAGTTATAATATTAGGAGCTTTCCTTTTGGTTTGCTCACTTATTTATCTTTACTTGGAAAAGCACCTGTGTCCAGCCCCCACACCTCAAGGTGGCCATGGGCTATACTTAGGTTTAGTTGCCATTGTGTCGCATCTTGGCAATGTGTCTAGCTCAATAAATATTTACTGTAAGCAAGAATACATATGCAAACAAACTCTCTACACTGTTTTTGAGACGGACCCAGGCTA
This sequence comes from Cricetomys ansorgei, assembly GCA_026225945.1. Taxonomy (NCBI): domain Eukaryota; kingdom Metazoa; phylum Chordata; class Mammalia; order Rodentia; family Nesomyidae; genus Cricetomys; species Cricetomys ansorgei. The sequence goes on from JAMJFZ010001133.1 coordinate 17,385,658, forward strand.
TGAACCCAACCTTATTGCCACTGTGCTAACTTATAAGAACTCAGAAGTTCCTCTCTGTAAGAGAGTTGTTATTGCTATTGCACCATTTTATAGTTGAGTACTTTAAGGCTCAGAGAAATGACATAATGTGTTCAAGGTTCCATCCCAGGTACCTGACAGAGCTGGAATTCTAACAAGGCACAGAAGCTTCAAGTTCTGGGGTACCTAACTCCAGACCCTTGCCAGGTATCCCAGATAAAGGAAAGGATACTGGGAATTCAGAGACAAGAGAAGCTCTGTCTGAGCCAGTCTCAGAAAGCAAGGTGGCTTTGTCTAGGGAAAGAACACAGATGCACAGGGGCCAGGCTGACAAACATGTTTCTTTGAGCGAGGCTCTCTTTCTAGGTAGTAAATTAGTCTACAAAACTGGTCTACAAAACAAGGTGTGGGTAGAATTTGTATACAGTTGCTTGGCCTTGGCCTGGGATCTTGAATAGTGAAGAAAGAACTGAGAGAGATGGCCCCATATGCAAGAGATGGCAAATTAACATAAGAAGTAGTAATAAACATGTTTAAAATTTCTTGAGCACCAAGTAGTTTGCTACGGTGTAGTTTAAAAAGTCTTTATAGCTGGGCGGTGGTGGTGTACGCCTTTAATCCCAGCACTCGGGAGACAGAGGCAGGCAGATCTCTGTGAGTTAGGGGCCAGCCTGGTCTACAGAGTTCCAGGATAAGCAGTTACAACACAGAAACCTTGCCTCAGGAAGAAAAGAAAAAAAGAAAGAAAAGAGAAAAGCAAAGAAAAGAAAAAAGAAGAGAAGAAAAAGTCTTTAAAGTCAGTAGATAGATAGAGGCCCAACAAAGAATATCTCTACAGCTCCAAGTCAGATTCAGAAGGCTCTAGTTGGCAGCATGCTTCTACCTCTGCCTGACTTAATGTGATGAGGGGAGAGAGAAGTATTCAATAATGCAGAGACTGAGGTCAAGGAGTCCCATTTGACACGCTTTGGTGCATTTTAGGTGTGAAATGATCATAACAGCAGTTAGGGGGTCGTGAGTATCCCCTGAAGCAGGCATCAGCCATCCCTGCTGTTTTGCCCCTAGCTTATGTTCTCGTCCTCTTCTTCCCTCCCTCCCTGCCATTCATGACATTTGCCTTCATTTTCTTTGGACTCATCCTTGCTTGTCCTTTTTTCCTCCTTGTGTTGCTGTTTCCAAAGAAAACTGTGTTTGCATTAGATTTTAACCCAATAAATTTTTATCCCTGGGAGGATGCCTCCCACCTCATCCTGTTAATAGGCTTCCTCCTTGAAGTCCCGAGACACAGCTGGAGAGAGAGCTTGTGTGGGCCCCACTGTAAGCACAGCCTAGAAGTTTCATCTGGAGATGTGCATGGCAAGGTGTACCCCCCTCAAACACACCCCGGACTCCCCTGGGAAATGGACATGCACCAGCAGACCCTGCTGCCCTCCCCACTCTGGAAAGAGCTAGGGCCTTTGGCTGATTTCCCTTCCTGGTGTTGAAGGATATTTTTGTCTTCATCAGACTTTCCAGAGGACTTTAGCATGGGAATATTTTTACTTTGAGTGATCGTTGCCAATCTCCCTTTCAGTTTTATAAAAGAACAGACATTGGCGGTCGCGCGTTAGGGATATTTACCTCTCCATTTACTACCCCACCTGTCCAGAAGTTAGAGAGTCCCTTGTATACTAATCTTCTTGCTAAGGCACAGGAAACTGAGGCACAGAAAGCAGGGGAGGATTCTAGGCATTAGTATTAAAGACCTAGAAAGAACATCATGATATCCTGGTTCCTTGCCATGCCTTTGCCACAGCCCACATTTGCCTATTTAGTTACAACAAAAACAAAAGAGATAAACATAGTTGTAAGCTAGTCTAAACACCAAATTTCAGAAGTTTCCCTTCTGATGTCTAGTCAGCCATCCTGACCTTTATTGGAGGATAAACCAACTCTCAGCAGCTGTGGACAATTATTTACTGTAACCCAGAGATCAGCAGGCTTGGATAACATGAATTCCGCATTTGAAGGAGAGAGATGTGCTTGGTACCAGAAAGTTTTTTGTGTTTTTGGTTCCCAAATTTCAGAAATGAGTAGGTACCAAGTTGCTTGCCAGGTAACAAGTTCTTCTCATACTAGAAAAGTGCAAGCTGGGTTGAATTGTAGAAATTTGTCACAACTGAGGCATTTTTACAAGTGTGCAGCCACACCTGGATCTCCTCCATCCTGGAGACATATGGACACATAAAAGTAACCTATGGCTGTGTAGCGTTACCTAACTTAAGTTATTGGTTACTATAACTTGGGGTATTGTTGGTTATTATTGAATTACCTCACCTGGTTATTAACTTGTGTTAACTTGGGTTATTCAGTAAGAAACAAGATTGGACTCTCACTCTGGCTGTCGGCTTGCACACCCTTACAATAATCTGGCAGTGCGGCCTCTCAGTGAGGGTCTGCTAAGGGGGACTCTTGGCAGTGAAGAGAGGGTCAAATCCTTGGCATAATTTGGGAGTGAGCTCAAAGTCAATAACATCCACCATCCCAAGAAAGCATTTGAAAGTCAGCAACATGACTTCAAACCCATAGGGTGTTTAAACCTTTAAGCATATCTCTTTTTGCCCTTGGGTAACAAATGTGGTTTAAAATTTTTTGGAAACGCCATCTAGTTTAAAGCAGGATGTCGTCTTCACACTTGGACTCTCCAAAAAAGAAAAAGAAAGCCTTGCTTGAAGTTGATAGACTTCATTACAGCCAACAAGAAAAGACACACACACACACACACACACACACACACACACACACACACACACTCACCTGGGCTTCAGAACAACAGAGTCCGGCCACCCAGAGTGTTGCAATAAGAGCAATCAGACTAATGAATTGCCTCTTGAGGAGAAGAGGCTGTGCCTATAGGCCAGCCCACAGCACAGGGAAAATTTGCTGTAAATGCTCCCATACTTTGAATAGGGTTGAACTCCCAGATGCCTTCCAGAGCAAAGCCTCTGTGGAGGACTCTATGTTCTAGAATTTTAATTAAACAGACCACAAAACCCACTAGCTCCCAAGTCTAAGTCTGAATTTAAGAACAACTGCAGTTCTTAAAATACACATGACAACAAAAGAAAGGGTCGTGATTGTCCTGGGCAGAACTGTTGGGCAGAGTGCAGACAAAGCATAGAATAAAAGTGGCAATCACAGACTACTGCAAGATTTCTTTGGGCCGAATCCTGGCCCACCTGCTCACTCACCACATGGTCCTAGTCTCATTATGTGTATCTGGCAAGCTCTGGTAAATTAGGATCATGAATTAAAACTGGAGGTAACCTTAGAAAACACCTTGACCCATCATTATCCCATTAGGCTCGCCCACGGTGATTCAGTGAGGAGACTGGAATCCCCAGTTACCCACTGTTACTATTTCTACCCAAGGAGCGCATGAGGACATCAACACTGAAAGAGGAAGAGGCGTGGCAAGGGTCTTGTGATTCTTTAACCACATACATTAGCCCACATTGGAAAATACCTGAGGGTTAGCAGATGAACACAACAGAGCTAAAGGTTCTATGTGAACTCTCAGGAAGTTGACTGGCAACTGAGAAACTCTCCTTATCTCTCTCTTTCTCCAGGACTTAGCCCTCATTTCTGTAGTAATGTTCCCTGTACACAGCATGGACTCTACGTTGGAATATGGGGCCCTTGAAAACTATCCTACCCCACTTGGCCAGTCTCAGCTTTCACCCCATGGATATGGTCATCTGTTACTTGCAGGCCTTTCGGTTCGTAATAGACCAAACATGCATCAGGTTTTCCATATGATTACATCACTTAGTGATGCTATAGCCATCTTCATTTGTACAACACATTTTTGATGTTTGCACAATGACCACGTTGCTTAATGATGCATTTCTCAAAACATATCCCCATTGCTAAAGCGATGCATAAGAGTACTCTGTCTGACCACACTGACCGCCATGTGCTGCCTAATGTCGTGCACATGTATGACTTCAGGTTTAGAAATGTTCTTTGGTCCACTTGCAATGTCTCTTGTCCCTTGACAAATGCCTGCTCATTCTCTAAGACCAAAACCAAAATCACCACATCTGTGACCTCTTACTAGGCACTGTCACTTTAAAGAGAGAAACATTTTGCTGAAGGTAGTGTTCACAGGGGTTCCATCTCGTTCACTTAATCCTTTCTGCGACTCTGTGGAGTGCACATGATGGTGATCCTTATTTTGAGATGAGGAGGCCTAGGCTTGTCAAGGTTCAGAAACTTGCCCCATGAATGGACGAGGCAGTTTCCAGCCCCAGAGAGTCTAACGCTAGAAGCAAGTCCTTCCCCCTCGCACCATGACTCTCCTAGTGAACCCTTCCTCCCACTGTGGATCCATCACATTCCCAGTTAAACCTTCCACAGTTCTCATCCGTTTAGATTAAAAGTCAAATCATCTAATGTTTAGCATACTCCTTGGTCCAAATGCAAACAAATGTACTCAGCAGAGAAATAGATGTGTGCGCAGATGAACTGCATGAGTGGAAGAAAGGAGGAGAATGGAGAGATATCTGGCTTCCTTAAATGTGTGTATTATTAAGCTAACTAACTTCTTCCAAGTTCACCAAGCTTTATGCTGTTGGGAATTGTAACTAGATATTCGATACATGTTTTATACTGGCCCTGGGCCTTATTAATGGCAGGAAATTCAAAGGAAAGTCAAGTCTATACTCCAATGGCCAAAGAAAAGGAGCCTAAAAATGTTGGACAAAGTAGAAAACATCTGGGCCTCTTAAAGAATGAAGATGCTACGCTCTTTGAGCTTAGTCTTTTCTTGATTGAAAACGAAATAAAAGCCAGCTACCTTTAGAATGTTCTCACGATGCGAAGAGTTGCCTTTTGACATGTCCTGCCCGGAAGAAGTTTCATCCACAGACTTCAAATAGATAAGTCTGCAGCTGCTGAGAGTTCAGATGTTTAGATGGCAACTTGCTTTCTACAACAGCTTGCTTATTAAAGATGCATAAAAATATCCTGAGAAAAATGAGAACAGATCCTAGCTTTGGGCAAAAAGTATGTAAGACATCAAACAGACATATGAAGAAAAGTTCAGAAGTCAGTACACTGGGCTCAGAGTTCACGTTGGCCTGACTGGAGTCCCAGCCTCCTCTTGGGACACGTGAGCCAGGGGGGTTGCTGTTTCTTGATCAAGTGTTAGAGAATGCAACTTCAGAAGCACGGGTGTGAGTTTCCAGATGGGGACAGACAGAGGAAGGGCTAGACTATGAATGACAAGGCAATGACCACATCATTGAATGTTCCATAGTGTCCACATGCTTTGAACCAACATGTATTTGGAACTCCTATGGGTCAGCCATGTCTATCTATGAAACAGGTCCAGATGTTATCTTTAAGGGAGTCTCCTTGGGGCTCCGTTGCTGTGTGCTCTTCGTGTGGAAAAGTTGATCCTTGCTGGGAATAGTTGGAAAAGTTTGGAGTTTGGATTAAGTAGAAGCTTCCGGCCACCTGTGAGCTCAGTTTAGTAACCCTTACAGCTACAAAGACCTCTTGATAGCTCTAAACATGTAGCCTTGCTTTGGGTAAATTTCTAAAGCTGTTTTCTACCATGATTTTATCCTGTTTGATTGGAAAAGGAGGCTGGAACATGAGGCTAATGCCTTGTGTGTGCTTCTGTGTTCTGATATGAGGAATCATGATAGTTTCTAGTGATTATTATACAGGAAATTCTGTTGAGGGCTTGATACTACATTGTTTTGTTAAATATGTATAACCAACCCAAGAGAGAGCTGCTTGCTCATCTGTTTAATGTACAAGAATAAAGAGACTAGCTAGTTATTCTGCATCAGAGAGAAGGGTTATTCTTAACCCTTCCTTTAAACCAAACTTTACACTAACTCTTACTCCAATGGAATTGCCCCCCCTCTTCTAGTATTTATTAAATGCTTCCCTAGATGTTCAACTTAAAGGGCTGCTTTCATCTCCTGTGGGCATCATACAGCCCCAGACACATACTCACCGCCAATTAAATGAATAAAACCTTGGGGAATTTTTGCTTCATTTTGTTTTTATGTTGGTTTGCTTTAATGGAACAGACAGTGAATTTTCCAGAAGGTGAGTGTGATCGATACACTAAGCCAAACAGAAATGAATCAAGAGAGAAGAATGTCAGCACGAGAGGGCGAAACTCCTCAACAGACTTGAGGTTGACGGGATCCTCTTGTGTCAAAGAAGCGGTGACCCTAGGAACCAAAGTATTTGTTACTAAAGGCTAGACTCCATGTTCACTCAGGAGCCTAGACCACTTCAAAGCCCATTATTCTGTGTGGTGAGAAGCTGTTGCCAGGTGAAGAGTCCCTGTTTCCCAGCCACCCATAAACCTGTCTCCACACAGTAGGAAGGAATTGTATGAAGTGGCCCAGTAGACACACCAGGGGAAGGAGAGACGGGAAGTGGGGCTGGGGGTGGAGGGACAGGAAGTGGATGTGTCTCCCTAGGTAACGCTGCCTGAGCCAGTGAGGGTTCCACATCTTGACTGGCCAACACAAACATAGTCTGGAGCTGGTGGGGAGGCGGCCATCGGGGAACAGCTGAACCACCACAGTCTTCCAGCCTCCCAGAAGATTGTCACCGCAAGAGCGAAACCAGGTCCTGTGGTTTCCTGCTGTCCTCTGGTACACAGTTTGGGCTTCCAATGACTCATGGCCAATGGCGTGCCGGACTTCACATCCCATCTGCAACTGAGCCCAACCTGTGCATGACCACCACCGTTTCCGATACTTTCTCCTTCCAAGGAGCTTAATGAGAGGATTAACGATGACCCGGATGTGAGTGGACATCTTTACATGAGCCATCGGGCTGTAAAAATGTGCTGTACACCAGCATGCAAAGACAAAGCTAGGAATGAGAGACTGTCAGCTGCTCAGAGCCCTGGCGTCTGTGTCTAACTCTGCTAGCCTATGAGAGAGAGGAGAGGAAACCTAACATTTATTACCTTCAGCTTCCAGAGAGGTGAATCGGTAGTGCAGCAGGAGTGGAGGTGTCAGGTTGCGTCTAGTCAGCCACTCACTAGCTGAATAATCTGTGGCTTTACCTGGCCCTTCTTAACGAGAAAGCGGTTGATGTCAGTACCTACCTTCTCCGTGGGTTCTGAGGATGACTCAGAAGTTACAAAAATGAGATTTAATTAATGTTAGCTGATAGATTATTATTTTTCTACCATTGATACTTAAGTTTAATTGGCACTTTTGAAGAATAGAGGAAATTACTTCAGAGGAAACTTCTACCTGCTACCGAGTAGATGCTTCTGAATGTTGCATGCTGGAGTCCAGTTATAAGTTACAGCAAAGTCTGGATGTTCATACGGGCAGCGTGGAGAATAAAGGTGCTTGAGATCTATGTGCATCATGGAAGCTGACTAACCATAGTGACGGTGATGTTTCCCAGCTGCTGCCGACACTAATAACCCAAGCCTCAACGACGCAGCAGCCTGCTAACCTATCGGAGGCTTGTCACATGCAGGGATGGCACCGAGTGCCAGTGTGGAGGGTGGGGAACACTGCAGTGGGGGATCAACTGTGGCTCCTCTCTTCAAGCATAGTGAGAGCGATGGGTATATGTGCGTTCAACTCTCTAAGGCGAGCAGGCTGTCGCTCCAGTGGCAGCAGAGAGGCAGATGCAGGTGAGGCACGCGGGGATTGATCAGCTCTGAGTGCAGACACCCAGAGTGCTCTGGGAAGCGCACATTTCGCAATGGATGATAAACGTTAATGTGCAAAGGGGTAAACAGGTCAGATCAAAGGTAAAAATGGTAGTCTGGGCCGGCACGGAAGAAGGAGATGAGCTCCAGATGGAAGTTAAGGAAGCAGAAGAAGGCTGTATTTTATGGCTTTGACATTCACACCGAAAGATTTGGATTCTGGTATTTAGGCCTTGGGGGGATCGGGTCAGGCATGGACGCTGGAGCGGATTTGAGTCATGAGTCTGTTTACACATTATGTGGCCTTGAACAAATGCTTTCTGGACTTCTCACTGTAAAGCAGAGATTAGGAAGTAGCTACCTCATAGGACTAAGGAGTCATACGGGCTCTGCAGTAATGTACCCCGAAACAGTGGACTCATTAGGTATTAGTTAATGCAGTCATTGTCAGCAATCTAGAAGCATTGCAGTAGTCTAGGGAGAGTCTAGGAGCACCTAGCTTACAACAGTGGAAAACACAAAAAAGAGAATATATGTGTCTTTCAGTGTCCAGCCAGGGCGGGACAGGTGGGCAAAGTGTGAAAAGAGACACTAGTGGTAGCTTAATGATCCAAGCTTAAGAGATCAGGAGTTTGAGAAGTGGTCTCATGATCTCATTTGTGGGTATCCCGGCTAGTAAATCCTTAGGTTGTTCTTTTCTGTAGAACTTTCAAATCCAAATTCAATAGAATTTTTGGATAAAGAGACTTACATTAGAGGATCATGTACCTAGGTTAGAGTCAACCATTTGAAATGATAAGATGACCTGGAAGGAAAGGCATTTAAGAGCGATAACATAGCCAGTCCTGTAATCCTAGCAACTTGGGAGACTGAGGAAGAGGATTGCAAGTTCAAGGCCAGACTGGGATGGGCCATTTAGTGAGCCTTTGTCCCAAAAATTAAATTTTAAGATAGATTTAGGGTTGTTACTCAGAAATCCAGTTTTGCCCAGCATGCACAGGCCTGGGTTCAACCCGCAGGAGTTGTTAAGGAAACCAAAAGAACCAGGCAGTTCCTGTGTTACAGAAGCCAGGCGGTGGGCACTTCAAAGAGGCCATGGTCAGCCCAGGGGACAGGTGAGACTGTAGCTTGATGATGTCTTCAAGATCTCAAAAGAATGTAGGAGAAGGAGAGTGTGGAATAAGGCAGAAACAACCGAGGGACCATGGTGTGTACTTCATTTGTCAAGAAATTCTGAAATTGGACTGGGACAATAGCTCAGTTTATAAAATATTTGCTGCACAATATATGGACCTGTTTTTAGATCCCTAATACTATGTCCAAAAGTTAATTAATTAATTCATAGAACTACAGGTATGCATGTAATCTCAGCAATGGGGAAGTGGAGATGAGGTGTCCCTTGAGCTTGCTGGCCAGCCAGTCTAGCCCAAGCAGCAAGCTCCAGGTTCAATGAGAGACCCTGTCTCAGAAACTAAGGTAGCGAACAGTTGAGGAAGACACAATATTGACCTCTGACCTCCACAGGCACTCGCACTGCACATATATAATCGCACATGTGAGTTTGTATGAGCACGTGTGCACGCGTGTGAGCACACACACAAACACACCCCTAGAATATAAAGATTGTGAGAGAAACATGAGCAAACCTGGAACACTGAGAGAGTGTGTTTGGAGAGGAAAGAATCTAGTTTGGTTCGCAGAATAGAGGAACTCCCACCTGAGAGAAAGGAAAGGCATGCAGGAGGAAAGATTTTCACTGATCTGCAGAGAGCAGGAGAGTATGTACGGCATCGGTTTCCGAGCAGGCAAGAACGGCTCTGTAAATGGACTTCAGAGACAGAACACAAGCTTTGTTTTCATCTAAACACAGTTGAGTGGTTGATAGAGTTCCCTCTGGTGTACTTCTGTTTCCTAATGAACTAGATGTTTCATTAGAAAATGAATGAGAGGTTCTAGGTCTTTAAGACGTGGGCAAAGGGATTCAACTCCTTTTTTTTTTTTTTTTTTTTTTTTGCCTCTTGAAAAGCTGAGTGTGAAGTAAGACTAAGCACAAGAGGGGACAGGAACTCAAGAGCCCAGGCTGGTCATGCCTACGTCATCGTTCACACCAAAGAGGACACCTCTTCTGAGGACACCTCCTCTGAGGGCACCTCCTCTGAGGGCACCTCCTCTGAGGGCAGACCTGGGCTCAGGTGGGAGGGATGACAGCTCTGGCTTTGGAAACCTGCTCTGTACCTAGCTAGAGGTCTGTAAGATGCTCTGTACCTAGCTAGAGGTCTGTAAGATTTGATCATATTTATCACTTCTTGTTCCTGAAGCTGCTTTTTGGAATCCGCTATGGCTTCAAAAGAAAATGATGCTTGGGATATGAACAAGAAGTAGAGTTTGTGTGACCCCACACTCAGGTCGTGAGTAGACACCGAGTGAAGCAGAGGGGATCCAAGTGTCTCTGGAAGACGGCCACCACCAAGTGGTCAGAAATGCACCACCGTAGCAGCGGCAGTGGTGCATCATTGAGCTTCCCACTAACACAGGCCCCGCTCCCTACTTTTTTTCCAGTGACGTCTCCAACGTGGTTTTGAATGACTCGGGCTGCAGGACTGTTGCCTATTCCCATGTTACACATGTTTGCCATTTCCCAGATTTCCCCACCAGGGCATTTCCTGAAACAGCCCAGCATTTTATTTTATTTTGTTTTGTTTTCTATTCTTTTCTTCTATTTCTTATTCTTCTTCTTCTTTTTTAATGTCTCAATGATTTTAAAAAATGATTCTCTTTGGAACTGAAGCTTTCTCAAGGCGAACCCATCCATGAGCAGGAACAGTTTTATTGTGACCTTAGGGTTTCCAGGGGGAGCCCCATCCTCCCACCCTGCCCCTAGATTTCCCTTCACCTCAGGGTGGAAGAATACTGCACAGACCCTCCAGATCTTACCAAGGTGCTGTTTCTGAAGCCTCTAGCAATCAGCCTTCGAGGTGAGCAGCCTACCAAGGACATCTGCCAGGAACCCCTCGGAACCTCATTGTCCTTCCAAGATTCTGTTTCCAAGCTGATCAATGGACTTCCCTGCTGTGGTGAAAGCCAGAGGTTGGGGGCAGGGAGAATGAAGTTGAGGTTCTGAAAGAAGCTGGCAGAGCATCAGAGTGTGATTGTATGGGTCCTGAATCCTTTCCAAACCTTTTTGGACTGGCACTTCATTGAACTTGTCCCTGATCCCACACAGGTATCCACAACACCTGAACACCTGTTTTGCAGCCCATTCATGTATTCTCCTCATGTCCACATTCTGTGGGCTCTCACACATTCCAAAGCACTTGAATATATGCGTGTATTGGTCTAGATTGTAAATAAGTGTTTCGTACCCACATTCACCAACCACCTCAGGTTAAGTCCTGAGTTCATGATAAAGCCTCCTCTCCTCTCTTCATTCCAAAAGCTCTGTGTTGTATCCCCATGAGGATAAATAAATAAACTCTAAATAAACTAAATAAATAAATCCCCATTTAGAGTTCTCTGTCATCCCAGCCAGACTGTGTCCTCCCCAAGGACAGAGACTCTGTCCCTAGCCATTATTGGGCCCTTCTTGAGTACACAAAGCTCACTACACTTGAAAAAATGTACTGGCTAATTAGTTATCATCACAGCTCATTTTAACTTCCTTCTCAATTTTACAAGCATCCATTTATGTCACACCAAAGACTTGTGAGTGTGGACGGTCACTACCCACATAATATATATGGGGTTATTGCATCTTAATTTTGATTTATACAGAAACAACCAGGTACCATGGACATAATAAGCACAAAACTATAAATTTCCAAATATCTGTGCCTCTCCTAAGTAATAATCATTGGACAGTTATCACAATAACTCTATCGCAATAAAACAACACACGCCCCGCCACAAGCCACCTGTTTATGTGGAGTAACCCAAGCTCCATCTTTGTTCTATGTTTCTCTTTCATCTACGTTCTTGGTAATACCACATACCAACTATAATTCATCAGTTCCCAAATCTGTCACACCGGAGTTGTCTTTCAAATTCTAAACTCAAACTGCTCCGTTGTCCAATCACAAATTCAGCCTGTTTTAAGCTTACTCCCTAACTTCCTTCCGAGCTGCCCTTTCTGGCCACTGCTTTCCAATCCAGTTCACGGCAGCTTGAAGTCCTCTAACCTCCCCTCTTGTGCACCTCACCTCCAATCCTTAGGAAATTCTGCTGACTCCGTCATCAAGATCTATATCCTCAAATCCAGCTATTCTTCACCATCTTCCCTTCTTCCCTTCTAGTCCTGGCCGCGATCACCTCTTTCCTAAGTTAGAGCTGTACCTTCATAATACGGTTCCATGCTATACCCTATGGCATCATCCTCTAAGGGACAAAAAAACTATGGACCTCGATCCTGTAGTGACTCAGTTTTACTAAGAGGAAAAGCCAGAGTCGTCCCAATTCCTCCCTTGATGTGGGATTCCCTCGCTGTCTGGCCTCATGCCCTGATGCTTTCTGCATTGGCTTCTTGCTGTTCTGAGAACACGCGGGCAGGCTCCCCTCTTCTGGTCTTCGCTCCAGCAGATTCTGCTGCGGACATGTTCTTGCTGAAACTGCTTGGCTCACTCTTTACCCCTTCCACATTTCAGTGAAGTTGGCCCGGCCATCATAGCATCTCCATATGCACACTGTCTGCTCCTCTTTCTTCCACTCCCTCTACTTTGTTTTCCTTCCATAGTTCTCACCTCCTAACCTTCCCTATGAAGTCATTTATAATTGTACTACCAGGCTGTCCTTTATCCCACTGTGTAGCAAAAGCCACGCTATTGCACACTCTTTATCTCTTGTTTGGAAACCTGGCTCCCATGGTAGGCACTCAGCAAGTCTTGTTGAATGACCTGGTCAAAACTGCATCTTCTTAGAATCAAAACACTCAAGACTGTCCGTCCCAGAGTTCCTGCGGCCTTACCACTGTGTGTCTATCAGTGCCCCTTACGCACCTCACCCTCTCCAGCTACCATACTCCACCTCAGGTGCAAAGGTCCCACAGCCTGGTCTGTTAAAAGCCATTTACACACGCCCCAATCTGTCGTGGCAAATCATTCCCGACTTCTAAAGAGTGAAACATAGCATTGCGTTTGTCTACAGCAAAACCAGTTAGGGATAGGAGCTTTCTGTATCACATAAGGGTCAAACAGTGGTTCTCATCCTTCCTAATGCTGCAGTCCTTTAACACGGTTCCTCGTGTTGTGGTGATCTCCAACCATAAAATTATTTCTGTTGCTATTTCGTAACAGTAGTTTTGATACTGTTGTGAATCATAATGTAAACATCTGATACTCAAGATGATTCTACATGACCCTATGAAAAGGTCATTTGACCCCTGAAGGGGTCTTCACCCACAGATTGAGAACCACTGGCTAGTGGGAAGAAGCTTATACAATGTGACCATACTGGCAACTCTCCTGGCAAGCCATTCCTTTAAAAAGAATTATAGCCGGTCACAGGTCCCATTCTGTGATTAGATTGCCCTTTCCTGCTCTTGATGATGCTCAGGAGAATGCTGGGCGTGGACTGTTGAGTCTGCAAGGATAGAGATGGAAAAAGGATTAGTTTGGAGTAACTACAACTCCGCAGATTACCCATAGTCTTTTATAGAGATCTATGTTAGTAAGGCGAGCTCAAAGACTTTAAGTGTGGACAGAATTTAGAGTCCTCTGATACATTTCCTATGGATGTCCGTGGAAACGAGCACCCAGATGTCAAGGTGAGGAAGCTCCAGGCGCATGCTGCAGGCTTTCAGGGTAATGATGGTGGCTAGTGCTTCTTCCTCCTTTTCCTTTTATTCCCCCTCCTCCATTTTCTCCCCCTTGTCTTCTCTTTCTCCCCCATCCCTTTCTCTCCTTCTCTTCATTCTCTCTCCCACTTGAGCACTGGGTGTTACCATGCCAGTAACTTCCCTACCTTTGACAGAAGAGACGTGCTCAGGCCGTGTTAAGGATTATAAGGACAAACAGCATAGAATCCAGGGAGGGCAGGCTCAACTCTTGGCATTTTATTGGAAACTCCAATGGTCAAGAAATCAATGAAGTAGGTTCATGGAACAAGGAAACCCTGAGGCACTGTTAGTTTCTTTGCCATACAAGCACATCCAGTTTTCCAAATGTAATATATTTTCTTCATAGCTACTTGCTTTTGAAATCATTTCAGGCTGTTAAAAAAAAAAAACACCCATAAACTGGGTAGCTTTTAAGCAAGAGATATTTCTCACTCACCCTTCCGGAGGCTCGGAGGTCCAAGATCAAGCTGTTGTGTTGATAGATTGGTCTCTGTGCCAGTTAGTTTTTCTCTGCTTGACATCGATTAGAGTTGCCTGGGAAGGGGAAACCTCGCTTGAGGAATTGCCTCTGTCAGGAATTGGCCCATGGATATGGCTGTGGGGCATTTTCTTAATTGCTAATTGATGTAGAAGGTCCTAATCCACTCTGGATGGTGCAACCCAGGCCTATGGGTCTGGGCTGTATAAGAAAAGTAGACAAGTAAGCTAGAGAAAGCAAGCCAGTAAACAGCCTTCATCCGTGGTCTCTGATACAGTTCCTGATTCCAGGTTGCTGCCTTTGGTTCCTGCCCTGGCTTCCAGAGATGGTGCATTGATAACCTGTAAGCCAAATAATCTCTTTCCTCTCCCAGTTGGTGTTTGTCAGTGTTTTATCACAGCACCAGAAAACAAACTAATATGATTTCATTGTCCTTGCTGGTTCATAGATGGCACCGTCTCTGACCTCACATGAGAGAAGAGAAATATACTCTCAGTCTTCTCATATGGACCAGAATCCTAATTGTGGGAACTTCACATGCATGACCCCCACTTAGTGAAAAATAAATTCCCAAAGACTAGGAAACCTTACAGACGAGTTCATGTTGATCTTGGTCCTGAAGATTTGAAGAGGGGAGGAACACTGCAAATGAAAGGAAAACCATGTCTTAAACCCAAAGTCATACACACACATGTATGACATTAGACAGCATCTGACAGCCAGTGTGGTTAGGCAGCATGTTCATACATCATTTAGGAATGGGAATGTATTTTAAGAGTACCTTGTTAGGCAGCTTGGTTGTTGTGTAACCATCATAGACACAGGGACAATAGCTACAGTGCTACTATGTAATATACACTTACCGTTTATGGTTTATGATATATACTCGGCCCAGCATGAACTCAATGGTCTGTATGTCACAGATAACTCTCTCTGTGGGGTGAGAACTAAGACTAGCCACATAGACGAGGGCCGTTCAATGGGATCCTGTGCTCCAAAGTGGAGTCCATACTTCATACAGGAAGCATGGGAGTACAGCACGGTCTATTCCCTCCAGAAATGAGGCTGAGTCCTGGAGGAGGAGTTTCTCGGCTGCCTATCAAACATCTCTGAGTTTACATGGACTCTTCAGCTCTGCCATTCATCCAGCCACCATCAGATACTTTGTAACAGCTCTAGCCAGCCTCATTTTCAAATGTATATAATCCGTGCCCTAAACTTCAAAAGCCCTTTCCCAGGAAGGTGTTCCCACGGCCTTCATCCCACCTTGTCTGCATCCTTTTCTTAGGGAATTCAACTCAAGAGTCAGCTATGGCAGAAACTTCTGGATCCACTGAGTTCCTGCTTCTCATCTTGGCTACCATGGGTTCCTGCCCACGCTTTCCTGCTGTCCTGTGCTATTCCTTAGAAGCAGTGCCGTCTTAGTCCATGTTTTACCTTCTGTTTCCTATGGACACGAAGCTCCAGCAGATGTTTTTGCCACTGTTATATCTTCAGTGTCTCATATGTTGTCAAGAATATTGCTTAAGTAATAACTAATAAGTGAATTAGTAATAACTATGTGAAGAAAAGGAAACCTCATTAGTGTACCTCTTATTTTGCAGTTGTTAAACATAGACTCACATGGATGACTTTATAAGTGAGAAATAATTTAGAATAATCCCACTTTCCACAGAGGACACATTCCTAAATACTCAAGTCCTATGCCTAGTATGCCTTCTTCCTGTACATATTTATAGTAAAATTTAGTTTGCAAGCTGGATGGTGGTGGCGCATGTCTTTAATTCCAACACTCGGGAGGCAGAGGCAGGCGAATCTCTGTGAGTTCAAGGCCAGCTAGGTCTACAGAGCTAGCTCCAGGACAACGTTTTTTGAGAAACCTTGTCTCAAAAAAAAAAGTTTGTAGATTATGTAGCTGTATTATTAACAGCTATGTGTTAACAAGAGTAACTGATAATGTATGGGACAGTTATAGCAGAGACTCTAACAGAAGTTCTGTGAGTATTTCTCTCTTGACTCTTAATATTCTGGGCTGTGCTCAGCCTTCTTTTTGCGGTGCCGTGAGATGACGCAGTGCTGCACGACATGATGCGGTGACTGACGTAGGCATATGAATCAGCACTAGGTCACTGAGTAAGGATTACTTGGGTGTAGACAGCAAGATACCACAGCAGTCTATCTGGTTACCAGGATAGCTAATAAGTGACCAATGGGTGGATGGCGTATACAGAGCATGGATACAGTAGACAAAGGCGTGGTTTATGTTCCTGGTGGGTAGAACAAGGAAGTACAAGATATTACCATATCACTCAGAACAGTGCATAATATTAAACCTAAGAGTTGTTTGTTATGAATTCTGTGCTGTTGGAAAACCGTTGACTTGACTTGGGGGAAGAAGTGGTGTGGAACCTCAGGGGCTTGACTCTGGGGCCGGTGGTGCTGTGGAAGGCGGTTGTGCGGACTTAGGGAGGAGTGCTACGCAGAGCGCTAACCAGCAAACAACCGGAGTGCTTCCGGAATGGCTGACTACGTATGCATGGTCGGTTCGAAATAAGTCAGATCTTCTGCCATGTAAAAGTTTACCTAAAACACGCACCACCACCCCTTAACTTGTGCTTTGTTCAGAAACAACTACATTGCTTAGGGTTTGAGAGGGACAGAACATCTGCTAGTGTCCGTCATGTCTGCACGAGGCAGCGTGAAGCAGTGCAGCTCTCTCAGCTGTTGGCACCCTTATCTTAAAATGCTCAGAGAGTCTGAAATGTAAAGTGATGTATCCCAGGCTGCTATTTATACCTGGGACTGGCCGCCTGCAGGCAGGTTCTCTCTGGGAGCCATCATGTACCCTCTTGTTCTTACTCTTTGGGTGGGGCTATGAACAACTGGCAATGTAGCTGGGCTTGGGGCTCCCTTTCCAGATTCTATCCAGGTGTTTTCTTCCATGACCCTCTAAGCTCTAGCCAGAGGCCACCACCCCAGACCCAACCTTCAATATGGAATCCTCCTCCTGTGGCTTATGCAGATGTTAGTCCTTCTTTACCTCTGAACCTTGAGTCAAACTGTTCTGCAGACCCCTCAATTTATCTGCTGCCTCCAAGTCTTCCTGCATCATTGCCTTCCAGATTCAAAGCAAGAGAGGATGGAGTGCAGGGGCAGACAGACTAATCATGTCATCCTGTCACGGCACTGCTCCTCCCACCATTCTCCCTCCTGCATTTTGGGGTTGTTATATTCTACTGGGGTTAAGGAGAGATTTCAACTAAATTCAGAATGAATCAACTGAGTTCTGACCACTGTGAAGTTTGGTGTTAAAAAGAGTGATGAGTAAGACTCAGCTTGGCTCCTCGCAGTGTTCACAAGACTTTGTGTGAAATGGACGTCAATGTACTCAAGCATTTCCACCAGATTCTGAAAGCCTTGAAAGAGGAAGAACATCTGCGGGAGTGGGGGTGGGGGACTCAGGGATGTGAGGGACCTGGCCTTGTCTAAGCAGAGCCCAATTTACATTAGCGTCCTTCATCCAGAGAGAAGTTCGCTATGGAGCGATGGCATGTTCCTGGCCAAGTCAAGATCCTCCAGGCGCCAAGATGGATGGCCCCATCGCTCAGGATCTTGGATAGCCTCTTGTGTCTTCAGCCCAACTAAAATGACAAGGTTGGAAAGCCAAACAGCATTGTCCTGAGCATTCACAGGGACAGGCAGAAACAAGAGAAGCCTTCGCATTCTTAGGAGTTATCATTTATTATCATAACCTTGCTCATTTCAAGAACAATCCCGGGACATTGAAAAACTCACAATAAAAGAAGATGGCAACATAATACTACTATTTAAAAGAAAATGATAGATTAATACCAGAAAACTCCAGACTATTCCATTTAACTTCATGGAGAAGAGTCTTTGAAATTAAGTTAAGTGGCTCCAGGCTTTTTATTTATAGAAACAACTTGGTCTGAGAAGTGAGATATACAAGATCCCAAATAAACTCGAGTCACAGAGAACTGTAAGTAATAAAGAGCCATGTGGATGAAAAAGAGAAATCCTTTAAATACCCTGTCTAATTGATAGGAAAAGCATTTTGTATTAGATAAAGCCCAATAAAATGACTTAAAGACAGGATGTAAAAATTATATATCTGTACACTTACAGAATCACAAAACCTGTGCTACCATTCTGTACCCTGAGGGCAAAGAGGAAAAGCGAACAGGAAGAAAAGTGGTATTGTGAATAAAGAAGAAAAAAAAAAGTAAATTCTATCCCTCCTTCTCAAGAGGAGCCAAAGAAACGAAGCATGGGTGTGGGGTACAGCCTGGCTGGGTGCCCAGCTAGGCAAGGGTGTTCCTCGGTTTGAATTGGCCAAAGGCGCCCCCTCTGGGTGGATGTAGCACTTTGAACATGCGGCTTGATCTCTGGAGAGGCTACCAGACAAAAGCATTTTTGCCTCCGAGCAAATATATCTTCCCAGGGTGCTGGGCTTCAGCGAGTGTGAATTTCCTAGCTGACCCTACCTGCTTAGCAGCCTTCTGTATAAAGTGCCTGTGTCCTTGGCCTGGGAGCATTGCTTTTGAAATCAAACCTTGCCTCTCCTGCAAAGTGCAAATTCAAAGCCTAGTCAGAGCTGCTCCCAAAGGGAGGGTGGGATGGGCTTGATCCCAAGAAAGGCTGGGTTAATTGCCCATTATTATGCAGGAATGAAAGTATCTGGATTAAACAAAATGGGCCTCATTTACCTTTCAAGGAATAAGAAGTCATTCCCCTTTGCATCCAAACCCATTCTTATTCCGACATTTTTAAAGAACTTATTCACTTACTTGTCTCCTTTTAGTTTTGTTTCTTCAAGTAAATAATCGCCATGTCGATAAACCATGTGCACAATAGTGTCTGCCATGTGTTGCCCACTTTCCCTTGTAGCAGGCATTGCTGCGCCAAGCCATTACTGTATCCCCAGAGTCTTCTGTCAGCCCCACAGGGCCGGCAGGGCATTTTCTCCATTGCAGTTTCAAAATCTGAGACTCAATTGTTCAGGAATGAAAAGCAGCACAACTGAGGTTTGCATCTGTAATATTGGGGGTTGAGGGGAGCAGAAGCTCCTCTCCCACTCCTTATAGTTGAGATTTATTCATTTTAAAATATTTGAAGTCAACAAAGAGGGAAGAAAGTCACCTTTCCCTAGTCACTTCCTCCTGTGCATTTTGCTGGCAACTTCCTGAAGCTGCTTCAGTAGTGTGAGAAAACCCCTTGGGATACAAAGGCAGATACAACAATCAGTACAACATTAAGCAGTTGGGGACTAAAAAGAAGAAAAACAGAAACAAAAGGCAGGCATTGAGGTAGGTGCTTGTGATCCCAGTGCTGGGGCGGGGGGTACACAGACAGATCCCTGCTGCTCACTGGGCAGCCCGCCCTGCCTGATGACCTCCAACCTATGAGAGACATGGTCTCAATAAACAAAAAGACAGCTCCTAAGGAATGACAAGTACATACCACGTGCACACACACACACACACACACACACACACACACACTTACACACACACATCACCACCACCACCACCACATACTCTAGATTAGAAAGAAGGGAGAACTAATATTGTCCACACTATATTTTCTTTATGTTTTTATTAGTTTGTATTAATTATACATAATAACAGGTCTTATTAAGACATTTGTGTTTGATATTGTCAAGGCAACCACAAATCAACTTCCAGCAGTATTGGGGATTGAACCTAGGGCTTCCTAAGTGCTCTACCACTGAGCTACAGTCCCAGCCCTTGTTTTCCTTTCATTGTGATGTTATAATTCCCAGATTCATTTATCCTTGTTAATAATTCTAATAATAATGATGATCCAGGATCATTGCAGCTTTGGCAAAGGCTGTTGAGGAAATGAATACTTTATTTACTTAAGCCTCTGCTGAGAGTGAGAGGAAGGTACTTAATCATGTTCATGAGCCCATAGCTACCCTCTCTTATCAGAGGACCCCCTCTGGAGGCCTTATAGCTTCCGATAGCTGACAAGCTACAAATCATACCCTAGCCTATACTGCCATTCCACTGAGAAATACTACTGTGGCTCCACCATTAGAACCATCAGAATTCAGTCATTAGAATCTGTTCTTTAGATCCGCTGTGGACACATGATTCTGATGTCAGGAACCCTTCTGATACTGTCCAGTTTTCAGAACATAGGCTTCCTTTGTAGGTTCAAAATGCTTTATTCCGATAGGTGTGAGCAATGAAAAGATTTGTTAAGTCAAATGCTCCAATTGTGCATCCACGTGATGGCCAAGAGAATTTTTGAGAGAGAGAGAGAGAGAGAGAGAGAGAGAGAGAGAGAGATCCCAAGTAATGGCCTGGACACTTAAGAATTGGCTCTTTTAGTTGGGTGTCATGGTGCCTGCGATTCCAGAGCTTTGGAGAGCAAAGGAGGAGGAGGAGAACTTGAAATTGGCCTGACCCTTCCTCATGAGAGAGAGAGAGAGAAAGAGAAAGGAGGGAGAGAAAGAGGAAGAAAATGAAACTGCAATGATGCTTTTTAATGTTTAGAACAGTCATTTGAGGGGATTGGTAGACTCATTTTATGAATAGGGAAGCAGTCTCGGAACTGTTAAATATTTCTCCAGGGTTCTACTTTTCCTAAGCACACAAGAATGCTAGTAGCTTGACCGTACCACAGTTTAGCCATTAAGCCATGCCAATGTCTAAATCCATGGGGATCTGGTGTTAGCATCCCCCCCTCTCCCCGTCACACCCTTCTCTCATGAAGCTCTATCTGGCTGCAGTGAGTGCAGGCTCTCCTGCTTCTTCCTCACGAAGCACTAGGATGTGTCTGTCATCAAAATCACATCTTGGTTTTCTACATATTAGACTGAGCCACAGTTCACAAGCCACGCCACACGCTAGAAGCCTTTGGGGAAGGACAGAAGGATTTACCAGCGCAGTTTCAGTCAGTCTGGCATCACTCCATGTCCCAGAAGACACCACTGATGTGCTTCCCCTCTTTCAAGGTTAGGTGCACCATAGGGAGTTCTCGCACAGGAGAAAATGGTCCTCCATTTTGCCTACAGGAGAGAAATCTCTCATCACATGGACAGTTGAACTGGTTTCAAGGAGGACACTTAGGTATCTCTGTCACACTTGTCTGGTATCAGCCCTCCCAGTACCAAGCAATGTTTGGGTCCTTGTGGGGAATTCCAGCTGTGTAACAGCTGCCATTATTGCGTTGTCTTCATCCTGTGTGGGGCAGCTGAGGAAAGGCTACATTTGTCATCCTTACTTCAGAAGGTTTCTCTATTACAAGGCTAGTGATAGTTTTTCTCTAAGAAGGCAAAAGAAAGATGTGTTGAAAGACATAGCTGCCTGTGGACACCTAGGAGAGATTTTGGCTGGTTTGATAGAGTCATGAAACACACACGCGCACACACACAACACTTCCCTTGTTCATGGGGGAGGGAGCAGTCCTGCCAGTCCATCTGTTGAGTAAGTACCGGACTTGACAAGAAGGAACAAAACCTATCGTGGCTGCTTTACCCAAACTGTTGCCAGAAGCCCACATTTCTGAGCGGTTAGAAATAATTTGCCTCAACTTAATTTTTTTTTTCATTCAAACGTATGGAAAAATATGTCTGTCGTAGGCAATGGAAAGTAATTAAGACATTAGCCCAGTGTTGGACGCTCAGATAGCAAAGTCCCATCAGGCTACGCGTCAGCATCAAATTACAGCATTGCTGAACTTGAACGCACAGAAGGGAGCAGGGATACAGAAAATAAGATGACTCAGCGAGCTCTTGTCAGGTGCCACACGAAGGCCCTAGCCTTTCTGCTCCCGCCTTCGTCCTCTCTGGTACTCTGCTGCTATCTCCTGAACGAACTGGTATTGCCAAATTTAAGGATCCTCCTTGGTAATCTGTTCAATATGTGAGTTCCCTTTGGAAGAAACTCAGTAGCCTTCTGTGCCTTTCCTATCTGCTCTCAATTTCCTATTCTGTGAATTATGTCATTTAGGTTTTGTGCTGTTGCCAGTGGGAAAAGGCTGTCTGGATCAATTTTGTCAGGCAGCCTCCTAGCCCTAGGAACACCAATTAGATCACCGCAAAGCCAGCTTGTGCCCGGGAAGATCAACCTCAGTTTCCTTTACTTCTCCTTATTGTTTAAGCTCTTAACCTTGGGAGTGAGTTTGCATGTACATTTCACTCAGTGCTTCTGCCAAAACCTCTGCCCATGATGGGGCAGGTTCATTCCAGTCTTGCACAAGCCACAGAAATGCTCTGAGGTCCTACGTCTAGAAAGAGATACGTTCTGACTGTGCAAGGTGGATTCTGATCTGAGAAATGGAAACTTTGTTGTCGTTGTCGTTACTCTCCCGACTTCAAACTACCCTGAGCTAAAGCGGGGGACTCTGGTGATTGAGGTTAAAATGGAAAGGGTCAAAACCACACCCGTGTTTACACAAGCCATGGGGTAAAAATCACTTCACACCAGATTATCCTTGTTATTTTGTCCATTACTAAGTTTGATGTTTGTGAGGAAAACATGCAATTCAAACACTGTGAGGGATTTTATTCCATTTTGCCCTCTTGGCAGAATGCATTTGGGAGGACAGACTGTGTTCCCATGGCCTGCTCTGGATATAGGATCTTCAGAAGCCTCTGGTCATGTCCCCCAGGAGAAATCTTGGAGCACAGGTGAGTAGTGTGAAATGTTCACTTTACGCTTGGTAAACTGAAAGCATTTCCTTCTCTTTGACTCCTCTACTCCGTTACTCACTTAATTTGGATGTAGTTTCAATAAAACATGGAGTTCTATTAGAAGTTGAAGGAGAAAGGGCATTCATTTGTAGAGCTCTTTGAAATCCGGTGCTGCTTGCTTCTGTCTGAGAAGAGAGACAAAAATGTGGTCTGGAGGTGCATATGCACCTCCAGCATCCTTTACCCTCTGCCTCCCAGAGTCCCGGGATCAGAACCTAGAGATGTATGTGCCTGGACATGAACTAAACAAGCATGCAGCTGTGTTCTGGGTTCTGAAGCAATTCTCTTGAGCAACTACAGCCCCACTCATTCAAGGCTATGCTCTCTCAGTCAAACAGCTTTAGCTGCACCCTACAAGGAGGAAGAAGGCGTTCATCCCTGGACTTGTTCTTCCATTATCCTCAGTGAAGCCAAAGAGCAAGCCTGTTTCTTCTTGATCGTTCCCGACTCCTAACACGGCGTGACCACATCCTGCTGTCCGTAGACTCCTGCCAGGACTGAGACTCAGGATTCTAGGTGGCTGTAACAGAATAACTGCAGATGACCACAGATACGGATCTACCCATCCGTGTATTCCAGACTCCCAGATCAGAGCTGTTCTTAGGCACCACCATCCCTATGGTTTGGTTTGTACGATTTACATAAAGATTATCTGGCTCCTCAGCTCTCCCTATCAACACTAATACGCATAAGGAAACACGTTAACTGATTACAAAACTAAAGGTTACCTTGAGCCATCCTCCGACTAGATAGCACATTCCTCTTGTTTTGTCACAACTGCATGAGGTCCGTATGATGCAGCCAGCACATAATAGAACATAAAAAACCCCCTCCGAATTCTACTGTCCTCCGCATATGCAAACACAGCTGAATCCCCTTTCTTTTCAAGAAATATCCACTGTTAGCAGTCTGGGACATAGCTCTCCAGACTGTTTTCAGTTAAACCAAACCATTATGGTTTAGGTTTTCTGTTTGCTATAGTTTTAGTTTATATGTACATATCACATTAGCTTTAAAAATGAATTTGGGAATTCTTTTCCACATTACCAAATATAAGTTTTGCCCCTTTCATTTTAACTAGGAATCTGCCTCTCTGTCTGTCCCACTCTTTCAAAAGGTTTCTGATTTCTGACTAATTACTAGGAGGCCTCCCATAGAATTTCTTTCGGTAGACCTTTGAAAAAATCCAATGAAAGAAATCTCATTCCAGTTTTAGTTTGTAATGTTTTTACCCTGAACAGACATCGAACTTCGTCAAAGGGTTCTTCACACGTCTCTTGAGATGATAAAATGAGCGCTCTGCTTTCTGTGTATATACTGAATTACAGTGATTTATTTTCAAATGTGGATGCACTCTTGCATGCACGGAATAAACCCTTCTTGGTTGTGATACATTACCCTCTCCGTAGACTACTGGATCCCATTTGTTAATATTTTATAACATTTTAGCATGTGTGCACACAAGTTTTTGCATAATTTCCTTTCTTGTAAATGCACAGATTTTTGGAATCAGTTTATAATAGTCTCATAAAATTAATTAGGCCCCCTTTTTACTATTATCTACAAGCATCTGAATAACATTAGTTTATCTTTTCCTGAAATTGTGGAAAAACTCACCAGCGAAGTCTAATGTGCCTAGAATTTGTTTGGGAGGAAGTTTTTATTAATGAGTTCAATTTTTCTTTTTTTGTCTATAGCTAACCATTCATATTTGTATTCCTTCTCTTGTTCACATAGATGACTTTTGCTGTGACAAAATACCTAACAAAAGCAACTCCAGGAGAGAAGAGTTATTCTGACTCACAGAGCAGGGGGCTCTGTTCACTCAAGGAGGGGATGGTGGCAGGTGCAGGAGATTAGCTGGTACTGAAGCACCTGAAATATCTGAGGCGCCTGACACACAGTCAGGAACAAAGAAGGACAGTAGGACACAGTAGGCAAAGAAGCAAAGTAAGACAGTATGAAATCTCAAGGTCTCCAGTGACTCACTTCCTTCAGTGAGGCTCCACCTCCTGAAGGTTCCACAACCTTCTCAAACAGTGCCCCCTGCTGGAGACCAGCTGTTCAAGCACAGAACCAATGGGGGACATTTCCTATTTCTACCACTTCAGGGCATGCACCTGCATCTTCCAGATTTGTATTGTTCTGAGACTGTATCATATTGTTTGTTCAGTATTTCTTGGATTTAGAATGATAATCTCCTCTTTCCTGTTAATTTCCTCTTTCTTTGTTTCTGAGCTTTTCTTGGTAAGGATTTGTCCATTTTATTACTCTTCCTAAACTAAAGTTTTAAAATGAGTTTAATCTATTCTTCTCATGTTCATTCCATTATTTCAGTATGTTTTTAAGGTTTATTTTATTTTTAATTATCTGTATGTATGTGTGTGCATGTATAGGTATGTTCATGTGAGTGTGGGTTCCTAAGGAGCTTGGAGTAGAGCATTGTATCTGCTGGCGCTGGAGTTACAGGCAGCTGCAACCTGTCATACATGGATACTGGGAACTGGAAGAGTACCAAGAGTTCTTCATGGCTGAGCCATCCCTCCAAGCCCCCTTTTAAATGATTTTTTTTAACAGAAAATCTTGTTTTTCAAATAGCAGACAAATGAATAAATACCACAAGAAAAGAATACACAAATTTTCTGCATTGAAATGACTAATTTTTAAAATAAAATGACGACGCATTTACTCTCCAAATGTTTCAGGAACATACCAACCCAAAAGTGAAAGATCGCCTATCATGCTCACCAAATCCTTCTTAAAAGACAAATGTTTCCCTTGTGACCTAATTCAGAGATTTAGAAATCCTGCACGTATGTCTGTAGCTTCATGTAGACACCTACAACAATATGTTTATATCTTTTAGCTGCATGTAGATATCTCTACCTATATATTTATATTTCTGTAGACATAAAAGATCACATACAACACAAAGGTTTTGAACCTCTTAACACATTTAAAAGCGTATGCTGGACATCTCCTTGAGAGAGAAAGAGAGTCATTCTATCTACCGTCCGTAGGTTCTCCACTAGACTTTGTCCAGTAACCCATTACATGGCTATTCTACATTTGGTTAAGTTCAGGCAGGTATAACCCTCAGCCACTCTCCTCCTGTATCTTTTGGCTTTTTCTTTTTCAACAGAGCTTAGTTGACTGGCTAACCATAAAGCTCCAGGGACGCCCTTGTCTCCTCACCCCCCCCTCCCCGTGCTGCGAATACAAGCATGTGCTACCTCTTACCTGAATACTGGGGACTGAACTTGGGTGGGTCCTTCCATTTTACTCACTCAGCTACCTCTCTAGCACTTATTTTCTCGTTTATAAAATATTTTGGGTAAATAGAAAAGTGGAATATGAAGATTTGCATGCTCTTCCCATAATTAACAACCATTAGATTTGGGCCACGTTTGAATCATTTAATCTTTCCTGAAGTTGCCACGAATTACAGACGTGACGACAGATAAGCATCATTCTTAACCAGATGAACTTTTACTATACGCTAAGCCCAGCTTGCATGCCTCTTTCCCCAAGGTCTTCAAAAGTCTTTGACGATCCCCTTGCTTGGGTTTAGAGTCCATCAAAGCCATGCATTTTATCAGATGGCTTCTCTCTTGAGTTATTTTTAAAAGCAGAAGTTCTCTCTACCACCTGTATTTCTGCCTACAATGTTTAAACTTGTTACAAGTTTAAACTTGTTAAATGTTTCAACTTGCGCGTACACTGCAGAAGGTCACACTTCTGGATGTGTTTAATTGATTCCCCATGGTGTCGATAAGCATTCCTTTGAGCTCTCTCCCTTGTTTTCTGCATAGAGAATCTAGAGATCTAAAGGCTGTATAAGAATCCCTTAAGTGTACTGGGATACACACTTACTACAAATACAAAATACAAAAATACAAAATCCCTTAGTGTTTTGCAGGGAATGCTAGGTTCTTCTTCTCAGAGACATGCTTTGGCTAGTGGCCCCACCATGACATACGTCAAGATGACTCTATGGATGGCAATGACAGTGAAAGACTTTCCTTGTATGAGGTCCATCTGTCTATGTATCAATACAGAGGTACCAGGTGTATATTGGGTTAGATTGGTGGTTTGTCTGAACCATCATTTATGAACAGTTTTAGTTTTTTAGGGGGATAGAGTTATTTCATAAATGATACATTCTTGCAAGTGATCAAATTCTTTTCCTCACGATCAAAATTGCCAGGCTTCGTGTCCTTCCCTACAGCCCATACAGACATGCACATCCCTAGACAATATCTGGACTTGTCCCTCAAATATTGACAGAGTTATAGCCACACTGCCAGCTACCAAGAGCACAAGGTGTTCAAGGTGGCAGGAAGCAAGTGGTCCCACAGGACTTCTCACATGCATGACCCTGTCACCAGGCAGTCAATTGACAATCTCCTGTTTGTTTTTATGGGGATCACATAGCCAAGGAACAAGATTCCTGTGGGCCTGGGTTTATGAGCAAGTTCTAGCTGGGACTCTGAAGATTTCTCATGGCAACTGAAAACATTCCCAGCGAATAGCAAAAAGGACAAGCCGAGAGTTCTTAGAAGACCCTGCTCCTGGGCCATGTTGCAGCCACTCTTCCACGATGGAGGTTCTTGGCTTAGCTGCCTTGAGCTTCTCCTGTGAATGGGGGCTCTGTTAATGAGATACTACTGGGCTTTGTGGAGATAATTGCTGTGCAATTATTGATTCTGGTTCAGCTTGGTGGAAGCGCTTCCACATTCACAGGACTCCCTGATACAGTAAACTTCCCCTAATATGTTTTTGCTTTTATTTTTTAACTTTCTTTGTGCATTTGGAAATTATACAGTCTTTTCGTAAAACCAAAATGAAAATAATTGAGATTCCCTGTGGATTAAAGTATTTGTTCATAGCCATGAGTGGAGACATTTTATCATTTTGGTTGCTTTTATCCGTTACGTAAATTTAGATTGGATACCTGTTGGCTGTTATTTTCTCCAATCTGCCAACCACTAAACAGTCACCAAACACGGGGGATACTGTTCAGCCTACATGTGGCTCTTTTCTCTGGCAAACCACGAGCTTGGCAACCCTGGGCTCAGCGTGTTAGTCTAATATTCTGTCTGCAAAGGTAACATTGCGGCTTAGGGAAGGAAGGGGGTGTGGAATGTCCAAAGTATGGTGTGAAAAGGGTTGTTTTGAAAATCATTAAAGATATACTGAGGTTCATGGGGTCTTTGATTGCATTGCATGACATATAAGCACCTGGCATCATAAGCCTGGCTTTCTGGGTCTTTGCCCTTGTACATTTTCCTGGAGAGAAGTGTCATGACATTTAGTGCAACTTTAGGGACAACACACTAATATGATATTCTTGGTGCTCAGGAAGGCTCAGCTAGGCACAGAAGGGAAGAAAGAAGAAAATAAACCTGGCCGTCTGAGCTCCTTAGGCTAACCTCTTCCCTGGCGTAGCCTGCTGTCCCGCTGTAAAGAATAATTCCTCCTTCCACTCTCCAAAGAGTCCACATAGGATCATCTCCACATTTATAGCCTGGTTCCTACTCACTCCTGTCTCCAGATTGTAGACATCTCAGTCCATCTGTTCACTGGGACTTACCACTAAACACAGACCATGTATTTGGGGCTAAAACTGTCCCAAGGTGTAGCTGTAATGCTGCAGCACATACAATCCTGCTGTAAAAATCAGGAATCAGAGGCAGACATCTGGGAAGATTTCTCTATACAGTATCCTTCTCTGAAAGTTCTAGGATGGGGTTCAAATCACTATCCCTGCATCTGTCCTGTGGCAGTAAACATGAGACAGAGAGAAGAAAGCTTAGGCTCAGGCCACATAGTTATTAAAAAGTAATACATTCATAATGCTGGTGCCATATTTAATATAACCTCAGAAGGTGGGAGATGGGATACAAGAGAGCTGATAAAATGCTCTGAGATACCATAACACATTTTTTTTTTTCAAGTTCCACAGGAATTCTGAAAAAGTAAGAACATTCCAGGTCCCTTTCAACCTTTGGGACATTCCAGAGTCAAGGTATTTACGCAAGCCATCTGTCAACAAATGTTATACGCCTGTGTTGTGCCAGGCTTGGCTCGGCTTCCTAGAACTTTCTGCTTGGAATATGTGGTAAGGAGAGGGGATAAAGCTGCTGGGTGCCACACAAGGGCGATCCTCCCTGGTCATAATTAATCCTACCTATTTCTGATGATAGCTGGCTCTTCACTTTGAACAAACTGGTTAACAATTTTTTTCTCACGTTGAGCAAATATTTTATCTTTAATTGCTAAACTCCCACCTATAAAATGAGAACCAACAACGACTCACAAGTAGTTTGCTATTGATAAAATCATGACTTCCACCCTCTTCATATTTGGGTTGGTAATAGTGAATAAAGGAGCTTATTTTAGTTAATTGGTTGGACTTGTGTGTGAATATTGTCTATTATTCAAAAGACCAAATTTGAATGAAAAAAAATGAACATGAAAAAAATATTTACAGTAAAGTTTTTTCCCCTAGAGTATCTGTATTTAAAGAACTTGACCATTACTATCATTGAATACAGATAATTTTTTAATAGTTTCTTTTTATTTGATTTTATTAGTAGTAACTTGAGCCATGTTTTGTTGTTGCTGTTGGTGGTGGTGGTTTTTGTAGTATTGGGGATCAAACTTAGGGTCTGGTGTGTGCTGGGTTTCTTCCCACTCTTCCAGTGAGCTATATCTTGTTGGATATTATGGCTTGGATGTGAAATATCCTCCAAATACTCATATGCTTAAGAGATTGGTCCTTGTCCCATGATGCTATTGAGAGGTGGTGCAACCTTTAGGAGGCAGGGCCTAGGGAAGGAAGTGGCATCAGAAGATGTGTGCCCTAGAAGGAATATGGGAATTCTGTGTGTGTTATTAATTTTTTTCTCACTTTGTCTTCCAGCAGCCGGAAGGTGTACCTCTTCTCTGCCACACATCCGTGTCATCATAGCATATACCAACATAGATCTCTGTTGCCAGGTGACCATGGACCAAAGTGGCAGAAAAGATGAGTCAAAAGAAGTGTTTCCCTTACCCCTAAACAGAATGTCTCCATCAAACCCCTCCCCTCAAAGCTCAGGGAACCCTGTGGAAGAAGAGGCAGAAAGACTGGAAGAGCTGGCAGGAAAGGAAGACACCAAGAAAAGAAGACCTTCGAATCAACTGAGCACAGCTCATATGAAGTCACGGAAACTGAAGCAGCATGCACAGGGCCTGCAGGGATCTGAACCAGGTCCCCTGCATACATACTATGGCTTCCATTTTAGTGTTTTGAAGGGAGGGAGTGAATCGAGTGGGTCTCTTATTATTGTGCCTTTCCTTGGGCTCGTTTCTTTCTATTGGCTTGTCTTATCCAATCCCAAAGTGATCTTTTTTTTTTTTATTACATTTTATTTTGTTATATTTTAAAAGAATGAATGAACAATGAGTGGATGAATGAAAACCTAGCCACTTTGATTGTAAAGGTGACAGTGGTAACAATTTTACCAGTTGAGCTGCTGCTTATACCTGCTGGGAGAGGGACAACCTGTTTTCTCCAATCGAGTTGATACACACTGGATATATCAACTACTCCAAGACAGGCCTCACGTTCAGAAGTAACTGGCCAACATATAAAGGAGTCCACTGTTTTTTTTAGTGTATTTTTGCCTGGTTATGGTTTGGTGTTGTTTTGTTTTATGGTTTTATTTTACCTTCTTGCTTTGGGGAAGTTTTGTTGTCGTATTGGGTTTTTGTTGTTTTTCAGAAAGAACTTAAAGGTGGGTGGGTAGGGAGGGGAAAAGAATCTGGAAGGACTTGGGGGGAGGAGAAGAATATGATCATAATATATTTAAATTTAAAGGTTTAAATAATAAAAATATAATTTAAAAAAAGAAGTGTTTCCTCCCTTAAGCTTTCTGTCTAATTTGGTCCCAGTGATGGAAAGCTGCGGAATATACCAGCTCTGTTTAATTGAGCCTTCAGGATGAGAAATGTCATTTGAAAAATGGTTTGAAGAGAGTTTTACACATCACTCTCTGCAGCTTTCTCTTTGGAAATAGTCACTTAAATAAACCTTTGTGAAATGTCTTGTCTGCGTTTGGTGGAATCACTTGAGGCGGGCCGAGCCATAGACGTCACAGCTCTCTAACTCTGCAGACTGCCTGGTCTTTCCTAGCCAGGTGTGGTCAATCAAATTAATGGCTCCATTCATAGCTCAAGAAAACAAGAGAAAATTAATTCAGAATGAGCTGGTCCTTTTGCAAATTGCGATCTTTTTATTTATTGTGTATATCATGCCCGCCTTGTGTGTAGGCATTTTTATTTGAGGTGTCTGTAATTAATGATACGGTTCATTAGTGGGGGAACAGCTCACACAGCTCAGAAATACAGTAGTTCACAGTGTTGTGGGCTTAACTGATTCCACATGGCCCCAGATATTTCTTAATAGTACTTTAGTGGGAATATTAGCTGTGAACATGGTGAATGACACATTTTCAACCAAGAGTCAAAGGTAGAGGCATGCTACACTGAGCTGTTAATAGTGGCTGATGCATAACCAGTATGGCAACCTGCTTCTATTGCTTTGGGTCCCTCTCCTTTGACCTTCATCAGTCTCACATATTTGTAAGTATTTGAGCTGCTCATAAGGTTGAAGACGAAAACAACTTTGTGGCCAACTGACTGAGAAGACAGGAACACTGCCATAGTGTGAGAAGTTGAAGCTCATGGTTTCTTCCTTGTTTTAAAGGCAGTATATGTAGAGGGTTGATGTCTAACTGGGCACAGGCTATAAAAGACCAGCTCTCATAGAGTATCACGGTTGGCTCTGGTTGCCTGTGAGCATCGCCTGGGGACCAATCAAAACACTGAACTGGGCTGGGTGTGTAACTCAGTAGTAGAATGCTTACCTGTCAGACTCTGGGTTCGATTTTATTCTTTTAAAGTCTTCTCACTTAACAGCATCTAAAACATCACCTGCGATGTCTTTTTAAGACCATCAGCTAGATGGAGTCTTCATGGTTTTTTCGTTTGCTTGCTTGTTTGTGTTGTTTTGTTTGTACTAGGTTTCTGTGACATCAAAACATCTTGTATTCTTGAGACCACGAATGACCTAGCTGTTGATTCTCATTATATCCCTCCCTGTCCTCCTAGCTACCCTGGCTGTTTGGTGTATATTGTTGTATTGGCCCTTCCTGCACAGGCTCCTTTCTCCTTCATACCTCTGTTCACACCATTGCCTCTTCCTCCAGTGTTTGTTCACCCACTTTGCCAATCTTGTTCAATGTTTGGGTGCCAGCCGAAATATCACCAGGCAAGGTCAACTTCTCCCAAAATCCGCTACGGACGGGTGATGCGCCATGTGACTTTTGTCCTCGGCATGTAGCTATATTTGCGCTCAGATATCCTCTTACATAGATCGTGTTGTTATGTCATCTTTCCAGAAAGTGTGAACACAGTGGGGTGAGGGACTGAATTTGCCTGGCTCTCTCTTCTTCCCCTGCTAGTAAATATCTCTTGTGACTAAGCACCGTTAAGCACTGGTGGAATGAGCAGATGCCTAGATGAGAAGCTACAGTGCTTTGTAAGATAACACAGGGTCCAGGGAGAAGGAGCCTACTCTACGAGAAAGGCACAAATCTAAAGTGACCAGTAATAATCATGAGGCTTAAATGGATTAATTAATTAAATGAATTAATTTCAGAAGGCTGAGTGGAAGGATACTAACAGTTTGGGATTTTTGTTAAATTTCCTGAATTTAAGTATAGTTGTTTAGCATCTCAGCAATTTCAATGTGCTAAATAGAAAAAGGAGGGCTTGTCAAAATGTTAGCATGCATATCTCTCAGAAACCTCACGGGTGGGTCATAAAGCAATTGCCCTAAAACATCTATCCGGGCTGGGATGACTCTGAGCTTTTTGCATTCCTCCAAAAGGGACCATAAGGATAACAAAAAGGAAAAGCTAGTCCAATACACAGCAAAATGGCTTTGAGTTCTTGGCCTTTACCGAGCCCATGCTGCGTTGTTTTGTTTTGTTTGAAGGAAGCTTGTGCTTACTGCTAGAAGGCAGGAGGGCTGTGCTCTTCATCAGAATTCTGAGGATGGCTGCCTGGTTCTGTTGAAACTTTATGTTTCAGTGTGGCATCTACTGGGGACCAGATGATATGCATCACCCCAGATTCGTGTCCCGCTCTATAGTAAAGTTGGTTGTCAGAGAGGCTGGCAATCCATTCCTACATCATGTGTTTTCTTTTCCTTGATAGTCATAAAAATAAAAATGGTCCATGGCGAACATCAGAAATAGACTAGGGATAAGATGAAGAAAGGGAGAAGCTTTCATTAGAGGTGGTTTTTATTTAGCCACATGTAGTGGAATGCTGCTACGGTGGCTCACCAAGGAAGGCAAGGAAGCATATTCATCGTGCAAACCCTGCCAGATCTCAGCAGAGGGAACTACTACCCTGGCCAGTGCCGTACTGGACAGTGGAACCCTGAGCGTTCCAGCTCAGATGTTTTTAAGATTCAGAACTCCTCAGGTGTTCTACTGATAGCACATGCAGATCATTAGTAATCAAACACCCCCCGCATAAATCCAATGCTTCAGACAAGACAAAAACACTAAGACTTAGGGAGCCCCTCACCCAACAGTGCATAAAACAATTATTTTATACATAACTAAAAATAAACTTTTACAACAATTTCCCTTTTCTGTATTAGCCAATCCAAAAAAAAAAAAAAAAGCTTTATCTCTCCAACACAATTTAACACTACACCAGCAAAACTATTTGTAAGAGAAACAATCATAAGGGTTGCTAATGCACAGGACCAAATGAAACCGAACATCTATCAAGCTTTACACAATGTCTTTCGACAGCAGAAAAATAGTATCAATGTCCAATTATCTGGAATTCACTAATGATCTTCCGGGCTCCTCCAAAGGGCTTGGGTCATCTCTGGCTCTGTCCTCTGCGGTGCATATAGTTTGTTCTCAGGTTCTGGCTGGCTCCACTCCACTTGGTGGTTGCCCATAGTACTGGTATCTCCAAAACTGCAGGGGTCCCTTGCTGCAAATGGGCTATTCTTTCACCAGTAGCCTCCCCTAGGCTCTCTTCATGGTGCCAAGCCTCAATATCTTTACATGACCCCTTCAATCTGGGCCTTCAACTGCCACTGAGGCTGTACCTTCACCAATGGCCTATCCGGGCTTCTCATAGTGTCAAGCCTCAGTTGCTCTCCATGACCTCTTCACATCTTCAAAACCAGCACCACCTGGGTGACTCTTACTAAGTTAGGCTACCAGCACGAGCTACAACCTCAGCCAGTTCTGGAAGATAGTTTCTGTGTACTGACCCTGAGGAAACACTTTCCAGATTTTAAGATAGAGTCGATTTGTAGGGAAAACAACTGGTCACCTTGTCTGCAGGAAGTTCACTCACGGTGTGGAGTTCTCATCACTATAGCAGATGTGTTTGTCAGGACCACCTCACCTCACCTCACCTCACCAGTATCTGGACAGGTTTGAAGAAAACAAAACAAAGCAAAACAAAATGGATTCTGTGAGGTCTGGAGTTTCTTTTTCTTCTTCTCTGT
Organism: Cricetomys ansorgei; assembly: GCA_026225945.1. Lineage (NCBI taxonomy): Eukaryota > Metazoa > Chordata > Mammalia > Rodentia > Nesomyidae > Cricetomys > Cricetomys ansorgei. The sequence continues at coordinate 17,420,007 of JAMJFZ010001133.1, forward strand.
CTCCGAGTTGAATTAGCTAGCATGATGTCATGACCTTCTTTACTTTCTGCCTGCCACACTGAGCACCATTTGTAGTAGTTAGCCACTGTGTGGGCTCACCAAGAAACATGGAGTCATGTTTCATACATGTAAACTCTGCCAGACCTCAGCAGAGGGAACCACTATCACAGGAATTGCCATACTGGACGGTGGAACCCTGAGCATTCCAGCTCAGGTGTTTTTATTGATTCAGAACTCCTCAGGTGTTCTGCTGGTAGCACGTGCAGAACATTAGCAATCAAATATTCCCCACATAAATCCAATGCTTGCAGACAATAAAAAATGCCAAGACCTAGGAAGCCCCTTACCCAACAGTACATAAAACAATCATTTTATACATAACTAAAAATAAACTTGTACAACAGCCATGAGTTGTTTTCACATCTCCTACCTTCTGAGACTTACTTTGGATACTCTTCAGGGAAAGATGCTTCTCTAGGTTAGGGTTAGGGCTGGGGCTAGGGCTAAGGTTAGGGTTAGGCCTAGAGTTAAGGTTAGGGTTAGGGATAGGAATGGGGCTAGGGCTAGTGTTAGGGCTAGAGGCAGGGTTATGGCTAGTGTTAGGTTTAGGCAAAATGCCTTCCATAACTCATATGAGCCTGAATGAAACACTTAAAATGTCTGTTCCTTCTAATTTTATGTCTCCCCACATCTCAGGAGGTCCACGAACACCAGGCTTTGGTTACATGCTTGGTTGTAGCAAAGGTGGACACCTCTTCAGAAGTTTGCAAAAATAATCAATGTCAAATTTCCCCCTATTTTGGGGGAATTAATAGATTTTATCTCCTATAAGTATAGTGATATATAAGTTCCTTGGCATCCACAGAGAAGAAGGAAAAGACACAACCCTGGATAAGATTTAGTACTGGTATACAAGTATGCCGAGTTCTAGTCAGGCAGTACTCTTCTCCTTTGATTGGCCCAGGCTCCCCCAGCTTCTTTCCCTCTGCTGCATGTATTCTCCTTCCACACCATTGTTTTCAACAGTAGCATATGTCACTAAGTGCATGTACTCTGACAACTGCTCTTTTGTTCATACTCCTTCCAGGTCAACATGCTAGCTCATATGCAACTGAAATGATAGACTCAAAATGTAAGTGCAATAATGAAATGTGCAATGGGTTTTAAGTGTTAATAGCAAATACTACATTGCATCAAAAAATTTTTATTGATTGACTACTAATATCACAATATTCTATATATTCTAAAATTCACTAAAAGATACTGTTAAGATAAATTTCCTTTGTTCCTTCATTATTCAAAGTTTTATCTGTGGCATGAGGTTGCAGTTCAACTGGCAGAGTGTTTGTCAAGCATGAGTGAATGCCTGGGTTCTATTATCAGCACCACATAAACTAGGCATGATTGTGCATAATTACAAACATAGTATTCTGAAGATGGATGTAGGAAGATCAGAAGGTCAAGGCCATCCTTATCAATATAGTGAATTCAAGGCCAGCCTAGGATATATCATACCCTGTCAAAGATAGATAGATAGATAGATAGATAGATAGATAGATAGATAGATAGATAGATAGATAGATAGATATAGATAGATAGGTGATAGATAGATACATAGATGATAGATAGATAGATAGATAGACAGATAGATAGGTAGATAGACAGACAGACAGACAGCATTTGCAGCTTCTAGTCTATTTTTATTGAACAGTGCTGGTTAATTTATAAGGGAAGCCCCAATAGATAGGGAGAATCTATCTTGTTTATACTAACCCTTTTTCTTTCTATTATTTAAGATTGTACTTTATTTTAATTATGCAACATTTGTGTCTCTGAATAGTTATATGCATATATGTGCCCTAAGAAGCCAGAGGGTGTTAATCCTCGGAAGCTAGAGTTACAGGAGGTTGTGAGATGTATTATATATGTACTGGGAACTTTAGTCTTCTGCAAGAGCAGTAAGTGCTCTTAATAACTGAGTCCTCTCGTGATCAGTCTTAGCTAGGGTTTTTTATCTGTTTGCTGTTTTTTCTGTGAAAAAAAACCATGACCAAAACAACTTGGGGAGGGGAGGGTTTATTTTGCTTACACTTCCATAGAACTGTTTATTACCAAAGGAAGTCAGGACAGGAACTCAAACAGGGCAGGAATCCGGAGGCAGGAAGCAGAGGCCATGGATGGGTGCTGCTTATAGGCTTGCTCCTCATGGCTTGTTCAGCCTGCTTTTTATAGTACCCAAGATCACCATTCTAGGGGTGTCCCCCATACTCAATGAGTTGGGACCTCCCATATCAATCATTAATTAAGAAAGTGACCTACCAGTCAACTGTGGATCCTTCCTCTCAGATAACTCTAGCTTGTATCAAGTTGACAAAAAAAAAACTACACAGGATGCCCATCCTATTTACACAAATTATTGAACATCATTCCCTACACCCTTGGTGTATAGAGGTTCCAAGCTTAGAGACCAATAGACATTAAATGCCTTCCATCTTTCTCCCTCAAAATTCCTGTTGATAATGTAAACAAAACACAATGATGTCATAATCTTTATAGGAATTCTCATAAAAGTCTGATTATAAAAGAAGCTGTCCTGTAAAAGCAGCTCCTTAGGAAGCTTCAAATTTGTTTTGCTTTGTTTTTAGGTTGTTTAGAAACTTCGTCAGAGCACCAATTGCTTGAGACTACACCCATGGTGACATTGCCTGGGCACTGTGCTCTTCTGTGAAACTAAGAAAGTTGAGGTTTCCCCAGGGTCTGGGAGTTTTGTGATAGGACATTACTTAGCCAGTATCATAAACCACTGTCCAATAGATTTGATTCTGTTAATAATTTTTGATGCCTCTGGCTAGAGACCCTGAATGAGCCTCTGGCCCCTCAATGTGCTCTGCCTTCCTTCTCTATGAACAACATAGGGAACATTTGATCTGGCTCCTGGATCAGGTTGCTGTGGAACTCTAGTGAAAGGTTAACTAGCATTGAGATATTTAGAAATAACCAACATGTGCAATAAAACAATGAGAAATGAAATGTGAAGTGGAGAAACTTGTTTTTTGTGGTACCTCAGAGCCTTTCTGCATATACAGATTATGCAAAACTATTTTCTAAGCATACATGACATAACTTCGTCCTTAGAGGGAACAGTGCTCACTGTAGTTTATTTCCCCATGTATCCAATGAACCGTCTTTGAAACATGTCAGAAATGTCACCAGAGAACTCTGATGGACATTAATTTGGAAAGGAGTCAGCTGTGCTGATAATAAATATGAACTACGGAAGAGCCATCCATTCCAGCCCTCCCCAGCTGGCTATTCCACATGGATGCCATCCTGGACATTTGGTCACTAAATCCTCTACTTTCAGCCCAGGACTTGTCCTTTTTATTGTGACAGAATTACATGTAGCCTGGATTGGTCCAGAACTCTTTGCAAAGGATAATCTTGAATCTGTGATCTCCTGCCTCCAGCTCCCTGTGGTGGGATTGAAAGAGTGCGCCACCATACTGAGTTATGGAATGCAGATGAAACCCAGGGCTTCCTGAGTGGTAGGCAAGCACCCTGCCAGCTGAGCCACATCCTCCCTAACCCCCATAACATTGATTCTACATTTAAGCCATCGTTTTTTCTATAATTCACTTAAAACACAGCATACTGTAACTAGTGAGGAAGTATCATGTATGCTTTTAAGTCCCCCAGATTTTTCAAATGAAATTCTAGACATAAAGATTGACATGCTTTCCTTATACACATACAGTAAATTTGTCAGTAGATACCTTTCCAATGATGTCTGAAATGTGTGACAGCTTAGCATCTTAAAGCACCACGTAAATCTACCATGGTGTTGCACACCTGTAATCCCAGCACTCAAGATATAGAGGCAGGAGGATCAGTAGTTCAAGGTCATCCTATGAATAGATTTCAAACTGTCTCAAATTTTTAAAAAATATATATTATGTGTCAAAGATTAAATAAAAGTATTAGTGAAGGGCAGAGAAAAGATACATGAATTATTTGAATCATGTGTATATGTTTTGTTCAACTTAGTATTTGAAAATGGTAGTCTAATTTCCCTAGATATTTGCCAAGTTAAGTTTTGTTGCTATAGCTTTGAAGAAATGTTTACCTTTCTCCTCCTGCACCAGCCCAGGTTTACCTGAAGCGTTCAGTGGGAGAGGGCATTGCTTTCCTTGCATCAGTAGCTTCATTAGACAGGAAGGTGGTCAGACACTTGTCCTTTGTGATTTTTGTTTGCCTGCTCCATTCAATGGTTGCTTAATTGTTTAGTTCGTTGATTCCAAGGACAGTTCTCCTGAATTTCTTATGTAATTGGCAAGTCTATTTTTGTTAACTAATGACGTTGGAACAGCGTTGATGCCTTGGAGTGCCCCCCTGGGGTACCTAGAGCACCTGGCTGATTGTTTCAATGGCTTAAGATTCTTCCTTGACCCTCCTTCTTCAGCAAAAGTCTTAATATTGCATAATATATATTATGTGCACACATTAGTGGGGATTCCCTGCTATATTTCAACAAGTGTATGCAATGTCCGCCAATTAAATCCAGTCTTTCTTCATCTACCCCATTCTCATATGCCCTTCACAACCTCTGTTGACTACTATTCTAAATTCAACTTACTTCTATATAGGAGACTATATGACTCATGTCTTCCTGTGTCTGACTTAATTCACGTAGCATAATGGCTCCAGTTCTGTCCATGTTTCTGTAAGTGATAGGACTGCATTTTTTTGGTAGGTGAATAACACTTCATTGTGAATACAGACCACCTTTTCTTTCTCTTCCTTACTGCTCTTCTCCATAACAGCTAAACTGACATTCTCATCGTTAATGTATCAAAGTTCCCCTTTTCTCTACATCCTCACCGGGCTTTGTTACATTTTACAGCTGCCATTCTGACTAGAGTAAAGCAACAGCTTGCTGCAATCTTGATGTGCGTACCCTTCATGTTTAATGATACTGAGAAGTTTGTCATGTTTGTTGCCACATGTTTGCGTTTCTTATTTTGAGAAGCATTGATTCTTATCATCCGTCCGTTTTAAAAATCTTGGGGTTTTTTTGTTGTTAACCAAACAAAGGTCTTGTAGAGAAAGCTAAAGGATTCTGAAATAATTGAGATACTTTAATATATATATCTTAATATTAATAGATATTATATATATTAAAGTATCTCTCTCTATATATATATTTCCCTTTAGATGAGTAGGTATCAGGCTCAGAAAGGCATGCTTCAAACCCTGATGACCCTGAGAAGGAAGATTTTACAGAGCAAGTATTTTTTGTTTGCTGAGTAGTGAATCTAAACTGTGCTCTGAGAAAACAATGGCATTGGGTGGTTGGAAGCAATATAAACTCAAATAAATTGCCCTCTTATGGCTGTTGGGACACTGCTATATTGCATTGTTCTTTGTGTCAAACTTTATACAAATGCAACAAACGATCCTGGAAATGTTCATTCCAATGAACACAAATGTACTATTGTTTCACAGAGCAGCTCTCCCGTGCTATAATACTGGTGGCACACTGGGTGTGAGGTTGGTCTTGAGCAAGTTATTGACAGACCCTGGATGTCTCCAGCTGGGAATAGGTGGAGAATCCCTGTATCTGGCCTTGTCTAGGCAGCTGACTCAGCTACTAGTTATTCTGTCATGTGTATTTTCCAGATTTGACCCTGAATCCCCACAGAATCTTGTCCTTAGCATAGTTAAGTATGACTTTGTATCTTTCTCAGATATTCCAGCTTCCACAATGTACCCATATCTGGACTCCAGTTCCGCTTTCTGTGACAGGTTTCCTCTTGGTTTTTTCATGAAGATTCCAGGCCACTTTTCCATGCGTTGTGACTGCCAACTAACAGCCAGGGTCCCCTGTGTCATCTTTGACCCTTTGACTCAGGTTGAGTCTCTCATTAATCCATGGTCCCCTCTGTTTACAGCATGGGGCTGCTCCATTGTCTCTTTGGGCAAGGCTTTATAAGCTTGTGAGAAAGCAGCTTTCTCTTAACCTTTATTTGGGAGGCTTTCTCTCTGGGTGATGGTAATCCTATGATAAATATCTCCGTTTAGCTCAAGAAAGCTGGCTTCTGGGCTTGCCCCATTTGTCTCTGTTCCAGGGCTTCACACCACTTTGCACTAGTCATTTCCAACTGAATTGGCAATATTCTTATCGTCAATGAAAACAATAAATATTAATCATTGGTCCCTTCATGGTCCTGGGTAAATCATTAATCAACTGAACTTCTGCATGGTGTGGCATCACTGGACTCAGCTGGCCTGTTTCCATGGAACAGATCAATCATCACTGCCCAGTGGGACGACACACTCTTCCCTGACGCGGAACCCTCAGCCATCTGCTGGGGCCTGAGTCCAGTCTGAATAATTTGTTTCATAGAAACCTCCTTTGGCTATGTGATTATAGAAAGTGCATATTTTGGAAATGAAGTAATGAAACACGCTGAATCGTGCGGGTACATGGTAATCACATGTGGATTTGAAGTAGAATGTGTGACGTGTATGCATAGGGCTTAAGTTTACAGGACTTTGAGATCAGTTCTAATGATTTAGGAGGAAAGGTAGGGAGGGTTAGGAGTAACTGGCCTCTTTCAGACATGTATCTTGGATGTATGTGTTGTCTGTGCTTTGCAACACTCCTGGGAGAGTGCGGTACCGGCCTGTGCTCATTTTGAAGACAAGGAAGCTGCAATGATGAAGCAACATGATTACCCTAAAACACAAGAGCAGCATTGCATACATGTATCTGGATGTATTTAAGCGATGGAGCTCACAAGATGTTCACAACAGAAAGCGACCATTCCGTGTATTTACCTGTAGAATTAGAGAGCTCATACTGTCTCGTGCAATACCCTGCCTTCCTCATTTCTTATACTCTTAGGAATGGTTCTCTTTCAGTCTTGATGGGTGTTAATCTTCCCAGCTGAAGATACAAAGCCAGCTAACTACGAGCCATCTGCGCTTAAAATTTTGCCTACTACATTGGCCAAAGACTTTATAGGCTGTTGTTTTATTGGAACTCAAAATATCTTGGAAGATAAGCTTCCAGGTCTTTTTGAGCACCTTAGACCTCATCGTTCATACACAATTTTCATTCGAACTAGCCAGCCCGTGGGTGCAGCAAAGTCAAGGAGATGCCTGTTGGTTTCCTTCACCCCTGTCCATCAATAAATGGTTTGCCTTTGATCAGTTTAACATTGTAAATTTTTCTTCCATTCTTTTCCAACATAAAACTGGTAATAAAGAGCTACAGCGTCGTCCAGACAAAACACTCTTTGGTCAGTCCTCAAAATCACCCAGTAAGTTAAAGAAACAGTTAATGTATTAAACAGAGGGTAGGATGTGGACATAGATTAACTCAGCTTCTTTATTTTGTTTTAACTTTAAACCATACATAGAGGCTGCAGGTACCTAAGAAGGAAAACAGCCTGACGGTCAGTTCCTCTCACCAGCTCTCAGAGACTCCGCCTCCCAGGAGCACTTAATTAAAGGCTCTTGTGTTACTTTCACATACGCTGCCTCCACCCAGTGCACAAAGTTCTGTCCCGGCGACGGGCCTGGCCATGAGCTGGCATAAATTAAATGGTAACCTGCAGCTGAAGGTCAGAGTGGGGGTCCTTGGACCAGAAATGCCTTTCATCCCTGAGAAGCACTGTTAGCCTATCCTATTGCAGCTAGAGAACTGAGCCCGTGGGAAGGCCAGAAGACCATGTTCAATGATGTTCAAAGTGAGGAACTCTTACTTAAGCGACCACTTCTGGTAGGCAGCTGAAAGAACGTGGTTCAGGGAAGAGGCATCCTTTCCCATGATTCCTTTGGAATAGTAGGTTCATTTGACATTTTAGTCTCTTGGTATATTCCTAAAACAACCTTTTCTCATGAATCAGGTAAATGATTGTTGCTTTTATTACTTTATTATGGATTTATTGCCTTGAGGGTGAGTTGTAAAAATGAGTTATCTTGAGGAATTAATATTGTTGTGATCAGTGGTCATTTCAGCTTGATGTGTATTTATCACCCACCTGTGCCAGGCAGGAGGGTAGTTAGAGCTATAGATGTGGGTTAGAATTAGTGAGGCATAGTGTTAGAGTTGGCTGTAGATGGTGCTTCACGAGAACATTTCACAGCTCCCCACCACCACCTGACAGAGCGACATCTCTAGAACTACAGAGTCACCTGACCCTGTGTCTGCATGTACAAAAACAGAAGTTACAAAATAATAATACTTCTCTGGCCCCAAATAACCATGCACTGCAGTGTTTTAGGTGCCCATATATTTCCTGTATCTGGAGATAAAATAACATCCCCTTTTTACTTGTTTTAAATTTAATTCTTTTCTCTTTTTTTTGTTTGTTTTTGTTTTTGTTTTTCAAGACAAGGCTTCTCTGCTGTAACTGGCTGTCTCACTCTGTAGACCAGGCTGACCTTGAACTCACAGAGACTCACCTGCCTCTTCATCCCAAATGCTGGGATTAAATGTGTCCACCACCACTGCCCACCTCAACATTATTTTTATTGAGGCATAATATTTATACAGTTTTAGAATGATGCACCATGGCAACTGTGTACATGTCCACAGTGGATAATAATCAGACCAAGGCAGTAAGCATTCCCATTTCTTCAAATGTTATTTTTTTTTTATTCTGACAATCTTGTGTTCTTTCTTTCTGGTCATTTTGAAATGTATCATGGATTGTTTAAGCCAGCACTTACCCAACAGAGTTAGGGAAAATCAGAAGTAAGTTTCTAGTTTTCAAATGTATGTTAATGCTCATATCAAACCTCTTTCTGGCCCCCGATCTCTTCCTTTCCTAGAGACTAGTGACCTCCTTTCATTTATTCTCCTGTGAGCTGACATGGTAGTTTTGCCAATGAGCAAGCACATGTGGATCTTGTCTTTCTGTGCCTGGCTTATTTCACTTAACATAATGACCTCTGTCTCCATCCATTTTGATATACACGACAGAATTCCACTCTTTTTCTGGATAACCAATAGTCTGTTTTGTGTCTATGACCACATTTTCTTTATCCACTTCCTCCACTAATGAGCATCTAAGCTGAGCTTAGATAGCCTGTAGCTATTGATGATACATACTTTAAAAAAAAAATATGGAATGGAAGTGTCTTTGTGACATCATGATTTTCTCTATTCTGGATTCATACCCAGTGATGGAACTGCCAGGTCAAATGGTAGCTCTGCTCTAAGTTTCATGATGAATCTCCATTTTCCATGTGTCATAAAACTGAGACTCCCACAAACTGTGTGAGAATCCCATGTCCTCAGCACCACAAACAGTTGCTATCTCTGTGTCTTTGGGATGATCATCATTCTAGTTTGGTGAGATGATATCTGGTTGTTGTTCTCAAACTCATCCTCCTGCATTTGCTTCACAAGTATTGGGTTCTAAGTGCTGGCCAGCACTGAGTTTCACTTGCCTAAACAGCCATGAATCCCTGAAATAAGCCCAGGTTGGCTGTGCTGTTTGCTTTTCCATAAATCGATGGATCTGGTTTATTCATAGGTTACTTAGGACTTTGGCCTTTATATTTGTTAGCAAGATGGCCTGTTATTTTCTTTTCTGTGAAATTCTTGCTCCCTGTTGATCTTAAGATTACTATTTTCTTACTGGATGAGTTGGAAAGCATTCCCTCTCTGCATTGTTAGATCTTGCATTCTGCTTTTCTGTTTCACCGAGAGTCTCTTGGATTATCTCATAGCCTGTATCCTCCACTTCAGCCTTAGTGTGCTGCTGAGCTGTTTATTTCAACATTTAACTGTCTTATAACTTCTTGTTATCTGGGGAATGTTTCAGGATTATCTTTTGGACAAAATCCCATGTCTGAGAACACCTGTGTCTATTGCCCACTGGATCTATTCTGCTACCTACAGTTTCTCTTGGGTTTTGATTCCACTGTCTCTGTCTGAAAAGGGGATCCAGAGATACCCAGCAGAGATTGAAACACGGGGGACTAGGCTATCCTGCTGGACAGCAACTAGACAGCTCTTCAGGAAATGACACTTGAGCCCCCTCTTTAGGGTCACATAGCCCAGGTATCTGCTCCCATCTTAACATTAAGCCTTTTTTAAGCACTTCTCATTCTTAGAAATTTTAGATTTGAGTGACTCCCTAATTACTATACATCTTCCACACTATCTGCATGCTTTACTATCATCCTTAGTAGTCTGCAGGTTTCAGGAAGCAGGGACTGGACTGTGTTACCCGCTCTCTAACTGTCTCCTAGATCAGTGCTTGGCATGTGTTAGGTGCTCAGTAAAGATCAAATCAATGGAGTGAAATAGGAGACAGGCATGCAGCCAGTTCTATGAGGTTCCGTATTCCCATCTTAAAGATAATAAAACTAAGGAATGTAGAGATCATAGAGCTGACTGGTGGCAGCTCTGGCACCTATCTGATCATGAAATTGTGCTATTGTTCACTGTATCTTGCAGCTGAGCCAGTTCTGTGGGAGCCACCACGTATGATGCTGATAAGGCCCTGCTATCTATTCATATTGGGCTCACTTGTGAAATGGATCTTAATAGGACATAAGAGATTTGAACCTTATCTGGTTTAACAACACAGATCATTGCACTATGTGGATTTGTTTTCAGTAATACCAGCCAAGAGATGAGCTGGTTCATGTCATCTGCAGTACAGGGCAAAGCATGACCCAGGCATCATCTCTTTCTTGCTCCTGTTTCTGGATGGTTGCATGTGGCAGATGACTGTTTACATTTAGAACTTTCCCTTGAACACCTCCAAGCCAGTTTCTGAGGGGCAGAAAATCATCACAGATAACCAGCAAATGCAGCTATCTGCTCTGCCAGTCTGCCCCTAGGACAAAGTAAATAGGGAACAGAATGAAGATGGCCAGTCGCTATGTGGCCCAGTCAGCTAGTCAGAAGGTGACGGGGCACCTGACTAGCCCAGGCTTGACCCTGAAGAGGCCTGCTATGGAAGGTGGCCTTCACTAAAATAGTTTTGAACAAAGTTTGCCTTTCGATTTAAAAGAATCCATAAGCTAAAGACTTGCTTCTTACCAGCCTAAAGATTTGGGGAAGGAAATCATCTTTCCATGCCTCATTTTTCCTTCAGAAAAGAGTAAAGGGAATGGGGGGAGGGCAGTGAAGAGACAACTGAGTTGGTAAAGTGCTTGCCTTGCATCAATGAGGACCTGAGCTCTAGACTCAGAACCCACATTAAAAACAACAGGAATAGTGGTAGGTTAGGGTTAGGGTAGGTTAGGGTAGAGATAAGAGGGTCCTGGCCTCCCTGGCTAGACAAAGAACTTGCCTACTTGGTAACTCCCAAGCCAGTGAAAACATGTCATTTCCTAAAGGTGTAGAGTACCTATGGAATAACAGCAGAGGTTGATATGTGGCCTATACATACATCTACAGATGCATATGCACACGCACGTACATCATCATCATCATCATCATCATCATCATCATCATCATCATCATCCCTGGGGACGGTACCTCACATGTCTTTTGGAGAAGACTGTCCTTTGACAGTCAGAATGTAGTTTCAGGTTGGCCTCCATTCATGGATCCAGGGTCAGATTATGTGATCCAGTCCTGTCCAATCAGGATATTCTGCCACTATGGTGGAGTTGACAGTGATCAGTTTGTGGACAGATATTCAGACAAATGTATTTGAAGTGAGTCTTGGAGGTAAGCCATCTCAGGGGGACAGATGTGAAGTCAGCAGAGATGTGGAGACATTCAGCACCAGGTCCCCATGACATCATTTAAGTTCCTGCATTAAGCCACTGTTGAAGAATATCCCTGTAATGATCTGCTAGTCACACCAACAAATGCCGCCTCCTTTCAATTACTCTTAAAGGAAACTCTTTTTATAGTACCCCACTTTACAGATGAAGAAACTGAAGTTCAAAGATGAATAATAACATTTCCCTAACTACTTAATGATGTGAAATGTGATTATAAAGTTAGTTATGGCCAGACTTCCTTATCCTCTCCCCTTCCCCCCTCTCCTCTGCTCTTCCACCTTTTTTCTAGCCTCCCCTCCTCTCTCTCCCTTCTCTCTCCACTCTCACCTGGTCCCCCCTTCCCCTGCTTTAGTCTCTGTGTCTGTTTCATTATGGCTTCTAGACTTCATATCTTCCCCTTGTTCCTCCTGGGTAAATCCTCAGGATCGTCCAGCTTCAGGTCCTTTCGCTGGTTTTGCCTCATGGCCCCACACAGATCCTCCCGCATCCCAGAGACACAGCTTCTTCCCTGCACTCCAGTCTGCAGAGGATGCTTCTCTCATTCACTGAGAGCCAAGCTTGGACGCATGCAGTCCCATCCCACTGCCCCGGCTTAGAGAACACTCAGAGAAGAGGGACTTCCTCACTATTATCCTTTGTAACCTCAACCCCCACAATATGGAGGAATGGAAAACTTCTATGTCCAATAAATGCACATTAAAGTATGATAAATGTTACATCCACACGATGGAGCAACGAGCATTAACGCTGATGATATTCAGTATTCAAGAAAGATGTGACACGGGGAGGAGGGAGGCCACAGCACTCCAGGACCACAAGCTTTGTAGAAAGTGCTCTAGCAAAGGCTTGGAGAACAACAGAAATCCGTATAACTGAGGTGATGGTATGCATATTTCTAGATTGTAAGACCATGAGTAAGTTTTTTGGCTTTAATTTCCAAATTTCTATCATAAAACATTATTTATTAAAAACCGTGACTAATTTAAAGATGTAAGCAGTTTGCTTTCATTCACGCCCTGTCCCGCCTCTCACAGATTGCGCCAGGTATGGATTTATACATCATCAGGCTCGCATCCCTGAGGAGTCATGTGAGATCTTCCCAGCATGGAGAGCACTTGGGCATCTTCTCCCCCTTCTTTTTAAAAGGGAAGCTTGGCATTTTCCTGTCTAGAGGAAGATTTGCTTACTGCCCACACTCCATCTATCCACCAACTGAGCACAGGCACTATAAACACTGTCATTTCCCACATGGACGAAGGTATGGCTTTGAAGAGCAGAGCCTTTAATCAGACTAAACATCTCACTTTGCCCTAGTCATTAAACTGACTTCAGAGACAAAGGCCCAAGGCCTTGCATCTGCTTGCTTTGTGTAAAGACAGTCAGCTGATGCTGAGCGCTGGGAGTACCCGGTGTTTACATTAGGAGTAAGAAACTGAAAGCCCGCCATCTAATCCTTTCCTTAGCCAGGAGGTACTTCCAACATTTTAAAAGTCCTTTTTAAAGAGTAATAGAACTTTATAAGCATATTGGTCCTTTCATCTCGCAGAATGTATCCTCAGGGCATAATTCAGACCTGTACATTAGATCATATTAAGCCTAATTTGGTTCTTCAGCACAGCAAAAAGCCTGGGGATCTTTAGGAAGTTGTAAGAGTCATAGCCGTTAAAGAACCTGGCTTTTCAAGCAAACACACATCTTTCCCATATGATAATGAACTTGTTGAATGTAATGCCTCCAGGGTCTTGCCTATAGACCAGTGGTTTTGCCTCAAAAAAGAGGGCTAATTCCAGAAACAGAGGGGTTGAGTCCTACCTGGTGGTGCTTCCCCACTGTAGCTACTCCATCTCCTGTCCTTCCTTAAGTCTTTAGGCAGAAGGCATCGTGTAGCTGTCTCGTTGATTCCCAGCTGGCTTACTTGGGCCTGATCTTCATGTTTTATTTTCAGCCATAGAGAAGATATCAGATGGCAGAAGTTTAAGTCTTCCAAAGACCATTTGATGCCATGCACATGGCCAACATGGAGGCAGGTGTAGTATAGTTGACATGGGCTCCAGGTGGAATCCTAGCTCTCTCCGTTCCTGGGTTTGAATCTTTCATGCTCCTCCATCTCGTATTTTGAACACTTGGTCACCAGCTGATGGCAATGCTATTTTTGGAGGTTCTACAAGTTTGGGGTGTACAGTATAGCTAGAGAGATTAGGTCCCTAGGAGTAGAGTTCTAAAAATTATACCTTACTCCTGGGTCTCTGTATCTCTCCCTACCCATTCTTCTGTCTCCTCTATCCCCCTCCCTCCTTTCTTTCTCCTCTGCTTTCTCTCTATTTCCTGGTCTGCATGACATGACTACTTTCTGTCACATGCTCCTCCTACTTCAGTCCTCACTGAGATGGATTGAAATCCCTTGGAACTGTGAAGCCCAATAATGCTTTCCTTTCTCAGAGTTTTCTGTGAGGTCTGGTGAACATGCAACAACTAGCATATAGGACAACAAGTCTTTCTGGAGCTGTTTCCTAATCTTTGAGGAAGGGAGATGGCAAAGTGTGTCCCTTCCAGAGTGGGGACAAATGAAGTTTTGAAGAAGAGTCATTCTGTGAATTGCAAAAACCTGCATATCCTGACTATAATATGGAGCTTCAGCTCTCTGGTGACTCCTTAATCAGGTCTCAAGTGTGAGACTGGGAATAGTTGCAGTGTATGAAGCAGATGCTGAGATCGAAGCCTGAGAGCCATCAAAGAGGTCTCTAAAGCTAAGCCTAGTGGCTTATACTTATAATCCCAGCACTTGGGATGCTGAGGCAGGAGGATTGCTACCAGTTTAGGGCCAATTTGGACTTCACAATGAGTGCAGGCCAAGTAAAGCTACATAGCAAGACTATGTGATTATCTCAAAAACCCTAGGGAACAAAGTTCTGTGTGTCTCGTACATTGAAGTCCCTCCGGTTTGGAGCCATACGTTACTTTCAGAAGCATCAAGCTACTAAGACTGTGCCTGGTTTTGTAACTTAAGAGTTTTGTGTGCTAACTCTTGAAGAGTTTGCAAAAGTTGGGACAGAGAAATCTTTGCAGAGAGTCTATTGGCTCATGAGGTCTTTTGGAGGGATCTTGGCCAGAAGCTACCTTTTCTTCCTCCCTCCATTTTCCCAACTGAATCTACATCTATTAGCATGAAAACAATAGGCAATTGTCTGGGCTTATGCTATCATCATCAGTAACTAGGCTGAGCTGAGCCCAGATCCTTTGTCTAGTGTACGAGTTTCCAGAAGCTGAGAGAGGGCTGGCCACTACTCTGTTTTTCAGTGAGACCATTATCCATGTCTTGGCCTTGACAGCCGGCTAGCTGGGGATCGTATCATAGGCAGTGTGCCAGGAGACCAAATAGCCTAGTAGTCAAGACTGAGGTAGCCAGGTAGCCAGCTTTGGGCTTGCCTTCACTTTGCCCTGTGTTTTTTCTCTTTTGCTATGATTACAGCTCTAGCTGGGTTGGTGAGAGCACTAAGCCCCAGATGCAGGTGCTTCTGTTGGCCCTGAGATGCTCACTTGCACACAGGAAAAGGATTCTTTGGATACAACAAACAAGGGCAGTCTCTGTCAAGAGTCTGTTACAGGGAGCTACAAAGAGAAGGGGGTGGGGGACACTGGCTTCCATAGACCATGGTTTCATTTGGGAGGGGCTGTCCCTTCAGGAGTATCCACTTGCCAACTTCCTATGATGTTTGACTTCATTGTATAGAACAGAAGTAATTTTTTTTTTCTACAAAGCATCATACATCCTAAAAAAGAAATTCCATGTGGAGTCAGAACAGGAATCACATGCCACGGGTAAAATCCTAGAAAACATATCATTATCATCCAGACAATTATCAAATGACGACAAGAAAATAAGAGATTTATGGTTTTCTAGATCAATCATAACTCACTCTGGGAATGTAGACACAGAGAGCCCTGCAGACACAGATTCTGATTTTGCATACACCTGAAAGATTTTCTCTGTGAAGGAGAATAACTACTGTCTTGGGTCAACTGTACAAATGAGAATTAGGGATGGGTCTTTTGATAACTATGGATTTTTTTAAAACCACAAAGAGAGATTTTGACAATATTTATGAGTTGGCTCCTCCTAGCCAGAAAGGAAGACAAATGCAATCAAGGATTTTGGTCTTTAGGTTTAGAAAGACTCACCCAGAGTGTGTGTATTTAGATCTTGGGCCCTGAATTCTGTGATATCATGGATGGGAAACAATTCAACAGTTTAAGCTGACAGGAACTGAGTTGGTTCAATGCTTGCCTAGCAAGCAAGAGGTCCTGGGTCTGATCCCAGGCCCCCATGAAATCAGATGTGGTGGCACATGCCTATAAACCGAGCAATTGGGAGGTAAAGGCAAGAGAATCAGGGGTTCAAAGTCATCTTCTGATATGAAGTGAGTTGGAGGCAGTTATGGCTACGTGAGACCCTTTCTGGAAAGAAAGAACAAGAAAAAAAAAAGCCTTCAAGTTTATGAAGACCTTAATAGTTTCCTTATTTTTCTTTCAAATTTGAGGCCTGAGGACCACATATTCCCCGGGCTGCGTGGTCTGCCTTGACAAAGACAGTAAAGATCCAGTTTGTCAAGCTACTTACTTGCAGATGCTGGATCAGACTGGGCAAGTTTACCTTAACAAGAGAAGACCAGGACCTGGCTTTCAGACCCCCAGTTCTAAAGCATAGTACCTATCACTCTTAACTAGCAGTTGGCTTTACACAGACCTATCACTTAGATCTCCTCAGGCTACAGTCAACAGAAAGCTCTCAAATTGGATTAAAAAATAAAGGGAATTTATTGGCTCAGGTAATGGAAAAGTCCAAAGTATAGCTTTAAGCAAGGCTTAATCCAGGTGCCAAAGAATGTCATTACGTAGAATCTCGCTTCCTTTGTGTTTTTATTAGCCCCAGTGGCCCTCCCAGCCATTCTAGAGGGACCCTGTGTAGCTGCAAAAATTCCTGACCTTTTGTCCTTACAGTGCTAAGTACAGAGGACCAGGCCTTGTCTCTCAGCATTAGGCTGGCACATCTTGAAAATCATTTTCTCCATTGTCAGATGTGCTCACATACCCAGCATAAGCGATGCTGTGAGTTGGAGGAATTGATGGCCGGAGCCAACCAGGACTTGTTCCTTCTGTTACTCTCTTAGGGCTGTAGTGATTAAACAGACTAGACTAAAATGCCTTTAAACAATAGTCATTTATTCCATACAGTCTCTAGAAGCTGGGAAGTCAATGTTTTAGCAGATCGGCCCTGAGGTTGTTATCTCTGTGATACAGATGGTAGATGTGTCTTCCTTCTCTGTACTCAGATGGTGGCAAGGCTCCCAGGTCTCTATCCCAGCCCCTCCTAACATTCCCTCCACTTAACATCATCATGCTGGGGATTCAGATCCAACCTAAGGCTTTGGGGAGGGTACAAACACTCACATCATAGACACAGCTGGAGCTTAGAGTAAGCATGAGACCCTTCCCTGAAAAAAACCTACACAGCTGGCAATGAGAAGGAAGTGGTTTCTCAGTGAGAAATTAGGATGTTGTTTTATTAGAGGGATGACTGGACTCGGAGTAAAAAGATAAACACAGGTGTGTATGACTGCCCTCAACTCTTCATTGCTGAATGAGCCTTCACTCAATGGGGCACAGATCATGTCCGGTTGTCTCTGGCGAGGCCTCCAACATCTAGTGTGTGCTGAAGGCCTTTCACAAAAATCATGGAAGCAGTTAGAAAACCAGGACCCAGTACAAAAAGAAATTAATATAACTAAATGTGTTTATAATCTCAGCGTCTAAAAATAACCACGCCTCCTTTTTCTTCTTCCCTACACAGATGCACATAGTTATTCATAATTGGAAAATACAATGTTTATTTGGATTTAATTTAGCTTTTATTTTTCTATTTAATATACCATTACATTTCCCAAGCAATGAAAATCACTTGAAAACACAATAAAAAAAAAAACAAACCTAAGTAACATTAGTTATAAGAATTGAACATAATTTATTCAAAAAGTCCTTGCTTAAGAGACTTTTAATTCGTTGCTAATTTTTCGCTACCATACACAATGTTGTGGGGTCGCACACCTCCTGAGTCTTGGTGTCTTTTAGGGAACCTCGGGTGAAAGGCACCTGTTGCGTGCTCACGCACGACCTTCCAGTCCACCCAACTCTCAGGTTTCTGTCGCTTGTGTTTTTGTTTTATGTTTTTAGGGAAATGCATGGAAGGACTGCTCAGAAGAAAAAGCAGTTAACTTCTTCACGAGAGAAAGACCAGTTGAGGACGCAGTGTAGTCAGAGAAGTGCTCGCCACACCAGCATGAGGGCCCGAGTTCAGTTCCCAGCGCCCATGTAACATTGCTGGGCGTATCAGGCGATGTGAAGACAAGTCGAGCTTTGGGCCTCGTCAGATCTGTGAGTCCCAGGCCAGTGAGAGACTTTGCCTCCAAAAGCAAGGTGGGTGGCTCTTGAGGAACAATGCCTGATATTGTCCTCCAGCCTACGTAAACATGTGCAGACATCACACACGCACACGCGCGCGCGCGCGCGCACACACACACACACACACACACACACACACACGCGCGCGCGCACACACACATGCACAGCCACACACGCATGCATGCTCGCACGCACCACACAACTACCCAGAGAAAAATAGAGGCTTTTTCTTTAGATTTTTGTGTTAGCCATCTAGATGGAGGGTGAACCGTAGCTCTAAAGAGACTCATTATCAGTTTGGCAGTCTGAGGGATGTCACTGCCTCCTCTGCCTTCTCAAGAGTGTTCTAACAAGTAGCATATTATAGCTCGGTGTTTTTTGCTTTGTTTTTTTTTTTTTTTTTTTTTTTTTTGAGTCATATTTACTTTGCAAGTGGAAGTCCAAATAGGAATCTGTCAATGAATTCATCTGTCGATGAATCTCCCCCTGCCCAGTTGGACATACTTGGGAAATGCTGCAAAGAAAAGAAGTATCAAGTCCAACAGTATGCATTTAAGAAGAGAGCTATTGTGGCATCCAGAAAGTGTGGAAATTTACACTTCTACTAGCAGAGGGTGGAAAGACGTTGGGTGCATTCTTTTAATAGAAGGCCTTAATGTTTTTGGAAAACAAATGTCTGCATAAATTTCTTTCCAGGGATTTTGGTACAGAGAATGGATTTTATTGACAGATGGCAAATCCTAAAGTAGGGCATCATATGTTTCTTGTGGGTCTCGCCTATCCTGGCTTGGGCCAAGATCAAGAAAAAATGTGGAGAACATGCTACGGCTCCATTGTGGAGCTGAGTCTGGGTTCCACCTTCCCGTGCAGTTGGATTCAACTATTTTTTATTTCCTTGGGACGTTTTGGATGGTTTTTCTGAGACGAACCACATCAAAGCCTCATTGGGGAGGAGTTTTCCAAGAATGTGGTGTGCCTATGTTCTACCATCTGCTCCCCCACTTAGGACAGGGTCGGGGGGAGTAGTGGAGAATCCACCTGTCTCCCCAGATCTCAGATGCACCTGACCAGGAGCATGCTGGTACTGAGGATCATGGCATGTCCTTGAAATACAGGGAAGCATAGGGGCACCCCAGATAGCTCATCTGGACTTCCACCACGTAACTCTAGGAAAACTCTATACTTCCCACCCAGGGCATGAAGCCCACATAGCCTCCTGTCTAAACAGGACAATGTGTTCTGCTTTACCACCTAGATCGTTCAAGTCACCAAAGCTTTTTCTAAAGCCAGCCCTAGCAAGGAGCATATGCTATTTCTAATATGAAATAGCTTCCCATCCAGGTGTTCATCCCAAGACAGGATACTTAGCCCAGGTGTTATGGTCTGGAGATGGCTGTTGGGCCTGGCTTTCTGTGAAGTACTTCCTATAAAATGTGGTCAATGCAGGCCTCTCAAATGTTTTCCTTGTGGGAGGGAAGATAGGGAGCCGAGAACACGTAATGATTGCCACATGTCAAAGCATTTCAAGGCTTTAAAACGGACTTGGGTAGTGCTCTGCTAAATTTTCCCATAAAACAACTGCTTTTATGGGTTTCTGAGGTCTCAGCAATGGAAAACACGGATTCCTGATCTTCCTGTATGCCTGTTAGTTTTGCCATTCTTTTGTTCCAAGAACATAGGGTCTTTCTCTTTTGTGTACCAGTCAGAACCCAGTGCTGGATTCACTGGTGTGGATCATGAACTGAGGTGAAACCTTCCCTCATGGTATTCCCAAGTTTCCTTAGCCTCTGGGAAAACAGCAGAAATTGTTCTTTGATTCCTTGGAACAGAAGTTAACAAATATTAGTCAGGCAGGGTTAAAACAAAAGAGACAACTAACCAGATTGAAGATGCAATTAGAGCTTTGAAGGAGAATGATCTGAAGCATGAAGATTAATAGAGGCACTGAGAAATAGGGATGAAGTTCTTGAGAGAGAAGGGAAGGCGGTGGAGGGCGGGGGGGGGGAATTTCTGACAGCTACCGAAGCGAAAGGCAAGCTGAATTTAGCTATTACACAATTTGTCACAAACAAAACACACTCAATTCTCGTGTTGTATATTTTATAAGAGGCAAAAGTTTTAATCTCTTTATTTTGTTAAACAGTAAATAAAATAAACTCGTTTTCATAATTACCAGCTTTGTTTTTCAAGTTAAAGCCCCAAATAACTGGGGTTTTGCAGTTTGAAATTCCTTTGAAAATGCACTCCCTCTTTCTGGTGGATTCATGTGAAGCAACATTTTTCCAGCACCAATTATCTGTGGGTCATGAAGACCTGCTGTGCTTGCAGATCAAGATGCCAGCCCTGTCCGTCACTGGTGCCACATACCTAGTAACATCTTAGAGAAGGTGGCTCTTCTTGTGCTCTTTTTCTTTCCTTTAAAAAATATTCGTCTTATTTTAGTGTGTGCGTGCGTATGTGTGTGTGTGTGTATGTGTTGTGAGCCACCATGTGGGTTCTGGGAACTGAACCCAGGTTTCCACAAGGGCAGTAAGTGCTCTTAAGTGCTGAGTCATTTCGCCAGCCCCTTATGTTGTGTTTCTACCAGTCTCTTATGGCTCATGAAGGGTTATCCAGGAAAGGGAGATAGTTGTGGCTAGGACCCCACTGTTCAACTAAGTGGATGAGTCAGTCTTAGTCCCACCAGCAATGGAGGACACCCTTAAGGAAAATCATTTCTGCTGAGCACAAGCTTCCAGGGACTTCGTTTAAAATGTCCCAGTCCCAGAATTGTCAGATGTTTGGACAACAATGTGAAGACTTCCCAGATGGAAGATGTATTCTATTTAGGAATTATAAACATGAAGTAAGCACTTGAAATTCCTTCCCAGATGGACTTTGAGAATGTCTGTCTGTACACACCTCTTCAGAAACATCTAGAGACAGAGCCAAGAGATTAGAACTTGGTGTCCAAAAGACTTGGGACCATGTCCAGGTTTCCCCACTGTCTAATTGTGTGATGTTAGACAGTAGATTGAGCCTCTCATTTTGCTCAGCTATCAAGCTGGGCATGGCAATCTGATTTCCCTTCCAAGGGAATAACAAAGGTTGGCAGTGCATACAGAATGCTTAGCCCTCTGCCCAGGCGAGGAATACTACAAAAGTTTGTAGGGGCGGGAGTACAGAACTACATGGAAAGAAGCAATATCTCACTGCTCTGAAGTAAGGGTCATATTCGGAATCATTGTGAGCGTGTGTGTATGTGTGTGTATGTATCTGCTGTCAAGGTTTGTGGCAGAGTTGCTTCTTGGAGAATCTGAACAACACAATTCAACTGTATTCCGTAGATTTTCTTAAAAGCCTCAGAAAGGTTTAAATAATGACAAAACATTAATACTTATTCTGTTATTAATATTTAATGGATGTCCTTTTAAATTCTATGTGTGTGTATATGTGCATCCATGTGTATAAGGGAATAGGGGTTCTACCATACTTGTGTGGCTCTCAGAGGACAACCCTGGTGTCAGTCCCAGTCTTAGATGCCACCACTTTTGAAAACATACTGGTGCTAGTTTCTGGAAATGTTAGCTAAGGTGTTACTGGATTACTTGGCAATTCCAGGTCCAGACATCTTCCTAAACAGTGAAAATGTGTCTGTGGATGAGAATTCCTAGCAGCATTATGTCAATAGCCAAAAAGTGGCAATGCCCCAAATGTCCCTGAGCTGATATTTGGTTATCTGTGATGGCATGCAATGGGCTATTTTTATTCAGCAATAAAATGAAAAGAAGAGTTGCTAAAGCCTCCACCATGATGAAACTTGGAGACATTGTGCTAAGTGAAAGATGCCAAGCACAAGACAGCACATATTACAGGACTCCATTTGTCTGAGATGCTGATAACTGGCAAATCTCTCTGGACAAAAAATAGATTAGTGGCTGCCGGGAGCCAGAGACGGGAGAACGAGGACATGGGAGTGATCGCTGATGGATCTGGGTTTCTTCTGAGGGTGATAAAAATATTCTAAAACTAGATTGTAGTGAGGATATAGCGAGCATATAGCTCTGAGCACATAGCGAATATGCAAAAGCTATTGAATTATATTCTTTAAACAAGTGAATTGAATGGTATATGAATTACATCTCAACAGTGCTATTTATAAAAACTCAACCAGGTGAGGCCAGTGAGATGGCTCAGTGGACAATGGTGCTTGTTGATGTAAGCCTGATGACTTGCTTTTGATTCCTGGGACTCACATGGTGGAGGGAGAGAACCAATTCCTAAAATGTGTCGGCTAAATGCACTGTGGCCTGGTGTGTGTGTGTGTGTGTGTACATGCATAAAGATAAATAAATAAATAGATGAACTAATAAATAAATAAATAAATAAAATGTAATAAAATTAACTATACACTTCCCTCATGTTGTTTTCCCAAAGGAATTTTTGCAGCAAAAATCATCAGCTCCAAGAAGGAATTGGTGACCACCTAGCAAATGACTTCAATTACTTTTCAACTTGCAATTTCAAATATTTAGGAAATCTGTGCTTTAATTCCCACCATGTTTGGAAGTAGCATTCTAAGGGACTGGTTGAGTCACAGTTGCATAATGGTCCCAAGTATTAGGTTACTGGTGACTGGAAAGGACTCATCTGAAACTGTTTCTAACCCCAGCATCTGATGAGTTTACAAATACAGATTGGTCTTTAATTCTGGTGGGTTAGAGGATTTTCTTCCAAAGGCTTGGTCCTTTGAAAACTCATGGCACCTATACCAGCTGACATACTATCACCAGATCTGAGCACAACTTCAACCTCTCTGAAACCCAAACTGCCCAAAGTCATTAAGCAGATTCTGAAGTGTTCTTCAGGCCCCATGCCACATGCTTTTACCAAAATAGCTTTCATATGAATCCATGGGCCAGGGGCCTGCCTTCATTTCAGATGCCAACTGAATGGCTAGAAACTTTTATTGAGTTTTTGAAGGAATAGCTTGGGGTTCTGCAGAACATCTCTCTGCTGGCCCCCCAGTGTGTGGGTGGCAAGGATGGGAAGCTATGAGCTAGCACTACAGAAGCTCTGGGAGAGAGCAAGAAGAGCCAAAGCAAGACACCAGCTGGGGTCTCAGAGCACCCTTTGCTGGACATAGAGGCCCTCTGGACATTTGGAAGAGAAAAGCAGAATTATCTAAGATGCTTAAGAACAAATGCTCCTATTGTGCAGAATGTACATCATAACTTTGAATAGTGGGCGATATTTGTAAGAGCTTCCTGTGTTCCTGGCATCAAGGTGATCTCTGATGACTCTCTCACTTACTCCCTCCAGTCATCCTGTAAGGAAACCTTTTATTATTCATGCTTACAAAGGAGAAGGCCACTGTTAAGCTTTGACTCTGGTGTGACGATGCAGACTCATGTGTGAGCGCTTGACCTCTTGGTGGAGGCTGTATCTTGGCAGGTTGCAGAAACCTGGGCAGGTGTGGCCCAGGAGGAAAGAGGCCCCTGGAAGAACGCCTTCAAGAGTATTACTTGATCTCCCGTCCTTTCTCTGTTGCCTGTCCCTGACCTCACTGTTGGCCCAGAACCAGCGGTAACAAGGACCACAGACGAGCATTTGAAACAATGAGCCAAAAGAGGTCTTTCATTTCGAGTTCCGTTGACATGTATTTGGGTCATAGATATGCCCAAAGTGACCAATACATTCACACTTCAGATAGGCTTACAGGATGGGCCTCAAAGCACCCCCTAAATAGACCCAAAAGTTAGAACTCAAGTTCCTACTGCTGTACCAAAAAGAATGACTGTACATTCTATCTGCCGCAAAGGGCAGGGTGCTGACCCCAGCCGCAGGCTGTCTCTTCAGGGAAGGCTGCCTGAAGATGAAGAAGGGCAGAGAGGGGGAAGTGGCAAATGTAACAGGTAGGTCAGGTGAAGCAGGGGTGAGACTGGGTGAGTGGCAGAAAGATTGTCAGCGTGTGGGGTCCTTTCTCCTCTCAGAGCCTTCCTCTACAGAATGGCCAGGCCACGGTGCCACATGCTGTCCCATATTCTAAGGGGTAAGGACAGAAGGAAAGGAAGGGAAGAGTTCTTCTTGGGAAGCCAGAGGAGGTAAGTGAGCAGGTGGGCTTTGAAGGATGCTACACACACACACACACACACACACACACACACACACACAGTAGCAGCCATTGTGGCAGTCAGCGTATTTTGGTGACATTTTGGGTGTATGATAAGCACATAACAAATGGTGCTTCCTATTGGTCTCCTCTCCCCAGGACTGGAGACTGAATATAGGGTTTCATGGGTGCTAGACAAGTGCTAGACACTCTATCGAGCTGTATTCCTAGCCCTGACCCCATTTTTGTTGTTGTTATTTTCCCATTTTTTTCCTCATGATGTAGAGTATCAACCTTACCAGACTAACCTTTTACTCTCTCCGTAGTCCGGGCAGGCTTTGAACCCGTGATCCTCCTGCCTCAGCCTCTGGAGTGGTTGGGATTGCAGGCCTGTGCCATCAGCCCTGTTGTTTTGGCTCTTGCCATTGCTGTTTGCTCCAGGCCTGGGCGGTTTGTATTTCCTTTAACTGAATGCATAGCAGTCCTTCCAAGCTCAGACTCACCTTCTCCTGAGCACTATTAGGAGGGAGACTCCATTTCTAATATAACTTTGTTGGTACAGGGAAGCTGTTCAGAGTGTTTCTGTGTTATGTGTCAGAATGGTGTGAGCTGGAAAGATGCACTAATATTGGAGACAGGAGAGAAGAAGTAGTTGAGGGACATCAAGGAGCCTCACACACTGCAGTGAAGCCAGGGGTTGGAGGCGATGGTGGTGCGCATGTGCAGCTTGCTATGAGCTGGTGGAACACAGTGGGTCATTCAGAGTGGGAGGTGCAACAAGGCCGCCTCTGCTACTGACTAGCCCTGGTGAGGGCTCAAAGGACCTTGGTCCCACACTGGATCTCCACATCCATCAGTAAACTGGAACTAAAACTAAGCTCACTGGGGCCCTTTGAGGGCAAACTCTATGCTGGCATGGTACCTAGAATATAATCGGCAAGCACCAAATGGAAACTATGAAAATGAACTGTTTTGAAGGCAAGCTAAAAGACTGTAGAGTCATGTATATCATCTTGGCTGTACAAACCGGGAGATGGAGAATGTGGATGCCAGTCTCCCCGTGACTCATTTCCTAGTGGTGGTACTTGTGACAGTCATTCATTCCTGGTCACTGAACAAGTGCTGTGACCTGAGATGAATAAGACAAACCAAACTCCTGCTTTGACAAAACTGGTCTCCTTGGTGAAGACAAAACAGACAGTGGTCAGACCTCCGTGGAAATGAAACAGGATCAGGTGGTAGGAAGCCACTAAATTGCGGTGGCCCAAAAAGGCCTCCCTTGTACAATCACTTAGAGGCTGGCACCCACATAGCATGCAGGTGCCAGACAGGATGAGACCTGCGAAAGATAATTCCAGGGAGAAGAGCAGCCAGCATCACCAAAGCCCTGGGAGCAGGATTGAGGCTAATATGTGGAATGATGTAAAACTCTGTGTAGGAGGAAAAGAGAGATGCAGGAAGGGTGGGCAGGAAGGCAGGAGAAGAGCTGTTGCTTTTGAGAGTCCAGAGAAGGAATTCAGTTTTGATTTCCTTAAAGAGAAAAGCAATATTTGCTTTCAAGTTTTTAATATTGGAGTTTTGTTATGAAAATGCTCAAAAGTACAGAGGAAATGAAATACTTTACAGTAGAATCCCCATATATTGATCACCTACATTCACTAACTTTTCTTTGTCATGTGTCTGTCTGTTGGTATTGTCCTCCCGCACTGTCTCAACTCTGTCCCAGCCAGGTGGTGGCGGGGAAGAGCGGAAAGGAGGAGACGTGGGTTTTTGGGACCAGTCTTAGACCCTGACCCCCGTGTCGAGAATGATTGAACTAGATGCAATGAATCAGTCCTGGGAGCCTCTTCTGGTGGAAGCAGTACTCTCTTTAATGCTGGATCCCCGCTAACTACATGTTCCCCAGAGGGTTCTGGGTACTCAGGGTGAGGAGTCTTATTTGCATGGGGGGTGGGCACCTGCCTCGTGGTCTCACAGAGACAAAAAGGGAGGTGGGCAGACAAACACCTACCAAGTTAATTTCCTTTTATTACTGTGAAACAGGCAATATTTAATATTTAGCTGGGATCTGGCCAGGGTCAAAGAGGAGGAGATGATGAACACCCAACTCTCTCGCCTTCTGGGAGGGTGAGGCACTTCCCAGCTGCTCCAACCCACTCCTCAGCCCCATGATGGTTCCACATCTGTCCATCTTCCCATGTGCCTGTTCATTGATCAATATTATGGAGTGAACACTGGAATCCACTAGCGAACCTATCCAAACCAGTGTCTAGGAACTTTACCATGAAGGCTCCTTCCCTTCTATAGCCAGGACAGATGGAAAGCACCAGTGTACCCCAAGCCAGTAGGAAAGGCTGAGCCTCCTCAGTGCTGTACCTTTATTGAGACTACAGTGTGGGAGAGGAAGTCAAACTGGAGGGCAGACCTCTTTGTTCTTGCTCTTGCCAATGAAAGAATCTGTAGACAGACACAAAGGACCAACAAGGCGAAGTGCTACTTAGAAGAAGGATTTGAGAAAAGCAATGCCCACGTGCCACCTTGCCAGTGAAGGACACATTGGGAGTACCTGGGGCGTCCATTTTTATGGGTCCAGAGAGGTTGATGAGAGTGACAGTGATTGATGGGATCGTTTGACGGTCTCTAATTTTTTTAAAGTGAAAGCAGAACAAAGATTTATGCACTGTCGTCGTAACGGCAAGAGGGACAAAGAGCTCCCCCTCCACCTTTTGTGATAAAGAGCTTTCATGACTGTGCCTCAGGCACGTGACTGCTGCTGATTTGGGACATGCACAGTAGGTCTAATTTTCTTTTACTTGCAGAGTACTACCAGCCTCAGGTTATACACCTTCTATCTGTGGGGCTGGGGCTAGGGAACTATGCATGTTAAGGAGCTTTGTAGTTGCTAACGAGTTTAAAGATGGGGGAGAGACGGAGGAAGAGAATGGGAGATAGAGACAGAGACAGACAGAAATGAGAATATCTGTGAATACTGAGTCTTTGATATTTGGAAAGATGGCCCAGCAATTTGCTCAGCTATATGTAAAATAGGGAGGAGTTAGTACTGTAGGGGGGGGCAGTGTCCCTGAGTTTCTGCCCTGGCAGCATCTTCTATTGACAATTCCTTGGGTGTTAGCAGAACCCCCTCCAGCTAGCCCTGGGCTAAATAATTCCATGTCCCACTCAAGAGCCCAGTGAAGAACTCCCCAAGGGAGGAAGGGGCTCCTGGGAAGTATGCATCCTCTGAGCATGAAAGTTAGTGGTTGGGCTGTTCTAGCAGCAGGAGGTCTGAAGTTCCACTTGGCATTTGAAGGATGCAGTGCTGTTCTGATTGCTAATTATGTATAGCATGAGTAGGATTATTTATGTTCTTCTTATCTGACATGGGAATGATTCCGACTCAGCAAAGAAAAAAGAATGAAAGGTAAGGATTTCATGAGATGTGGTTGTTTGGATGGAGGTCCCTGATTTAAGCTGTGTAGGCTCAGTTTTAAGACCTCAAATAGTTCACCATGTGAGTCTCATACGTCTAGAAATTGGGACGAGTATGGTGTTTCCAGCAAAGGTGATGATCAATGTCTAAAGGTTTAGTATTGAATCCATCATGCTGTTTCTGTTACGGTATGTACATGAAGTGCCTCCTGAGCTTCTTTCGTTGTAGTTTCAATCACTGAGAGGTAATTGGAATATGAGTGTTCTGGGCTCATCAATGGATCATTCGCCAATGGATTGGTAATTTAGAATAATCAGTTAAATGATTGGTAATCTGGTAATTGGTTAAATAAAATTGGCAATTTAATCATTGGAAATGTTAGTAGGTACAGCCTAATTGGAGGAACAATATAGCCTGATTCTGACCCTTCTTGAGTTATGTCTTTCTGCTTCTTGGAGCCTTAAGATGGCCAATGTTCCTTCACCATGTCCTCATGGGTTGACATTTCTGAAACCAAGAGCCGAGATAAGTCTCCCTCTTTTAAGTGATTCTTCTCAGACATGTATCAGCAACAGTGACTGTCATACTCTATCTTCCCCTGTACCGGCACTGTCGTAAGTACTAGTGTGGGTCATGGAATTATGAGTACCTTAATCTCAGCTTAACTCTGATACAGACACAATGGTCAGACATTCACATGTGAACGCAGGAGACATTCTGACTGAGATAACTCATCTTGTCAAACAAGGGCCAGGGAAGGAGAGCATGCTCAGATGAAGAATGGCTTTTAATAGTAAAAGGTGCTATGGACTGAATATGTGTTTCTCCCTCCTTCCACACGCTAGGTAGGTCCTAAACTTCTATGGGTTCCTAAACTTTGTGATTTTCTTTGTGAATAACTGGTGTCCATTATTTTTTAGTGCTTTTAGGCTAAAACTCAAGCCTATAGTTAAAAACATGTGTACGGATGCATGGTGTATGTGTATGCATACACTTGTATGTGGGGGCATGTGCACCCATACACACATGTGCAAAGGCCAGAGGAGAACATCCAACGTCTTTCTATATAGCTCTCTGCCTTATTCCATTGAGACTAAACCTGGAACTCTCCATTTTTTCAGCCAGAAACCAAGTCCCAACTATCTTCCTGCTTTTGCCTCCCCAGAGCGAGGGTTACAGGCCTGTGTGACCTGACATCTTACGTGCCTGCTGAGGATGGAACGGTCCTCGGGCTTACACATCAAATGCTCTGACCCACCAAGCTCTCCCCAGCTCCTAATTTTAACTCTATGTCGCAGCCTCCTTCTGTTCCCTCTCTCTTCCTTGCCACCCCTGTGTCAGTCCCTACCTTGCCCTGCTGCGGGCTTCAGGAATATGTGTTCCATCACGGATGTGTGCAGTTGAGTATGGTCCAGAGGGAACGTCAGTCAGGTCCTCCAAGCTGTGCAGCAGAGTTGGTCTGCAGTGCTGCTCTCTGGGCTTCGTGCCCTTAAGCTGTCCGCCCTCCTCATATACCTTAACTCTTCAGTCTCCAGCTTCACACCAGCATTGTGAGGACCCCCTGAGAACTTCCAACCATAGACTCTACTAGTCAGCCCTCAGGAGTGCGTTCGTGTGGTGCTGAGAAAATACCTACCTACGTGAGAAGCAGAGAGTCCCTTGATTTCTAAGAATGTGGTTTTATCCAATCAGATATAGGCACATGAATCTGACCCATTCACCCATCACTGAAGGAATCTAAAAAATATGGCATAGTTGAAATTATATGTCAAACGCAGATAAATGATTAAGAAAAGAAAAAGCACATTTTAAAGAACTCAGCGGTTCATAAGAAGTAAAAGATGGCAAACCTAGTGTCTGGCATAATGAATTAACTCAGAACTTCGCAGTCAAGTGTGTCTTCCTTGCCCATCTCGGCTTACCTGGGGGCTGTCATGTTCCTTCCTCCTCCTTCCCAGCGAAGGCTTGTACTATAGGCACTGCGACTAAACCCTGGGACAGCTTCCATTCAATAAATCAGGGCTGAGGCTTTGAAATGTGTATTTGTAGAAGGTTGCTTCCATGTTTTTACAACCCCTGAAATTGTGGTCTCTCTCTATGTTTCTGGTGAGCTATTGCTTTCACAAGATTTTCCAAGGGGTTTTTAACTCCAAAAGAATTAAGAATCCTTACTTAAAACTACTTGTTTCCCAACTGTACTATAGCAGAGGCAGAAAAGAGTTGTGGAATTGAGTGGGTTATATACAGTAGTTCTATTTATACAAAACTGTCTTAAGTAATTGCCAGTGTATGGGCTCTGGTTATGACTCGATGAAGTACCTGCCATGCAAGCCTGAGGGCCTGAGTTCAGGTCCCCAATACCCTGTAAAACTGGATGGAATCGTGTGTGTCTGTAACCTCGGCATTTGGTGGGTAGAAACTGGCAGATCTTTGAACTCAGTGGTCAGCCAGCCTTGCCTAATAAACGAGCTCTGAATTAAGAGAGAGACCCTGGCTCAAGCATAAGATGGATGTGTTAATGAAAGGTCGTCTCCAGGAAAGTGCTTGCTTTTAAGCCTGATGACCCAAGTTCTATCCCCAGGAGTGACAGCAAAATGAGCGCACCAAATCCCGACGTCTGTCCTCTGATCTATACATGATCACCATGGCAGGAGAATGCCCGGGCACACACACGCACACACACGCACACACACACACACACACACATGTACACACAAGAATAAAGAAAACAATAAGGTGGAGAATTATCTAGGAAAACACCTAACAGTAACCTCTGGCTATCACAAGAGCGTGCCCACATATGAACACCTGTGTGCACACACACATCCACAAATAACTGACAGCATATTAAAGAGGTATATTTTATCTAAGTAGTTTGGTGTGTCTATTAGGGTTATGAGGATGAGTATGAGGTGTTAACATAATAGCAAAGTAATTACAAGTATCCTACAATTACTGAGTTCACTGTACCATTCATCCTTTATGACTAGAACTGTTGTCTGATGAAGAATGACTGTATCCTTTGAAGCAGAGCATCCCTGAGCGATATTTGTTATGAACTCTCTTGTAAAGATGGGAAAACATTAGCTGTTTTGACAAAGCACACAAGGAGCAAGTTGAGGAGCTGTGACTCAAATCCAGGTATCTAACTTTAAATGTAAAATATGCAACATATTCCTTCAATTCCCAGGTCAGAATTGCATTTAGTGTGACAAAATGTAGAATGAACATAATTCTAGAAGCATGGATGACTGATTTGGTGTTATTTTGATGAGTTAAGAAAAAAAAATGTATGTTTTATTTTAGTGTGCATTGCCTAGTAATAAAGTGATGTAAGTAAGTGCAGCATTTCTCCATCTAACACAATTGTAGCTAACTGTTTCAGAAGAAGAAACTTATTTTATTATTGCTGTTTCTAAATTATAGAAATAAAATGTAATAATGTTGCTATTTACTGTGGGAAGTACGTTACACTGGGGGTATTGTAATATTCCCAGTAGAACAAAAGCAACGTTGATGTCAGCACAGCACAACAGACACTCCACTGCGCCATATGCACAGTATATGCTTGTAACATATCCATTTCCCACACTCTCATCTACCTCAACAAACAACAGGGTGGATGGTATTGAATGCTGGCATCATACTAAACAATCATGGTATACACAACCAATCATATATACAAACAATCATGGTATATAAATCTGTGAATTATATTGAGACATACGTGTGGTCAATTAGCATATTGTTTTATTACTAAACTAAGCCCTGTGATGCCAGCAGTACATCACTGAATGGCTAAAACTTGATGGAAAAAGGTAACATTCAGGACAGTCGAGCAAAGGAATTCCTCCTAGCATCAAAGATGGCATAGAACCCAAATTGCATGCATGTATAGAGATTTTCAAGGTTTAGTGGTGTAACAGTGAATCGACTGTGTCACAGCCCACGGTTCTGTCTTGGGAAACAATGCAGTCACACTGAGGATGTGCCCATTGTAGACAACGGGGTCTGGATTCACACTTCTGCTGTCACTGTTTAGATCATAGGTGGCCCCAGCATAGTAGACACATTGTTCTCTCAGAATTAAGGCTCTTGCAAAGAGATTGTCAGGAAAATTAGGTGAAGTGTGGCAATCCTGCTGTTTCTGAGGCCCAGGGCAGTGGCATCGATGCACCGCATCACGGGTGACAGATCTCTCTGTGAGAACAGTATGGAAGCGTGGGGCTGGTGCCAGCTCTCTAGACAGCACAGTAGAGTGTATGTCTGAGTGGCAGTCTGCTTGCCTAAGTTGTGACAACATGTGGCATGAAAAGTAATATGGCCAGGGCTGGTCTGTTGGCCGCGGAAATGGAACGTAAGCTCTTGGATCTATTCAGCTAGCTTCAGAGTCTGGCTTTGTCCACCACGGCCTGTCTGACTTGGTCAGGTAGTACAATACAGCCCCAGCTTTACACCTGTCATCCGGAGCACACGTCTTCTCGCAGCCGGCAGCCGCCCTCAGTTCCTGCCCCTCTGCAGCTGGGGCAATGCTGCCCAGAGCTCACACCACAGGGACACCTCTTCCCATCCCTACTACTGCTCGCTAATTTCCTTAAGGCTTGATTGAGGGTCTGCTCCGGTTTAGGCATCTTCTCTGAACTGAGGATGGAGCAGCGAAAGACAAACAAGATCCCCCCTGAACTTTCTATGCCTGTATTCTCTTGGGGAGAGACAAGCTGGGGAGAGTGAGCCTGACAAAACTTCCACGGGAAAACAAATAAAGCACGGAAGGTAAAAATGTCTTTGCAATAAGGACGAGGGCAATGAAGGCCACATACAAAGGTGAGACTACGCATGGCTGAGGGAGTAAGGTGCCCAGGTATCTGGGGTGAAATAGTGTCTTGGACAGAGAATGACACCTGCCAAGGCCCTGGCTGAGGTTATACCTGCCCTCAGATCAAGGGCAAGGAAAAGGAAACAAGATGTGGCCAGAGGATGGATGGAGAGTAAGGGAGGACTGGGCAGGGGTTTAGCTAAGTAAATTCCTTTATTATTGCATTGCATTTCCCAAGTACACTGTTCTAGTTTGTGCTCTACTGCCTTGCACTTTATTCTAGTGCCCCGCATCTAGTGATCTACAGTGTGCTATTGCAACTATGGCCAATTGCCTGGCTTCAAATTCCAGTCACCCAGAACCTACAACATAATGATCCTCTAGGGCCTCCATCTCTCTATGAAATAGTGACAGTAGCTTAATCTGCTTTGGTCTGCTATGAGGACCACAGGAGTTAAGTAAGGTATTTTCAATAGCAAGAAGAAGGCAGAGTTAGGGAAACATCACTAAGTTTGCCACAGTTGGTAGCGGTTTCATTTATACTGTATGCAGTATTTCAGAAGCAGGAGATAAGGTCACAATATCAGCAAAACCCCACAATTCATCAGAGAAGCTGAAAACTCTTCTGGACACTGATGTAAAGGAAAAATAAAACCAGACTATGGACTGCATGTGAAGAGGTGTTCCCTGGGCTATCTCTGAGAAGGTGGTATTTACGTGGAGCACAAAGGGAGATAGAACAGCCATGTGAAGATCAGGGTCTGAGCCTTCCAGATGAGAAGGAACAGGAGGTGTTATGGGTCTTAGCAAGGCCCACATCCAGCATATTCAAGACACAGAGATTGCAGAGTAGCAGGATGAAACAGGCATGGGCCAGAGCGGTAATGGCGGCTTTAGGAAGGCAGAGCCCAGACCTGAGATCTTGCAGGGCCATGGATCAGTAGTTTCTCAACATGGATTCAGGCAGCATCCCCTAGGGTTTTAAAAATTGCAAATGCCCGGATTCTGTCCATGAGCAGTAGAGACTTGAGAAACACCAAGCGATTCTAAGACAGAGGCTGCTTCGACAACGCGGAGGAGTACAAGGATCCCTGCATGTCCCTGCAGTTACATGGAACAAGGATATGTAACTGGACGTTTGTTTAGGAACATTGGTTTTGCTTACTGTATGGAGAATGGAATATGGAGTGGGTTGTTCTGTAAGTACACGAGGAGGCAGTATGAGCCAGGCCTTGTGACAATGGCCTGAGCAACAATCACAGCCACAGCCAGGGCTCCAGTTAAAGGACAGCTGGGTCTGGTGTACAGAGGGTAGAGGTTCTGAAACCCACAGTACTATGGGCTTGGAACAGCATTAGTAGGCATGGTATAGTCAGTGGTAAGAACATATTTAATGAAGATGGATTGAGAGTGGTCCTTGGGACATGGTAGGTTAGAGAAAGTTATTTACCAGCAAAGTAGGAAAAATACTTGCTTGGGGGATGCCTTTGGAGCCAACATCAGCAGAGGCTGGGGCCTCTTGGGCCATGCAGAGGATTGTGATGATCCACAATGCCAGCACAAGGCATAGTGTGGCTCAACTCTGCTATCTTTATGTCACAATGAAGAACAATTCCACTCTGTAATTTAGAGCTATATTAGGAGTATAATTACAAACATATACTCTGCACCACTAGTACTAAATTTCATACACTGTGACATAGTTGGCTTCTATTTGTCAGTTCCTTAAAATTATAATTGAATGTTGGGTATTGGTTTTGTTAAAAGTTACATTACCATTGTCTAGTATTAAGTACAGTACATTTTTTTTATTTGTATGAGCGACAAGTGCATTTATCCATTTCTCAGTGCACAGAAGGAAGTGAGCAGTGTAGATGGCCTCTATCGTAGGGCAACTTGGTGGCTTCCTTTCTGCAGGTGAGAGTGTAGGTATATCGAGGTCAGAGCTGGGGAGGCACAGTCAGTTTAATGAGGTATCGTTTCCAACAGCCATGGGACTAGTTTAGAAGGAGGTGAGGGTGGTAACATTGAGTTTTGTTGTTCTGAAAGTTTAAGCAGCCGCCAGATGGCTTTGAGATAGCCGTCCTGTAGAGCAGGGCATTTTTACCCAGGCAAGGAATTTATTCCACCTTATTTGGTTACTATGATCCAGTGAATCTGTTTCCTTGTACTTGGGAGCCAGCATTTCGGGAATGGTTATGGGTCTGGGTTGTCTCATGTCCTGTAATATCTAAGATCTGGTTTCACCTCTTATTTATGGGCAAAGCCAGAAGCCAAATACTGAAGAAAT
This sequence comes from Cricetomys ansorgei, assembly GCA_026225945.1. NCBI lineage: Eukaryota > Metazoa > Chordata > Mammalia > Rodentia > Nesomyidae > Cricetomys > Cricetomys ansorgei. The sequence continues at coordinate 17,454,850 of JAMJFZ010001133.1, forward strand.
GAGCTTTAGAGTCTTTCATAGTCATTCTTCATTTCCTCCAAGTCTTTTCAGAAGAATTTCCTGGGATTTATGACTTCTTTATTTCTACCCTTAAATAGCTCAGCTCTCAACTATTAAGAGAGCTTGTGCTTGCCTCCAAAGCATGAATACTGTTGAACTCTAAGTCAAGAAACCTGGGGTTCTGTGCAATGAAATCTTCCCATGTAGATGATAGTTTGATTCACTTCTGTAAATATTTTTGAAATTTGAGTGGACCATCTAAATGATAGCTAACTATTTGTCTTGAATCTGCTTTGGGGTACATTCTCCGCCAACAGCATCCTTAGTGGTTACTGGAATAGGTGGCTTTTTCCAACCATGTTTTGTTTTTCTTTTTTAGACTGTGTTCTCAGCCCATAGAATGACAAATTCCAAACACGGTGATTATGATTTTAATATACTTTATTTAAAAAGTACACCGTTTTAAATTGGTTTCCATGGTTTTCAAGCAGAAGGGACACTGCCTACCTGGTATAGCCCCGTTTCTGATGAAGGGTGATCATGTGACAAACTCACATTTGCATGACTGGCAAAGTAAAAAGGTAACTTTTTTGTCAATGTATCTGTAAGAGTTTCTATCACGCACAGTTTAAAATCATGAGACGCTGATGGCTGGGCTATGCATATGTCTCCTACGTCGCACCGTATTTGGGTTCACAGTTTATCCATGATTTATAGCATGCCAAAAGAACATCCCAGGAGTCCGTGTCACCTCAAAAAGAGACTCAAAACCATGGGGAGCAGCAGCAGGGCCGCCTGGGCCCGGAGACTCCATGCACCCCCACACTCCCTTGCGTTCTCCTGTAGGGAAAACAAGGGCTAGTTAGAGCAGAAATGGGTCCCAGGAAAAATTACTCTTTGAAAATTATTTTACTTTTCAAAAGATTTATATTTTAATTGTGGGGCAGGGTATGACTGTGAGTGCAGTGCCTGTAGCGTCCTGAAGAGGGCAGCAGGTCAATTGGTGTCACAAGCAATTGTGAGCTGCCCGAAGAGGGTGCTGGGAACCACACTGGTATCCTCTTCAAGAGCAGTATGTAGTCTTAACTGCCGAGCCATGTCTCCTAGACCCTCTCTGAAAATTGCGTAGGGCATTCGAGAGGTAAAGGGCTGGTGGTGCAAGCGCTTGCTGCGATCTTAGAAAAGCACAATCGTCTCTAGTCACAGAGCAAACGGAGCGCCAGAGCTGAGGGGCACCGTCAGCTCATAAACTTCTCGGGTCGTCTGTCTTTTTATTTGGGGGAGAGAGACCGTTTCAGGAAAATAATTTTATGTGTTCTTTTCTCCTAAATGCATCTAGAAATAGCGCCAATTCCACTGTTAGTCTCGTCTATTCGGGTATTTCCTTACTAATGGGCATTCATTTTCTCATCTATTCTTTGCTTTGCCGAAAGCTGCTAGCTGTTAAGTCTCTACCATCCAGTGGAATTTGCTTGTGCCTCTGGCTATGGGGAAGGTTCCCAAAAGAAAGGACGCAAAGCTTAAGTCGGTTTTTGCTTCTGAATTAGAGCTAGGTGTCTCTTCACCTTGTGTTACAGTGATAACCTTCTGCTATTACTAATTATAAATATCATTTGAACGTCTGTAAAGTTGCTACTGACATTGTTACATTTTTCCTAGACAGGTTAAGCTGTTTGAATAGTTCAGTGGGTCTGTCTTTGATCCATAGCTTCTAGTCATAGAAAATAAAGCATCTCTTTGATTCCTAGAATATTCATGAGACTACCATTTTGCCACATAAGATTAATCCATATATTCTTTTGTGAATTGCGTATTTCTTTATAAACTTACTTCCTGGTTATAACGACCCCTATTTCAGTGTTCTGGAAAAAGAGAAACTACAGATTTTTTTTTATGTTTATCTTATATCCAGTTACCAAAGGAAATTCTCTTGTTAACTTTAGTAGCTTTCACTTTAATTGCTCGGTTGTCCAGGTATGCAATTCGTGACAGCTGTTCATCTTCAGACAGGGTCTTACTTCATACCCAAGCCTGACCTTAATCTTGCTCTCATCCTGCCTCAGCCTCCCTACCACACTCAGTTCAATTCCTGGTTTTAATTCAAATTGTTTATTTTTGACTAGCGACATTTGGCTAGGATCATTGAAATATTTAAAACATTTTTTTCAGCATATATAGAATATACACATGTTGCTATTGATTTCCGGTTTAACTATAGAAGCAAACATTCTTAACAAACTCTAATTTATTGTAGACAAAATGCTGACAGTCCTTGTTATGGATAGTACGATGACTTTTAACATCTTGTGGACTGAACAGCTATAGCGCATTAGCAGTGTGTGTTATTTGAAGTTAACAGACATGAAGAAGGCTGTGGTGACATTACAACAGCGGGTGTCCAATCTCTCTATAGTTATGGTTCTAGGCAAGCTTTCTACTTTGACTGGGAGTAGAAGTGGAGTTCATTTAGTAACTTTTTTTTTTGTTTTTGGTTTAAAGTGCTGTCACCTATTCTACCGGAGAATGTATGCAAACTCATCTTTATCCAGAGTGGGCTTAATTTTGCAACGATCACCATAGGTGTGACAATTTAGGGCTTTGGATGCCAGTGTCTCTAACCTGCTGCCCACACGTCTCCCAGGAGATCAACAAATGCACAGGCAAATGGGTTTGTGGAGGACAGTATCATATGGCAGTGTCCAAAGGCCAGTGGCAGCTCCGTGTTCACTTTCATCAGCAGCAATGATCTGATACTAAGTTGCTACTTTTCTTTAAATGAATTTCTTGTAAATAAAAAGCTATCCAAAATAAGCCATGGGAATTAACTTTATCTTCCTTTCAAAATAAATAAGCCATGATGGTCAGAGCCACCTTGTGTATGACAGAATCATAACACATCTAAAATAAGACAGGAAAAAATTTAAAAGTAGATATGGATACCGACGGAAGAGATTACTAAGCAGAGATAATGTAGGGTATAGAGGGGTGGGTGTCCAGAACTATAGGTGTCACTAATTTCCTTAAAGGAATCATTTTCTTCCAAGTCAAGTTTTTAGCTGTAGGTCTTGGTCCGCTTGAGATACTCATTGGGAATCTGATGGGAAAAGAAAATGGAAACCGTTCTCAGACTTGCCTCAGGATGGAAGCCGTGACAGGATTCAGGCCGCCGTCTGATCTTCTGAGCCTTTAGACGTTCACACTTCAGGGATTCATTATGTTGACTGTAGTTAAGGCCTGTTTCCAAAGATTATTTCTCTCACTCTGAATTTCAGGGGTCAAAACTCGGCACTAAAGTACTTAACCACTTCTCTCTCTATTAGAGGTAAAGGATGTACCCTTCCCTTCTTTGACAATCTCCCTCAGGTTTCCTTACTGTTGCTTCCCCTTCACCAGCCACAGCAGCTGGGCCCACACAAAAGGATATACCTGATTTCAATGGGCGCCATGGTGATGGGCGCCACAGACTCACAGAGGCAGCTACTGTCCACCACCACCATGAACAGATTGCTACTCGGGATTTGCTGGATGACAAAAGACCTGTGGGAACAAGAGGTGGTGAGACAGTGAGAGGTCGCTTACCATCTGCCTGGTTCCATTTCTGTTGCTGTGTGTGAGAAAAGCCCCTGAATGGAACTTAGGAAGAAAGGGTTTATTTCAGTTCACAGCTCAAGGTTACAATTCATCAATGTAGGGAAGTCACAGCTCTGTAACTTGGGACAGCTGGTCACATTGCGTCCATAATTAGGAGCACGGAACAATGGATTCAGGCATTCTTATGCTCAACTCATATTCTCTTTATATAGTTTAAGTTTAAGATCCCTTGTGTAGGGAATAATCTCACCCACGGTGGGTGGGTCATTCTACTTCAGTTAACATAATAAAGATGAAAACATGCCCACAGGCCAACTTGATCTAGACAGTCATCCACTGGGAGTCTCTAGATTGTGTTCTAGATGATTCTAGATTGTGTTCATTTGACAATTAAAACCAGCCATCACATTATCCCACAAATGAAAAGATATATAGGAACATCTCTCCCCTATGTGGGAACAACTGTAATATTTTATGGAACCAGGCTCAGAGACAACTTTTCCAGGAAGCTGCCTCTCTCAATGAGACACTTCAATTAAAAATACTAAGCTGGAATGAGAAAATAACAGCTGTGTTTACTTGATGTTACCACGGTTCATCTCGGAGAGATTCATATAGAGAAATAAGTCAGAATTGGCTAAGTCACCTCGGTTTTCAAACTGTACCTTCCTCATGTCTGATTTCATTCTCTAGAATTAGATCTCAGGGCTCTCACAATGAAACTCAAGCAAGTTATCTCCTGTTTCTCTGTCAAAGGCTTCTAGTTTGATAAGAAAAAGCCCAGAATCTAAAGCATTATCTCATTCTGTATTTAATTTCTGCAGGGAGGAGCTTCTCTACTCCTTTCCACACAGAATGCAGTGTGCTGATGAGAAAAGAGACAGTACATTCCCTGGACGCATTCCTGCACCACTCAGTTCTCTATCTTCCCAGGAGACAGGGAGATGTTTTCAGGAAAATTGATGCTAGATGTTGAAGGGGTTCTAGAATCCATATGAATTTCAGAACTAAGATTGCATAGCAAGTCCAACCTTTGGGATCCATCAGTATATCCAGTCCAATTGGAGTGAGCTTGTTGAACTGGAGTGATCTTGAAGAAGCTGCATGTATGTTAAAGATCTTGCTGACTACTTGATCTTTGGATAGCTACAGCAATGAGAGTGTGCAAAGATTCGGGAAGCTGGAGGGTGAAAGCCAAAATTGTCTTGGTCCATCTTAGTCTCTTTAATAGCCATTCACCTTAGCTTTGTATTTATCTTAACATTTTTTGTGAGTTAAGCTCATTCTTTAGAGGATAAGCTCTGAAGAAGGGCCGACCCCACCACCATCAAAGCTGAGAACCTTGCTTTGCTCAGCACTCCGCCTCCCTGATGCTCCCACTCACGTCTGAAATGCGTTTACATATTTCCCTTAGTCAAGTGACCTCAGAAATTGATATAATGACCTCCCTGGTAAAATATGTCATTCAGGATGACTTGAATCTGTGTTTTCGGGCTGTGGTCATTCGTATTTGGCTTAGGATAAATTATCTTCACGTTTCTATTAAAGCAGGCATTTTGGTTCCTAACAAGAACCCCTAGAGAGTATCGACTTTTGCCATAGGAATCACTTGGCTTGTTGCCATGGGTCCGCATGAACTGTCTGTGTCCCAAATTCCAGCATAAGCTGCCTCCTTAAGCAGATATTGGTGAGTCTTTTTGGAGGACAGCATCCTGCTTTTGACTGACAAGCCCTTTGCTTTACTCTGAGTTCATTGTATGTTTGGGTGTTCTCTTAAAGAACATTTATTGGAACTTCTGCTTATTGTGAGTTGACTTTTTTCCATACGGCTCCTTCATTATTGATATTTGTAGTTTTGTCTGTCTTTCTCCCAATTATTAAAATTTCTCCCTTTAGCATATAGTTATTATGAGTAACTAATTCTAAAAATGCCAGAATAAGAGCTACTTGTTTTTTCTGGCCTGAAAGGGCACAGCTAAGAAATTAACTGAATTTTATGGGCAAACAAGGGATGCTCCTCAGGATATACAATGCTGTCAGGTTTGCCAAATAACTTTATTCCTAGGTCAGAAGAAATGCTATTGGATCATCCAAGAAGACACACATAAGGGGGTCTTTTGGCCCATCCGCTTCCATAGACATGTAGGATAAACCCAGGCACAGTGGGAAGAACTGATTTCAGGTTAAAATCAGAGGAAGCGAAGATGCTCCTGCAGCAAAACATGAACTGATCAAGCCTCCAGGCCCATCAGCTGGCACAGAAGCTGAGAGTTTTCAAGATGGGGAGGCTTTGTAGAAACAGAAAGTCACTGAAGGATGAATACTTGGGAAGTAATGACAATTTGGCATTCCAAATGGTTATAGGTCTAATGTTGATGATACCTTAACTTGCAGGTATTCAGAAAAATGGAAAACTTAAGGATGATCTGCTTCATGTTTATATTATTGGGGAACAAATTCATATTGCTAAATTGGATTCTTTGCTCACCAAACTAGAAGGCTTTGGTAGAGAAAGAACAGCGGTGCAAAGGAGGAAGTGGGCTAGTGCAAACAGGGTTCAGTAGCTCAATGGTGTTACTACAAGAAGGGCTTTCGGCTCACTTGAAAACATGGGTTTTTTTCCCTGCACGCAGTGATAGAAGTGGTTCTCTACACAACTTCATGCACTGCATGCTAATGAGGCTGCACGCGTGTTTTGATGACATCGTGTTTTAGGATATCCGCAGCAGTGCTGGTTTCAGTCACCTCGCTGGGGTCTTCCAGCCTTGCTATGCCACCTCACGTTCCGCCTGACCAGCGGACCTTAAACGTTTCTCATGAACCTTGAAGAAAATTCATAATTACCAACTGTACAGTTAGAAGAGAAATGCTTTTCAGCTCTGGCTTTCATTTTTCTCTACTAACTTTTGTTTACACGAAGACGATTTTGTTATAGCAGATTGTTCCAGCCAGTCCTTGCTAAAATGTGAGTAAGTGCTGGGCTCTTTTGAGAAAGAAGGGGTTCTGAGTGAGAAGAGCTCTAAAAGCAAGAAACAAAATCAAAACAAGGTGTGTGGGGCCTGCTTTCACCCGAAAAAAATGTGACCCTCAGTCTTCGTAATACTTGCAAACAAAAAAATACTTGCAACAGAAAAGAAAGTTTTGCCACACAAATAAATAGGTGGGGTTAATTCATCCCATTGGTTAGATCTCACTCTCTTAGAAGAGTGTCTAACAGCACATGTTGTGAAGCAGGGACTGTAGTCCATTTGAAACTTTGTAGATGAAATGTCCCTCTGAGATGTCGACCCCCTCTCTGCTGACTAGCTGTAAGTCTGGGAAATATTTTAAATGATATCTGCATGAGAAGCTTGATATTCTAGCCTATCTGTTAGTTGTGTTTGAGATGCATTTGAAACCTTGTTTCAGTGGAAGTCATTTCTTTCCTTTGGAAGTGCAAATATAACAGAGTAAGGTTTCTTAGGGGTGTGGAGGAGGCTGGCAGATCGATAGTTAAATATTTTGAATAACTGAAAGTATCACATCCACAAGGAAACATAGTGCCAGGTTGTCTTAAAATTACATAACATGACCCCAAATATTCAAGTAGGTTTTCCTCAGTTGGGAGATGTTAAGTAAATACAAGAGGTTAATATTGTTGATGCAGTCAAAAGCACATGCATCTTTGATACCCAAGATACCCATGGGCATCCCTTTATAAAGATTCTAACAGCATGTACTGTACAGATGGGTAGTTAAGGCTAAGTAGATTCATTTAATGCCTTGAGACTTCTGTGAACAACCTGGACAATTATTAGGTATTTATCAATGTGGTAGCTATGAATGAAATACATTCATAAATTATGTCTTCAAAATATTTTTCAATAAAATGTGTAATCTTAAGTTTATGTTATGAGTTAATATCTAAGAAAAGATCATCTGACTAGACTTCATAGTCTGCATAACCTGGCATTTGGGTTTTTTGCTTGTTTGTTTGTTTGAGACAGGGTTTCTCTGTTGTAACTCTGGCAGTCCTGGAGCTCACTCTGTAGACCAGGCTGGCCTCAAGCTCACAGGGATTTGCCTGCCTCTGCCTCCCGAGTAATGGGATTAAAGTATGTGCCACCACCCCCTGGCTGCATTTGGGTTTTATATGATATAAAAATGGTACGACTGTATTTTGCAATGTCTCCATACTTGAAAACTGCATTACGAGAATTTAAACACTATTAAGGATTAATAACTTAAAATCGGAAGGGATTTCCGATTCTCATGATTTTGAGAGAAAAATGAGACATGTTTTGGAAAAGACTATCAGAACAAATGCAAAAACAATGGGTAAGTTTTATTCTAAAAACGTCTGGTTCTAAAGCTAGAAAGAGGGGCACCGTACACAGGCAAGGGTGTGGATGGCTGAGAGGGCGCGAGGGTTTTTGTGAAGTCATGGGACTCGTGGGAGATTTTATTTACGGGATTGATAGGGTCTGAGCAGACATCAAGGGACAGTGGTCTACATGGAACAATTGATTGGCATTATGTGACAGCTTCATTAGAACATTGCTCTGCTCTTAATTGAAGATGATGAATGTGTATTCTCTTTTTAGGTAGAAGACGGCCAGATAGAGGTGCCTTGAGGGCTAGTCTACCATAGTGCAACAAAAGCAAGAGTGTTAGAATGTTAGCAAAGAAGAGATGAGAGCCAAACACCCATGGAGGTTGGAAAAACAATGCAAAGAACAGGGTAATTCACACTTCAGCCCTTTTGGTAAAAAAGGCCGTAGATCCTGATTATAACAGCACACAAGAGTTTTAGCTGCAGGGCAATTCCAGGGCACATACAAGATTGAAATCTGTGGGACTAGTGGAGGAGAAAGAAGGATCTGCCCCATGGCCACAGACTCCATCTTAGCTTAGGGGCTGGTAGCTGACTCACGGCCCATGCCCACTGGATGGCTCAGCATCTAGGAACTTATGACTGGCAATAATGTGACTTGTGCTCTTGTTGTTTTGTTTGTTCTTTACAGAAGAAGACATGAAGTCAGAAGAAGAAAATGAGGGATAGATACGATCATTTTGCATTGTACATACAAATAAAATTCTCAGAAGAAGAGTACTTCTTAGATACCCAGCAGACCGTGCCAACACTGCCCATGAGAAGATGGTGATTGCTGTATGAAAGCATGTGGATATACAAGGCTCGCTAGAAGGATAGATGCAGGAAGGAAAAACAAAAGCGTTCAACAGTCACATGACATGAAGCCACCAGACCACAACAAATGATAGGCAGGACATGAAAAAATACAGAAACAGAATCCAATCAACAAAATAGCAGGAAGATGTTTATATCAATAATAACCTAGGGAAGGTAAATCCAATTTACCATCATCGTCAACAACAACAAACCCTTAGACTGGCAATTATATTAAGAAATATCTAGCTATGCACTGTCTACAAAACAAAACAAAGCAAAGCAAAGCAAAGCAAAGCAAAGCAAAACACTTCATTGGTAATCATACACGTAGCTTAATACATGGATTGCATGGTTCCATTAAGGACAAATTCTATAAGATGCAATTGAATCTCTAGAGACAAGTCACAGAGCAGTTTCTCTGATGGGGTTTGGGCCTGGGAAGAGAATGAAGGAAGTAGTCTCAAGGGACATGGGATGCTCTCAGAGCAATGGGCAAACATACCGTGCATATTGTGGCTATGGATATAACTGTCAGAATGATTGGGTAGCATACGTTACAGGCCTATCGATTATACTTCAGTAAGCCTGTTTTTCAAGTGAATTTTTCAATTTATCACCTTGGTTTTATTTTATAATTATTTTACTTTGCTAAATATTTTAAACTTTTTACATGCTTAAAAATTCCAAAGTTAATTTTGGTATAAAGCTTACTTTTGGCTTTCCATGGAACTCTGGAGTTCAGAAGACATATATTAGATCTGTATTTAGTTAAGTGTGCTATTAATATGTTCTGAAGTTATATGACAGTCTCAGAAACCTGACAAGTATTGTTATATTCTATTAGTTATATTCTAATATTAAATGCAGAATAGAAAATAAAACAGATTTCTTTGCCAATTTTGAATGTTTTCTAGCCAAGATTATTCTCATTTTGGGGCCGCACAGTCTTCTACTCTTAAATAGAATTCTATGACAAAACCAAACTCATTTTACCAATAAGATTGTTTGGTAAAGATTGGCATTACTGTAGAAAAAAAATGTGTATCTTGGTTCAAAACTATTAGGAAACTGAATTGTTTTTTTGTTGCGTTTGCTCATTTCCTTTTCGGAGCATTCGATGGTAGCCTCTCCCAGTTCTACAGAGCAACACTCCCTGACCTCTAGGCTGGTCCATGCCCTGTGGTGACATGCATTATTGACCTGTGATGTAGAAGTTTATTCCCAGTTTTGTTCAAAATGGTTGTTTTGTGCACTGTTGGGGGAAGGGTTGCCTAGACCTCGGCATTTTGTACTGTCTGCAGGTGTTGGATTTAAATTATTAGCAACAAGCAACAGTTACAAAGAGTGGGCACTGAAGATTAGTCTTCCATTGAATTAGAATGAGTCACTCACACAAGCTCATAATCATGGAGTCAATATGTTCCAAAGGAGAAAAAGGAGAACTTTAAAAAGAAGACATTCTGAAGTACAGAAGACTGTGATCCAAGAAGAAAACCCTGTTCAAAAGCACTAGAATGTAAAGTGAGCTAGGACATCCAAGCAAGTTGTCACCTTATAGCAATAACCATGTCACCTCACGCATCAAACTAATAGCAGCCCCATCTCCACATGCAGGGTTTTTAAGCTAGTTAGGGTACCTATTCCCTTCTTCTCTCCTTTAGTCTATGTCATATTCTTGATTGCTGTAATGAAATAGATTATTGGTATTGTCTGCCCATGGACATAAGATGCAGAGACTAAAAAAGGAGGAACACTCACAGATACATCATGACAGCCAACAGCGGTATGGCCCATGAGCTTTTCTTTTGTGGCATGAACAAATGGTTCCTTCTCCTGAAGACCACTTGCCTGCCTTCTTCACTTGATCTCCATCAGATCCCAGGAGTGAGCATCCTTGCTCCGTAGGACATAAAACATTTGGGCTTCACAAGCTTGAACTGTGCCAACGGCGAACTCATATTACCTGAAGCAGTGGCATCTCTGCTGAAGATCTTGTCGTTGGCGTCACATCAGAAACAGTATTTGCTAGACACGATAGGGCCACTGCGCACATAAACTCAAAGCAGCGTGACAGCCTGCCAAGTCCTAAAAAGGTCAAGCCACCTCAAATTCAAAACGGAAGGAGGAGGGGCTCACAAAATCCTACCCCTGTCTGAGGAGCTGTTGGCAATCGATAGCCTCTGGGAAGCATTAGTTTTCAGATGGATGAGTGGTTGTCAAGGACCAATGATTTCAGCACTTTCCCTGGCCTTCTCCTCTTCCCAGTTTCCTCCTCTGCAACAAAGTATAGTTTCCATGGGAGCCAGGCTATATCTGAACATCTTCATCTTTCCTTATGTATGTCCAGGTTCTAGAGCTGAGTCTGGGACAGAGTGATTCCATGACTAAACATACTAGAATAAAAGCAGAAGCTATTAAAATAATATAACATTATAATAAAAGCAAATAGTCATGAGAAGCTGCAGAATCAGACTATGGATTAAAAGTCTTAATGCAGATCAACTTTTGGCATTCCTGATCACAAAAGAAATCAGGGGATAACACAAAAGTTTGAAGAGTACAGAGGCTATTCAACATCTGTATGACTATGCTGAATGCTCCTGCAAACAATGTGAGAACTCAGAGAAAAAGTCATGGGGAATCAAGTGGGAGTCATCTTCCTCTGGCTAAGCTGTACAGCCCATGAGCAGGCCAGTTGCAGTGAGCAAAACTGAAATGTTCTTTGGGAATCGACCCCCCCAAGAGAATTCTACCACATCACCCACAGAACAGATCTGGCTGTGTTCTTAGAAAACCCACACAAACCTACTGACCAGCCACTAGGACTAATAAAAGAACTCGGCAAGTTGACTGGTTATATCGTTAGCATATAAAACTATAACCTCACACTGGCAATAACCAATGCAAAGCATTTCAGAAATAAAGATTCATTGATAGTGCTGATAATCACTGTGAAAGCCCAAGAATAAACTCAGTAAAACACATGCATTCATGAAGACAAGAAAGAACCCTGCCGAACATGAAGAGACAGCCTAAAACTGGAGGGAGGCACACCGCTGTAGAAAGGAGCATGGATACTTTAAATATGTCACTTCTCCCCTAAATTAACTTCGCTATTCAATATAATCTCAACCAAAACTCCAGAAGGATTTTCTACAGAGGCTGAAGTGACAATTCAGAGGTAATTTTAAAATAAAAAATCATTTGGAAAATTGAAGGAAAAATGGGTTTTATAAAAAGAGTAGGGTTGGAACAGAGGCTATCTGAAGTGGACTCCCACTGATAGGAAGGATGGAAGGATCAAGTGAAATTAAATACTCATAAGGCACAGGCACCCTCACTCTGACTTGATCTGTGTTGTCCTTCCATCGACCCATTGATAATGCACAGGTGAGCGCTACAGCCACTCAGCAGGTTACAAGCAGGCCACCTTGCCTTTGCCTCCATCTCCAATAATAAAACAAAGACTGGAAATTGGCTCCAAAGGCTTTCTGTAGTATGGACCTCCTGACCCAGGTCCTGAACTCGGGTTCTCCTTGTCACACCATCAGACAGGGAGAGAGGAGGTAAGCCAGAGGCAAGGGAAGGGAAGATACGTAGAGTAGAGATTATGTGAACTTTGCAGCTTAAGGGGGAGAAGTAAGGAGATCCCCTATGCTTCTCTTTCTACTTGTAGATGCTTTTATTGAATCTGATCAGGACTGTAGCTCTGGCTGTCTTAATTGGTCTGTTCATCTTACATTCTGTGACTTCTTGAATAACTTTCTCCACTAATACTTATCGCGTATATATAGAGTAGGCACTGACCCATACAAATGTCTATAAGCTCCAATCTATACCTAATACATAGAACATAATAAATGACCACAGGCCAGAAAAGACGGCAATCTTTTGGCAAAGGATGAAGAATAATTACTGAGGCAAAATAACTGTCAACAGTGACTTAATCTAAGCCACAAAATGTCTTTAAAAGCATAATGTGGGTATATGGTCTTGAACCGCTTATGGGGTGAAGTGCTATGCCAGGAGCAAGATGTGCAGACGTTCTCATTTTACAAAAGGAAAAACTAGAACTCAGAGGACAAGTGAACACTTTCAGCAGCTGTAGAAATAAGAAACACTCCCTATGTTACAGAGAAGGGAGGGAGAGGCTGGGTCACCTCCTAGCATAACTAGGCTGCCGCTTGATCAAATCAGAGGTGTAAACCTGCCAGGTTTGGGTAGTGGTCCTGCGCTGGCTCTCTGGCTGTGGCAGCAGACTGTCTGTCCGCCTTGTGCTGCAGTATTTAGGCAAGAGTGCACTGAGGGAGGATCACATAAACTCACTGAATACAAATGCTTAATGACAAACAAAGGCTTTTAATACAATTGCCATGAAGCCCCAAAGCAAATGTCCCCACTTGGTTCCTAAATCCTAGGAGATGACGTCCCGCATGTAGCTACCCCAAAGCAGAGGAAAACCACCCCCTACGACGACGGATTTGCCAGCGGAAAGATTAACTGCTTTTCCATATTTTAAAGACTTACTGTCTGCTTATTAACATGGTGCCTTGAAGGGGCCTGGGCAATGTTAGCTGTACATTTATGTGTACAGCATATATTTATGGCCCAGGGTGCATGGCTGAACTTCATAAAGCACACCTCCATCCTGCTGGGCCCCACAGCCAGGCTGACATCATAGTGCAGAGTTGCTGAGGCTGGTGGGTTTGCCTGGGGCCAAAGAAGACTGAAGGGGGGAGGGGCTTCAATAGAGAAACACAGTGGTGGCCAAAGAGCAGGGATGGGTCAAAATGCGTGAAATGAATGAGGTCCTCATGGGAAAGGGAGTCGGGAAGAGGGAAGCAATTTGATGTGTCCATTACTGGATGTGAAATAACCCAGTCCTCCTGCTCCTTCCGTGGCAGATGGAGCTGGAGCTGGAGGGGAAGGGCGATACAGTCTCCAGACAGCCTCTTCTTCTGCCTAGAGTGACAGGCACATGCTATCTTCCGAGGGGGACTTGACTCATCACACGTCAAGATGGACTCCAAAGCTTCCGCCACACTCCCCGCCGCAAATGAGAAGGGGAAGTCAGAGATAGGACGCCCAGAGGTGGCAGGGTCACACAGCCGAGAGCTGGGGAGGCTCGCTTTTCACTGCATAGGTCCGGAGCTGTGCACAGGCTAAAACCTTAAATGCTTTGAACCTAGACCGAGGTCGTTACCCTTTGTAGATGCTAACCCTCTGCAGATCATCTTTCTTTGGGTGAAAGTTGGGTGATAAAGGGGCTGGGAGATTGCTCAGTGGATAATGTGCTTGCCCTGCAAACATGAAGACCAGAGTTCAGGTCCCCAGGACCCCTGAAAAGTTGGGCCACATGGCTACCACCTGGAATCCTCACCCTCAGGAGGCAGAAACAGGCTCTTAGGAGCAGGCTGACTAGATAGACGAGCTAGAAATGGGGACCAGATCTGGCAAAGACCTTGTCTCGGTAAATAAAGCAGAGAGTGATTGAGGAAGACCCCCCAACGTCCACTTCAGGTCTCCAAAAGCATTCACACACATACACACGTACATGCACACACGTGTGTTCCCACATACATGCAAACAATCATATACATTCCATACACACATACACATATGCAAAAAAAAAAAAAAAAAGTTGGGCAAAGCAGAAGTTAGTCTCGGGTCACGGAAGGTCTTTGGATTTGGCATTGATCTTGGTCCCCTGTGCACACATCTCTAGTTAGGCTGGCTTTACAACAGGACCCTGGTCTCCCTGGGAATGGGAAGATACCCTGCCCCACACCTGATTCCCAGAATATACCAGAAGGCCTCATCCTCACCCACAGTAGGAAACACTAGAAGGGGATCAAAATACAAAGCAAAACTTGAATACTGTATAGTGTAGTTCTGAGTTATTTTCCCCACCTGATACCTGGACCACACCTAATACTAATTATATTACAATCTCCGGGGAGGAACAGGAGCATTGGGGTTTTATAATGATCACCAAGAGCTGCCAACATGATGTCCTGACTCTGTGTCTAGACTTGTGTTTCTCAAGTTTAATTTGTTTCCATCTGCCCTGAGCATCTTGTTGGTCAGAGTCTTCTGGCCCCAAGGTCTGGGAGGGTAGTGATTCTGCTTTTCTCCTCTGCTCCCACCTGATGCTTCAGGCTCTGAGGTTTGCAGCTTCCTCCTTCCATTCCCTTCTAAGCCAGTTCTAAGTCACTAGATGTTCCCTGCCTCCACAAAGCTCTCCTCACAGTGGGAAGTCTGGCCTCATTCTCTTAAACTGAGGTTTGAGTACTGCATCACACAAGTAAAACCCCTCAGTATAGGTGTGCACACAGTGCTTACAGCAATGTTTTCTCCTGTTCCACTGAACTGGGAACAATAGAGGGATTCTATATAAGGTATCTCTCTCCCTCTCTCTCTCTCTCTCTCTCTCTCTCTCTATATATATATATATATATATATATACACACAATATATATATGTATATATATATATATATATATATCTTATATAGTATAAGGGTATAAGGATGGCCTAAAATCCAATGGCATAATTGAGGAAACACAGCTAAGAGTCTCCATAGCCATAGCCATAGCCACACACGAGAAGAAGTCCTCAGTCAAGCAAGCAAGCAAGGATCACGCAGATCAGCAGCCACAGGGGCATATTTCCAACTCCAGGGTGTCCTGGCCACCATGCTCTTCTCCAAAGGACCTCATCACATGGTTTCTTCTATAGCTGAGAGTGGCAGTGGGAAGTGATTGAAGAACACAGTTCCATGAAGCACCCAGGAAGTGTTCTCTTCCCCCCCTCCCCCCACCCCCGCACTTTCCTTTTTGAATAGACAAGCAGGAAGGCAATTGTTTTGTTTAAATTAGTCAGTTTTGTCTCCTCGATTTCTGAGAGCAGAAGTTCCTTTCTTTTTGTTTTCTGTATGCCAGCACAGCCTCCTAACTACGGACAGTGGGAAATCTGAGTGAAAGTATCACAAGCTTCCCAACAAGTGAATTCTACAGAAGACACTGCAGG
Source organism: Cricetomys ansorgei (assembly GCA_026225945.1). Taxonomy (NCBI): domain Eukaryota; kingdom Metazoa; phylum Chordata; class Mammalia; order Rodentia; family Nesomyidae; genus Cricetomys; species Cricetomys ansorgei. Next base: position 17,470,640 of record JAMJFZ010001133.1, read on the forward strand.
CACAGGCAGTCCAGACTCTGTTATTCTCCTAGTTCTCCAGATCCCGAGGCTTTTTGCTTCAGATTGATTTCCGAGAGACAAACAGATCCCTGCCTGCCTGCTATCCATAGAATCTCTGCTTTGATCCCCACTCTCCTTTGTCCTGTTTCTCTGGGTATGCACATCCTCCTCTTTGTTCAGGAATCCACCTTTCCTCCAGGCAGCCCCCATGTTGGGATGAGCCCAACAAGCTCAGGCAAGTCACCTGGAGGCACTAGCAAATGGATACAGCTCCTCTTCCTGCAGAAACAATGGGTTCCGAGACGGGCATTGCACCTTCATGATTTCACTCAAACAGAAACACAGATGTCTTAGTTGCCTGCCTGTGTACTAGACAGGAAAATATCAGTCTCAGCACCAGTCACAGGCTGCTACCCTATGCCCAGTGTTGGAAATACCTGCTGAGACATACCTATAGAAAAGGTGGGCCTTGGTCCTAACCCCTGGAAAACTACATTAAGTCTTACCTGAAGCCAACATCTCAATGTTTCCTTTCACTTAGCTTCCTTGAGTTGAACCTCTGTTGCTATAAATAAAAGACTAGTAAGCAATCTGCTTGTTCAATTCCACACAAAGGCCATCACCTGGTTGGTCATTTTCTGGTTGGAAAACATTGGTCTTAAGGATCCAAGTCTTAGAAACCATAAATCTGACTTCTAAAGGTCTGCCTGGGACAGCCCAAGGCCCAGACTGGCACAGGGCTAATCTACCCCATTTTACTAGTATGGTAAATGGGTCCCATTTTCACAGTTAGGTACCCAAGATTAAATGACAGTTGTTATAGATGCTTATTTTAAAATGCATACAATGGGAATATTATGGCACTACATTTTTAGCTGGCTGATAGGGAAGAACACACAAAGCTTTCTCTTCAGGGTACAGGGATGGTATACTGTAGACAAAATAAATCAGTAATAGACATCTCAGTGCCTTCAGGTACCCTCTAAAAATTTGCAGACATTGATGGTGCTGACCCAGACCTTGAAAGCAACTTGGTCAGGAAGTTCTTTGGCAAGATCAATCCAAGGCAGGTGGCAAGGAATGAGTTTTTGTGTTTGAAATATTGGGGAAGGGGGAAAGTCCTATGAACAAAAAGTCAGGGAAATCCAGTGTCCTTCAAATTGAAGAAAAAGTGAATTACAAAAGGTCTGAGAAGAAAAGATATTTTCAAAACTTGGCTATTATTTGAGCTTTTCAAAGTTTATTCTTTTTTTTTTTCTCCTAGGGTTGTCAGTAAATCATGGTAATTATGACATGAATCATTTTCTTTTAATCCCTTAAGAAGAGTCAGGAATTCGTTAAATACTTTCACTGGAACTATTAGTGTCTTTTCTTATAAATAATGACTGTAATAGCCAGCATTTATGAAGTGTTTACCTAGTGCCAAGTGTTTTTAAGAGCAATTCTCTTTTAACCTTCACACCAAAAAAGAAAAATGCTATTATCTGCATGATTAATAGATGAGAGTACTCTTCTACAGAAAGGAATATGAATGATTTTTGAAGCTCTTGCAAAGGACAGAGCAGCAGCCATCAGCACTCCTCAAAGATGGCCTAGTAGAAACACTAAGCCCACCTGTCCATCATTTATATGGCTGCCACCACTGCCACCACCAACATCAGCTACCACTTACTGAGAACTTTGGTGATGCTGGAATTACGGGAAGACCTTTGACCTAAAACAAATTCACTGTGAGATGACACATAGATGACACTCACAAGAAGGTTTCCTTTTCAAGGGAAACTGTTTCCAAAAAGTGTTTTGATCAACAAGGAGGAATCAAGAGCTGCTGGTTCTGCCCCCAGCTTTCCTGCAACAGCCTGACCAAGACTGATCTATGACCATACTGGGTGATGCTGGTGAGCCCCACCCCCAGCACCCCTTTTACAAGCCCAGTGCACATGGGTCCAACTTTTATGCACAGATTTTCCAGTTTAGGGCAATCCTGAACAATAACGATAATGTTACTTACAGGTTACAAGAGAGGTACCCTTGGCTTAGATGGCATGGCTAATAGGTATCAGAACTACAGTGTGGGCTCAAGATGTCAGCCTGCAGAGAGTCCCCTCTAGAGAGGCAACAATTCTGCAATGACCAGAGACTGAATGGAGTGTCTGTGCCCCTTTGAGGGAGCAAACACAGTTCCAGTCTGCTTTCTAGCTTGCCACCAGCTTCTGCAGGCTCTGTACTAATTAAGTTTATGTACTAAAATAGGAACGTACCAGACAGAACTACCAGGAAGTCCAACTAATGGCCAGAAGTATAAGGAATTCACTGAGGAGGTAGAGGTTCCCTTGTAAGTGAGCTAGGGTAGTCAAATTCTGATCATCAATAATTGCTTTAGGAAAGGCTGGCCGCCACACATGACGTAAAGAACGCATTATTTTCCTGTATATTGTATTAAGGACAAGGCAACCAGTTGGATAAGAAAGAAAGCAGTTTGTTTGCATACAGAAAGGGATTAGAATTACAGCAGCATGCAGTTCACTACTCCATGTTATACATGGGAAATGGGCTATTTGTCCAAAGCTAATGAAGCAGTAAGTAGAAGCAGGCTTTAAACCCAGGCCATCTGGCTGCAGAGCCTGAGTATGTACCTGTGTGTCTCTTTCTGAGTGATAATATAGCATATCATTTTTACTTTGTTTACTATACATTTCTAGTCTCAATGAACAACCCTCAGACCTTAACACATGTTCTTTCTACAATGAATCTAGTAGAAGACCTCCCAGATACTGGACACCCACTCAATTCAAGGCTAGGTAAAGCCTCTTATATAATTCTACCTTGTCATAGCTGCATGAAATCTATAAAAACCTTAGCATTTTAGTTTTATGGACCAGTACACCACCGAAGCAGGGAGCCCCTGGCTAACAAGAGTCACCCATGAGGAAATGATGACAATGCAGACTCTTGAGTGGTTTTCATACCTGAGACAAGTAATTTCTCCTTCGGCCCCAAGCAACCTCACCTGGGGTGGAAGAAGACTGCAGACAAGACGATTGAACAAAGTGGTCCCTGCAAGGAAAGAATACTCAGGGATGCATTGTGGGATTTTTTTCCCCGCTTACTAAGCCAATGGGATACTGTGGAGTTCTTCACAAAGACTCAGCGATACTCTTTTTAGTGGCCAAGGGTGTTGTAAGGCAAAATGTCCTGTGGACATAAAAATGATAGCGTCATCATGGGCTTTGCTCTTGGTAGCCATATGACTCGAGCAGAAGAACACAGTGCTACTCAGGTCTATGGAAGTGGAGGACTGATTACCCCTCCCCCCAGTGAGCAGAGGAGGGGAGGGTCAGGAGATCCTCACCTGAGAGTCTCTCTCTCTGAGATGTGAGTGACCTCGGGAGATGCTGCATCATATTGAAAGTGGAAGGCTGGTTAAAAGTTCATGATCCAGCTTCTGTGAGCTTGCTTCCAGGATGAGTTAAGACTCTGCAGCTAATGGAGGTTGCTCACATTCCTCTAAATAACTGATCACCTACATACTATAGGCAGTAAATTCATTGGTCTCACCTAGTTGAACTTTGGTAAAATTGTACTTTGATCTGTCAATGGTGCCCATCTGGGGTATATAAGTATTTGCTTGCATCTAGCCCAGGAAAAATAAAAACAATGGTAAACACTGGTGTTGAGATGTAGGTACACGGATCATGACTGAAAAGCATAGGAACGGACGCCCACTGGGATGTTTTGCCCACGTTCAGGGTGAGCAGAGTAGACCTTTTGTACCTCTGTCTCTGAGCTTTGAGTCATGGGGCAGGGAACTTCACGGCTGTGAGTCTCAGCTTTCTTCTTGGTAAAATATAGATGAAGTAGGAGAAAGAGAAGAGTTATAGGCTATTAGTCTCAGTTACTGAGAGTGGGAGAATCACTTTGCCGCGGATGAGTTTCCTGATAAGTTATCCAATCCCTAAAAGTCAGCCAATAATACATATACATAAGCAACACTAAATGGATTCAGCAGGAGTGTGTGTGTCTGTGTGTGTGTGTGTGTGTGTGTGTGTGTGTGTGTGTGTGAAACAACAATAATTAAAAGAAGGTCATGAATTTGAGAGTGAGCAGGGGAGACACGGGAAGAGTTGGAGGGTGGAAGAGGAAAGAGTAGAAATGGTGTCAATGTAGTACACATGCAGGAAATTATTTTTAAATGGATTAAAAAGAAATAATGGAAGGAAAAGAAATGTGGAGAAAAATATAATCCTCTTAGCAAGAGAAAAAAAAGGCATTCTAGAAACAGTCTTCATCTCTCAAGTTCACAGGGGCTTAGAGCTCTGGAAGTGACCTAGATCGCAGGGCTGATGCACTTCCTGAGTGGGACCATGAAGGAGATACTCACTTTGTTTCCTAATGACCTGATCCCTCCTACTTCCTTCTTCCTGTGGCCATCCTTCTCTGGAAACCTCCCCCATCGGTACCTCCTCACCTACTTTCCCTCCCAAGGCACTTTGTTACTAGGGAGGGACCAGTGTGCTTGCCTAGCTACCTGGACTGCATCTTTCTTGGCAGGACACATGTCTAGAAACTGATGCCTGCATCCAACCTTCATTGTCAAAGAATAGCATTGTCAAAGTCAAAAGAGTTCCCCCGAGAAGTTTAGTGTGGAGGTTGCCTGCAGGAGTGAAAATTCAATATCTACCTCAAAATAAAGTGAATTCCTGTAGGGCACGTTGGTATGGAAGACCCCAAGATATGTGAGGCTTGGGCAAGGGGATTGTGAGTTTAAGGCCAGCCTGAGCTACACTGCACGACTCCATCTCAAAAAATTTTTTAAATGAATTCCCTTCTTGAGTATACAGAATGTCCCTTGTAAAAAGTGGTTTGTGCCTAGAAATTACTTCTATGTTAGTGTGGTGCATTTGCAGCAGCATTGCAGCTTTGATCCTCTGAGGTCCTTCAACACATCAGATGGGTCTTAATACCCATAGGAATATATCAATGCTTTCCAAGTTAAACAAATGGGGGCAAGCTGGAGAGGTAATAAACACACATCTATAGGGTTCTGGCGACTCACTAAGCCACTTCAGGTGCAGTACTGGGCAGAGTAGGGAAGGAACACAGACTACTCTTTCAGGGAGGGATGGTGGGGGTCAGGGCACACACCACCACCCGGATGCAGACAATGCACCGCAGAAAAGCAACTTGCAAACCTCAGTTGTGTGGAGACAGCTCTGTGCCCTCCATCCCACATGCAAATAAACATTCTAAAAATATTCTCTGGCTCTGCTGGTCTCCTACCCTCCGGCATGGAAGGGGAAAGCCTCCCTGTGTTGTAAGCCCAGCCAAAAGTACATGTGTTCCCACCCTGCTTTCCCACACGTTAAGAAACGTACAAATGGGAAACTGTTCGCAAGACTAATTCCTATCAGGTAGAGACCTGCCCCATCATTATAGACATGAACCCCTTTTATTTTGTACGGTGGACTCAGGAGAGAAAACAGTAATTTCCAACATTTCCTGTATTAACCCTTCTCCAAACATAGCTTATCAAAGAGCAAGCAAAGGTAGCAACACCTACATAACAACGTCCACACTATCCGGCTTCCCAAAGTTGTAATCACCTGGAAATTAGGGTGCACTTATCCTTTGAGCATCTGAGAAAGGGGATCAGTGACGCTTCTGTCCCAGTAAAGAGCATCATGGAAAAAGTCCATCAGAGTGGTTTGGTTTTGAAATCCCTTCTTCTTCCTCCCCCTCCTCCTCTTCTTCCTGTCTGTCCTCCTCCTTTTTTTTTTTGGAGGGGGGGCGGGAGTTAGGGTCTCACATTGTATCCCAGGCTGGCCTGAAAGTCACTATGGTAGCCTAGGCTGGACTTTGAACTCACAGCAATCCTCATGTTTCTGCCTCCCAAGTTCTGGGATTGCGCACGAGATCCACGCCTGTGCTTCAGTTTCAGTCTCATTTTATCACACCTTTTGACTCTGTCTCCATCTTATAGAATACTTTCAACAACTCAAAACTCCAAAGACAAGCTTTTGCCTCTCTTCTTTGCGAATGTTTAAAGCCAAGGCATTTTTAGCAACCACAAACATACAGCTCTAATTAGGCCGCTCATTGTAAGAGCAAGCATTGACTTACTCCAGCTTGGCCCCACTCCTGTAGTAAAAAGGAAAGCAGCCTTTTATTAAGCGGCTGAGCCTTGATAAATTGTCAAAAAAGATTTGGATTTGATGGAGTCATGGTTTTAATCTTCTGTGACAGAAGGACACCTTTTTCTTCTTTTTAGGATTTAGAAGCTACTGAGACCTACTTTCTGAGATGCAGAAGAGGGAGGAACAAGAAGACCTGGGAGGAAGGAGCTTCTGTTCTTCTATTGCTACTTGTGCATAGAGAGGAGTCCCTTCGGCTCTTCCATTCTCCGCCACAAAGAATACTAAGGGACAATATGTTGGGAAGAAAGGTGCAAGGTTCCTGTGAGGGCTGACACTGTCAACTTGGTGCGTGGACCCATACTAACTGTAGGTAGCAGTATGGGCTGGAACCCCGCACTACAAAAAGGAGAAAACAGACTGAGCACCAACATCCATCTCTCCCTGCTTCCTCGATGTGCTTCCTCGATGACCAGCCGCCCCCCACTCCTGCTGCCATGCCAGCTGCCCCCCACCTGCTGCCATGCTTTCCCCTCTACACGGTGAGCCAACACCAACTGTTCCTTCCTTCTGTGGCTTCGGCCAGGTATTCTGTCACGGCACGCACACAGAGTCACAAGTCCAGCTCTTCACCACAGAGAGGCCACTGCTGCCATTCTCCCCGAGGAGTACAGAGCTGATTTATTTTAAAATTAAGGTCAGCCCAGGTGAGAAGGCCACTGACTATGTGATGGGAAAACAAATTTCATGTAGTTACTAGTTTTAAACAAAATTGGGGACAGATATGTGGCAAGACTCTTTAGAGCAGAAGATACAAAATATTTCATCCAATTAGTGTGGGCTTCCAAATTAAGTGGTTAAAAACTGTTACATTTTAACACCTACAAGTTACATTATTCATGACACCAGTGTTCTCCCACTGGCAGAGTCGGTATTTAATTTAGTTAATGAAGTATTTGAACATGATTGGCCTTGTGTAGTTTCAAGTTGCGAATCTCAAATTTTCTAAACTAAGAGCTGTCAAGTAGACCCAGAAAAGGGCAAGAAACCAAGAGCTACTTTGTGAGGTCTCACCGGAGCAAAGTCTTCACCATCTATCTACTCTTTCCGATTGAAACTGGGTTTGACCTCCAGACTGAGAAACCTGGAAGAGGAGCCTGCCTGGAGTCCTGTGGTTTCCTGTATCCTTGTCAACACAGAGAGGGGGTGGTCTGTGCTGTTAAAAATCTCTCTCCAATTCACAAAGCATTTGCTCTTTGCTACACACTGAAAACTACAAATTATTTTTAAAAGTGTGCTGTGGGATATATGTGTTTGGGGATGCACATGTGTGTGGAGACAGGGGAATGACATTGGGTATCTTCCCTGGGAATGTTGTCTAACTCCTTTGAGATAGGGTTCTTCATTGACTTGCTATTTACCAATTGAGATAGATTGGCTGGCCAGCAAGTCCCAGGGACTGTCTTCTCTCTGTCTCCCCAATGCTGGCATTTTATAAGATATACCAACACCTCCTGCTTTTTTTCTCTTTAAAAATGAGATCTTGGGATAGATCTCATGTTCTTGTACTTACAGGGGAGGTGGCTTACCAACTAAGCAAGCCCCTCAGCCCCTGTACATCTTAAAGAAAGGAAAAACTATCATTGCCCATGTAGAGGTGAGCAGAGACTCAGAACACTTAACTACCTGGTTCAGGTGTTTGCACTGTTAAGTGTAGAGGTACAGCCTGCAATGCTACCCCAGAGCTCACCCTCTCTCAGTATTGATTGGAGGAAAGTGTCCTGCTTGCATTTTGCATTGTGTCCATTGTACAGGTGGTTGGCAGAAGGCGAACTTGGAAGGAACCTGCAGACTCTGATGGGGAAGTCTGAACACACAGCCTAAGTTGCCCACCCAGTTTGAGACCTCAACAGGAAATTGGAGTCCTCTCTAAGAATGCAGAATCTCCGAACTACAGTCCTCTGAACCATAGCCCACGGAACATGTCAACATAGCTTCAAGATCAATTACTTTCCTCAGTTTAGGGGATAAATGAAAGGCACGTGGGGAGGGAGTGATGAGAGAGGAGAGCAGAGCCAAAGCTTCAGGAGCCCGCAGGAAGATGAGCAGATCTGCGCTCAGATCCCGGAGTAAAACTGATGGCAGTGGAATTTTTAGGAAAAGTGATGAGTGATGTTACCAAAAGGAAAATCGCATGCTAAAAACAAAGAGGAAGAAACCCCCTTTATCTTAAGAATTAGCAGCTTACCCATGTTCAACTACAACAAGGCATCGAAGGCTCTCCTCTTCAAAATGGGACATGTACCTAACGTTTTATTTTCAATTAATTACTTTCAGCTCCAGGTATTACGCGTTACAGCTGATTTTCTTCCAGGGAGACATCTCACTTCCTTAGCTTATTTCCTTAGGCTACTTCCTGAAGCTTACTTCCTTAGCCAAGGGGTCAGGGTTACCAAGAGGCAAAGAAATGTTCCAGAAAAAAAAAAATCATAAAACTTCACACTCCTTTTAGACACTCACTGCTGTAAACTTGTTGACAGTCACGAATGCCCAGAAAATATGCGCTGAGTTGTTTTTGATTGCTGTTTGAGTAACAGATTAATTTAATAATCAGTGGGATATTGAATGACGAAAATTATTGGTTACAGCATCCAAACCACCAACCCTAATGACATTCTTATGTAAATTCATATTTTCTTTTAGGCTCCTGCATTCTTAATAAACCCTATATTTTTGTAAATCCTTTTTTAAAAATACTGCATACTGTCTCTCTGTGCTATAATATATAATATATCTGTCTGTGTTAAAGACAGATAAATGTCCACTTTTGGAGTTGCCAATTTGAAGGTTTCTATTTAGAGAAAATGAGTCATCCCTGGCTCGATTTTCCATGTTAGGCCATCTTGTGATGCTGGACATAGAAATGGAGTCAGGAGCAACTATTCTCCTCTGAAGACCAAAACCAAACCTACACTATGGCTACAACCACCTGACATGGCTTCCTAAGTTCTAGCAAATATCTCAAGCCCAGAGTCATCTGATCCCTTTTAAAAGATGAGGGATCGTTAATGACACAGCAGAGCAAGCAGGCGGCTCATGCCCGTTCCCATGAGAGGCACAGGGTTCTTTAGGATTGTGGCTCTATGGCTGGCCATCCCTTGTGGAAGAAAGTAATCGCTGCCTTGAGACCAGTTGGTAATGGACACAGTTTTCTATGTTCCATTGCGGAAGGCGAGATGTTTTTCTATGAAAAAGATCTTAGTGCATAATTTCTGAAATACTATAATTTTAACCGAACTCAGTTTCCAGCTCACTGCTGGCCAAATGCTACAGTTGTGTTATTCTTGAATGGGATTACTCCTGACCTGAAGTTACCTGTAAAGTTGATCAAAATTTTATAAAAATCCATGATAACTTTGTCTGAAAAAAAAAATCATTTCAGGCAAAGGTTGATAGTTTTCTCTGTTAACTACATACAAAGAACATGGTCCAATCTAGCTTGCATATTGCCACTACACTGGCCACTAGACTGAGCTATCTGTGGGCCACGAAGGAAGGACAAGTGACAAAAGTTAAGTAACATGACTTTCCTTTTTAACATCCTAAATCCCAAGCATGTAATGCTCACATGGATACATGGTATCTTTATAAATATTTCTATAAAGATAACGCACACATTCTAATGAATCGCATTTTAAATGATGGGTTTAGAAAGGGTAGAAAGGGTTCGGCAGACAGAAATAAAAGAGCTTAGTTCCTTGGGAGCACCCTCCCCCATAGCCTCGGAGTCTGCCATTATGGTGCAGAAGTTTCACACCGCTGATCACAAAGGTCATGATTTAAAGATTAGAAACAACAGCCAAGAATTAATTTCTTGTTCAACTAGTTATTTAGAAATCTGTTGATTTCTAGCCATAAAAAAGGAAGGGAAAAGGGGCTCTGAAGTGATGATGGCTCAGTCAAGAAGGTGCCTGCCACAGAAGCATGAGGATCTGAATTTGATCCCTAGCAACCATGCTCCTCCTCTTCTTTTTTTTTTAATTCTCGAGTGTGGCTGTTTACTTGCAATTCCAACACAGGGGAAGTGGAGACACATGGATCCCTGACGCTCGCTTGGCTAGCTAGTTTAGCCTACTAGTGAGTTCCTGGCTCAGTGAGAGACTCTGCCTGACTCAAAAAATAGGGCAGACTGAGAAAGATAGTGCCAATCTCTGACCTCATACACCCGGGAGACACATGTGTTTGCACACACATGTGCAACATAGCTATTCTACACACACACACAAAGAGATGAAAAAAAAGCACACAAATTTAATGTTTTATTGGTGTATGTCTATGTGTGTGTGTGTGTGTGTGTGTGTTATGGGAGAAAGAAGACTGACAGATAGCGTTCAGAATGGTGGCTTCTGTTTCAAGAGCCCACTATCGTCCCTGTGGTCTCTGTTGTCTCTGCCATCATTGAGAACCTGATCCCTTCCTTTTCCTTCAAACCTTCCTTCTGTTCCATACGGGTGTCGGGAAGCACCTTACGTCCTCTAAGGACTAGCATCCTTTGGGAAGTCCAAAGGACAGTACAGCCATGCCCTTCCTCACCTCTTGCTTCTCTCACCTCTCCTCCATCCCAGTTCTTTGCAGCTTTCCTAAAGTTGCAATAATTGTTCCACGGCCCCTTACCTCTGGCATATTCTTCCCCCTGCCTGGAGCAGGGCACCCGCCACCCCTCCTCCCTCCTGCTTTGCTATTAGAAAGGGCTTTCCTCTCTGCCTCAGCTTCCCCGCTCTGTGCTCCTGCGCATTACTTCTCTAACCACTTGCACTCAAAGTGCCCGGTGACCCGTCTGCAAAGCCGTAAGGACAGGAATCACGGCCACGTCCTCCATCGTTGCTTCCTCAGGGATAGTCCAGTGTGTGCGATATAACAGAGAGCCGAACAATGCTCACTGAAGCCATAAGCTAGCTTTATTTTTCTCTCTACTGTTTGTTTTCTCCAAGTCACTAGGGACAAACTTCCGGACCAATAATAGAAGAAGCTCCATATCTTACTAACTCCAGTGTCACCTCACAGGTTATCGGTACAAAAACAATCTATGAAGACCAAAATCCTGGCAGCGGTGATCCACTGGGGGTGGAGATTATGCCAAGCAAGGGACACTTTGGGGATATATTGGGGAGCTGGTAATGTTTTCTGGGGTCTTAGCCTCAGCACTGACTATATGGATGAGTTCATATGGCAAACTGAATCATCCTGAAAGTCTTAGGATTAGGGCATATTTCTTTATGTGCATGTTTCAGTCAAAAGCTTACTCAAAAAATGAAGGAAGAGCACAAAGCCCTTCCATTCATACTCCTGAGTGTCTAATGTTCTGCTTCTGTTTGCCTCTGTAGTATGCAACTGAGCTGGAGGTGTTCTTAACGAAATGTTGAAAAGAAAAAAACCCAAAGCCTATGCCATCTTCATTTGTACTTGGGAAGGCCTTTGTCAACATCCAGCCTCTGGGGAACTCACTCACTTCCTTCCTCCTCCAGCTCAGCAGGACTTCCAGATCTGAAGCCACGCAGCTGGGGCGCTGTGAATAGAGTAGGCCTCACCTGTGTCTGCCCCACCCACCCACACCAGCCTGAATTCTAGACCACAGTGGACTGTCATGGCCTCCTGTGTGTACTGAAGTGGTGGGTGATCGTTTCTTAGTTTTGAGAACTCTAGGTAACTTTAATCAAACCGTGTCGTTGCTTTCTAGTTCTGAATTTATAAGAGAGAATACTGCTTTCCTCGGCATGCTCATGCCTTGGGTTTGCTTGTGTTTTCTCCGGCACAAGGGACATAAGAATCCTAACCTACAATTGCCAAGGCATAAGGGTGACCTCCTGGAGTTTGTAGTCTTGGTGCCTGGGGGTTTAGCGTTCCTTTGTTCTGTAAGAGTATTTGTCACAAAATCAGTGGTATACACTCACCCAGAGCACAAAGCCTTGATTTGACAACAACTTCTTAATGTGCATAACCTATTAAAATCTGACATGTAATTTCCGGTTCTATGAGGACAAGAATGATGTTAGACTATGAGCAGGAAAATTTATACTTTTCTAGAATGTCTTTCGGAGTTCAGACGTAGAGAGTGTGTGGTATGATACATCTCAGCCATTCGCGCCGCTTAAAATACTTGAATAGGTAACTTATGAAAACACAGAAGTGTTTGCTCACATTGTGACTGCAGATCATTGCCAGCAGACCAACCTCTAGAGAGGGCTTACTCTCTGCTTCAAGATGGGGAAGCTTCAAAGGTGTGGAGGAAGACTCAGGCATTGATTTCACTCATGGGGACAGTGCAGAGCCCTCAGGTCCCTCGGGTCCTAGCCACCTTGAAGGGCACCACCCATTATCACACTGAGAACTAGGCTCTGACACATGACTTTGGGTCGGGTGGCGCACATACAAAAATTCCAGAGCACTATACACACATTAAACGCAGCCATTTACTAGGTACTAGTTTGTCCCAGGCACTAAATCTGTAATACAATTTCTCTCACTTGATTCTTGCAGCAAGTCTGTGATATGCTGACTGTTATTATCCCACAGATTACCAGGAAGGAGGTAGGCAATTTCATTGCCCATTAATAAGGCAGGGATCACACTCTGAACTTTGTGCTTCCAAGGCCCCCTGTGTTCAACCACTAACTACATAGACTCCATTTCTTGTGGTGGCCCTAGAATGTCCCCAGTTAGAAGAATAATCTATGACATGACAGATTGGGCAAATATAAAAGACATTCTTGCTGTAAATACTCAGACATGTGGGATGATATGGGAAAATGAAGCATGTTTAAATACAAGAGAGCTTATGGGAGGAGGGAAAGTCAAGTTGCACAGTTAAGTATAAGGAGCTGATAATCTGACCCGCTCGGAGGCTCTGAGCAGGAAAAACAGCAGAGCCCATGAGAAATCAGACTTTCAGCTGAAAACAAATTCTGCTTAGGGAAAATATTTACGATAATTATAGGGTGATGAAATCCCTAAATATGAAGACTTACATAATGATTATTCTCAGGCAGTCAGTACTAATAAGAGACATGAGAGAAATCTAGACACAGCTACCATAGAAACTTGAGCCCCACGCTCATGCCACAGAATAATAATTAATATAAGAGACAAGTTCAGAGTTTAAAAAAGTAACAGAATACACCATTAAGGAGTCTATCATCAAAGAAAGCAGACACAAGAATAAAGATGATCAGTAGCTCTCCAATATATGCTACTAGAACACTCTTAAAAAGGTTGGAATGGATGCTGGGTGGTAGTGGTGCATGCCTTTAATCCCAGCACTCAGGAAGCAGAGGCAGATGGATCTCTGTGAGTTCAAGGCCAGCCTGGTCTCCAGAGTGAGTTCCAGGACAGCCAGAGTTACGACAGAGAAATCCTGTCTCAAACAAAACAAAACAAAACAAAACAAAAACAAAAACAAAAAAGGTCGGAATGGGAAGAGGGTGTGAGCAAGATACATTGTATGAAACTCAAGTAATTAATGAAAGTATTATGAAAAAAAAAGCCACTATTTAGTACGGAGAGCCTAACGAGACTATATAGAACAAAAAACTACTTTTAAAAGAAGCAAATTAAACTTCTAGGAAGTCATGCATATTAAGAACTAAATGGACATTTTAAGGAGCAGACCAAAGGAAACTGAGTTTAAGAAAATGTCACACAAGACAAAGCCAATAAGCAAAAAGCAACACATTGATGTTGAGAATCACCTCAGTGAAACTTCAAGACACGTTAGAGCAGGAACTCTGGAAACCATCAGCAAGAGGGGAGAGGCCAAAGTGCTTACCAAGCACAGAGCTGAGACGTGGGAGACAGTGGAGAACATTCCTACTTAGAGCCTGTGGCCTTGGTCTTTACGAGAGAGGACACGCTACATCACAGGAGGGGCTTTGAACAAAACCTGGGAGAATGTGTCACTCCCGCATCATTGCTAAAGACCCGAAACAAAGACAATACTAACAAAGGTGGCCAGAGGAACATGGTGGCAGAAGTAGCCCATGATGGGCCACAGTAGGGGGAGCCGAGAGCTGAAATAGTTGCTGGCTTAAAAATGTAGACTGCGGGAACCATACAAAACAAGACAAAACAAACAAACAAAAAACCCATAAGATGTAATCCCAGACAGAAGCCTCTTAAGTTTGTTCATTCCTGCTCAGGGGAGAGGTTCTAACTAAGGGGAGCATGCCCACAGAGCAAGGGTAGCTGCCGAGAGGACACAGGATACACCTGTGTACTCACAAGGAGAAAAATGACTACGGAAAGTTCAAAGGTCTAATGAGAGTGAAAAATAAAGACAAAGCTGGGCAAAGCAAACACCTAAAGCGGTGGTGGGAATGAACCTGAACTCGTCAGAAAACACACACATTTACAAAAAAAAAATCTTCAAAGAATCAATCAGGCAGATGACGGAGGCAATGAAACTTCATCGTCCTTGTCACAGAACGGAATCCCAAGGCAAGATGGACAACAGTGGGATTGAAAGCGAAGGGCCTGGGGACATGCACGCAAGCGACACTCCCAAAATGAGCGGCTCTGCCTACGCGGTAAGCAAAGGAATGGTGGTGTGCGAGGCTCTCACACAGGGCTGTAAAGGCGTGACTGGTTAGGAAGCGAGACTGGCCCAAACGGGTTCCCATGGTAACGTAGCTTCAAAATCTAGCTTGTAAGATGAACTAATGACAGGAAGGAACTGAAAAACCCCTCGCCCTGGGGAGAAATTAAGTGATATCTATAATAGAAACTCATATACACGGGGAAAAAAATGAGTAAGATTTGAAATACACTGATCATATTTGATCCAATGGATAAATATCAATTTCTCTACAAAACTGTTTGAAATGTAACTTGCTTTTTTAAAACACGTTAACTTGTACCACCGTGTAAACCAACTTTGCACATATACCAAAAAGCACAGCTAATTAGATGTCAATAATAAACAAGAAAAAGCTTCAAAACCCATCCATTTTGAAATTTTAACCATCATTTAAACACGGGCAGATACAAACGGCTTCAAGTCAGAAATTTTTATGGCTAATTTTGAAAATCTGGACATTAAATTGATAAAGATGTTCTGAGATAGAGAGATGCACAGCACACACAGAAAATCTGGATACTATAACACAGCTATTCAACAATTAAAAACAGAGTAAACTCAAAACATAGCAGAAAGACAAAACAAGCACACCACTGGCAGTCTAGAGAGGAAGAGAGGGACAGTGGGGGGGGAGGGGTGAGAAGATAGAGATGAGATAGCAGATGCAGAAAGAGGCAGAGACAGGGATGCAGGAGAAAGAGAAAGAATGTAAAACTCACTATTTAAAAGGGGACAGTGTATTGCACATTAGAAAAAAGCTGGAAGAGAGAACTTTGAATATGTTACTATAAGAAATGATAAGTACTTGTGATATGTTCACCTTAATTTGAACAGTTATACGATATATATCAAAACATCAGTGGTATCCCATGAATAGACATAGTTTTAAATGTACCAGGTAACTTTTTCAAAAGGAAAAGAGACAAAGATAACAAATATGCTAGCATTTTAAATCAACCTCTGTTTATAAATTAATTCAATAAACTTGAAAATGAGATGAAATACACAATACCAAAAATACAATCAGTAAATCAATGCAAAAATAAGGAGAATGCGAAGAAAACATGTATGTATGAAAATGGCAAATCATGAGTTTGCATGCTAACTTAAAAAAATAATGAAAGATTTTACAAAAGAAAGAGAAATGGAAAATCCAGAAAGATCTGTCTACATAAGAAGTGAACTAGGCGACTGTAAACACTCACCCCACATACCCCACCAGCCACTGGAAGCTTTGTAAATTTTTACCAATCATAAGAAACATACATTCTGTCTCCTAAGAAATGTCACAGATAGTAGAAAATGAAAAAAAAAAAATCCCCCATGTAATTTTGTGGCAAATAATTTAACAGCAAAGCCAAATGATAATACAGGAAAGAAAAGTCTGTCTACTTTCATTTTCGATCATAGACATAAAGTTTCCCAAGTAAGTCAAATGAATGAACTTAGCAATATGTTTTTGCTTTTCTGTTTCGTAGTAAGTGGCGATGGCAGCTTTCCCTGGAGAAAGCACGGATGATTTTCACTTCAAATAAAGTGTCTGCTCTAGAAGGTCCAGCACATCCACGTTCACACACAGGCTGGGGTACTGTGTAAGAGATGCACAACTTGGTGATGTCATCACTGTGTGACTGCCATCAGATACAAGCAAACTACAATGCTATGATGTCACCAGGCAATGTCGTGTCAAAAATGTCATTATGGAATACATGGTCACACACACGCGTGTGTGCCTACAATACATATTTTAATCATGAAATATGCATATTTAGTTACCAAAAATTAAATAAATCAGCAAAACATAGGAATGAATTATTTTAATAGTATAAATGCTTTAAATAAAATTCAGCATCTTTCCAGGCATCAAACAATGATGACAGCAACAGAGACTCTCGATGTTTTTCATATTCTAGCAATGCCTAGTGGAGATAAAGTCATAGTAACTCTAAGCAGGGATGATAACAAGGGCTACACAAGTGTTCCTGCCTTATACACATATACCTATAACTATGCACCATATCAGGGAAGGGGCTTGATGAGTGGGGAAGGTGGGTAAGAGGAGGTCGGGTGATGACTGTTGTTAGCATGCATTATATACATATATGAAACTATTAGAGAATATTTTAAAGTAATATGGATTTGCAGCTTACATTGATTTTCACGAAAGCCTGAGAATTCATAGCAATCAATAAGCACATTTTAAAGCTAATATGAAAGGATAAAGAACCAAGGATACCTCAGATAACTTGGAGGAAGCCTAGGGAAGGCTACGTGCTCTCCTAGTCAAGTCAGATCACAAAGCTATTCTACTAAAGGGCTACACAAGATCAAAAACAGCTCTGCAGATGGGTGGCTACAAGCATAGTATCGTTACACCTGGGAACCAAACAACAGATAATTTCTGTGGAATTTGATAGGGAATCAATTTAGAAAGCACAAGTTAATAGAATGGCTGCCTAACAGATGTGAAGCTCTAGGCTCAATTCCTGGCCCCACACACATATCCACATATGTACAAACATACAGATAAAAGTGCAGGTTAAGGCATGCCAGGGATGATGAGATAGATGATCTAGTGGGTAACGGTCCAGCTGCACAAGCCTACAATGTAGGTCGATTCCCCAGAATCCATGTAAAGGTAGAAGGAGAGACCCCACTCGACAAAGGTGCCCTCTGACATATACATGTGCCCTGCAGTACAGACATGTCCCACCACCCGCACACCAAAAACGGTATGTAAGTAAAAAAACGGGTTTATACTTATATAACATATGAAAAGGATGAAGTCAGAATTCCATTTGTGCTGTGCGGCACATGCAAGCTGCTAAGGTTAAAGTTCTAAATACAAACAGCACGCATTAATGTGTTCAGAATGAAATGGAATGAAAATACAAGTATCGCGTGGTATTAGGAAAGAAAAAGACTTTCTTAAGAGGGGCACAACGCATAAAACAGAAAAGGAAAAAGCAGACTATATTAAAATACAGACAAAAGAAAACTTACATTCATCAAGAGTCATCCATCAACAGTGAAAAGACCAAACATCAGGGTGACACATAGAAAGTCTCTGTGGCTATTAACAGTATAGTCTTAGAAATACACAATACCGAAATCAGTAAGAATTGATCCAGCTCTCCAGTAGGCACCTGCCCAACAGGAACAGAGACCAGAGTCTCTAAATGACCAGTGAAATTGTTAAAATACGTTCCTCTTTAGACCTTGGGTCAGTGGTTCTCAACCTATAGGTCGAAACCCCTTTGGTGAAGGACCCTTTCACAGGGGTCGCCTAAGACCATCTGCAGATCAGATATTTACATTATGATTCATAATACTAGCAACATTACAGTTATGAAGTAGCAACAAAAATAATATTATGGTTCGGAGTCACCCACAGCATGAGGAACTGTATTAAAGGGTCGCAACATCAGACCGCAGGGAAACCCTGCCTACTATATGGGATTCAGCTATGCACGCAGGCTCAGTGTCCTTGCTAAACACACCTCAGGACATTTACTGAAGTTGCCAATTCTCAGCCGGGAAAAGACTAATTAGGACTTCCTTCACATGTCAACACATTGGATTACACTCTTCTATTTTATAGGATGTATTATCACACATTCTGAATATTTCCCGATCTTAAAACCATCTACCCAAACCAAGGAAGGTTTCTTCCCAGCTGATAGAATTACATCCTCATACCAGAGGGCAGCCATGTTTCCTGACTCTCCGTATAATTGTGTGTGTGCTTCAGTCTCATTGGCCCATGGGGAAAGCTCCACATTCAGTGGAAAGGTGGGTGTAGTGGGTTGTAGGGGCTCGGGTGGCTTACTTGGAGCAGTCTTCGCAAGCAATGTTTCCTGTGGTCTCCTTGATGGTGCGTTCAGAAACAAAGGCAGGGTATTCAGTATCACAAGGCTCCAGGGTCTGTTTCAGTTTCTGGGCTATAGGGAAAAGGGGAACAAAATAATGAAAGCTCGGTGTTCAGGAGCAAGGCCGCGCCTGGCGGGCCATGGCAGCTTTAATGCAGTTCTACTAAGGATGCTCTGTGATTTTTCTAGGCGCAGCACAATGGATTATTTTCTAATTAGTCCAGTGATTTCATCTGCCAAGCAACTCTGTAAGCTATAATTCCTGAGGCAGCTGTGTTGGCTTGAGCAGCTATCATTTATACATCACAAGAATTCTACTTTCTGGGTCAACATCAGCCATGGAATCTCTGACCTCAGACTCACAGAAACTTGGTACCAACACATCTGGGAATCTGAATACATATAGAAAAATGTAAGCTATATCATACTGTCATAGTACTGAGAGCAAGACAAATGAAATGATAGGACTGCACAGTTCTATTATTGAAAGAAAGTTGAAATACAAAATAATAAAATACACAATGAAATAATAAAATACACACATACCAAATTCTACTATTATAAAGGTTCTTGTTCAGTAAGATACTATGTCAGTTTAAAATAACTAAGTAATGTGGTGGGCATGGGAACAAGCACATAGTAGGCCCTCTATTTATGCTAGTAACTATTAAACAGTTTAGACAGCTTATGCCCAGGAGCTGGGATCCAAACTGTCTGTAAGCCTCAATTTTCTTATTCGCACTCTAGGAGAAGCGAGTGGAACACTGCTGAGTACTGAGTACAGTACCTGGTACATAGTGCTAAGTGTTGGATTAATATAACAATAACAACTGTAATTTAAAAGCCTAAGCATTAAATGTGATGTTAAATGATGCTGATGATAATGTATACTACAGCTCATGGCAAAGTGCAAGAGAAATTTGGAGAAGAAATCCCCCACTCTGCTGCTTCTAGCTAGCCCTTGGCATTCTCATCTACAAAATGGGATTGCTGGTGGCCCAGGCACTACACACATTTACATCTTCACAGTGGAGTGTCTGGAGTTTCCCAACACCCACACTAGACATAGAATTTTGTTTTGTTTTTGTTTTGCATGCATGGAATCAAGCTTGTATATAAAATTTACACTTATAATTCCAAAACATGATGTGCAGAATACAGCATTTCAAGTTGTACTCCAGGAACATGTGGATGGATGTCAGAAACGAGGCAAACTGCCTTTGTGGGATCTTGTGAGATTTAAGAGGGTCCATGTAAGCAGCATCTGCAAACATATACCTGCTCACCTTGGATGCTTATTAGAGCATCAGTAAGCTGTGTCCTGTGCTTTTATATTCCAACACAACTGTTTCCAGCACATATGTTTTTCCATCAAGATTTCCTTACTTTGAGGAAACTATTTGGGGTCATAGTACACTGGCATATTCTTTTTTTTTATTATTTAAAACAAAATAATGTAGAGTCTAGTTCAGTGTCTTTAGCCAGAACATGGAGTTTCACTGACCAATTGCTGGCATTAATAGGAAGAGAGTACCTGTGGTTACCTCACAGGGCTGAATTAAGGAAGGAGCATTATTGTATACGCCACTTTTCATGAGCAAAAACTCTGTCTCCTACACACACACACACACACACACGACCACAGGGGCTCTTAACCTCTGAGCCATCACTCCAGCCCCTTAGATAGTGTTTCGTTTTTGTGTTTTCCAAGCAAATACAACAGACAAAGCAAATGGGAGACATTCAGTCCCTTGTGACAAGCTGCTTGTCTCGGAAGTGGGAGGCGAGGAGATGTTCCCTGTCCCATGCCCACGCACGTCATCACTCACGGGGCACCTGGTAGGAACCAGACTTTTCCCAGTTCTTCCTCAGTCTGTCTGCCTTGTGAAGAGAGGAGGCAGCTTTGCTTGACACCAGGGAGGTCTCCTTGGCTTTGTCCTGATCACCTTCCTTTCCGTTTCGTTCTCTCCCTTGTACTCTTAGCTAGGGGAGGGGTCATCTGGCTACGGTTTGGCAACACGTTCTGCTTTCACAGCTCGTATTTTCACAACTGATTTTTCTCTGTCGAGTGATTATAGCGTCCAACTGAGGCAACTTCCTTTTCATATTTAAAGTATCTGAATTTCAAAAAGCTCGCTTCTAAATGAAATAAAGATTAAACACACAATAGTATAGATTATAAGTGGATGTGGCACACACATGCAAACAATATATAAAAACCTGCTGACGAACCACTAAGTTCATTAAAGACCTGCTGTGCGCCAGATGCTGTTCTGCTGTTCTACACATTAATCTATTTAACAACAAAATATGACAAGATTAAAAAATAAACCAGGAAGTAGGAATTTCTTTTCTTTTTTTTTTTTTTTTAAATTTCTGTTTCCTGGAATGGGTGGAAGTGAGAATATGGAAATAAATTGTTCCAATTAACCCAGGGAGTAGTAGGTGGCAAAGCCAAATGTTGAACTTGGGCTATGCTATTTCGCTCCCGCATGAATATGCTTCACAGCTTTGTGAAGCCAGACCAATGAAACAAAGCGAGAGGTCTCTGAGGCAGTCTGGGGGGAGGCGGCGTACGCACATGATTCAAATAAGCCTGATAATTTCACCATCTCTAATTCTAATTGTCTGGGCCCCATTATGATGGAATGGGTCCAGAATATCCATGGCGAAGCTCATTTGGCTCTGATCCTTCCCGGAGATGAAACTCTGTTTTGTTCCTTTGACAATTGCAGGGTGCTCATGCCGATGTAGCGATAAGCATCCACTCTATTTGCAGCATGACTGTAGAACGGCTGGAGGTTGCAGGGTGTGCTTTTGGGAAACACTCAAACTATCCCACAAAGCCACGCCACGTTTACTCGAACTAACCTGTGCCTTTCTTTGTCTAGAGCACTATGGAAAACAACATACATATTTGCCAGCCACTAGTGTTTATCTTTGGAATTTCAAACCAATGGCCAAGGCTGCCGGCAATCTACTTATTGGGTTCTGTTTTAAGTCTGGGCATTCGAGACCCATGATCTAACAGACAAGTAGGCACTCAAAGATGCTGCTCTTAGCCTAAGCCAATTCTTTCTTCTTCCAGAAGGGACAGCTGAGGGTCAGCAGCTGGACACGGTCTTCCTTGGTCCTACATATGTCAGAATCTTTATCTATACCTATATCTATATATATCTAGATAGATAAATAGATAGATAGATTGACTGCAGTGCTGGGAATGGAACCCAGGACATCGCCTATACTAGGCAAATCTCTATACTAAGTCACGCCCCTTCTACCATCACTGTTTACTTAAATGGAAAACAACTAAGTCCTTTCAGCAGCCACCACTCAGGGGGATGCACATGAGCCACTGTGACTCTGTGAATGGAACCTTCATTGCCACACAACAGGCAAAGCTCTGCTACTGTGCAATTTGGTCGATGAAGAAACTAAAACTCTGTGAAATGAAGATGCCTATCCAAAGGCACACAGCTGTGACTGGCAGGGCCCAGGTGCACACCTAGACAGTCTCACCAGGGAGCCACACTTGCTGACACTCTGATTTGTCTCCCACTCCAGTTACATGGGTATCTGAAGCTGAAGTCAGCATGACCTACCACTCACTTCCCATAGAGCATTCAACAGCACATCCACACAATCGGATTGCTTGAATCTTCCCTTAGCAACAAATGTCCCTGATGAGAATAACTGACTTGGGTTCACAGTAATTATGTGCAGGCAATCGGGACTGGATAGATTTGCCATTTGAAAAGCCTCCCTCTCCTTTTGTCTCCACGAACGCGCTCCCATTCATAACCGGGTGCCAGCAAGCTCCATTCCCTTTGTGAAACTTCACCCAAATGAGACCTTTGTGGTAATCAAGTAGAAGCGGGCTTCCACAGTCCCTTCATCAAGGAAATGAGGCAGATAAACAGTGTAATTATGGATTCCATTTTTAGCTAAAACAAAGATGTGTGTCTCAGCTCAGGGTCTTTATCTAGTGAGAGAATGGTAAATTTAGAATGAATTGCTAGTCAAGATGGTTTTGAGACCATTCCTCCCTACACTGAATTCAGGATTTCCACAGACTTTTAACAAAAAGTTCCAATAACAGCATCCCCTGGATGAATTCACACACCTCTGTCCATTTCAGTGTCTTCATCTACAACAGGGCAAAAATCCTACTCATGCCTGAGTGAGACAGTTCTCATGTGGGACCCAGCTCTATAAAATGCTCAAAGGAAGACAGCTGAGGCTTTCATTATGGTGGAAGACCTTAAGTCTCTGTGTGTGCTCTCTCTGTCTCAAACATACTTTATATATCCATGTTTCTATCTACCTATCTATCTACATGATGTGGGTCTTCAGAGAGATCTGGTAATAAGTACTAGCAGACCACCTCCCAGCTAAAGAGGAGGGAGGCATTTGAAGGAGATCGGAAAGGGTTTCCCAGCTCTCTGAAAATGCTGAAGTACTCTGTATCAGCACACCACAAGTAGCAGTGTGAATATCGGACCAGCTCTTCTTATAACGTCAGATGAACACGTCACAGTCTAGAGCAAAGTAACATTTTGAAATTATCTTCTAGGAAGAGATGTAAGAAGACCCTCAAGATGCTAAAGCATCACACTGTAATTCTGACCTGTGCTTGGGACAGCGGTGGTGGGACAAGGGATGCAGCACTCAGAGTAGGATCCTTCTAGAGTGTCTATAGTATTCATGGGGTACCCATGTCTTTAGAGGCACTGCATCCTCACCTACACCCCTCCATCAAGGCCAGGGCTTCTTGGAGATGCCACTCTTCACTTTCTGATGTGTTGTGGGGCTGTCCTGAGTGTTGTAGAACGTATAGCAGCATCCTAGCCTCTACCCACTAGATGCCAGTAGCAAGCTGTGACAATAAAAAAATGTCTCTAGACAGTGTAATGATTGTTGGGAGACAGCACTTCCCCTTAGTTAAACAATACTGCTCTCCTCAAAGAGCACAGTGACGTATTCCAAAAAAAAAGAAAAAATTAATTGTTAAATCTTTGGAATCAAAAGTGAGGTAGATATTTGAGGTGACAGGTCAGGGTGAGAATGGGAGATCTGAGAGTGGAAATTGATACAAAGAATGTCTCTCTTGGGGAATGAGGATGTGGCTCAGTTGATAAGGTATTTGTCTGCCATTCAGGAAGATCTAGCCCTCAGCATTGCATAGAGGAGGTAACATCCCAGCAGCACTGGAGAAGTAGGAGTAGGAGGATCAAAAGTTCAGGAGCATTCTCGCTACACAGAAAAACCACCTCAAAAGAAAAAACAAAAACAAAAAGAGTGCCTTCCTCAACTGTGAAGAGGAACGCCAAAATAATTAACTACCAGCCACGACTAGTCCATTACCATGAGCATGAAGCTCATTCCTAAGTGATAGCCACCCCCAAAAATCACGAACGTGAACCTTCGAAGTGATTCTTGCGCATGCACTCCAGTGCGCACTTCAAACCTGTGCTATATGTAACTCACCTTTACTGACCACTGAGGGAGCCAGAGATTCCCAGACATTCCTACAGAGGCAGGGTGCGACTCGGAGACGAGACAGCCACTTCAGAGCCACCGCAGCCTCATTTAGATGGAGTGGGTCTTTGTTCCCAGTTACCGGTGGTGTAGAAAGAAGCTATTAACCGAGCTGGGACCCAGGTGCTCAAGCCTTGCTGATGAATTTTGCCCCATCTTGCCCTTGCCTTTCTTTTATAAAAGTGTGTGGAACACCGACCAAAGCAAATTCATGCCGTAAGTAACATTTCTTTGGGGGGTATAATAGTCTTTTTTTTTTTTGTTCTGCTATCCTGAGTCATATTTTATTCTCTGTATGTTAACTTCCCACTTGTTGATTTCTAAACCTTATTAACTCAACACATTCATCCCTGGCCTGCAGGTCTTATGTCTTGGGCTTTGTTTATCATTTTACATATCTTCATGGGGTTTTTTTTTTTTTTTTTGGTAGATGGTATGGATATTATGTGGCTCAGGCTAGTCTCACTCAAAGCAATTCTCCTGCTTCAGTCTCCTAAGTAGCTAGAGGCCTACAAGTATGAATCTTTGCATGTAGCTATATGTGCATACTAGTATTTTATAAATTTAAGATTTTGCATTTTTATTATAATATACCTTTCTGTGGGTGAATTACAATCCTAAATGACCTCATTGTGAGACATTTAACAAGTCACCATTATGTGTAAAACTTTCTTAACAATTTCCCTTAAGTTGAATTTCTAGAATGGGATGATAAACACGTACTACAATCCAAAACTAGGATCTACCCAGTGGGCTTGATAGGGTCAGCCTGGCACAAGAGATGACTCAATAGGGTATTTAGTAAGTAAAGTACCTACTATGCCCACAGCTTCAGTTGGGTGCTGATGCGAATGGATAGACATATTTTGTATCACCAAGGAAACCTAGTATCATGTAGAAGAAGCGAAGGAGGGCAGCGATGGTAGGGAAGAGAGCAAGGGTCAAGTGTGAAGGGACTGAGGCAGAAGGAAATGTTTGGGGATTCAGAGAGTCCACTCGGAAGGCTCCTAAGGCACAGAATGCGATGTCAATACCCAACACCCACATTGTACCACTTAATGATCTCATCCTTAAAAATGAAACAAATAGTTGAAAATGAAGTTAATGCTATTTGCCTACTAGTCTCTAACATCCAGGTCAAAGAATTTAGAAGGAAAACAAAGAACAAAAACAACAACACAGAGAGTATCTGAGAATCTGCACTAGCTGAGGAGGCCTGGAGGAGACAACCAGGAGGACAGTGCTCACTGTGGAGTGATGGCTTTGAAGGCGAACATCATCACTGCCAATGGCGATATAGTCAACTCTGTTGTCTGAGATTAATTACAGTAGCATCTTAGGCCATGGTCTTCAGGTAACACACACACACACACACAACACACACACACACACACACAGATATATATTCTTTTCACTGTGCTTATGGTAGAGAAACTGAGCCTTCGTGAGAGCAATTAGTTTGCCAAAGGCTCTAAGCCAGACTCAAACCCATACTATAGACCTGACTTGGACCTCTGAGAATTTCCACTAACTACCACTCAAATCATCAACTCATGCTTCTGCCGTTGTGCAGACAACACTAGCATGCTCCCCAGTTCATCCAGCTAGGACGCGATGACTGTCTGCCTCGCTTAGACTTTCACGTTGCCTGTCGGCTTTCTGAAGATTCCAAACCTGCAAAAGCATGACCTCTCTGCTTCTGTGAGGAAACAAGTCAAGATGCCCACGGATGGAGGGAAGTCTGTGGGATCCAGTGTCAGACGGCACAGCATAGGCTTCAGCAGAGAGCAGCTTTCTGCTGACAGAGCTGAAGAACTATCCCACTGTCTCGTGTGGAAACCAGTGGATCCCTGATAAAGAGTAGCAGGAATCCAGGGTTCATCACTCACACTAAGAAACAAAACCTGGGTTGCTGCTTACCTTTAGCTGTCATGTCGGACTGCCACCAACTGCACAGGTTAAATTCTACCAGGAACCTAAACAAATGGTGCAAAAGCCCAGAGTTACATGATCATCTAAGCCCTGGCTAGAACAGTACTATTTTCTGTTATTTTGTGATGCCCCTAACCCATTTGAAAGAATAACATTGCACTTTGGAAACATTGTTTGTGGCTGGCTGAGTTTCCATTGAATTACCACTAGGTTTCAGCTCACTTGGAAAAAGCAATTTCCCATCAATGCTAGCTTAGCCCTGAGATCATGGTCTCCTAGACACAAGGATTCCTAGTTGAAAAATGTCTGCTGTTTGGTCAGAAGTCAGCTTCTAGTAATTCACTTTTATTTACTCATATTATCACCTAGTTCTACTCTACAATAAACAGCCGATTTCTAAAGGCTTATATCAGAACTTATAAATAGAACATTCTTCAGGGTCAGAACCATGGTCTGAGGCAATCTAAGTTGAGCAAATGTGTTTATACCTGTGGATGGGAGAGAAGAGCAGGTCAAACTTTTAATGAAATTATGCCATAATTCAACTTCAGAAAAAAATCAGATTTTCTCTAGTGAAGGATGCAAAGATGATCTAAATCACCTTCCAAATGAATGGTGACAGATAAAAGAAAATATTCAGCCATTTACTTTTCTGACTCATGGCTACTATAGGTTGCATTAAAGAAAAAAAAAAGACAATGTCCATTCACCAAATGGCAAAGAATTTGCCTTAAACCTACAGCACTGGACCCTGGCTGGGAGAAAGGAAGACTGACAGTTTGACACAAGGTGCTCAGTCTGGTCACCATGATTGTCATGGAATTCTTCCCTTTCCTGGGTCCACTGTTCCTGCAGTGTGTCTATCATCTTGTCTAGAAGCCAGAGTCTTCTTCCTTGTCACATTTCAAGTCTAACCTATGTCACAAACTCACCCTGCTGGTGACTCAAAAAGGTCCTCAACAGAGGACCATAATTCGATAAGGTTAATTTATTAACTCACACTTAGAAAGAGCCCTAGTCCTCTCTATGGCCCATGTGAACCTGGCTCCTGCCCAAGCCAAGACATCAGAGCAACAGTGGACAGCTTGGCTGTGTGTTCTGACCACAGCCCACCCAGGCAGCATGAAGACAGCCAGACATCCGTGTTAAATTCAACAGTAACCACAATAAATAGACTTGGCTTGTGTATGTATCATGAGCCGCTAGTCCGCACAACGACATCGAGGCATACAGATGGGTTGTGAATAATTAACGTTAGGAAAGATAACAATGCAGTCTCAGAGTTTAGTACTTTGAGGCGTTTCATTCCTTTAATGGTTAGTGAGAGCAGGAAGCACCATCTCCCCATTCACTTTATCATAGAAACGAGGAACACAATACTTGTTGAAAAGAATATAGCAGATGGTACTTACAAGACAAGTTCAGTCATTATCCATTTGGCTGCAGACAGGAAGGCGTTATAGGGCTGAAGGGAAGAATTCACCTCATTAAAACAATGGATTACATACGAAGTTTGTAGTTTAACTTAAGACTTACATAGAGACAATGTTATTCTTCTGGAGAGACGGATATCATGTTAAAAACCAGGGAGGGTCTAGCTGAAGGAAGAAAATGCTTGGATACTGTATCCCAAAACTAACATTTTAAAACTTTGAACTCCCCTGTAGTGAGATGTGATTTACAAGTAAAATAAACATGATCTAATACAAGGGTTATCACTGGGAGGAAGGAGGAAGTTCAACAAACGATGCTTAAACCTTTACCCTCTAGGGGCTAATATTTCACAGCCTGATGCTGATGGGCTGGAATCATGTAACTAATTTCAAATGGTAATTCGCAGTGCTCCTCTTTGGAAAGGTGACTCGCAGTTCCCCATCACTGTATGTCATTCATTGAGAGGAGCACAAATTGAACACACTTGATTTTAATGCCTTCCATGAATTATGTAGGATTTGGGCTGCCCTTTCTCGCACTTACATATTTGGACTTGAAAAAATGATAACCATATGAACATGTGATTTTATCCCCGCAGAAAATCCCCTGCATGCTATAAAAGAAGGCATTGACAGCCTAATCTTTATTTCAGAATATTTTAATTAAAAAAAGCAGTCGGATTGTTTACTCTGTGATATTTCCTATGTGGATAATTCAATTTCCTGAATTCTGGAAAATACCATGTCCCCCTCAGTTGGCTCTTTGTACCAAGGTATGCCAGATATGTAAGTGTTGTGCAGACTACGGCACTGGCAGAGCTGGGCTCCGGACAGCAGGTCCTGAAAATGCTCAGCACCTTTTGTGGCTGCCATTAGGGAAGCGCGTGCCAAATCTTGGTTTCTGAGGCGACAGCTGCCTAATCCTCCTCTCTGAGCATTTTAATTATAAGAACCAGAACTGGGAATGGGGGAATTATCCAGTTTTAAATAAAACAAGAACGGATTTATAGTCCCCTAACTGTTGCTGAAAGGTTCCTGTCTCAGGCCAGAAAGCAACCAAGGGCAGCCAGAGCAGCATAAACAGACAAACTATCTGAACCTGTTGGGCTTATGTCCAGCCCACCTTGCTTTGCAGGGCTGTGCATTTCTTGCTTTGATTTGAGTGAAGTCTTCAACATCAAGTCCCTGGAGAAGCAGTGGACTCTGCACCTCCAGGTTTAGGGCCAGAGAAAGATATTAACTTTAAACAATTTCTTAAACCCAAATGTGCCTCCAAGCCCCATGGTTTTGCCTTTAGCTGTTATGGCATTAAAGCCATCACTTTCCCCTAGCCCCAGAAAGACCCAGGGAGTCAGACCATGGGCTAATTCGATGTCTTTGTTCCTACTGGGATGGGTAGCAGAGGTGGAGCTGAGTGGATAGAGTAAGGGATCCTCAGGCTGTGTAGCTTGGCACTGGCTCATGCAGAGGCCAGGGGGAAAGGAGCTCAGATGAGACCCAGACTCTAACTAGGTA
Organism: Cricetomys ansorgei; assembly: GCA_026225945.1. NCBI lineage: Eukaryota > Metazoa > Chordata > Mammalia > Rodentia > Nesomyidae > Cricetomys > Cricetomys ansorgei. The sequence continues at coordinate 17,499,687 of JAMJFZ010001133.1, forward strand.
TCTGAGCAAACAAAGGGATTATGCAAATAGGGATTATGATTTTAAATGCAAAAGATCACTGACTAGGATAAGACCATTGAGTAGTAATTAAGAGTCATGGTGAAAACCTATCTTGGGAACATTTCAACTCTGGAAATAGTCACATTAAGTGCAGGGAAGCCAGTTTGGAAACAAAAAACTCCATTAGAAGTGATGTTTCCTCTAAAGTTTCCTTTCAGCGCTGTTTTCTGTAAAAGCCAACTCTTGGCTACCTCTCAGAAACTCCGTAGCTTGGACCCTTTCTTGTTCACTCAGTGTAGGAGAATCATGTCCAGCTTTTGGCTTTTAGATAGATAACTCCTTTGTAGGGTTTCATGTCTCACGGAGGCTGATAAGGTGTCGCAGGAAGGTGTGAAAGTTTGCACTTTGAGTGAAATTTTTGGTTGTATTTTAGTATTTCAAGGGTTATATTGATATACATATGTGGGCTATCTTAAGGTATACCTTTAAGGAAGAAAACACTTCTTGAGTTTTCAGGTAATTGAGGGTCAAGCTGGTATTTTCTGTACATTGCGGATTATATTTTAAAATTGGAAATAGTTGATTTCTGACAATCTGGAGCCAGTTTCTAAAGACACAGCACAGTGTGCTCTGATCCTAGGTTGTGACATCCTCAGTGGACACAGCATCAAGGCAGAAGGGACAGGTTAGCAGCAGCATGAACAGAGGAACCCACCTGTTCACTCATGGCCTGAGAGCTCTATTGCAAGCCAAAAGGAAGATCTTTTTCCTCTCCCCACTCTTCCCTCCCTCTCTCTCTCTCTCTCTCTCTCTCTCTCTGTCTCTGTGTGTGTGTGTGTGTGTATGAACACATGCATGTGGACATGTGTGTGTAATTGCCCAGTTGTATGTGTGCCTGTGTTTGCAGAGTCAGAAGTGGATGACAGGTGAGTTTCTCAGTTGCAATCCACCCTTGTTTTTTGAGACAGTGTTCAGGCTGGCCAGAGAGCACTGAAGATTCACTGGCTCCGTGTTATGCCTGCGCTGTGCTGGGCTTACAGATGTGTACCGCCATGTTTGACTTTTGTGTAGGTGCTGGGGATCCAAACGCAGATCCTCATGGTTATGTGGAAAGAAGCTTAGCAAGTGAGCTATCTCATCAACTCCTCCAGAAGGACAATTCCTGTTGAACAAAACCAAATTCTTTTAATTCCCTTATGTAACAATCAGTGAAGCTTCTCTCTTTTTCTATAAAAAGGGGATTGTTCATTAATCCATCTAAGACTTTGACCTGATTTTTAACTTATATAATCCTTGGATCTGGGTTTGAACAGAAGCAGTTCTTAGTGGGCAAAGTCAGGAAATACCTTTAAACATTCTTCATTTTGAATAAGTACATTTGATTACCCCGAAGTCTGAGCCACATTTCCCCAAGGAAGCAGAAGGATCCTAGGTGGGACTTTGTACTTACATCCAGGAGCCCGTGGGCACTGTCGCTGCTCTCCTTGTTGGCTCTGCACATGGCTTGGTAGTCGTACAGGGTGATTCTACAGGAGGAACAGAAGGAGGCTTCAGGGAATGAAAACATATGGGCACTGCAGTATGCCCAGGGCTAGGGAGCTGAGTGGTCACTAGTACATATATGACAGTCCCAGACAGAAACAGGCCTCACAGTTACAGACAGAGAGTATTAGCAGCACATGGTACTGGAGACTGTCATGTCACATCACTACTGGGGCTTAAAAGAAGGGACTGAAGGTGTTTGGAAGATTACAGGGAGATACAAAACCATCTAACTTGAGGAGTTCTCCATTTTAGTTCAAACTTGGGCAGTTGGCATGGATCACCATACTCAAGGGAAGTAGGCTACTCTGAATGAATCTGGGGCCCTGGATGCATCTGCTCATTAGATGAGAGCCAGTAAGAGCCGTTTTAGATGACAAAATGGTGAGGCCATCTCCCTGTCCCCATGTACTAGGAATGTGGCCAGGATTGAGACAAGACCTAAAATATGGGAAGGACCAGGCAGCCCACTGACTATAATCCCCTCGGTGTCACCTCTCCAGCAGGGCATGCGTCCTTGTCTGAAAACAGCATAATTAATAGGAATTAACAGGAATGTGGACATTTGTCTCCATTGCTGATCAAACTATAGCTGTCAGCCCCAGAAGCATTTCATAGTGTGTCTGAAGTATTTTAGTTCCCCGTTGACAATTTAAGAAGAAAAAAAAAAGTGAGTGGAGCAAGTGTTATGTCTCACACTCATTAGGAGTGGACAGAGACACGCATCCCCTCTGCCCTTCAGTACCCCACCACAATCTCTGGTGGTCCACAGGAGAGAGGACCAAAGTCCAGCCTGATGTGGAAAGATTTCAAATACCCTAATGTATCTCCTCATATATGTCATTGTAGCATTCTCCCCAAAGAATTCCTTTGTGGAACAGCCCATTGCTTAACCTCCAGTGCATATTGCTGTACTTAGAAAGAATGCTACCGTACTACAATACACTACTCTATGTGGCTAGTCTGATGCCATATCCGCCTACCACCCCTCTCACTACCCTAGCCTTCAGTACAGTATGCATCATGGAGGAGGTCTGTTTTCCAAGGTAAATGCATACATTACTGCCTGATGACAATCTCACCTAAGTGAGCCTCAAGACAATATGCAGGCCACCTCTGACCAAATGGAAGTGGAGGTCAGCTCCAACCAGTGGCATAAGACGCCAGAAGGTGGCCATACAATCACCCATGCAGTCCTGGGTGACACTCCCCTCACCAAAAACAAACAAACAAACAAAAACCGTTCTCCCCTATTTCTGCCTTTACTTCCTGTGGATGCAAACAAGTAGCTTTGTTTATGGAAACAGAAAGACCTTGAACCGGTCACACACCACCCTTGGTGAAGTCTATACACAGGCTCCTATCAGCTGGGCAGGATGGACAGTGCGCTGGCAAGCAACCATGCTTGTTACTGCAGTCCAAGACACCCTCTGAAGCTGGGGTGTGGGGAACCTGCTATAGGAGCTCCCATCCCTGCTGAGCTGGGGACTGTGGCAACAGAAGCTGCTATTGGACAGATTCTAGGTGGGGATTATAAGCAAAACATTCTCCAAAACATATCGCCCTATTTTCCAAAAGTCTCAGCTATGTGTCCAAGTCCACATGGCTAACCAGGGGCAGAGTGAGCTGAGGGCCAATCTTAGTCCACTTCACTCTGCCTTCTCAGAAGTAGGTAGGCCCGAGAGAGTCTCAGAAACACATCTGTGAGATCCGCACCAGGATCTCACTAGAAAATCATAAAGTGCTGCCCAAGATAGGTTCTCAGAACCACAGTCCAGAAACATTTTGAGCTTCCAGCTGAGGGGCTAACTGAGGAGTCCCGCCATCCCCAGCCAGAATGAACCAGCTGGCTCACAAGACCAGCTGGCTGCTTGTAACCATGGTAACTCCTGACTGTCAAATGGCTAGAAGCTCTGGATTCTCCCTGGATCTTTTCCAGAGACCCCAGCTGACACTTAGAGGGCAAATGAGTTGCTGTGGGGAAGTTTCTGGGCCTGAGCACCTGCCTCTCATTGCAAGGAGGTGGGGGTAACTGATACTACTGTTCCCAAAGAGAAAGAATCAACCTTCCCTGTCTTCTCCATATGTTGACATCTTTAACTAGACGTTGGAAAAAAAAAAAAAGAGAGAGAATTTCAGATCATTGCTCTTTTGGAACTGATTTTTTTTTTTTTTTTTTGGTACTGTTTTAAATAACTCCACTTTGTGGCTACCTGCATCCTGTTCTGCTGATTATAGTCAAAGAACAAGATAATTGCCTGCTTCCATTCAGCTCTAAAATAAGCCTGGAGAATTTGCGTCTAGCCCAAGACCGTGTGCAGCTCTGTGGGGCTGAGCACTGGGAATTTAGCCTCATGACAGATAACACGCCTTAATTCCCATGACTTCATCACCAGACCACTTCAACCACGGTTGTCCATAGTCTGAGACCTTGTCATTAGCAACAACCCACTCCCTAGATGGAGATCTTTGAGACTCGGATGGAAGCAGGCACCATGTCCCAAGCTGCAGCTCAGAGCAGCACCAGCAGAGCCTGCCATGTGCCCTAGATGGAACGGGCTACTTGGATTTCACAACAGTTTGCTGCTCCTAGCTTTTTTTCTTTTATTCCTCTAGGAGAAAACAATCTCAACCAAGCGATATTTGTTTCTAAGAATGATCAGGTTGAATTTTGAAGCTGAGCTCTTCTGGACTGCTCAGCAACTACAGGACAAACATTTATTAAACATCCACTATGTGCTACCAGTCTAGGAAACTTGCCTACAGTGATGCCTAACCACATCAGTGTCCCTACTCCTGGCTAAATGATTAGCCTAAAACCAATCCTGAACCAGCTTAATATTTATAAACACAGCCATAGGAGCAGGACCAGCGAAGTCTTTGACATAAAGGCCGGCTTGGAGTGTAAGTAAGCAATTTTGAATCTAAGCCTCTAAGTAAGGCCAAGTGAATGACCTAAAGTATCGTATAAAAATGGGTTTTTTCCTCTTGATCTTGAAAGTGCACTCCATGGGAGTTGCTCTGACAGGCAAGGGGCACAGGGCATGGATGCAGGAAGTTCCTGCAGAAGGGCAGGGCCGTCTCTCCTGCCCCAAGGTCCATCGTCAGGTCATCCCACTGGAGCGCGCTCCACAAGACACTGTAATTCCCACATGGCGCCCTTATACAGGAGCCGGCAACGCACCTCACCCAGGCCCGGTTGCCTTCAGGTCACCGAACCACGGATCGCTCGGCACTAGCTTTAGTTGACAAGCACACCCCATAAGCCCTGCGTGGCTGCGCTACCCTGGAGGCGGTACACCGGGTCACACGGGTTGCCTTCCGTCGGGTTGCAGGGAGTTCACGTCTTTCATTGTCGGATGCTAAGAGTACCCAAAAGACCAGAGCTGTTATTTTCTTCCAGGAATGCTGGCGTTCTCCCCAGCGTCAGGGGCACGGGACATTGACTAGCACAGGAAACCGAGGCTAAGGAAGGTGAAGCCAGGCTCAAGGTTATTCCCACGCAGGTTAGTCAGAGTTTTCATCGCAGAGACACATACTGGAGAGAAACAGTTGGAGGAAGGAAAGAATCGTCTCTGTTACAGTTTCAGCGGCTTCTGTATGTGCTCTGCTGGTGCCATTGCTTGTAGGTCCCTGGCAAGGTGGAAGGGCATCGTGGGAAAGCTGTTTCCACAGAGCATCCAGGAGCCAGAGGAGAATAACAGGAGGGGGCAGGGGCAGGGCCAAGATCTGTCTTTCCAAGGCTTGACTCACTTCCTCTAACCAGGCCTCACCTTCCGTAGTTCCACTGCCTCCCAATGGTCTCTGTTGAGTCCACCAGTGGAGGAAGCCATTGATTCTTCCTTGGGAATTTTGAGGTGGAGACCACTGGAAGTTGGGGTTCACTCTTCAGAGGCACTCCATGGAGTAGAGCAAACTTCAGCAGGCCAGGTGTGGGGGAGACTGGGATTAGTCTCCCGGTGCCTATCATATTGATAAGCAATAACTAGACAGTTCCACTTTGCCCAGGTGCCTCGGAAGTGCGATGAGGCCATCCAACTCAACAGAAGTATTGCAGGGGAGGCTACCTAATGAATGTGTAATTTATTAAAGCAAATTTTAGCCAACAAATGATACACTTGGTCTTTTGAACTTGTGTGGACCTGATGAAGTCTCTTGCGCCAGTCTGGAGTGCGGAGACCGTGTCTGGCGCACAGCTTGCGCTACCACACGGCTTTGTGTCTGAAGGCCAATGGAGGGAAAGTAGGAAAAAAGGCGTGGTCCTGGGCTCCTACTTACTAACACCTGAAGAACTCCGCCAGCTCTTGAGACAGACTATGCATAAAGGACAAAAAAAAAGAAAGAAAGAAAAACAAACAACAAACAAAAAACCCACTTCCGAAAAAAAAAAAAAATTCACCCATGACAAAAGACCAGCAGAGACCAGAAAAACACATTACGAGTTGAGGTCACATTTCATTAGCCTCACCCACTCCTATGGGTAAGCTTAACGATACACTGAAATCCTAGCGCCTCCATGTTGGCTCTACTTTTGTCAAGTGGAAGTGACAGCTGCTTCCTCATGGGACTATGTCTTAGAGTCTCTATTGCTGTGAAGAGACGCTCCCCTCTTCACCCCCACATGGCTCATTATAGCAGAGAAAGGGCAGGGTGGGGCAATCACCTACAGACAGAAGTAGCTTCCATTGTCAGCTCCAAAACAATAAATTATGTGGCCACAGCTCGTTTCTCTGCAAGCTATAGGCCGTATATATCCATGGTGGTACTTTCTGGTATCAGGCAGAGCTATTTATATGAAGAACAAAGGAAGGCCAGCCTTGGCCTTCTCAGAAGCTGTAAGAATATTTGATAAAAGCAAAAATCCCAGGGCATCCAGTCCCTGGTACCTGATAAGCAACATCACTCCCACGTCCTGCTTTGAGGACCTACTCTGTACCTGCTTCCGAACTGCTATGAATCGCTTGAGTTTCACACAGAACTTGTTCCAGTGTTCCCTTCCATCTCCCTGCTTTAAATGTCCTCAAAATCATACTTGCTCCTCTTATAATTCATACACATTTCATACCTAAGCCATGGCCCCACGCAATGGGATTCAGTGAACTGTGTTCTGTCCTTTCCAGGTGGGAAGGGAGACACTGTGGTGGGATAATGGAGACTCATGCTTCTTTGATAATCTATTAATTATTCTGCTGTGGCTGGATGCCCTTCCTGAGATAAAGGTCACATTCCCTTCTTTCTGTTTATAGACCTGGTGTTTTTTCTAGCTAGCAAGGGAGATCCTAGAGAGACCCACTGGGGCGCATAGGAGGGAAACCACCATCCACATGAAAGATGGATCCCATCATATCTGCTTGGGTTTGAATGTAAAACATCTCCCAATAGGCTCATGTGTTTGGACGTTTGATTCATGGCAGGTGATGCTGTTTGGTGTTTCTGGTCTAGCTGAGACTTACACCACCAGGAGTGGGTCATGAGGGTTATAACCCTGCCTAGCTTCCCGATCCAGCAAGACATGAACAAGATGCGCTGCAAATTGTGTGGACCAAACTTGCAGCCACAGTGCCTTCCCTTCCATATGGGCCGGAACCACGATCCAACCTCACCCTTCCGCCTTTAAGTTGCTTCCATCGGGGATTTTTTTTTTCTTTTTCACAGCAACGAGGAAAATAACTGATGTCACTCACTAAAGGAAAGTGGAGGGCAGTACTGGATGACAAGGAGATCTGAGCCCTTAGAAAGGAATCGACTTAAACATGATTGCTTGAAAAGAGGATGAATAAAAGACATGAGATGGTGCCATGACCCACTGTAGCAAATGGTGTGGGGGGGGGGAGAATTTGTGTCCCTGTGTCCTGTAAAGAGTTTGTCCAAGCTTGGGAGAAAGGCTGTAACACAAGTCTACCTTCAAGCTGGGGTCACATCTCATATTATCCCACTCTCCTCTTGTTTATGGCTATTTGAGGACTTTGTTTAGACCATTTTGCTGAAGGAAAAAAAAAATAGTGAGTGAAAGCTGCAAAAACTCAGGCAACTCCCATGCAGGAGCAGTGAGAACTGGTGCCTGGGTGCTTTTCACTGAGGGTTTCTTTATTTTGTTTTGTTTTGTTTCCCAAAACAGGGTTTCTCTGTTTTAACTCTGGCTGTCCTGGAACTCACTCTGTAGACCAGGCTGGCCTTGAACTCACAGAGATCCACCTGCTTCTCCCTCCCAAGTGCTGGGATTAAAGTTTCACCAGCCAGCTCACTGAGGGTTTCTTGGCACCAGCTTTGATGCTGGCTGCACATAAGAATCACATGGAGGCACTTATAACCCACACATGCGGAGGCCCCTCCCTCACACCAATGTCAGATGGATCTGTTATGATGCACCCTGAGCATAGGTGTGTTTCAGATTTGCTTCACCCTGTCAGACACTGAAGTACTAGAGTCCAGACCACTTGGCCAGCCTTCGTGGTGTACAGTGGAGTCACAGACTCTTTAAGTGATCAAAAACATACCAGTGGTTTGACCCCTTACTGTTACCTTCTTAGTCAATAATTCTGCAATGCACCAAGGTCCATGTAGATGAAGTAAGTTAGACTTGGAGAGACTGAGAGACCTGTGCATAGCCACACGGTTGCAAATCTATTACTCAATGCGAAGCCTTACTTTAACACCAGAGCATCAGAGGAACACTATCAAGAGCTTAGAACCTGCCAGGCGTGGTGCCTCATGTCTGTAATCCTAACAATAAATGGAGGAGAAACAAACGAACAAAAAAGACCCTTCAACTTTTTCATACAAGTGACCAGTATTTATTCTCCCTGGATATCTGATAATTTGCATCAGCATCCTTTGGGGTAGGAGCAGGGAAGAATTCTAGTGTAGTTGCAAAAGGGACAAGGTCATGCATGATGACAGAGACACACAGAGTATATATTCTGAGAAATGCAAGTTCAAGGTTTTTACTAGACAGGAGTATGTGTGGAAAAGAAAACAGCCAGCACAGAAACCTCAGTGAGACACTAGTCAGGGAGCCCACTTACTATCGGTGATAGGAACAAATAAGTATTTGAAGTTCTCTGTCTGGAACATGAAAAGCTGACCTGGCATAGAGTGAATATAAGAGAAAAAAAAAAAGTACAGCCTGTGGGTACGGCAGGTTCAAGGATTTGTCAATGCCGACTGCGTGATCTCATCACTCGGCTGGTCTCCCATCCTAGAACTTCTGTTCTCCAGATAAGACACTGCTGAGCCAACATCTTCCTCCACCCCGCACACTGCTAGATGTGCACATAGCAGAGCACCACTGCAGACACGTCAGAGGGCAGAGAAGACTTGTTGTGTCCACTACAGGATGGTGGAATCCAGCTCTGCTACATATTGGGCTGAGTTCTTGGTCTTTCCACGTCCTATCATCTCCTCCCATGGGATAAATTTATGGTATACTTTTCCTTGAGGCTGGTCCATGGGCCTGTAACTGGAATCATGGAACAACCCTACCCTTACGAAGGCTCCCACTTGCTTAAATGCACCGATGACAAGTGTCTACAGAGTCTTCAGCAAAGCGTCTACATCTCTGGTTTGCCCTTGGCCCTGCTACTGGGAAACTGGTCCTGTTTCATGGAGTTGTTGGAAGGTGTTAAGAGCAACGATCTGTGAGAGACAGAGGGGTATATGCTTTTAATCTCAGCACTTCGGAGGCTGGGGCCTCAGAGTCAGCCTGGGCTACACTGTGAAATGACAGAAGGGAAAGGGAAGAAGAGAGGAAGGAGGAAGAAAGGGGAGAGGAAAGGAATGAGGGAGAGAAGAGGGAGGATGGACGGATGGATGGATGGATGATGTCAAGAAGAAAGACAGGCAAGAAAAGAAAGAGAAGGAGCAGGAGTAAGATGGTGGTCCAGCACAGCTCGGCTGCGGCAGGTGTATGGAAGAGGCAGAGAGTAACTTTCATTTCTCTTCTTTCATTCTTTTTCCCAAACTGCTAACGTATTTGTTCCTGGCTGTTAGCTGCTAGCTACTAGGGAAGTGAGTGGGACAGATTCAGGCCAAAGACTCAGCTACAGCGACCAACAGCAGAGAGTCTTGCCCTTACACAGTTTCACAGACTACTGTGGAACAGTCTCACAGGTCTTGTGAGCAGTTTGATTGTTCACAGAAATCAAAGGCTCAAGAAATCACAGACCTGAAAGTGGGTGATATTTCCTTCTGATGGTACTGCCAGGTCCCATAGCCATTGGGCTACCAGATGAGCGGATAAAATCATCAGAGCAAAGGCCCACTGCCTTTTAGGTAAGAATACTGTCAGACTTTTGCATTGCTACAACCAAATACTGAGAACAGCAAATTAATGGATGAAGGATTTATTGTGGCTCATGGCTTCGGAAAGTTCAGTCCATCATGGTGGGGAGGGCACAATAGAGCAGAGCAGTTCATATTGTGAGAGCCAGAAAGTATAGTAAAGACATACAGGAAGGGGCCAAGGCAAGAACGACTCTAAGAGATACACCCCCAATGGCCTACTCACTCCATCCTCCTAAGTGTTATCAGCTGCTAATGGTGCCTGTTATGAATCAGTCAAGGGATGAAGCCACTGGCTAAGTCGGAACCCTCATAAATATCCCTGGAAAGGCCCTCACAGACTCTCTGAGAGGTCTTCAGCACTTTTCTACGGGATACTCAATTTGTTAAAGTTGAATCTAAACGATTATAGCAGGCATTGCTCCCCAGATGGAGGAGCTCCTAGGTCCAATCAGGGAAATAGCAAAGGTGAGGTCGATGGAGAGATGTGGGGTGTTCCTCTTCCAGCTCATGACCTCGCCTCTTGTGAATGATATGCATGAAAGAGTAGAGGCTGATCACAGGAGAGCTCTTGAGCCAGCAGTAGCATCCAAAGTACTGAAGAGAGGTGAGCTAGGTACACTGCCCTTTGTCCTACCAGAGCAGACCAGGCCTCCAGAGCAAGCGTGCCTCTGTGTGGGTGTGATTCAGCTTAGCAGGGGGTTTCTGTAGCAGAAGCCCAGAAGTTACATCCAGCTACCCCCTTCCATTCTTTCTGAAATCTGCATCTCTCCTGAATGGAAGATCTGTCAGTCTCATTCTTTCAGAAATCAAGGAATGAAGAGAGGGCATGGATACCTACTTGTGTCTGACTGCGAGACTATGGGACTCAAGTGCTAGAGAGCCATCACCATGTGTCAGAAAGGAGACACCAACCGGTGCCACACACCCAGCAAAGCCCCGGTTGAGCCAGGATCAACAATTGCCAACAGCAGCAGCCAGCAATGACTATGCCCTTAGTAGACACTAGGCGTGGGTTGAGAACTTCTTGCTTATGATTATCTCACCACCTCTGCCAGCCACTCTTGGAAGTGATTACTAATCTTCTTCATGTTCCACACAAGAACTGGAGCTTGGTGCATTAAGTTGACATATATTAAGTCATGCAGTTAGTAAAGTGATGGATCCAGGCTTTGACCTTAGTCGGTGTGACTCCAAAACCCATCTTCGTTGCTCATCTGGCCCTAGGAAGGGGGGCCTCCAAAGAGGCCCATGGGGCCTGTCGTATAACTCCTACAGGGCAGCAGCTGCTGTCCGAACCCAGCCAGGCCTCTAGCCCTTCCTTTTCCTCAAAGATGTCGGCTAAAGTGACAATAAAAGCAAGTCCTAGATCCATGCCAACCATACTTGTCCCACATCAAGGAGAAGACCAAACCCTTAAAATCCCATCATAACTTTTCTCTTTCTCCCACCAATTTAAAACAAACATCCAAGAAAGGGGGTGGGGGAGAGTAGTTGTTAAAGAAGTTGAAAAATATACTTTTAGATGAGAAACACATGGATGATTATTCTTCATCTTGCGTCTCCTGCCCCCCAGAGTTGAAAAGCAAGTTGACATTATACAAACGTTCGCAGTGATAGAAAGGTGGGCAGAAGTGTCTGTGCGCCAGCGGCTGACCATCCAGGAGAGGTTTGGGGGAAGGTTGCAGAAGCTACAGAGGTTTGCAAAACTGCTCAAACCCAAGCCCAGGCGAAAAAGACTCCTGTCAAAGACTACCATCCGTGAGTCACTGGGCTGCCATTAGGCAGGAGCGCATATCTGCTTCAGCCAGGCCTCCAGTCAAGTGAGTGTTCGAGACGGCAGAAATGCTGGCTTCCTGCCATTCTCCATAGTATTTCTTCCTCACACACCCCTTTCTGGCACAAAATAAGCTATGGAGTTTCAAACACTGGTTCATCCCTTTTTAATTCCCTGCTCTTAGCACAGTGCTCAGTTGCTCCTGTTGACTGGCTTCAAAGACGGATTTCTAGAGCTAGCACTTCCTGAGCACTCAGCGACAGGAAAAGTCACGAAGCACCCTGGCATGGAGGTGCCGTAGGTTTCGCAGGAGAGCTGCAGAGCCATCTGTGCACTTCCTGCTATTATATACTTAAGAGCCTCAAATGCATCCACAGAAGCTCTACTTCAAAGGCCTTTATTCTTTCTGGGAGGCCAAGGCCAGGAGCAGCTTCTAGGGAAGCTCCTGAGATCCAACCCAGAGTTTCTCACAGGCCTTGGCGTTTCCAGAGACACGGTTAGAATAGCTTTGAGGAACATGGGACCGAGAAGAAGGTATCTCAGCCAACCTCAGTCCATGGTGACAGCCTGTTTTGAGGGACCTGTTACTTGTGAAATTCAGCAACATCATGACTCCACCAGTGGACTTCAACGGACCTCAGTCGGGAGAAGGCTGAGGAACCTTTAATTGATTTTCTAAAATCGTATCAGAAAAGTCTCAAAACATCACTTTCCATTCCTGGGCCCCTAACTTCCAGGGAGTGCTCTTCCTTGTAAGACAAACCCTTCCCTCCTTTCTCTTCAGGGAGGAGCTTTTCTCCCTTTGCTTGGCGACAGAATCAATTGATTCTCACTTCGATACTGACCTCTGGTTGACTCAAAGATGACTAGACAGGAAATATGTGATGAGCTGAATATGCAAGACCAGCACTTATACAAGGTGTGAAATTCCAGTGCTAAGTTCTGAAGCATGAAAACAAGTGGGGCCCGGCTCGGGGTCAATCCTGGGCTGCTTTATTTGACCTTTGCTTATGTCCCACAGTAAACTGAGAATACCATCCAATCCTTACCTCTTAAAGGAGCCCATTGTTAACAACTTGTTCATCACAGCTCCTTCAACCTCACCAAAAAAATCTCCAGTCTGTAGGGAAGACAAGAAGGCACATGAGGAAGTGTAGAAATATAACATATCCAAATACCACAGAAGAAAGGCAGGCAAGTGTGTGTGTGTGTGTGTGTCTTGGAGAGGACAGAAACTAAAGGCAGGTTCTTGGGACTCCTGTTACAGAAAAATGGGAATGGCTGCGATAGCTCCAGCAGCTGTGGGGTTACAAAACCAGTGAGCAGATGGGGATGTCTCCAGAATACATGGGGGATGTTACATAACATGTGCTTAATGCAGAAATTAAGACAAGTGTGTGTACACAAGTGCAGGGACACACACATACACACACACACACACACCCTTGGACAGGATAGGCATTAATCTGTACATAATCCCTTCTGATCAAAATGCTACTTCATACAGATGAAATGAGACCCTGGAAGTGCTTCATAAGCTGTAATAAAAATAATGGTTTAGAATGCTCTGATGATCTGCTTAGGAAAATAGAACAGTCCACTTCCTAAACCCTATGAAGTTCTTAGAATTGAGAATCCATCCTTTCTCAAAATCACTTTCTAAGAATGTTCTCATTTTGTCTATGGATTTTTAATATAGTTACCAGGAATAAGTCTCAGCTCCTTGGGGAGACAACAGCTTATCATCCCTATAATGGCCTACTACTGCACCCGGGGACATCTTCAGGTCATTGCTAAGACAAAGCTTTGGCATGTCAAATTCTATGAGATTTACAAACTTTGCATGGTGGGATGAAGGATTAACATCCTTCTGCATTCTCTCTAGATTTCTGGAATCTCTAAGATAGAAGGTACCAGGGGTGAGGGAACAGACGCTGAAAGGGAGCAAGGCTTGCAGCCACAGCCAGTGTCCAGCAGTTGAGAACCCCATCTCTATTCTGGGAATATGGGTTGTGAGGGGAGGGGAGTGGCATTACAATAAGAGTGTAGTCACGTTTGTTCTTTAGGCAATGTGTTAACCAAACCCCAGTTCCACTGCACTTAGCTTAGTGACCTTGATAACACTTTTTGTAGGCAGTGAGGTTTGTGTGTGTGTGTGTGTGTGTGTGTGTGCACACTCACACATGTTTGTAAGTATATACATATAGATGTATATACATATATATGTATGTATGTACTTACATATGTATATATATACATATATACGTGTGTGTGCGTGTGTGTGTATGTATGCGCGCACACATGCATGTGCCTGCATGTACCACAGCATACATAAGTACTGAAACATGAGGACACCGGGTGTTGATGACTGCATTTTACCCTGTGGAGACTGCCATTCTTTGCTGGTCACATGCATTGTTGCTAATGTGAATGCCAGGCTAGCTGCCCATAAACTTGCAGGACTTTCCTGTCTCTGCCTCCCATCTCCCCACAGGGGCACTGTAACTTCAGATGACAAGGAAGTATCCAGTGGCATCTGGTTTTACACGGGTTCTGGGGATTTGAACTCAGGTGTTTCTCTCACTGAACCCTCACCACAGACCCGGTGAAATTTCTTTTGTGGCCCAGACAACTCTGAGGCAAAGAATTCCATAAGTTTAACATATGTGAGTACAAGAACAGACCCTGGGCTCTGCCTCCCTGCCAGCTCCACACCAGGAGGTAAGAAGGCTTTGAGGGCTGCTGAGAAGTAGGCTGTGACATCCTGAGAGAAACGAGGTTTATAATCTGCTAGTGCAGCTCACATACAGGCCATTGTCTCCCAGTTTTAAACTCACAGTCTGTTCCCACCCAGGGCCCAAGCGCCATCTGGTCCTCTTCTTTACATGGAGTTGGGAGGGCTTCCCCACTCACCTGTGTGTAGTCTTCAGACACCAGAATGAATCCATTATTGTCTATGAGGTAGCAGTTCACAGTCTAGAAAATCAGAGCGCACACTTCACCTTCAGGCCTCAGACTGCTTTTACACAGAATCACACAGAATCACATATTTCCAACCTCAGAGAAACCTCCCTTCCCCACTTTTGTGGGGGAGGGGAGCTGAATTCCAGGAATTGAAAATACTTGCTGGCTCTGTGAGTTAAGGTCATGGTTAAATTAACCCCAGGGTTGACTCTGCAAAAATAAGGAAGTTGAAATAAGGAAACAAACTGGAGAACTGACCTTGGAAGACCTGGATTGGGATACAATGGATACGCACAGAAAACGAAGAATTAAAGTTTGTCTTCTGCTTTCTATCTACAGGACCTGAGTATTTCCCAGGAAGAAAGTGTTTGGGGGCCTTTGGCTTTTATTCGCAGAGGCTTCAGTGCAGGCCATTTGGAAATCCAAATGCCAGCACAATGTCATTACTCTAATGATGTATTAATGAAAACACCGTGTCAGCTAGGGGACCATCAGGGGACCAGGTAATGCTTTTTAATTTGTTCGTGGACTGAGGCATGGGGGAAGGAGCAGCCTTCTGTAAAAGGGGCCCCTCAGGCCTCCTAAAGGTTTTCAAACTGTGTTTTTAATTGGGAGCTGGATGTGGGGGCAGGGCCACTAGCTTTTGGTAGCTCAGACTTATAAATTGTGGGGAGCAAGGTAAGGCAAACAAACCTCTGCTTCCCCCCACGCTCCTTTAATCTCCCATGAATGGCTTGCTACAGGCGAAGTTTTAATTACAGTGCTGTGGAGTTTAAACTTAAGGCTTAATTCCGTCCTTGATGTAACTTAGTTTCTATTTATTGCAGCTTTACATACCGACGGCAACGTTTAATTTGTAACATATCTTTACCCTGAGCTAAATTCCACTTAGCTCCAGGCCACCACAGGGCCGATGTTTGCTGCGACATTGGCCTAGGCACAGGGTTGGTTTTTGTCAGGCACAAAAGAGCAGCACTGAAGAGGTCAGAAAGACCTGGCTTCTGTTTCTAGCCATGGGCTGGCCAGTGCTGGGGACTGGATAGGCCAGGAGAGTACAGCTAGAGCTCTTTACAGCAGCCCTGGATGTGTAGAGGTGGGGCAGAGCTTGGCTTCCATTATCCAAGGGGTCAGATGGACACATCTGACCTTGTTCACATTCTGTCGTCAGAAGCTCTTGGCCTCGGGGACACTGCCACCATCTTGCCGGGAGTCACAATCAGCTCTATGTCTGCTAGGGAGACAGCGTCCGAGAAGCAGTCTCATAAAGCTGTGCTTCTGCTTTGGTAGCCGCAAGCTTTACATAGATTTATTTTGAAATGTAGTCGGAATTTGGTTTAAACGGAGACAATTACAAACTCAGTTCGCATAGTACCTGAGCTACGGTTCCGTGTTGTGGTCAGTGGCTGTGCTTTTACGTGCCGGTTGTTGTAGGAGGTTGTTTTGAACATCAGCGCTGGGATTACACTGGATGGCTGTGCATGCCACCTTGGTTAATGCTGGGTCGCACAGGGAGAGCCTTGCTGGCTCTAATGTCATGATGTTCATTTTGCAGCGACAGATATCCCCAGAGTACTCAGTCCGTGCCATTCGGTTAGTGCATGTGTGCTGAGTATGGAGTGCATTCCATCCTCATTGATTGATCAGCCTTTTCTTCCCAGTTGCACTGGGAGTCCAATGTTCCTGCGGTCTCTGCCTCCATTTTCTACTTAGATAACTAACTTCTACCCAAACATCACTGGTCCACATCTCTGTGTGATATCATAAATGCTGGCCGACACGATACGGAGGACAAGGACATTTTTTTAAACAGAAATCAGCTGGAAGTCTTTAGAGAGGAGCAATGAAGTCCGCAGGAGTAAGGATGGAGGAAAAGCCCAATCTCACGGAATCCACTGGCGTATTAGAACAGGTCAGGGGGGCAAATATCACTGCAGAGGAGGCACGGAAAATGCTTCCAAAGAAATTTGTTTCCAGAGAAGGGGACCAAGCGAGACCCTACTACCACATTGGCCCCATTCCCCACTTAATTTGCTTCTTTGAGAAACAGAATTGCAACTGTACGCAAATTTTAAAAATAAATGTATTTCCACAATTTTTCCTCAGAACAAAGATGCAATGAAACTTGTTGTTGTCAGACAGAAACATCTGGCCCTTGTCAGTGGTCCTGCCTTCTGTGGTCCTCACAGTGGCCAGCGCTGTCCGGGAGGAAGTGGGACACAAGGACACAAGCACCTGTGACATGTGACAGGACCCTCCCAAAGCCCTGCTCTCTTCTGGGGTGGACAGAACAGAGGGAGTGGTTCACATCTGAGGTGCAGACTGTCTCTTAATTTAGTGTCTGTGGTATGAGGGCACATGTGTATGGAGCATGCACACATGTGCACTGAGGCCAGAGGAAGATACTGCTTTCTGCCTTGAAGCAGGCCTCTCACTGAATCAGAAGCTCGCCTTGTTGTCTAGGCTGGTTGGCTGGGGAGCTCCGGGCATCAGCCTATCTCCAACACGGCCCCATGTTTGGCTTCTGACATAGGTGCCGGGATTTGAACTCAGATCTTCAGACTTGCACAGTGAACTTTCTTACCCACTGAGTCATTCCCCCAGTTCCCTACACTATAAAAGTTTCATTTTGCAAAAAAAACCAAGCTACAAAGCGAGGCATGGTAATCCTTGGCCGACGTATCATGGCTGCCACAGGAAGAGCTTTTTATAAAATACAGCTGTAAAGAGAAGGAGGAGGTGAGATGACAAAGTGGTGGGAGAAGAGGAAAAGGAGGGATGGGAAGAGGAAAGGCAAACTGGCCTCACACAGGTCTTCCTTTTCAGACGGCCTGCAGCCCGCACTTGGAATGAGAGAGTTCCGGGCCAGGTGTGGCCCTGGAACAGCTGGGACAAAATTCGCCAACCGCCAGGTCGGGCTGTTCCTGCCACACAGCTTTACGAAAAGGGAACTTTCCCTAGCTTTATCTCTTCAGGTCACTCCCCCTACAGGAGCCATGGTGTCCTGGAAGAGGTCTGCACGCCACCGTGTCTTTGCACGAAGGCTTGGAAAAATCAGGAGCTTCACGTTCTGAGACACAATTAAGTACTCCACAGCCATCTTGGGCATTGCAGGATGAAGCAGATCTTAAAATGAGGAGATAGGAAAAGTGAGAGGCAGAAATAAGGTTTTTTGTTTGTTTGTTGTTAGTTTTTTAAATTTGTCTACAATGATGTGTTGATTCAGTATGACTCAGAGAATGTGATTCAGGTTCATCCAGCTTTTACATGGAAACCGAGGTGTCAGAACTCAGGAGCTGAGAACGGGAAGGAAAGGGCGACGGGGAGTGAGCAGGCATAGAGCCAATTCCAGCATTAACTGGAAGGCACTATCAGCCTGGGGCCGAGATACTAGCTTTGGAGCCAGAGGCTCCAACTGTTGCTATCAGTGTGACCTCGAACAATGTCTGGGTGTTCTAGGAAGTGGTAAGGCAGCTACTCCAATTCCACAGGGCAGTGAGAAGGCCTGATGGGACAGATGCCCATGTGAATGAAGGCTGAGCACCTTGGCTGGTGCTGAGCAAGAACGTATAATCTTAAAGAATGTATAGCATCCTCCCACCGGTGAATACTGGTCACCCTACCATGTATCCTCTTCGGAGCAGCCTCATGTCACAATGCTCCAGTTTCTCAGACAGAGACGTGTGACACAGTTCCTAGCAGGAGGTCCCAGGGACGGTGGCGGAGCTTTGTGCTGTTTGTTCTGAGAGAACGCCTTTCTGTGTTTGACTGGTGGAACTCACTGAAGAGCTCCGCACTGTGCAGCATTGCACATTTGATGTTTATGCTTGTGTGTATGAAAGAGAGAGTGGGAGAGAGAGGGAAGGGTGAATAGAGGGAGAGGGAGAGAGAGACAGACAGACAGACAGAGACAGAGAGAGACAGAGACAGAGGATGAGAGGGATCTTGCATCCCAGGGTAAGGCCTGGATTTCTGAGTCTCTGGCACACAGAAACGCCACTCCTCACTACCTTTCCCCAGGTCTCCCCACCAGATCCTTAGTGTGTCCCCGTGAAGCAGACTGTCCTTGCCTTCCCCCTCACTTTCTGTGTCTTCTTATTAAAGGTCATCTATCATCAAATCACCAAATTTGGGGCTGTGGAGAAGGCTCAGTGATTAAAGTGTTTGCTTTACATGCATGAAAGAGGGGGCTTCAGATCCACAGAACGCACGTACTCTGGATAGGCATGGAAGCTCTTTTATAATTCCAGCCTCAGAAGGCAGAGACGGCGATCCCCAGAGGAAGCTGGTTAGGGAGACTATCCACATCAGTGAGCCCTAAGTTTGGTTGACAGACCCCGCTTCAGTGAACCCAACAGAAGACTGATCCAAAGCAATCCCTGCCATCAACCTGGGTCTTCAGTGCACATGCTCGTGCACACGCATGAAAAAAGAGGTGAAAATACAATATTTGAAATCATTGCTTGCAAAGGAGTAACTCCAGAGAGTCATGACCGGTAGGAGTCACCTCATGTGTCCCTCCTCATGCTAGCTATTAAGTGAACCTCTGACCTACCCACTCAGGAGCCTGGAGTTTTCCAGATATGGAGGTATCCAGTTGCTTGGATGGAGCCCTGTTTAGCTCTGTTGTCACTGAAGGCATCTTTCATATGCCAGAAGAAATGCCTACTAAGATTCCAAAAGCCTCAGTGATTCACAGGCCACAACAATCTCTGTCTCTTTGGAAGGAGTACAGAGCTACGTTTATCATGAAGATTTTGATCTTTCACAGGACAGCTGTTGGCCTTCCTCTGTCTTTGCAAAATACTGGTGTTGTCAGTAGGTGAGGAGATGGACGAACAGGTGAATGGGCAAAAAGTGGTTGTGCCGCTGGGCCATACGGAAACAGGAGGTGAGCATGGCCTCTCAATCCTCAGTGCCTCCTTTGTCCCCGTGGTGCTCTTGCAGGAGTGTTGTCTGCCTGTAAGTCCGCTCTCATGCCTCGGGTATTGCTTTCAATGTGCTGTCTTTCTCCATCTTAGGTTCATTTGGATGTTGCCTACTGAGAGATGTAGTCTCTGACCAATGCGCATAAGCTTTTTCCAGCATATTTGCCAACTGGTACAAAAGCGTATGTTTCTCTCCTGCTACCCAGTAAGTGCCACGAAGAGTCTTCCAACTCTGTCCTCTGAGGTCAGCCAGGCACTGACTGCCAAGAAGGATTCAGTCAATACATCATGAAGGAATGCGTGAGTGCCTCCATGGTTCTTCCAGAGGCTCTGAAGCCAACAGTTACCCTGGGTGGAATGGAACTCCTTACAACTCTTCCTTCATCCCCATGATTGGGTCCCGCCAATCACGTGCTTCCAGCTCTTACCGGTAGACTAAAGATGTTCTCCTACAAGACGGAAATGTCTGCCCACATACTCCAACCAGCCTCACAACACACACTTGCTGGGACCCAGAGTGTGCAGATGAGGAGTCGAAAGAGTTACGGGTGCCCTCGGCTAGGGTGTGTCTGAGCACTCTAAGAAAGGGAACCGTTCTCAGTGCCGTGCCATGGGCAGAGGCATGGCTTATGGATGAACCCCGAAACTGATTTAATAGGGGACTTGACGACATGGGGGCAGCTAGGGAGGAGAGAGGACATGAGACAGCACCATAGGCCTAATTAAAAGTTATTAAGAGCGACACACGGCAGGAGTCTGCTGAAAAGAATGATACTGGGTCTATGTGGGAAGGCAGAGCTGGATCTCCCATTTAAAACAATGTCAACTGGTTGTCTGGAGCCAAAACCTGATAGTCAAAAGTAAAATGGATGGAAATTTCAAAGTGTGTACTGGGGCATGAGCATCAAGTCCAATTTAAAAAAAATAAAATAAAAGGACCGATTGATTTAAGGCTTACTTTTCAAAGTGTGCGATGGTGTAGGACATAGGCACAAGAGAGGGATCATGGTTCTAAAGAGGGCACTGTGACCTGAGCTCATTCTGCTTTGGTGTATGTCCCATTGCCACCTGGGGCTTCAGGCCCAGGGGAGCCAATACTCTCTGGGAAGAACAGTTTGGTGCATGTAGTAGTAGCAGTAACCACTAGCAGTAGTGAGTGTGTGCCTTTTCTAGGAGACATGACAAGAGTTTTTTTTGAATTTTTTTCCATGCATTCTTTACTGTGACTCTGCATATTTCCACACCCGTTGTGTGATTGAAGAAACACGGCAAAGAAAGGTATAGAAGATTGTCCAAGGTCACATTACTACCTACTACCTACTACCATGGCTTGTGCCTTTAACATCATGCTGCACCACCACATCACCAGTTAAGGAACAACCAGCAGCCTGGACATTTCCAAGCCCAGGTGGAGATCTGTCTTCTGTCTCTGTGTGGGGATACAACCCCCAGGTGGTGTGAGTTGTAGGAAAAAACAGTACCTCTTGCTTTCATAAAATTGTGTAAACAACTATGCACATGCGTAGCCAACCATTTATTCATCTAACCAAATTCCAAACTACCATCCTTCCTTCCAGCCAACTAGCCAACCAACCACTCTCTGTTGTTTTACCGTAGCTTGGATTTGTAGCAGCAGTACCCACTGTAGTCTGTGACACACCCTTTGGTGCATCTGAACACTCCGGAGAGGCAAGGGGATGGAGTTCGATCCAACATCTCTTACTAACACATGCTGATGTATCTGAAAGCCACAGGGGACATCTAAGCTCCTGTGGCTACCCTTTGAAAGTTATCTCCAAGCTTCTTGAAAAGGGTGTTGATCCTTCCTTGGGGAGAATTATTTTTGTCTGATGATCAGAAAGTTGGGCTTCTGCTGAAAACATGATGGATTGGCTTTGGCTCTGCAGATATGGCAACTCATACAATGACAGTGTTTTGATAATTTTTCTTTGAAGCTGGCAGCTACATCACTGGGGACCACACTTTTTTTAAATTTTTTTTTTTAGCTCTAAGTCCATCCTGGACTTACTTTTATATTTATGTTCTTGCTTTCCATTTGCTTACCCTTAAAAACTCTACTCCTAACCTATGTTTTCTGGGCTGAAATTATGTTTTCTAACTGTTCCTGAAATCTTTTTGGTAACCAGGATTGTAAATATCTGATTATAAAGTTCAGTTGATGAATTGACTGATGTTTAGCTAAAGCAGGAAGAGGGAGAGGCAACCTGAGCAGAAATAGAAAGGCTGCCATGATTCTGCTTGCTTTAAAGCACGGGGCGGAGGGATGCCGTGCTGGCTGTGATAAAAACTAAGTCCAATGGACAGGCTGAAGATAGTGACATTAATTTCTTCCATTGTTGACCTGAGGGATTCAAATTCCTCCCTCTAAAGGAAGGAGAGGGAAAAGGGAAAAAAAGAGAAACATCTTAGGTAGAAATAGCTATGTTAGAATGAAAAATTGAGTTTCAATGTTTTGGTTTTTTTTTTTGTTTTTTGTTTTTTTTCAGATTTGCAGCTTGCTAATTATGTGAAATGAACCAAGCCACTGATTTATCTCATTCTTGGTTTTCTTTTCCTTTCTTTCCTTCCATTCCAGTATAAACACCCAACCCTGCCCTTTCTTTCTGCCTTTCTGCCAGGGTCTTGCTTCTATGGGTTCTGGCTGGCAGGAAACTTTCTATGTTCACCAGGCTGGCCTTGAACTTAAGATATCCCTCCTGCCTGCTGCCACCTCTTGGAGGGATTTTGGAGGTTACAGCCACACGCTGCCTTTGCCTGCTTCATCTTTGATTTTCTTACCTGTAAATGGAGCCAATAGTTCCTACCTTTTTCACATAGTGTTCTGACAGCAGGAAAGAGATGAGGCATGGAGGCATGAGACAAAGCTTTGGGAACTCTAACTGATCTTTAAATGAAAGTAATGTATATTACCTCCTGTAAGCAAAACACCAATATTCTAACACCGCAGTCCAAGAAAATCTAAAGCATATTTCTCTAGCTCTCAGAAGCAAATTATTTGATTGGGGTGAATGGGGAACAAAACATGTTCCCTCTCTCCCTCTCTCTCTCCTCTCCTCTTCCCCTCTCTCTGGAGGATGGCCCAGAGTGATGCGTCAGACCTGGCTCTATCCACAGCAGCATTCCTTCTGTCAAAATGCACCATGCAACACTTCCCTTTGGCCAAAAACAAGACCATGAGGCCACCTTACCTCATCATCGCAGCTTATGGAACATTTGCCATCCAGGGAGGCACACTGTGGGGGAAGGAAGCAGGGGGACCATGTTACTGGATCATCCCAGCATTTGCTGCAGCTGTAACTTAGCTACGGAGGTCAGGGCCTGTGATGCAAGTACCAGGTTTCATCCAGAGGGAACGCTCCAAGATGAGACTGGGCTGTGCTCCCTAGAGTCCATATGAATTCAGAATCACAGTATAAAAGAGAGAATGTGGGGAGGGCTGGCTCCTGCCCACCCATCTTAATTTATGTTGTCATTCAACACTGATGATATCTCTTAAAGATGTCAGATCTTTTTGGTAACAAAAGATATAATTATGTCATTATTTAATTTAAAACTATTTCTCAATGACTTTAAAAGGAAACTCCTGTTTATGCTCTTAGTTTATAGTTTCCTATAATATCATAATTTAAGAAGTGATGAACTCCTCTGTGCCCATCCCTGGATAGGTCTCTAGGCCGATGCCATAGCTTCACTATTGCCAAGAGTGCACATTAAACACGGAAGTGCTGGTTTGCCTTTTGTGTGCAGATCTCATTTGCACTAGAAATACACTTCTAATGTTTAGGGCTGGGAAGATGGGAACATTATAGTGACTGTCATTTCTGTTGGATACTGGACAGATGCCACTGGGATGTATTAGTTTAGAGAGCACAGCAAAGAGAAGAATGTCCTGGATTTCCAAGGTGCAATAGCCCCTTGGAATCCTCTGGCCAGAAATGCAGACATGTACTTTGACAAAGCTGGTCACATGATGGCCTTCTATCATGCACTAAGAAGAAGTATAAATAGCTAGCTGGACATCACAATGTGAGTAGAAGAAAGTCTCCGTGGAAATAACAAAAGGCTCCGATGTTAAGAGAGACACTCCTTTTGTAAAGTCACTCTCTTGATCCCATAATTCAAACAGTTCCTAGGAGCAAATCCCCTGCTTTGCCCAGCATGTGGTGTCTAACATGCTGACAGCCTGTGCTTTACAGTGAAATGAATGGTGATCGGAGGAGCTGGCAATCCGCTTGACAAACACTCATTGGCAATCAGGCACTGTTTGCCCCAGCTACCCATACGGGGACACCTGTGTGATAGCACTGCGGCTAGCGCCTCAAGATGCA
This sequence comes from Cricetomys ansorgei, assembly GCA_026225945.1. Lineage (NCBI taxonomy): Eukaryota > Metazoa > Chordata > Mammalia > Rodentia > Nesomyidae > Cricetomys > Cricetomys ansorgei. The sequence goes on from JAMJFZ010001133.1 coordinate 17,523,524, forward strand.
GATTAGAACTCACCTGTCTGCTGGCAGTCCAGAACTTCCTTTGGAAGAATTCAAGTTTCATCTGAATGCCTACAGCTGGGACAGATTATAAACAAAACAAAGCATCAGAGATCCCTTTACACAACTATTTTGGATTGTCATTGGAAATTACCCATCACGGCAAGATGCTGAGATGAGCATAGCAGGGAAAAACTAACAGTGAACCGTACGCCTACAACCTTACAGCTATGACCTTTCTTCTTGCGCATAAGGGTCCCTGCACTCAGAACTCACTCACAAGTGGAACTCAGTGTAGATACTCCTTAGAGTGCTATTACATCTGCACACTTTTCTAAATTTCACGTATTTGTAGCACCAACATGAGCTGACCTTTGTCATAAAAATATCTAGAAACTAAATATCTCTTCAGTTCCTTTTTCAACGATTACTTCCAGAACTCAATCTATTCTGCATTTTTTTTTTGTTTTGTTTTTGTGATACAACATCCAAACAGCAGTAGTCTTGAGGCTGATATTTGCAAGGGAGTCTGATACGACTTGACTTCACTGGCCCCCTAGTGTCGACAGCCCAATGCTCTTCTTTCCCCCAGGAGATGGAGGAATGGTCATATAGTTCTGTGCATTTGCAGATACCTTTCAAATGCAGCAGTAAGGGCTGGCTGTAGTGACAGATACCAAAAGGAGAGACACTTTAGGCAGTGGCATTTGATGGAACCTTAGAACTAGCACATGAACAGACCCATCACATTTCACCCCAGGGAGCCACATCAGTGTAACTCAGAAAGCAAAATGATCAGGGCCCAAATCTCATCAGATGGTGGTAACACTTTACAGAAATTCAAAGAATGAGTCGGCTGGATTGGTGGGGAGGGTGGCATGGACCCTGGTACAGTTCTGCACACTGGCCTGGTGTGCATGGTCTTTCCAGGGTTTGCCATGATGTCTGCACACTGACTGTGTGCTGTTCCTCTTTCCTTCAACACCAATGGTAACTTCAACCTAAATAATAACAGTACTAAAAGAAACCACAAATGATAAAAGCGGTAAAAACAACAATCTCATGGCGATACATATAATTAGAATTGCAGAGAAAGATGAAGACTGTAAGTAAATCATTGTTCACTGTTGGTTCTGACAAAATGGAACCCCCTGGAGAGCTCTAAGATAGAGCACTGATACCAGGGTATCTCCCTCTTCTCAGACAAGTTTATGTAGCTCAGACTTTCTGGAGGTGTGGGTGGAGGCATACTTTTTTAAAAGGCGATTTTTTTTTTTCTTGAGACAGGGTTTCTCTTTTGTAACTCTGACTGTCCTGGATCTCACTATGTAGACCAGGCTGGCCTCAAAGTCACAGAGATCTGCCTGTCTCTGCTTCCCAACTGCTGGGATTAAGGTGTGTACCTCCATCACCCCGCATAAAGGCAATTTTTAAAATAAGGGACATCTGCTCTGTAGTCTTTAACACATTGGCTCTACAGATCTACAATGGATGGTGTGGGGCACCTGGTCAGAATACAAGTTGAATTGATCATCCCAGCCTGAAGGAAACTGATCTTGGAGTCTGGGGGACATCTGTAGCATTTCAAAACAAAACAAACCAAACCAAACCAACAAACAAACCTGTCGTTCAAAATGCCCACCAGGAAAAACCAGGGTGCATACAAACATGCAGCTGAGGTTTGCTCAGGTACACCAGGAGCTGAGGGCTGTACCCTGTACTTCAGAAAGGCTTGGGACATGTACTTGTGGTTTTACTAAAGTCAGCCAAGACCTGACAGCAACGATGTCAGAGGAGAGGGCCTCAAAACGACAGCTGGAGACTGGTATCTAGAAGGAGCAAGCAGAGTTCCTGTCTTCTACTTTCTGGTTCCCAGCCTCCCTCCCTGGCACTGAGTAATTCTGATGCCATCTCTTTAAGCCAAGGTCAAGATCACAGCAAGAAAGTCCTACAGGATGAAAACACAAGAGTTCCTGGAACAGTCACTCCGCAGTGAACACCCCATGTTGTCTTATCTACCTGCCACCTTTGTGTTCACCCAACACTTTCCTGTGTCCTTTCTAAGCACCCTCCCATCCTCTGGCAGGACCCCTTATTCACCTCTCTAATGAATCTAGCAGCTCCCTCCAGGGTGTTTATCCATCCCACATACTTGTAGTCTGCTATCATCTGCCTCTATTGGTCCTGTTCCCCAGCTCCTCGAGGCACTTTAATCTTTCTTCATGAGTCAGTTCCTCTGTCCCATTAATCACACAGGCAGGCCGACTTTCTCTGATCTCCCTCCAATGAGCTACATCCTTGCCCTAGGCCTGATGCCCTAACCAAGATACTACTTCCCTGGCTCCCTCTCCTCTGGGCCATGTGGCTGCTGTCTGGGGTTCCTAGGATCCTGATGGGAACTTGTCTGCTCAGTTCCACCTGGCTACGTATCTGTTGCCTGCCCTCATGCCTCCTCCAGCAGCATAGCCCTGGCTTCCTGTCTCATATTTGGACTTTTGGGGTTTCCACGTAGACTTTCCCATATTTCTCTATGATTCAGAGACTCAATTACATTGGGGGTTGAGTTAATGATGGTTTGTTTTCTGGCTTTCACTTTGCTAAGATCTCTGGGACCATGCACCCTATCAACATCCAGCTGAGACACAGCTGTATGGTAAGGGCTACACTACAGGCAGAAACAAAGAAGTCTAGGATACGAGGTCGGCCAAGTGCTTTGTGTATGTTATGGCAAGGGATCTAACTCAGGGAAAAATAGGAATCAAGAGGAAACAGGGATCTAAGTGGAGAGAAGAGCATGGACAAAGGTAGGAAGCCTCTAAGATCACAGGGCTCTGAGGATTGAGAAGAGTGGGCACAGGGACCTGGGTGTGCAGGCTGAGGTCAAATGATAAAAGGTTTTAAGTTAACACTTAAGGCATATGAAGACTTTCCCATAGGCTGAGGATCAGCTCAGGGCCAAATCCAGCCTCGTTTTGTAAATAAAGTTTTATTGGAACAGTCATTTGTTTACATACTGTCTGGGCCTATAATGTTAAAGCTGAGGAATTACAACAGAGACAGAATGGCCCACAAAGCCTAAGCATTTTCTATCTGTCCCTTTACAGCAAAACACTGCTGACATTTGCTGTAGGTACTACTAGAGATGTTTACAGAAGCAGCAGGACCAGATTTGTGTTTTTGAACACCCACTGGAAAGCTTGCAGAACAAATGTTAGGCAAAGGGCCCAAACAGTGGGTGACAGGACAGTGCACAAACTTTGGCCATGGCGCATAGGGCTTACTATTGCTTAAGCATGGAAAGGATTTAAAGTACAAACCAAAACAATAAAAAATATAAGGGTAAAACATGAGGCCAAGCATCACTCACGTGGTTTCCTTTGTTTCGTTCCACATGTTTTTCCTTTTCAACTTTTATCAGAGAAAGCATTTTTACCTCGGCAAGCCCACTCCTCACACCATCCCCCACAACCTAAGTGGAACCTGAGGTATTTCTCATGCCCATCTGCTTGGTTCTTTCAACAACATTTCAAGCCCTAACAGTGTATTCTGCTTCAAGTCAGTCTTGCTAATTTAATAAGGAAAACAAGGGCAGAAAATGCTTTAGTGAAACTCAAATCCCAAGGAGAGCACAGAAAATAAAAACACCATTCCGTGGGTTTGAAATTTTTTAGACAGTCCAGAAAATCATGAACATATTTTCCTGGAGTCTGCGGTACTCCTCACTTCCGTGTGATTAGAATGATCTGAGGCTCCTGGTTCTCCATCATAACAACTACAGGTTGCTTTTGCATACTACATTGAACATACCTCTGAAACAGAATTCCAGAGCATCCTTCCCAATGTGCCTCTCAAGATGGCCTGAAAATATGTGGGTAGTCTTCAGAAATCAGCAAGCCGTCAGATTTGTGGTTACCACCATCGTCCTCCCAGAGAGCTCCAACCCCAATCCCATGGAGTACTTAGACATCTCAGGCACAAGCATCTCTTTGGACTAGAACCACCTGGAGAGCCACACAGGTGATGGTCCTTGCATCTACTGTTATTGTGATAAGAAGGCCTGGGTAGAAACCAGCTCAAAACCACACAACTTAGGCCTTCCATGGACATCTTCCTTCTAGACTTTTCTTTTTCCAACCTTGTAACTTTCTACACCCTTTACCCAATATTGTCCTCTATTTCTTGTTTCTGTATCTACAAGAAGCCCAGTAAGTGCTAGGTAGGAGGTATGTTGTTACAAGGTGCAAGATAAAATAGGCAAGGGCTGGAGGCGGTGGAAAGCTGTCCAGTCGCTGAACCAGTCTTGGACTGACAGAGGCCATCACAACACATCACTCATGATCACCAGACTATTAGAATGGCTGTGATTCATTAATTCAAATATAGGGGCAGGCAGCTACCTCTGGTGCTCTGACTCTGTGCTATCCAAACTGACAGCCATTGATCATGTGGCTATTTACATCACAAGTGAGTGCAATTCAACATTAGGTTCCTTAGTTGCAAGAATCACATTTTAAGATTCAATTCTTTGTGGACCTCAAAATCACTGTGGTCATTATCCCTATCTAGAACATTTTTACCTTTGTGTAAAGTTCTATTGGACAGTAACCAGCAATCACAAGAGGCATTGAAGGTACAGTTCTATGAAGACCTGCCCATATTACCATTTCCTAGAGGTGAAAGAAATGAGGATAGCATGTGTGTAGAGGGCTCAGAGCTTTTGGATGATATAGGACTCCCATCACAACCCAACTTGGGTTTGCAAAGGGAAGTTGTTAATTAGCTTGAGAAAATCTCCAAAGAAATTAATGCAATATGCTCAATGTGGCTACCACCCCCAAGATTGATTCATTTTGCTTTATAAAATTTGAGAATACAAATTACATTTCCAGTGCTATTATATTCAAATGCACTCAAGATGAAATCATGCCTGCATCTCATATCACGTTAATAGACATGCAGTCACGTGTAATCTGAAACTCACGAAGTAACAATGTCACATGTAAAATTAGAAATAAAATAACATTTTCATATTGTATTCATTTAGAAATCATTTTCTGCAGGCTTGGCCTCAACTTGCAATCTACCCCTAGGAGCACAAATCCGGTTTATGAAAGAGTATTTCCCATGCCTGGCACAAAAGCTCCAAAAAACACCCCTGTTTTCAAACATGCCCTGTCCCTCCAGCTATAGAATATCTTCACATGCACTTAGAAGGCTCTTCCAGGAGACAGAAAAGCAGTACCGGCACAGCCAGTGAGTATAACCAAAGTGTGTTGCTGGAAAATTGTTTTGAGCCCTGTTTCTAGGACTACTGCCTTGAGGCCCTGGGACATTACCTCTTTTCTCAATGAGGAGAGTCTCACTGCCTCATTTCTGGAAAAACCAAAACAAACAAACAAACAAAAGTCATAGGGCAAGGATAAGACTATAAAACTGTTACAATACCCTCATGGGCTCACAGTATTGGCCACATGAATGAGAAAATGTGTTTCCAGGCTTTTAATTCTCTTCTATTTCAGGACCAATGCACCTTTGATGACAGCATTGTTGAGACTAAGCTGAAAACCCATCTACAGTAAATCCAAACTGTCTGCAGACAGAAATGTTCTATAGGGTGTAAAACTGGGGTGTAAATGCTCTACAAAAATCATCACATCAAGCAAGCTCTTTAAATGGATCTTTTCCCTTCAGGATTATTGAGAGGAGTGCTCCATCATTCAAACCATGTCGGCTGCTGCTATGGAATAGTGCATAGTCAGTAAGACCAGATGTGTCAAGGCACAGTATTGAGGAGGAGGATTATCACTGATATGGCCATCACCAGCTCCATGTGTTCAATAGCCACACATTCAGCTTTGGAGATTTTTAAGGATTTGGCATTTGCTAGTAGTGGGGGGCAATGATCATTTCTTTCAGGCTTACAAGTGGAGTGACACCCTGTACCTTCCCTGTGCTCACTTGACCACAGATGGGAGGATTCTAACAAATTTCAACCCATGGGTAGAAGTCTATGACAGGAAGAAAACAAAAGTATAGTAAAATAATAAATGCAACAGGTATGGAGGGTTTCCCACGCCTCTCCTTTCTTGAGAGTAGAACTTTGCTTTCTGGAACCTAATGCCAGCCAGCTTTTCTCCTCTAGAAAAACAGCCCCCTGCTGGTCAGACTTCTCAAGCCAAGTGAGGGCTAGCATGAAAGCTGGGTTGAAATCTATCCAGTTCCAGCCCACACTTTGACAGTGTCCCTGAATTATTCCTGCTTTGTACACATTGGCAAAGATTGCTAGCTGTGATAGGAAAAAAAAAAAAAAAAAAAAAGCCAGGCACACTGGGATTCCAAGTTGTCTTAATTAACAGTCCACCGTAACAGTTGTTAGCCAAGCCACATTTGTTTAAATGTTTTCTTCTGTTTGTTTTCAAAATAGTTCATTGCAAGTAGAACTAGCAAGGGATTGGAATTACTTCTTTGGGATATTTCACAACGAACCCAGGCTTTGGAGTAAGGCCACTAGTGGCATCAGAGTGTTGAAGGAGAAACTCTGACCTTTGCTATCTCAGGGTAAGCCCATTGCAGAGGTCTGTGGATGTCCAGAGAAACAGCTTCCCACAGGAATAACAACTGAAAACTGTAACGTGAATTATGACATAGCTCATCTGCAAAATATTTCATGTGAAGACTTTAATGAATCGCATGATGGAATGTTGGGCAGAAAAAGACAACTGAAATCCTGGGACCAATTTGGATGAAACTGAGAACAGAATATCCTTGCAAAGATGAGGGGGGAAGAGAAGGCAGCTGCTCTCCTGTCCCCCCCTGGGTGTCAGGCTGACAAACCCAAAAGCTTTCTTAAAACACTCGAACTGAGGGAGACCAAGTAACCATAACCTTTAGGAAAACGCAGTTTGAAGCAATATGTGCTCATCATAATCTTGGTAAAGTCTGAGCACTCATCTTTAAAGAATGGTATTCTTTCAGAAACAAGGGGAGAAATCCCATAACAGCAGACACTCCACATATTTCAGCTGATGCCAAATGGAGAAACATACGGATGAAGGGGAGGAGGTCCTTTGAATATTAGCCCCCTTACCAAACGCATAGTTCACTTCTGAAGTATTCCCTGTGGTATGTGGGAGGTAAACCTTCTACTCATAGGGTACAGTAACACTTTTAAATAACAAAGGGCTACGTGATGTATGTCCCTGCTGAAAGGGAGGGGGGAGCAACGGGGCTCCTGTTATCCTTCCACTGACAAGGTGACGGTGGAGGGTGTTCTTTGAAGATGCATAGCTGTAGAAGCCTGTTTGAATCTAGAACTTCTCTACACACTATCTGAGCCTGGCTTCTGAGCGCACGTGGAGGAAGGCCAGGTCTCTTTGCTCACACATTTCTTTCACGGCCACTTTTCTAGATTGTCAGAGCTTCTTGGGAATAGTCGCCTTTAGTAAAATCTTACAAATGACAATTATACATGTTTCCTCCATCTGGGTTCTAATTACTTGACTGAATCAACATTGAAAAGAATTAATGGGACTTGTGGAATGGAATAATAATTTTTTTCTTTCCCCCTGAGGTAATCTGGAAGCATTTTCCAGACTAAATTTGAAGAAACCTATATTCCCCCAGCTTTCTAGGGCTGCCGGGCCTGGCACGGAACGGTTTTTGTCAGGTCATTTTGTGCTCACAAAACTCTTCAAATAATATAATTTCAATAAAGATTTCAAGGCAACACATTAAGAGTTGATTCCCATCCCTCTACCCTTTCAGAGTAAAGCATTTAAGCCTCAGATTTCATTGTATTTTAATCAGGACTACACCAATCAGTGCCTATTAAGAAAATTATAAGCTTCCATATTACAGCTCCCTAGTCAATAATTCTTATTAGGTCACTACCTAATAACATTCACCAAAAACATAACAAAACCAGGGGTCAAATTCTAAACTTTTCAAAACCCATAATAGACTGTCCATATACATTTGTCAAACACTTCTGGGCTGAATGCTTGTTACTGTGTTTAATACAAAGCAAGAGTAAAATATTCTCATGGCCAGCCCATAAGGCTGGGGGGAATGGCTCAGTCCTCCAACATTAAAGCTTCTATTACAGGACACGTGGAAGAAAAGGGGAATTGACTAGACACACTCTGCTCCTGGGAGAGAGTCTACATCCATTGCAAAGCTGCCAAGCTCTGGTTCCTTTAAAGATGTGTGGGAACTGTGATGACTTGGGATCCCCCCCATGCCCAGTGGGTGGAAAGGGAACTGTGGGTTCACCTCATCTCAGCTGGTGCCCTGTGGGGATGTTCTGTAGATGCTCCAAATTATTGATGGTACAACAGAATCTGAAAATCTAGACTTACTAGGAAAAAAAAAATCACACAGCAAATAATGAATAGAATTGCCAGACTGAGTTTTTCTGACTTGCTAAATATGGTAACCAAAGTCTGAGAGTCACATGGTACAACCCCAGGTGACTTACTGTGGCTTCCTTGGCATTCTTAGTCCTGGGAGGGCTGAGACAATTTTCATCTGCAGCTTCACCCAGGGTTGGGAGCCAATGATACCCCTATTAACACAACTCCACAATGTAAATAGTTGTTCTACAAAATAAAATTCTTATCCAGAAAGATAAGGTAAGTAAAAAAATATTTTTAAAGAAATGTATCCCAAATCACTCTATCCGAACAGCAGACTGATGTGACAACACTCTTTATTAGGGTAAAATGGCTCGACAGGGAAGCTGCTTATTGTTTAAATAACTATTGCTTTACAAAGATTCACAAAAGGGTCACTTGTCTTGAAACACCCCACTGGTGGAGATCCTGAGCAGATCCTCAAACCCTATCAACATCCACTTCCTCTTTCATATCCACCAAGAGTATTAAGGTGTGCTCCCAGTGCGGTAAGGAACAACCCGACTGATGGAGCCGTGGACTGCTGTGAGGTTCTTGTTAATATTTCCGCCAGGTTAGTTTCCCTCATAGCATTTATCAAGGGCTAGCTAGTATTTATTACAGCACACATCATTTATTCTTCCGATCCCCTTCATCAAGGGCTCAGCTGTTTGAGGACTAAAGTTGTGGTTGGAGAAATTCTGCATCAGTGACCCAAGAGCTTGAGCAAGGTAGGCACACGAGGATGCTAAGGCTCAGACTTTGTTTCTAAGTTCTCCAACATGGTGGCTATGCGGACACTTGTGTTTTTCCATAAAGCATCAGAGGCATTGACTTTGGGCAAGATACAGTGCCCCTCTTACTCTCTCTAACACATGCAGCAAATCTGGAAGCTCCAGAATGTTAGTATGGTAAATTCCAACATGCATTTGCTTCTAAATAAATTAATACATGAAACATTTTCCATTGCTCAGCAAACATATCTCCATATTCTGTAAGACATTCCATAATGAAAATTAGTTTATAAATCAGGCTATGAAATTGAAAAGCGGTGGCTCAGCAGATAGGAGGAGCATTTACTGTGCTCCTAGAGCACCTGAGTTCAGTCCTGGCATCCACACTGGGTAGTTCACTACCATCTGTCAGCCTAATTCTGAGAGGCCCAACACCATCTTCTGGTCTCCAGAGGTTCCTGTGCACATAAAATCATGTACACACACACACACACACACACACACACACACACACACACACATATATATATATAAAATATTCATATAATCAAAAAGTTGATAGCACATAATGGTAGTAGCACTACTAGCATTTTAGTTTTGGGACAGGGTCTTGCTATATTGCACTGACTGGTCCTGAACTTGTAATCCTCCTGTCTCAGTATCCTGAGTGCTGAGATTTCAAGTGTGTGTTACACTTCTCCAATTAAAACAATAATTAAAATGTTATTAAGCATTCTACTATGTGTCAGGTATCAGCCTTAGGCACCTCACTGCTAATCCTCAGAAGTCCTGCAGTGACTATTGCTCTGAGCCATATAAGACACAAAGAAGACCAACGATCATAGAAGGAAGTCATATGTTGAAACTCTTAGACTAGAATGTGGTCTTCATTCTGGATTTCTCTCATCCAACAAAGTCACAGGTAATGACTTTGATTTCTGACATGTTCTCAGTATTTTTTGTTTCTGTCATGTAAGGTGCAGGTTGGAGATATCAGCAAAAATCATTTGCCATTCTCCATTTAGGAGTTTGCACTGCACTTATCTGAATACTCAAGTTGAATCTGACTTGTTCAAATCTTGATAATTGGCTTCTGTGACTTAGACATGATCTCAGCATTGCTCTGAGAACTACCAATGGAATCCAGCGCTTACGGAACTCTTTGTTGAAGAGACAGGGACACTGGCATGAGTAGAAATTCACAATAACCCAGCAATAAAGAAGATGGAGAGAGCATTTTAGGTCGGATGCAAATCCCTGAGCTGGCAAAGTGAATGGAGAGTTGAGAAAGTCAAGTCCATCTGTGTGCTGACGCAAGTGACAAAGTTGAATGCCCCTAGTTTTTACAAGACACTGACCAGGACTTAATGAGGAAGTGCAAACAAAGCTGGTGATCCTTTTGGAGATCATCTGTCATCAGCAGAATTTCCTTCTTGGTGGTGGGTCAAGATGACCATCATTTTCTATCTTTATCCAGAGTCTCCATTTCATTTACCATGGAAAGGATGACTATACCAGATTCAGCCAAAGGAACAGCATGTATGTATGAGCTGCGCCTGTTTCCCTCTGGCCATCCAGAGTCTCCAAAGTCAAACACCTGGGTGGCAGATGTGTCCAGCTGCAACAGACCTTCCCAGAACAGCTGCATACAAGGCGACTGAATCAGAAGGGAGGAGGGAACCCGGATACATTAACAAGGGGGGTGGTTAGGCAGTGCTCTGGAGTAATCAAGCATGTTTTCTCAAACTTCCTGGACTCTCAGGATCTTGGGATGTTTGGGAATCAGCCCTGGAGTGATGGATACTAGTTTTGTCCCATAGTTTAATTAGGCAGATGCAGAGGCTGGAAAAGCCATCTCCTGTCATTTTGAGATTGGTCCCAAACACATGCTTGGCACCCCTTGGGACTTCCCTCTGGGTTCCTCCAACAGTCTGTACTGGGAAGGTCTCACGAGGTGGGCTGTGGAGCAAGGATAGGCATTCACTTTTGATTGGCAGGCAAATCTGAATCCTTGTAAGCAATGACCACACCTAAGCCCTGCTCAACAGACAGAGCCCTTAGTGATGAGTGGGATGTCCAGTCTCTATGTCCCTCAACCCTGACCTTCCTCCATTCCAAAAGAATCTCCTAAGGTATCTGAGGCCCAGGAGACATTAAATAAAAAACAGAATAAATGAAGAAATAAGCAAATATGGGGCAGTCCAGCCATGAGGCAGTTAATCAGCTGCCTTTCACGCTTTCTTCAGGGATAAGAGTTGGAAACACAGTTGTTACCAGCATTCTTTCTCCCAGAGTTTCCTGGCACCCCCTGGCTCTTCTCCATTCCCTCAACTAAAGCATTCCAGGCCTCTGGCCTCCGGGAAGGGAGGACATGGAGGAACTCAGAGGCCAAAGGAACAAAATCTGGGGTTTTGAGTCTTTAAAGCTAAGGCCCTAAGGAACTTCAGGACAGGAGAAAAAATGTAGGAATTTCTTGGACCTCTCTGGTATCCCCCACCCAGCCTCCAGCCCCTGCTGAGAATCCTGGACAAGAATTATAACCTGGTCTAGAAAGGAAAAAATGTTCAAGTGTAGCTGAGATGCTGGCCGACTAGATGGACAGATGTGTGTCAGATTGGGCCCACTTCCTACCCTGAGACGATGCTTTTAATGTAGAGGCAAATACTCCAGAACTCACACTCATTTATCAGCCCTGGGAAGCATCAGGACATGTGGGATAGACAGTCTCCCAGAGTCCTCAAACGGACAACCAAGCAGGAGGAGGGTCCCTGCCCAGCACGCTTATCATGGTGAGGCCCCAGAACTGCTAAGTGACTCCAAGGTGACCATCTCTGGAGTGAGGTGGCCATTGGCACTGACCTGTGTTTGGACTGATGACAGATGATGGTGATGCAGGAAACATCTGCATGATCAGATGATTATGGTGCCCTCTCCCCCCAACATTTCAGCTTTGGATAAGCTTTGGAGGAAAGAGAAGAGAGACACTGAATTCACTGAGAGCTTATACCCATCAGAACAGCAGAGGCTTCAGATAGAAGTTAAACAGAGTTCAGGTAGAGATGCACTGAATGTATACTTGAAAGGTAAGCATTACCATTCAGTCATTCCTTGTTCATGACACAAGAACGTAGGCAATGGAGTTCTTAACTAAGGCGAGTGACCCCAGAGAAGAGCTCAGATAAGTCCTAGGCCTTTTTGCATGTCCACTCAGAGCTAATACTGAAAGAAACCCAAGGGCTGTGGCTCTGAGTTTCAACTCCCTAGCAAGCTGTGATACCAATAGGCTGCAGAGGAAGTAAAAGCACATTCCCACTCTGGGGCCACATGTGCACAGGCAAGCGAAGGAAAGAAAAAACAGATCCAAAGGCTTAAACCATGCCCACTTCTGCTGCTGTTTCCATGGAAACTAGACCTTTTGCTGGGGACAAAATCTTTAAAAGAGAAAGGATTGTGGGCATCCAACTATTCAAAGATGTGCTTATGAGAGAATGGAGCTTTCTCAGAGTCCCAGTCTAATGACTGGCACTATTTATCTATCCACAGACCACCTGACCACTGTATATCGGAGCCTTGGCTGTATTCAACATTTTCCCATCAATCCTGAATGTTCCATGGGTGGGGGGAAAAAAGAAAAATCTTACAATGTCACCTTGGCCCAGAAATTGAACACTCTCTTCTTTGTAATAAAATAGTAGTTTTAGCCATCCTTTAAGAATGTCATGTACACAGCAGATCATGTACCTTGATCACATTCATCTCCCACTTCTCACTTTCTTAGTTACCATCTATATCTGCTTCATTATGTTAGGTACCTAATTAGACATTAATAGACAGTCCTAGGAGAGTGTAAGACTGTAGAGTCCCTAGAGTCTTCACAGGTAGACACTGATCTCATTACATTTATTTCTCAGTCGAGGACACGGAGGTGTCTGAAGGGTTGGGCTTGAGGATGGATGACTGATACTTTCCATCTGGAAGCACGGAGGGGCGCTGAGGGTACCAGAATTTGAGCTCAGATCTCTCTGACTACAAAGTAGATGCATAAAGCAATCAAATAAAATGAATAAATATAGGGAGTCATCTAAAATTACTTACAAAGACTATCTAATGAGCTGAGGCCTGGAGAAAAGACTGTAGCTTCATAGGCTTAATAGAAGATGGGTCAGAACATATGTTTTTCTCACAAATACTTCCCTCTAAAGCTTTGTTCTTTTCTCCTGATATGTGTCAGCTGATCTGTTTTCATATTAACTACTGAGATGGTTCTGGCACCTTTCAAAGTCCCAAGCTCTGAAGAAAGACTATAGAGCCTACTCCAGAAACTCAGGGACATTCAGAGGAGACTCAAGCTCTCAGAAAACTGGGTTTCTGGGAACCAGCATCAAAGGGTTACTTAGAGAACAGTGACAGCACCCTGGTCGTCAAGAGAGCAGGTTTCTTAGGGAGAAGCAGCCTTGGGCACATGAGTACAAGAGCTAAGAAAGCAGTCGTCCCTAGGACATAGGAAACTCCATTCACTAAGTGCCCATCATGGACAAGTTGGGACCGACTGAATCATCACACTTAACTCTTCAACAATCTGCATGGTCTTCTTTTTTTTTTAACAAAAATGTAAAGGGATGGCTCAGTTGGTAACATATGAAGACTTGGGTACAACAGCCATGTCTGTAACCCTACTGCTGAAGGGTAGAAACAGAAGAATCTAGAGCAAGTCTCGCTAATCAGTGAAATCCAGGTTCAGTGAAAGATTCTGTCTCAAAAAAAAAAAAAAAAAAAAGAAAAGAAAAAAGAAAAGGAGAATAATGTAATGGAAAAAGACTTTTGATGTCACATCCTCTTAACTCCACATATGCACCCCATACATGTGCATGTACCCATATGGACATATACATACAACAGAGAGAGAGGAGAGAGAGAGAGGGGAAGGAGAGGGAGAGAGGGAGGGGGAGAGAGAGACACACAGGAGGGAAAGGTAGAAGATGACTGAATGACTTAATCAGGGCCCTGAAGGTCTAAGAACTTGGTGGAACTAGGAATTGAGCCATGAATCTGACGCTGAAGTCAGCTTCTCATTTTCTCCTATTCCTTTGATTCACAGTGGGGTTTGCATCACCCCTAGGATGTTGTTTTGGAACTTTGTGGTGATGTTCTGATTGTTGGTGTCTAGATGTCCCACAATCCATGGGTCAGTCCCTCATAATAAATAATCCCATGTGGCTTGTGGCTTTGAGCACACTGCCTGGGGCCAATGTGCTTTGAAACATATCTGAATCTGAGACTTGAACCCAACTCTGACTCACATATAGAAACAAAGCATCTCTGTGGTCCCATGTGTGAACAAGGAATGGGTCTATTTTTCTTATCTACAGGTTTCCTATCATGGGACATTCATCTTGAAATATAGCCAAGATGTTCCATGTTGTTAAAAGAGGGAAGGATATTGAGTGAGATAACTTCAGTATCTCCTCTACCACCACGCCCAGTGCACATCCTTCATTTTCTGTCCTTGGGCCGTTTTGGCTGTGGCTCACTTCTGCTAGTCTTGGCTTGAAAGCATAAACCTGGCTTCGACAAACCTCACATGCTGGCATGCTTTCTTCTGTGCTTCTCTTTCATTTCTCTTGGTTCTATTTAGGTATAAGATGTTGGTATCCAAGGCACAGCTCAGCTAATGATGTCTCATCTCAGAGCTGAGCAGAAAAGGAGAGAATCCTTTTATGCTTAGAGGACTCCAGGATAGTAAGAGAACCCCTTCCTCAGGGGCCACATCACAGTAGAGAGATGAAGAGTCCAGTCCTGCTGTGGGCACATTTGACCCTATTGGACAGCTCTGTCTCTGAATTGCTGGCAAGCTTGGGAAGGGTATAGAGCCTTGCAACTCTTTCATAAAGCATCTTAATCATAATTATTGTCAGCACTTGGGTCATCACCTTGGGAGATGAGGTGGGATAGGGGAGGATGCTTCACACTTTTGTGGTATCCACCATTTCCCTGAAATAAAGAGTACAACTGAGAGTAAAAGACAGAGCAAGGAACACAGCCTCCAGTGGATTAAAAAGGGCCTTTGTAGTGGCTGCATCTGTACATGAAAATAAACCTCTTCTAGCACTAAAACAACATCTACATTCATTTGGGCCAGGGCCATGTTCAGAATTTGAGAAATCTGACTAACGTTGCTCTAGCATGGTAAAGTCTGCCAGCTCACAACAAGACAAGAAAGTGACTCCAGCCGCTATGGAGAAATACTCCTGATTCCCCACTTTCACCCCTGACTCCCATTTTCCAGCTTCACTTGAAAGAAAAAGATTTTGCCCTTTTTTCGGGTGCCAACCTCTCTGCATAGCCCTGAACAGGGCAGCAAATTGCCCTTGGAGGTGGTAGACTTCAAGAAGAATTCTGCTCTTTTCCCCTAAAGGGAGCTGCTAGAGACTCTGCGTGCCTGATAAAGCCTTTAATAGCTAGAGAAACACAATTTGGGGTGGCCCTCGGGTAGACTAGACATGAATAATGCCTCATAAAAATAATTACTTCTATCCAGAGTGCACACGCCAGAGGAGCTTGGTGGGGGCTGTCTCCAGCAAGCAGATGGAATCTTCCACCCAGGAGCCTTGGACAGGGCAGAGCCATCTGTGGCAAGGATCGTGTTCGCTTCTTTGGAGTGTGGCCCTCCAAAACCAGTTCTGGAATTTTCTGAGGTCTTGGCTAAATCATGCTGGGCGGTTAGTAGGATAGCTGTTTGTAAGTGTGCAGCATAATTAGGTCTGAAACAACCAATTTACATATTGAAGGTGGCGGCGGTGGATACAGACTCTAGGGCAGTCTGTGTAGCTGTGCCATAGATGGGTCAATGAGCAAAGCCCCAAAGCACCATCAATCCCAGTCTGCTTATTTCAAAAGCCTGCAGCTAGAGATACGCAAAAGTCAGCAGCTTGCCCATGAGGCTTCAGAGATGGCTCCAACTCTAGCTGGACAGGAAGAGCATATAGCTGTTGGTTTTGCTGTCTGGGAACACATATTCCTTTATTTTGAGGGAAGAGAGCCCCTTCACTCTTACTGATGCCCCACCATTTCCTTTAGGAAATGATATGCCTACAGTTTCAGCTCATGAGGTCTGTTGTAGAGTTCATCCTTTATCCCCAAGGCACAGTTCATCCTTCCTTCTGTCCCTGATAGGCACCGATCTCAGCTATGCTAATGAGAACCAGGTCCAGGACTCTCAGCTGAAACTTTGGGGAATACAAAAGGGCTCTTTTCCCGTTGACTTTGCCAAGCTGGTCCAAGGCAGGCACTGGATGAAGAGGGTCTGCTGAGAACATGGCTGATAAGTAAAACAAGAAACTGGGAGTCTCGGTGACTTCTGCTGTGTCCTAGATCCAAATACACCTGGAACCAGATAAAGCTTTGGGGTTTTGTTTTTTGTTTTGTTTTGTTTCGTTTTTAGTTATGTGAACCAGTGTATGCCTACTTCAGATGATCCAATAATCAGTTCCTTTTAATTTACTGATATTTGCTTAAGCTAGTTTAAATGTGGTCTCTGTTGTCTGTAGGGGTAACATTCTGCCATGTTAAACTGCAATCTAGGTCAGTGGCTAGACGGGCAGAAGTGATGATTGATGACAACTGTGGTACGGGAGGCAGGATCGTGACATGTGTGCTGCCTTTCCTACTGCACGGCAACTCTATCCCATGAATACCGGAGCACCTTTCTAGGCAGCCTCAGGACCCTCCCAATGCAGAGTACCAGAAGTCTATGATGCCATCAGTGGACCAAGTTGGCTAAGTAGACAGTGATTCACATGGCACAAGCTTTTCAGGGGCATGGCACCTTTGCAGCCAACATCATTATACGCGTGGGCTCTTTCTTTGCTCCATGTAACTCAGTGAAGATGGCAAGCTCTGGACTGGAGAGATGGCTCAGCACTTAAGACCACTCGCTGCTCTTCCCGAGGACCTAAGTTTGATTCCCAGCACCAACACAATGGTTCACAACCATCTGTCACTCCAATTCCAGGTGACCGACAGCCCTCTTTTGACCTCCAGGAAAACCAGGCACTCACATGGTACATGGAGACACATGCATGCAAAACACTCATACTCATAAAACAAAAACAAATAAATATTTTTTTCAAAAAGAGGCAAATATGTATATTCCTAAGAAGGGCTGCTTGCTAATCTCTGCAATGATAATGCAGAAATCTTCTAATTTTTCAAAAGAGAAGGAGGTGGCACACTATGGGACCTCTTGGCTTGGTGGCTTTCATGAGTCACCCCCTAGATTGACCATACAGGTAAGCTCTTCTAGATACAAAGAATGAGTTCTGGGTAATGGAGGAGCAAGGATAAATGCCTTTATCACTTGGGGTCATAGGAAGGTCTAGAATCCTTAGTGGGTGGTATTCAACTGGACCTTCCTCACCTCCTTCTCCATAGGTGGTCTGCCTTGCACTGAAGAAGAGAGACCAGGCTTTCACTTTCCAAAACCATCCCATGTGTGGCTCTTGATTAGAGCTTGCCAATAAGAGGTTAGTGCTAACTTAAAAAGCATCAGAGAGATTGAGACCATGTTTCTCTGGGTGCAGTGCAGGCAGATGTGTTGGCAAATGCGGGATCTGAAGGTTTAAAGGACCTTTCAATTACATTCTTGAGAACTACCTGTACAGATTCTTCCAAACCCACCTCCACTCATCATTCAGTGATTGTGAAAGACTCCAGTACCCTGTTCAAAATTAGTATCCTTGGAAGGCACCACAGAGCTTCTGTTCCAAGGCCCAGGGCCTGAGTGACGGATTCTGGACTCCCTGCTTTCATGGGGTAACACCACACCAAAGAGTCCTTTGTATGCTGCCAAGTCTCAGCTATCTCCACACTGTAATTCAACTGACTGAAGTGCCAGGCCATCATGGGGACCCCTCACGCTCAGAACGCTGTGGGTCTGAGCTGCTATCTGACACATACTACATTAGACTTCCTTCCCACGACAGAGTCCCAGCCACATCCTGGACCTCCTTGCCCTCCCTGCCTGGCTACAGTCTCTGGTGCTTCTTGCTTTCTCTTAGGGTTGCATTAGCACTTGAAAGATGAGCCCACCCCTTCCTGTTTCATAGTCTACTGAAAAGGCTGAGAGGCAGCACAGAACTATTGTGGGCTCAGGATCAGAGTCCAGCATTTCCACTTACAGGCCACGGAAGGAATTTGGGCAAGTTATTTAATATCCCTCGGCTCAATTTTAAAGTGAAGATGATAAAGTTAGATCAAGCAGAGTGTCTGGCACACAGTAAAAGCCCGGTATTGGTTATCTTTGGTATTATAGCATTTTCTCAGAATGCAAGATCACTTTCCTTCAGGGGTTCCAGAAAAGAATAACGAGGACCCTTCAGTCTGCCAGAGTCAGTAATCTCCTTTCCCAAACCCAGCGCCATGTTCCCAGGTCCATGAAGGGATCTAAGAAATAGATCTCATTGGCTATTCCTATTGTCTGTCACCAGCTGCTCCAATAACAAGCAGCTTCAATCCTCCTTAAATTATTACAGCTCAAAGCAGCCAATAGCAATACATAGTTCCCTGCCTAAGGCCGGCCAGGTAACTAGTCATCTGAAATGGACTCTGGTCACAGGCAGATCATTTTTCACGCTGCTTATCTGTTTTTGTGTACAGAGTCCTGGAACTGCGGATAAAGATCTCCAGCACTGGAGCTCGGTGCCCCAAGAGTAATCCCAGCTTGGGACTAAATGGTAAACAACCACTACTTCCAACATTGCATCTCTCACTTTTTATGTCTTCCTGTGTTTCTAGTGTTTATGGAAGGAAGAGATGCTTTTCATCCGGTGGGGAGGAGAGCAAAGCAGGGTGCTTTTGCAATGTGGGCAAAGCATTTGCTTGCTTTTCAGGGGAACTACCATTCCCCTGGACACGTACCATCTCCATGATGTGGCATCTATGCAGATAAGCTTCCTTTGCCTTGTTGTTACATCTGCTTCTCAGTTTTTCCAAACCAGCAGGAGGGTTGTTACTAAGAGGCCCCATCTTCTGCTCTTCATGGTTCCCCAAGACATCTCTACTCTTTGCTCCCCTCCCTCCATTACTCTCTTGCAAATGAGGACTTCTGAGCTGGGACCCAGTGAAGGGTGTCACAGCTAACATGCTGCTAGGGGCTCAGATTCTGTTTAGATACACAGGCATTAAGCAACCAATGATCTCTGTGAGTGGTTGGAAAGACATGTATGTACTATGTATAATGTGTGAGTGTGAAAAGGAACCTCAGCAAACTCCTGGCTTTTAATCTGAAGTCTGGAACTGTAGGATATGTCTGAACAGGCAAAGGAAAGTGTCCACATGAGGTCTGTGCCCCACAGAAGGACACTTACAGAGCCAGAAGCTTTCAGTATAAGCACCTTTTCTTCATCTTAGAATCAAGGTAAGTTAGAATGAGACTGGAGACACATTTGCTTGGTCTTTGGAAAGGGCCAGGTATGTGTGGTAAAGGAGACTGTGTGGAGCAGTGGTGGGAGAAGAGCCAGGTCTCCCCATTCTGGTGGACGTCCCTCCACCACCACGACACCAAGGTTCCTCCCAGCTGTGCCTTGTTGCCTACTGGCTTCCAGGTGAAGCAGCCCTCTCACATGCTGCAAAGCCCTTTGTGTTCCTGTGTGATCCCCACAATCTCACAGCCCAGCAACCAGCAGCTAAGAGAAAAGGGGAGAAATGGTAGGGAAGCTCTTCACAGCTTAAGTTGGTGGTAAGGTGGGAGAGGAGGGACTGAATCCAGATTCTAAAGGAAAGAGATGGGAAATAGCTTGCCTTACATTATAGTTCTGAGAGAGACTGGCTGGAATCCAGGCCTCCTATAAGACTCTGGTCCCCATAATTACACAGGCAAAAGTTCATACTCTGGAGACATACAAAGCATCCAGGGCATGGGGGGAGGGGGCACAGCTGAGCAGCTGGGGAGAGGAGGCTTTCGGAGAGGGACAACTGGCCCTATCGGCCACTTTCAAGGCCAGAGCTCATCAGAATGATGCTTCAAGAACCAGATCCACTGAAAATCCTAGTAGCTGATACAGATAGGCAAAGGGGGAACCATTGGCAACCCTGATTTACGTGTTACAAATGCCAATGCAGATGATCCTTAAAAATGTTCATGCCCAGAAAGGGCAGGGATAAGGGCTGCACTGGAAAGCAAATTCTGGCATCCTGACAGATGAGAATTCCAAGCAGCTTCCTTTCCCCTGCCAGCTTCTAGCTTATACTCCCCAGGCAAGCCCTCGAGCTACAGATGAGGATGAGTTATCCTGTGTCCCTGAGTACCCACCAGTGAAGCCCATCTGTGAATGATCTTTCAGTCAACATTGTAGTGCTTTATTTTTAAAGAGAATGAGGCATCACATATATGTTGAGACCCTTTAGTATGACAAAGACAAAAACTAACATAAAATGAAATGAGCTAGAAGTAATAGTTCAGAGAACAACAACAAAACTCCTCTAGTTCTAGTCAGTATGCTCAGAGAGGCACTGTATCCCTGAAACAAGAACAGGCTGCTATAAAAATAGAACCTTAGAAATTTAAAACAAAGGAATCCAAACACAAATTAATTTAAAAGTAGGAAGATACATCTGGGAAAAAGAAAAAAACTCCCATAAAGTGAAACAAAAAAAAATAAAGGAAGGAAATATCTGAGATTGAAGATTATACATGTCTTATTCTAAAAGCTTGCAAGGAAGTCAGCAGTATAAATTAGAAGGAGCTATAGTTTGTAGGAATTTCTAAACACTAGAGACAGTGGGTAGATCCAGGCACACTCTTAAGGTAGAAGGTTTGCAAACCTGCTCATGTCAAAAGATCTGAAAATAGACTGATATCATATTTTACACATCACCCAGGAAGGGGAAGAAAATGGGACACCGTCTGCAGATTTCGAGGCGATATTTCTAGCTTAGAATTCTTAAATGTGGGTACCAAAACAGTAGAACCAAGGCACTTTCAGAGATGCAAGGACAGAGGAAAGCAGACGTCCCTGTCTCAGAAAACTCTGAGAAGACTCATGAGTGAAGTGGGAGATGAAGGTGGGAGGAAGGAGGCCTCAGGTTTAGGACAAAGGGGACATGATACCGGAAATTAGAGATGGCACTCTCAGGAGGCCAGCAGCCCAGCAGGCCTAGAAAGCGACAACGACAATATGGGGCTGATGGGAAGTGGTCCCAGCACCGCGAGACAGGGGAAATGCAAAATGGGCAGAAAACATTAATAAAACTGGGAGTGAGGGGACAAAGCTATAATTCTAGTGTTTGGAAAACAGAGGCAGGAGGATTGCTACAAGTCTGGGGACAGCCTGGTCGACATAAAGAGTTCCAGGCCATTCAGAATTACAGAAAGCCTCTATTTCAAAGACAACAACAAAATGTACAAACAGGCCTTTGAGGTAGCTGACGAAACACAGTGTGAGGGGAATCACTGGTAGGTGGAAGAAAACTAAGCAACTAAAGGGGCAAGAGGGTTTCTCCTAGCAGGGGGAAAATATAAAAAGCACAGCATAATCACTATTACACAGGAAGTACATGTAAGACTACTCTACACTACAATCACCATCATTTGAATGGAAAGAGAGAAGTAAGCTAACTGTGTCCATGCTCTGGTGACACGGCCAGGAGAGCTAGCGTGAAAAAACCTTAAACCATGAATTAAAGGAAATAATAAAGAGCTTCTAAAACTAAAGAGCAGCAATATCCTCTGGCCAGTGAGAAACAGAGCTGCTGAGAAAGCTGGAAGCAGGTGCCTTTAGATACCACAAGGCAGAAGGGATGGGTCAGGGCCTACTGGTTTTCTCTGTAAGCTACTCTAGTGTTATTTAACTTTAAAAAATCATGTTCATGTACTTGGCAATGAGAGGAAGCCAACTAGAAAGAGAAGCACCTCTGAGAGGTAAAAATGGAAAGCAGGTTAAAGTTCCAGGCACCAGGGTTGAAGCCTGCTCCCCTCTTGACTGATTTGTGTCCTTGTGCCCAAATCTGTAGGTGTGCATACTGAGAGATGGAGATACAGCGCAGGGCTGACGAGGGAATTTATGGGAACACTGGTCAATATTCCTGTGTCAGAGTATAGGTCTTTGAGCTTTCTATGACTTTACTTGTCTAGAAGATGATTCTCAGCCAGAGTGAAGTCTTTGGATTCATGCTCTGGAAAGCCAGGACTAAGGTATAAACAATTGTTTTGCTACAGAGAAGAGTCACTTAGGTACATTCTATCTGCAGTTTGCACTTGACCAAAGATGTATGTTTTGCCAAAGAAACTAATTCCAGGAATATAACCTGAGATGCAATTGTAGCTGGGTGGGTCAATTTCCAGTCAATCCTTTGGGTTTGCTGAAGATGGCTGTTTCTGTTGCTTCACCAGGCTGAAGTCTGCCTCACGAGTGAGCAGTTTCCATCCTCAGTAGAGCCTAGACACTTGGACAGGTGCAAACTGAGTTGGGGAACTCTAGGGCCGAAAGAGGCCGAATGTATGACCTTGAAGCCTTGCTTCCAAACGCAGCCTTCGGCCAAGCACCCATTCCTCTAGAGGTCAAAGGCAAGCATCTGATACCTCACAGCATTCTACCAAGATCCCATTAGAAGGAAGAAGTTATTGCCTTCATAAAAGTTGACCTTGTACCGTCCCACAAGCCATTAAATATTGTGGGTTATCTACTCTTGTCACAAAAGACAATGAGAACAATATGGGGTATTGTGTGGGGAGCAATGTTAGATATTGAAAAACCCAAATGTCATCAAGACTTTATTTACTGCTCCCCCACATAATCCCAGCTCTATAAAAATGAGGAATAATGAATGGGAGGTGGGAGAAGAAACAACAGCCAGCCAGCCAGTACTGGAGTCTTACACCAAGGAGTCTGCAAAGAGTGTCTATCAGGACCCATATGTTTCTGCATGTGTAAGAATGCTCTTACACAGGGGGCTTACTTCATAACTGAGATTCTTTTTCATTTAATTCAGTCATATTAGATTATGGGCCTGATTATGATCATATCCACAAATCAGTATTTTAACAGAGTTTCCATGGAAACACTATACGCCCCTGTTTTTTAACTTTTTTGGACAAGGCTTTGCCTGTTTAACAACTTGAACAAGTTGGAGGAGGACAACATGTTTTGTTTAAGTTACATTAACCGGGGCCAATATTTCCTAATTGCATTACCAGAAGAAACACTGGCGGCATTACTCTGCACCATGGAAAAGCTCCCCTAGCCCAGCCTTCGATTTGCTTTAATCACTGGAGAACAGGAAACATACGAGGATCGCCTTGTCTTATCAAGTTTTAAATGTGTTAACTGGCTTTAAATCTATGGAATAATCTCCCTTATTAAATGACAAAGTTAGTCTTGTTAAGAGGATCGGCGTTTGCGGCTCCATGCATTTATTTTTCTAGATGCAAACACACAAGATCCCCTTGGTTCCCGACAGGGAGGTGAACTCATTGTGCATAAATAGGTACCTTTTTTTTTTTTTAACATGGGTTTCAGAATGTAAAAGAACACCCCTCAACAAATATCTTCAATAGTATAGTATACTAGAAGAAATGTAAAGGTAACATGAAGGCAACAAAGGCTTTTTATAAAACAACTTTTCGTGTGTGTGTGTGTGTGTGTGTGTGTGTGTGTGTGTGTGTGTGTGTCTCACTGTCAGCCTTATTCCCTTGAGACAGGATCTTCCACTGAACTCAGAGCTCCATGTTTTCAGCTAGACTGGTTGGCCAGCAACATACGGATCCTTCTGTTTGTTTGTTTGCTTGCTTGTGTTTGCATACACACGCTCCACTCCCAGCACTGCTGCGGTCAGAGGCATGTGCATGGGTGCTCGTGCTCCCAACCGAACGTGGGTCCTCAGGGTTGTGCCTCAGAGTGCTTGCCCGCTGAGCTGTCTCCCAAGTCTGATAAAAACCATGCTTGTCTGAGGTCTTTTTAGGAATTGATACCTACACAGCCAGGAGTAGTTATTTTTCAACAATAGTAAGCCTGGGAGCAACACGAAGCCAGGTTTTTGAAAATGTTATAGTATATAAACACTAGAGGAGGGGCTTATGCTCTGATGTGTGTCAAAGTTGACCCTGATGGTGCATCAGACACGGGTCCCGAGGTCTGTGAGATGTCTACATCGTGAAATCCTGTGGTGCTTCAGAAAACGTCGCTGGGGAATAGTTTAGTTTTATGACATTAGGCACCAAGGCAGTGATTTGAGTGAGCTGGGCTGTATTTTAACACATCAAAGTGTATCATATTACAGGGGAGCCAGATATGACTTTAAGAGACATTCCCTGCTGCACTCAGACTTGCTTAAGTCTCCTTTTCTGAAGAATAAGTAGAAAACAGCTTCAGTCTCCCAAGGATAAATCTTGCTTTTTAAAATGCACATGTTCACTCATCCGTTTCTAGGTAAACGCCTTTTGCTGGGATGCAGGGCAGTAATGGAGCCTGGAAATCTCCACGGCAAGTATGGCTCTTTCCTGTCTACAGATGTCTGTCATCCAGTGGGATGGCTTCGGGGTGGACTCCAGCCTCTCTGCCTTCCATCCCTCTCTTTGAGATATTCATCTGCTCAGATCTCAGTCCTGGCGTCTGTCCCCGAGCAGGAAGATCTCAGATTCCTCCACACTCTCTACTCCTTCTTTCTAGGTTATGCTCTGTGAAGAAGTCTGGATACCCAAGGTGTCCAAGGGGGCCCTTCCTTAGGGTTGTCCAAACAGACAGCTGGTGGAGGGGTAGAAAGGCAGGAAGGCTGTAAATGCCTGCCTTTCTTGCTACTGTCGGCAGATCAAAGGGACTACTCTCCTTCCTGCCCAGTAACAGGAAGAGGTCACAAGAGCCCACAGGGCAGCTTCTGAACAGGAGAACTGCCATAACCAACGTGTCCAAGATGTGAGTGATAATACCACACAGGAATAGAGCACATTGGCGTTAATGCCCTGAACCAGTGTCCCCTTTCCTCACCTCCGGTCTTGGGAAGCTGTCCCCACAGCTATCGGCAACAGACAGTAATCCTTCTCTCATCTCTGTGACTGCGGCACCACAAGCAATGGCCAGTGGAAGTTAGGGACAGTAGTCTGTTTCCCATGTAAGTAGAGCACCTCCACTAAGTCTGCTTCATTCGGATCTAAGTTTTGTTTCAGGCCTTTCTTTTGCTCTTGCCTAAATACAAGGGGAAGGGGCAGGATGAGAGGAATCAGATGAACAGAGTGCGGGAGTGTTGAGGCTGTGAAATCAGGAAGATGCTGCTCTAAGATATGGCTACGCCATATATAATTCTGCATACTCTGTCAAGAACGTAAGTTTATGAAGAAGCCTTGGCATTTTCTATAAGACAAAATGGCTAATAATTACTTCCAGGCATCATGGAACAGTGGCATGATGACCTTCATATACAATACCCTATGTCAGAGACTGCTGTTTGTTTAATGAGACTCAGAAGTTAGTGGCTCACTACATAAGGCAGAGCTGGGATGCTGGGTAACATCCAGGAAGATGGTACCCAGAAGACTCGCGGTAGTCCTTACACCCATTGTCTCCCTTGGCAATCCCAGGGATGGTCTGCCTGTCCACATTGAACAGCACAGACTGGTGAGGCTGGACCAAGTCTTCTGGAACCATGTTTCTGAGGCAACCCATGGGCTTCCTGCGCAAACTCACAAACCACAGATTTACTTCTTTGGCAACATGCCCCCAAACTGTGTCTCTCACTCGAAGGCCATTTTTAAAGGAAATAATTGACTTTATTTCCATTGCTGCAAACAAAAAGGTACTATGTTCACAAGCGTAAGAAGATATAAGTTCACATCAGGACCCAAGGTCAGGGTGGGGACCAGTACCGCCAGTACTGTGGCACTTGGGTTTTGTTTTGTTTTTTTTTATAGACTTTAGAGATATTTAAGATTAGTCTACTTTGCAAATTCTAAATATGGGATTCAGAGATAGTGCTGGCACTTAGCAGGGTGCTGGGGGCTGAATGTTGTTGCCTGCATCTGGCACTGGATCACATCTGGAACCCTGGGGTTACTGAGCAAGGCCTTGATGAGCCTACAAATTGGTGGTTGTTGACATTAATACTTGCATGCCTCCTATTCTGCTGGGCTTTGTGTCCACACTAACACCTGCTGGGCTCACAGGAGGACAAGTGCTGCTCCCGTTGAGAAGCTGAAGGTGCCCTAAGAGCCTGCTGTACCACACCGGACTCTGGGACATCTGAACTAAGCAGAGCGGCTCTTCTGCTCCAAGCTGTATGGAGAGCTTGGGGTGTGAAACGTGTTCTGATACTCCCGCAAGGCCACAAAGACACCATCTTCCGTTCCTCCTCTACAGAGTTCTGAGGACAGCAAGATGCTCCTTGCTGTCGCAGAGTCACCGGAGGCTGCCAATAGCGGAGTGTAAGCCTTGCCCAAGTGCCCTGCAGGGCCCCAATCCTGACCCAAACACCCGATAGCAGCATTCCTATAACACGTGTGTGCGTGTAGTGAAAGAAAACCTAAGTAAATACGCAGCGGAAGATGAGGCCTGGCTTACAATCAGCTTCACTGCCTCTTTTCAGTGTCCATGTGCCCCAGTCTTCTCTCATAATGTCATGAAAACAGTAGTTTCCCGAAGTCCCTGGTGGTACTGCGCCCTCTCTCTGACCTCTCAGCTCAGCACCACACCATGTCTGTATTTGCAGAGACTCTTGTCCCTAACCCTGGAACAAATTTACTCTGGTTAGAATCTATACGAATGCCCGCTCCAGCTTCCCGCACCAAATTCCCTGATTACATCCTTAGAGTGAGTGCCACGTGTCTCTTCTTTTTAGCATGATTTCCTAGTACTTTTCCCATTCGAGCTCTAGCCAGGCCTGACCATGCTTAGCTTCTGAGATCAGGTACATTCAGGGCCACGTGGTTTAGACTCCTCTGTACTTCTCATGCATCTGTATGCAGGAGGTGCCCATCTGGGCTCTGCTCCGTTTATTGTATGTTTTGAAGACTCTGTATCCCCAAACACAAAGCTTAGCATGGCAGGAACACTCCAGAGGTGCTCCTTAACAAAGAAATTTACAACATAAGATCTGAGACAAGAAGAGATAAGAGTCCCTTTCACTTTATATAAGGATGTTTTTATTTTCCCAAGAAACTTAAACATCACTAAAAATATTTCAGTTTTTAAGTTATCATCCACATTGCTTTTTAAAGACAGCTCAGTAGATTTCACCTACTCAGCTACTCTCCCTCCCTCCCTCCCTCTCTCTCTCTCTCTCTCTCTCTGAGCTGTGTTTCAAATGCCCTCATGGTAGAAGCCATTGGAGGCCACGGACAGAAACTTATAAACATAAGCTGTCTGTCTGTCGGGAGAAGGCACACTCAGTTGATTTTCTCCTTGGCCTCATTAGAATCACAAATGAAATGTTGACAACACATGAAGGAGCCTGCTTGCTGAACACAAATGTTTCCACTCCTATCAACCTCCAGACTCAGATAGTCATGCTGCATGATGAAAGCTAAACAGCCTCAGGGAGATGACTACATGCTCTTCCTAATTATGCAGGGATGGGGTAAAAGGGCCTCCTAGGGACTGGGACTGAGCAGGACAGAGAATGACTGGGCTGGGGGGTCTCGAGGAAAACCTGAACAGACTGCAGCACAAGCACAAACAATAGGTTGCCCAATATGGGGTTCCTGAATTGGAAGAAGGGACGTGGGTCACTGCAAGTGGACCAGAAAGAGAAGCTGTACTGATGAACCCCGGGCGGAGACAGAATTTGCATTTCGGTTGTGCGTTCATGGTACCACCAACAGCTTGTCTTAGTGGAGCTACTCTGATGACATCCAGAGCTGCATAGAGCAAGAGCAGGCAGAAACTGCAATGCATTCTAGGCAGACATACCTATATGCCTGCTTTATAATCCCCAAAGACAGTGAGCTCCACTCATGGGCAAAATGTCTTATGACCTGTACGTGCCTTAATTTCTAAGTATATTCCTAAAGCAGGTGGAGCCCATGCGCCTAGCTGGTACGTGTCACACCGACACAAGAGGGGCCACCGTAGATAACATAGATTGCTACCCAGAAACGTGTTTTACTAAGATGTGTATAGCATTTTAAGACTTCATCTAATCCTCCTCACAAAGTTGTGGCTAGGTTTCGATGCTGAGACAGGAGAGGAAAGAGGTTAAGTCACTCATTCGACCTCATGCCATGAGCTTCACGTTAGAAGCAATACTCAAGGTCAGGTGCTTTTAGCCCACAGTTTATGGTTTTAAGTGGTTGCCATTTAAGGTTTTTTTATTTTTAACTTGAACCGTATTTTATTTTAATTCATGTACTTTTGTTTATGTGTATCCATGTGTGCATGCACAAGTTTTTACGTGCCATGTGCATGCAGGTACCCGCAAAGGTCAGAAGAGGGTGTCAGATCCCATGGAACCGCGGGTACGGGCTGTTGCGAAGCTGTCTGATGTGGGTGCTGGGAGGTGAGCTGGGTCGTCTGAGAGTACAGCAAGTGTCTTAACTGCTGAGCCGTATTTCCAGGCCTGGTTTTGTTTTTATTTTGAGAGAAGGTCTCACTATACACCACACTGAGCTCTTAACGCTCCTGCTTCAGCCTCTCAAGCGCTAGGATTATGTGTGTCTGCCCCCATGCCTGGCTAGGGACTTTGTTATGAAATCAAATGTCAGGCAGATAAGCTGGGAGAACGAGGATTCCTCAAGTTCAAGGTGTATAATTGGTGGGTTAGAACGTAAATCTTTCTCAAGACAACTGTTTTTCCCAGGACTCATTCAATGATGTGTTTGGAATGGCTAGTGGGGAGTAAATTTTAAAGGGGAAAAACACAAGACATGATTCACTCTTGCGTGGCAGTGTGCGTACACTGAGCTATACTTGAAAATATATGAAACATATAATCTATCACAGAAATCCAACTATTGTCGTAATAAAAGTACAAAAGCCATAAAAATCCACAAAGAAAAACTACATAAAGCCTTCATTTTTATGTGTAACATGAGTAAGCAATCAAACACGAACACGAATTTGATTCCAATTTATATTTTTGAGGCAGGGACAAAAGCAGCCAATCAAAAGATCTAAGTAAAGCAACATGCCAGTGTGAGGCCTTGGCCAGGTCTCCTAAGCTGCCATGCCTTGATCTTTTTGTTTCTAATTTAGTGTTATGTCCACCAGCATCTGCCTGTGTTTACTGGGGAGCCACATGAGCTCACTAATTACTTTTAATCATCCTTATCGGAACCCCATCTTTACCTTCACAGACATCTTGTGTACAGGAAAAGCGCTGGAAGGCCATAGTTGGTTAGACATGGGCTGGGGAGTCTGTGCTTTCTCTAACCCTGACAGTACACAGAGGACGTGCCCCAAATGCTTCTAGTTCAGCCTTTTCTGCCACTAAGATTCCCAGTGGTTACTCGCAAGACTTAGAGTTATCTCCCTCCCTGGAGAATTGGGCTGCATTAAAGAAGCCCTGTTTTACATGTATAACATCACCACCACCACCACCACCACCACCACCACCACCACCAAGATCCCCATAGGCAGCAAGTTTAAGGTGTATGAACTCTGATGTAATTGATTACGATCACAAGACAGCACCTCTCTAACTTGTCAGGAGGCAGCATGCTGTCCTCTTCTTAGGCCTCACAGTACCTCACTCAGTTCTGAGAAAAATGGGCACTGAAGAATGCTCACAAATATTGTAGCAACCAGTAGAGTCTTTTCAAGTTTCAGGGAGGACTGGACAGGTGTTTCATGGCCACTGCCCACCTTGAATTTATGCCCCTAATGCTCTCTGTCATCAGGTAATATGAGACCTGTTAAAGGGAGTTTAGACTAATGGCTGACTCTTGGTGTCTCTTAAATCTGAATTTCATCTTATCCTAACAGCAAGAGAAAACAAGGACTAAACACAAACCCCTATCTTCTCCCCAGATAAACTATATGGCAGCCTCAGGTCTACCTTCAACAGCCCACAAAGGGATCTGGACCCCTCATATCCTGATGTATCGTTGACACATAGTTAAATCTGTAACTTAATGTCAGAAGAGTGGGTGGATGAGAAGGGAGGCTGAGGAAGAAATATCTCTGAATTTGAAGCCAGCCTGGGCTGAGTGAAGGCCGTGTATTGTGCCAACATGTTCCCACAATCCATGTGTTAGCCATAAGCAAGCTGGGGAGCTGGGGCAAGTGACTGAACCTCTCTGTGTCTTGTTTTCTGTCTTGTCACCTATTTTTTTTTTAAAAAGTGATATTAATAGTAAAACCATCGAATTAGTTACTTTGCTCATCGTGGGATCAGGTCCCGACAGTAAGCAATTCAGGGGTGGATTTGCCTCACTTACAGTTCAGAGGAGCCTGTCCATCTGAGAAAGCATGGTAGCAGGCATCTAGGCCATGGTTCACATCGTGCTCACAGTTATGAAGCTAAGAGCTGGTGAGACACAGGTCTAAGCTATAAGCTCCCAGCCTACCCTTCTGACTTACTTCCTCCAGAGATCCTATCTTTTAAAAGTTCCAGAGCTTTCCAGAACAGCCCATTAGCTTCACACCCACGAGCCCATGAGGACATTTTACACTCAAACTCAACAGCCACCATGCATTCCTTCTACATTTAAACAGCGAGCCCACTGAGAAGGATGGAGACATCATGGGTAGAACCCTGGCACCTGAGGCACAGGGACTCAAGGGCTGCTATTTTCGAGTGAGACAATGAAGATTCAGTGTGGAGCAGAGGCTGCAAACATCTGCAAAAGCCGCATCTGCTTCTTCCACAGAACACCTTTCTCCTCACTGTAGGTGCGGTCCGTGTGGTTTCTTTCTGTGCTAAGCATCCTTGTGAGGCCCAGCCTAGGCCATGTGCTCACTGTCTTCTCCCATCAGCCAACCAATGGAGGATACTTTAGGAGGAAGAGAGGCCAGGTACACTGAACAGAAGAAGCCCGGATCCCTGGAGGAGACTGCGTGGAGTCTGTTACCCCGGCAGTGGGAATTAGAGTATGACATAAGACGCATAATACATAAGATGCAGTTGCTGTAAGCCACTGAGATCTGGGGCTTATTCTGGATAATAACCAAAATGAATTTAACTAAGATTAATCTGTAGCAATATTTGACCTGCTGTGTGCAAAAACATAAATGATCAGTAAGACTGACATTACAAAGACATTTCCAGATCTTCTGCTGTGTGTCACATAGAATAAGTCCAAACAAAGAGAGAGAGAGACAGGCTCAAAGACACAGAAAGCCAGTTCTAGCTCCAGTACCAGAGACAGACCTAAAGAGAGGGAGAGAGACACCCAGGGAAAGAGATCCGAAGAGAAACATTGAGAGAGAGAGAGAGATGGAGTGAGGGAGGGAGGGAGGGTATGAGGGAGGGAGAGAGGGGGGGGAGGGAGAGAAAGTATGAATATGGAGGGATAGATGAAGGGGAAAGGTCACCCAGAATTCCTAGGGAAATGGTTCTGCTCTTATCCTCATGCCTTCAAATGTGAACGTGCCTCCAGAGCCAAATGAAATTACAGTTTGCCAATGTGGAGCCCAGGGCCTCCTCCCTACTCTCCCAGGTTGTAGCTGTCCTTGGGCCTGGACACCTGCCCCTGGCATCAGCTCCCTGCGGCATGCACTCTGGACGGGTACCTGCTACAGAGATATTGGAACATTTTGCCATCATTTTACCTAACCAGGCATTAAAACTGGGAGAAGAGTCAGGTGTATCCTAAGGCCTCATGTTAGGCAGAGACCGCTTGGCACAGAAAGAGATGTCATCTCTGGGATGTGACAGGAGGCAAGCTCAAGGTCAGATCCAGGTGTCTATGGGCATTCTCCATGTACATACAGTACTCAGGCAGCCAGCAGTGGACAGGTCAATTTTCCAGTAGGTAAAATGTATCCCTACGCATTACGTAAGCAAAGGCAGCTCTTTTTCTCCATAGATTTTAAATTACAGACTTAAAAAAATTGTTTGCTGTGGTGAGTTCAATATAGAGAGAAGGATAAATACAAAAAATAAAATATCCTTTTCTCTTAAACTACGACTCTTACCCAATTATCAGATTTGCCAGTTGGGTGGTGACTATTCTCCCACTTCCTCCACCTTCAGACAGACCTACACATGAGGATAGGGATAATTTGAAACTTTTGATTTTTTTTGCTACACAAATAGGATTATACACTACATATCCTCATTATAAATTGCTTTCCTTCACTTAATAATTTATTATAAGTCTGCTTCCAGATGGATATAATTAGTTCTAACTTAGTCTTCTTAAATAGCTGTCTAATGCTGCCTGGAAGAAAGAGCTGCTGCACGCTGGATTTCCAAACATCATCAATTTTGAGAGTTAATAATGGTTGTTGATTTATTTTTGGAGGGAAGTGAAATGTTAACTACACCAATTTGTGTAAAGAAACATGCGACTTTACATGAGGGAAAGAACGTGTCTTTGAAGGTAGAGCCATCTTGAAAGTCCAGTGTGACAAGAAGTACATTGATCTGAGGTGGAAATGAAGTCAGTTTCCACTGGGGAAACTGAGGTCCTGCTAGGTCTTGGTGCAGGAGCTCCTCACTGTGCAGGCCTTCTCTTGAGGGAGCGGACTGGCCCTTCACTGGCACCAGGCGTCTCTCCTGGGTTGCCCTCTGCACGCACAGTTGTCTTGCCACCTCTCGGGTCTGGCTCGGGAAGGGGTACGGACGGCGCTGCAGGCATTAGCATGCAGGTCACGCAGCCTCACTTTGTTCTCTTGGCTGAGGTCAGATGGAATAAATCAATCAGCCTTCGCATTCAAAGTCCTTCAATGTGTCCTGGAGCCTTCCAGGCCATGTGTGCTCTGGCCCAGCTTTGAGTTGCCTGTGAGAGTCTGCAGGAACAAACAGAACCAAAGAGCTCCCTGGGGCAATAAACAGCTGCTCCCAGGAACCCTTCTACTCTGGGGGTTCTCTGTGTTCCTGGGGCATTCGTGTCTTGGGTGAGAGCAGCCAGCTCAGATACTTGGAGATTTAAAAACATGCAATGGGAATAGAGATTCCACTTCAAATCTTTTGCTCTCCCAAAACCATGTCATATGCTCACCACACAGAACTTCATCTTGAATTTTATAAACAGGACACTGGTCTCAGAGAGTCCACAATTACCCATTAGGCCATGACGCAGCACAAAGGTGAACTACTTCCATTAGCCAAACAGCCTGAAGGGCAATCCTTGAAGTTCCCTGTAGGTGTCCCGGCCTCCCAAGTCCAATTGTGCTGCCAGTGTACCCTTTTCAGGCCTCTGAATCCAAAAGCCAGACCCAAGTTTGGTCTTGAATGACACAGTTCAATAGATCCACAATGACTTAAAGAAGCCCTCCAAGTCTCAGTCCAAGTTTCAGTCTGCCCAAGCCCAACTAGGTTGGCAAGCACAGTATCTTTTAAGCTTGTTTATACCTTCTGATCAGAATGACAAAGTTTTGACAGAATCAAAATCAAGCCCGAATGCTTACCCAGTCCTTTTACTTGATGCACGAGGAAGGAGGATGGTGGATACGTCATACAGATAGGTGTTAAGTGTTGGGGGTGAGTGACAGGTGGCATGGTGGAAGAGTAACAGCAGTGACTCCAGGGTGGAATATGGCAGGTTTTGTAAAACACGGCTCCTGGGCCAAGGTGGTCCTTAGCCAATTTCTGTAAATGAATCTATACGGTAGCAGAAGCACCTCCATCACGCAGGACTGTCTTCTGCTGATTTTGCTCTGCAACAGGATAGTCTCCATAGAGACTATACAACCCTCAACATCTAAAATAGTCTTCACATAAAAAAATATTTTCTGATGCCTGGGAAAGACAGAGGCACATAGGCAGACGTGTGGCCTCAGTTCTGGACAGCTGTGATAGACAGTGTCACCAAGAAATGATTTATTATTACATTGCATGTATGAAAACAAGGAGGAAAAAAAAACATTTACATTTTCCTGAAATGGGCATGACTGTTCACAAGTAGACCTATTGTGCTAACCTCCACCCGAATTTTCTTCGTTGCATCAGATGCAAAGGGTTAGACAGGACAACAGAGACAGGCTGGGTAAAGGAATGGCAGAAATGGCAGGATGTGTGTATCTTAGTCTAGGAGGTGGGAAGCAGGTTGTCCTCAAGAGAAAAGGCTCTCCCAAGAGGCTACTAAGAAGAATAGCATATAGCACCAGGTTTCATGCACAAGAGATTTGGAGTGGTATGAGGAGCCAGGCTTCCCCTAGAACTCTCCAATGAGAACGGCTCAGAAGTCCTGGGAGCATTCCCATTTTCATGAGTCACTGTGGCCTTCAGGTAGCCTTCATGAAGATACTCTGGGCTAGTTTAATCATGGATATAATTTTGTATTGAGCACCATTAGCCCTATAAGAGATGAATGAGGCTTAGTGTGGTAAAGCTTAATCCAGATCTATTTGATTCGAGTCCACACGACTGCTCAACTATACTTCCTGGGGCCAGAGGTTCACTTTATACAACCTTAATAAAAAGTGACATGGCCACCTGACCAGTCACAGAAGGCCCGTGGAACATTTCAGCATAGTAAAGAAGGCTCATTTCAGTCACTGGAAGCCTACTTTGGCCAACGGTAGGGCATTTATACATTCAAAGAGCCAATTACAATCCCCATTAGGGAAGTTCCCAGCACTAGCTATTGGTGACCTTCATTGCTGTCCAGCTTGTATGGCAGTTTTATTATTCTGTGCATAAAGAGAATTGAGAAAATTGAGAATTGAGGCCTGAACCTCAGCATTAGGGAATTCAGAAAAATGAAGCATTTCACACTGGCCAAAAGGTTGTTTCAATTGGAGAGGAGAGTGCGGAGCAAGCGAGCAAGTAGCTGAGATGTGTGTGTGGCATTGCGGGTGAGGGTTGTAACGTCTACTGAAGGAAACCATGGATGTGGATTTCAGGGCATGGAGACCTGTCAACACAGCTAATCTCTAAGGATGTGGGCTGAACACACCCTCCATAGCCAAAGAAGTGCACTGTGGATATTGTGTCAGCCCCAGCAGGCCAATTTGTCCTCATATTACACAGTCTGCTGGCTCTGTTGCGAGACCCCTAGGTTGGGATCCATATCAGGCACCCCCGCCAACCCAGTGAGGGTTGACACAGCACGGCTGATAAATCAACAGAATGCAGAAGCCACAGCCGGATTAAGAAGGCCGTTTTATTTTGGTGCCCTGGACTTCAAGCAGATTAAATAATCAAAAAGGCCAGGCCATTGGGGTCATGTCTGAATGCTACAGCTGTTCACCAAGGTCTGACCAACATTCTTTATGTGGCTCGCTGTCTGAATGGGAGAGGCAGAGAAGATCCCGTGGAGGCTGACACTTTGAGAAGAAAAGACGGGCACAATCAAAAGATCCCCTTATGGAAAGGACCACAGCGGACGGAGACAAGGGAACAGGCTGCTTAAATTCCTGAAAGAAGCAACTGATTTCTGGGTTCCTTTTTTGTTTGTTTGTTTTTTCACAGTGGATGAAAGTCCATGCTGGGTTCAAGAAAAGTGAGTGGAAAGCTGGGCTCCAAGTTTGCAGTGGCCTGAGCGTGTGGATCTGTGAGCGTACACGGCGGCAAGGTGCTTGTTGGAAGAGGGCTTGCAGGATAGAGACGGAGCCATGAAAGGTGAGCAGGGATGAATTCCATTGCCCCACCCCAGAAGTCACCTGTAGAGAGAAGGAAAGGGTTCCCTCTGAGAAGTGTCTGTGAGAAATCAATTTTCAGCCTGTCTTTCTTAAAACATTGGACAGATGCAAAAAAAAAAACATCTCTCAGCGGGAAGATGGATGGGTCACCATACTGAGCAGGGGAAGACGGGGCTGGAGACAAATGTGTGGAGCTGTGGTGTGGACATGCAGTTAGTTTGTCATGGGCCATTTCATAGACAGCATGGTGCCTTGAGTTGGAGTTCATATATTATTTCCTTTGAGGAAGTGGGAGGCAAAGAACAAGCTGGCTCCCATATCAGAAAGATAAGTCTTTTGAGAGATAGTATTAAGAATTGGTTCCCTGCAGCTAATTAACACGTGTGGCTCAGGCCACGTGATGGTGTCAGGTGATTTCTAATCGAAAGACATTTGGGTTTTGAAAGAAGTCATTTAGATATCTGAAAAATTACCGAAAGAAAACAAGAGCTGCCTTCTACAGGTTGTCAGGTTTTGTGCCTCTTGGACTAAGTCAAAGCAAGCAGCATTCTCTCGGAAAGCTCCTCATTTGCCTGCCCCATGGGCAGAGTCCAGGGCATGGAGATCAAGGTGAAGTATATTTGATAGTCATGCTGTGAGGCCCAAATCAGACCAGCAAACAAATAACCTTACCTTAAAAGCCTTCATGTTGACGACATTTTCAGTTTTGAATAGCATTCTGTAGCCCTGTGAATTCCTCTACAGTTGAGCAAAGTGCCCTTGACAGATGCTTGCCATACTTAGAAATTCAAATCCCAAGGGAGAAAACAGGACAGAAACTGTAGCTTTGAAGAATGATCAAGCAGTCTTTTAAGAAAGTATAAAATTCTCTGAGCCTTAAAATGAGACCCACTCTGGATTCTGGGGAGCCCTTACCCACATTCCTACATAGCTGTAAACGTTGGGCGAGGGAGCTTTTGCAGCATCATTTGTGATAAAGAGAGAAAGAAACCCTGGCAGCTCAAATGCTCCTAAGTGAGAGATGAGTGGATACTGAACTTGACAGGGTCACACACGGAGTATGCCATCCTAACTGAAGAAATGAAAAGCTAAGTACCCACTTAGATATACACTTTTTACTAAACAGAACAGGTTGCAAGATAGGATGCACTTATTACTATATTTATGTAGGTTTTTTTTTAAAAAAAAACCTGTGTCCTTGAGAAATGATTTAGCCTCTCTATACCCTGCTTCCTTCCTTTAAAATGTTGAAGGCAAATAACCTTGTTGGTAAGGTCGTTAGGATGGATTCACATCTACAAAGCAATAGGAGTGGTCCCTGTAGAGAAATGCATGCCTTTGGTCATTTGCTACTGTCCTTATTAACTGCTGCATTTTATAAAACTCCGTGAAGCAATTTCCTATCTCAGCGATCACCTCTATCAATTATGGAAATATAAATCAGAAGGAATGCCTAACAGTCTCACTCCAAACCCATGCCAAAGACAAGCTCCCAGTACGGCACGGCTCTGGAGGCGTTAGGTCTTGGCGTAAGTGAAGACACCAAGCACCCAGTGCATGACAGCACCTTTGCAATCCATGGATTTTAGCTCGGTGGCAGAGCGCGCTTGACAAGCAAGCTCAAGACCCTGGCTTTAGTCCTCAGGTTCGGGCAGGGGAATCCTTAGATAACGCTGAAGATCTCAAAACAGCGTTCAGATAATAAGCTGTATCCCCATTTTAACTCAAACTGGAAATGTTGTGAACATTTCAGCTCTGCTATCCTTTATCTGGATAATATGAGTAGGCTGGGGCTGAGGCTCAACAGTAGAGTACTTGCCTAGCGTACACAGAGTGTGACCCCTAGTGCCACGAAAACTGGGTATGGAGGCACATACCTGTAATCCCAGCATGGTAACTGTCACTTTGAACATGTCTGAAGACATAAACTAGGTAAGTCTTTGAAGGGGCTTTGCTGAGGAAAAGCAGAACTTGATCCCTGATCAGAAGACAGCTGTCTGCCCCATGAAACTCTGCACTTCCCAGTGAAAAGCAAGAAGGTGGTCGAAGTCTGATAACCTGTAAGTGGCTGGCACACGTTACAGGAATGAAGACTATATAATTTCTAATGCTTTTTGGCAATTTTTAAACTCTTCATATAAAAGAAAAGGTAGCAGAGACAATCATCATAGATGTGGTTATACCTGCAAGGATAGACAGTCTCTTTTAGGGCATACCCCAGCCAGTACAGACACCAGAAGCCACATTTGGTAATTTAAGTCTAAATAAATTAAAACCAAGTAAAAATTAAGAGTCAGTCCTTTGGTTGCAGCAGTAACATTCTGGGAGCTCACAACTGCAGGTGGCTCGTGGCAGCCATGTTGGAGGGCAGACACAGAACATGTCTACCACCATACAGAGCTCAATTAGACTTCCCTCCTCTGGAGCGTTCCTTTCAGAGATCTGAGTACAAGATCCCCAGTCAGCTTTCTACCCATCATAAGCCACGGACTTGGCTCTGTGTAACAGTTTCCCATCACGTGCCCCAGAATGACTTTCCCCTCCCCATTTCACGTGCTATCCATCTTACATAATCTGATGACCAGGTCACCGCAGAAGTCTGTGCTCCAAGGCTGCTGACAATGGCAGCTCCAAGTTCACTGTAAGGACTGGCCTGGATGTCCTCAGTCCCATTCTGCTGAGCAAGGGAGGAACAGGACTTCCTTTCTAGGCGGGTGGAAGGCACTACTGGCTCAGGACCACACTGCCTGTGAGTTCCCTGGATGATGATCTTTTCTCATACACTGGCCTCAATCCCACCTTCTCCTCTTTCTTTAGGTGTTCTGCTGCTGTTTTCCAGTGTGAGTATCCTGCTCCCAGGTGTGGGCAGCTGCCCCAACAAATGTTCATGTTACCCATCTTCGAACTCTGTGGACTGCAGTGGTCAGGGGCTGGCCAATATCCCTCCTGATCTGCCTCCATGGACACTAACACTGCTCTTACAAGATAACCAGATCCACTGGCTTCCTGCTCTTGCATTTAGGTCTGTGCCATTGCTCACCACCTTAAATTTATCTAACAACTCTCTTTCACATCTAGCTTCAGAGGCTTTCTACGGACTTCGGCACTTGCAGGTTTTAAACCTAACCCAAAATTCCCTGCTTTTCCTGGAAAGCAGCCTTGTCCATGCCCTGCCTGGGCTCAGGGAGCTGGATCTGTCATCCAACAACCTCAGCCTCCTCCCCACATCCCTGAGCAAGCCTTGGGAGAACCTGACCATGTTTGCCGTGCAGCAAAACCACCTTCTTCATGGGGATCGCGCACTTCTAGAGGCCATGCCCAAGGTGAAGCTGGTACTTCTTAAGGGCAATCCCTGGAAATGTGACTGTCACTTGCTGGGTCTGAAACTCTGGCTGGAGAGATTTACCTTCGAAGGTCAGTAATGTCTCTTTGGAATGCCTTTCTGCATATCACCCAGCCTTAGGTGGCCTCTTCTATCCTCAGCATTTCAAGAGGTGAGGGGATGGTGCAAGGGGCAGCTGTAGGCTTTTGCACATCTTCACATGGATGTCGTGTCAACCTGAGGATGTGACAAGGAGTGAATGCCTGCTGGAGTGTGGAGGAAGTTTCCATGTGGGTGTGTATGCTCATCGCAGTGTGAATGCAGACAACATGGTCTTTTATCTGGGAACTATGCACCAAAGCATTCTCAGCTTTAATTTCCAAGTGTGATCTGGTTGGGGATGTGGCTCTCACCCTTAGGACAGCTTCCCTCTCTTTCCACTTCTACCCAGTGACGGCCGTAAATCTTATCAAATACTGGAATTGGGTCCTGAAGGCTCCCCTCTCTAAAGTTACTCTTTCTTTAGTCAGAAGCTCAAATCTAAGCCAAAGAACCCAGAGTACTAGAGAGAGTAAACATTTGAAATCACTCAGGGATTGATCAACTAGATCAAGGGCCAAATTCTGCCCATGGGTTTCTGTTTATAGATAAGGCTTTATTTGAACACAGCCATGTCGTGTCATAATATACTGAGTAGATATTCCACACTATGGGGCAAGGGGGAGAGGTTGTGACAAGACCATATAGAGCTCCTACAGTCTTTGCGATCTGAACCTTGAGAGAAAAGCTTGACAACCACCGGCCTAAGGCCACCCAGGAAAAGTTCAGTGAAAGCAGAAAGCACAGTTGGTGGGCTTTCGCCTTATATTATTTCCCGTACTCCGTGCTGCTTCTCCGAACACCGTTCATTTATTCCTCTCCTTGAATACCCTTCATGGACCAGGCACTACTCTAGACCCAGAGAGGAAGGCAGTGAATAGGAAATCCTCGTTGTGAAGGCCACATCGGAAGGGTTAAGATAGATATTATAGAAGATAATAAACAAAGGGATGGGTTCAGAGGCCAACGCTAAGACAGTGCAGCAGGGCGAGTGTCAAGTTGGAAGGGGATGTGCCCCAGCTTAAATAGGATATGAAAGCATCCCAAGAAACTGACATGTGTTAGAATGAGAACCGTGAGAAGAAGGAGCAGAACACAGCTGCCAGGGCGGGAGTAGGGCCCGCACTAAGGACCTGGGGAGGGAGGTGGCCTAGCTTGGTGAGACATGGAGGGGGACAGTGAGTCAGTGGGCGGAGGTAAGGCACAGCACATTTTGGGTGCCTGCCCAGGCCCTAAAACATGTGCAGAGCAGGTGCCCTGTCTGGATTTTATTCTAAGGGTGGTGGGAAGGTCTGAGCAATTCCTGTCTGGGGAACAGCATGATCTGACCATTGTGTAAAATGCCACTCTGCTGACTCTTAGAGGGCAGAGCAAAGGCTGTTGAAGAGGAGCCAGGGGGACGAAGGGGTAGGTGATCTCAGTAGATGAGGGAAGAAATGGCAGCGGCCTGAACCAGGGCTGTAACAAGTGATCGGCATTTGGAACAGTGAAGTGGAAGGAACTGCTGAGAGGGTGGAGAGGGCGATGGATTGGGAGAAGCAGAGAGCAATCGTGGAAGACTCTTTTGTGCTTTACTCTGCGTAGCAACTACATGAATGGTGATGTCTCTAGCAGATAGGGAACAGGGACAGTGAAAGGGTCTGGGGAGGTACTCAGTGGAAGATTCAGGAAAGGATTGTGTTTGAAATACTCATAAGCTTTGTGGGGTGTGTGTGTGTGTGTATGTCTTTGTTGGTGATCGTTTGCTTGAACCCATTGCTTAGGAAGACCTGAGAGCTGCAGACATCAATTAGAGATAAAAGCAGCATCTGGAGGCATGACCTGCATATGGTAGAAGCTCAAACTTGCAACATCAAATTTGGAAGCTTCTCAATAGTCTAAAAGCAATCAATACATCTCCAACCAGCCAACCTTGAAGCTAGCCCACAGTGGCAACCATATAACTTACTAACATCCTCTGACAAGTCAAAAAGAAAATCAAGCATGCCTGGAGGTGAGGTGGCTTTCTGGATTAAATCATAGGCATAAAACAGGCCATCCAAGAAAGAGAGTCTTCATCAAAGAACATTTCCCAGAGGAAAAACAATATGTAGTTTCCAGACCTAGGACATCCAAGGTGATGCAGACAGGGATGGCATTCTCTTATGCAGCCGCAAACCTGGACCACAGTATCTTTCCTTAGCCCTCAGTACTACCAAGTGGAAGCTGACAGTACTAAGGCTCGTTTTGGTCCCTGGATCTAACAGTGCAATTTAACTTTCCATTATGGCAATGTTTCTCAAGCACAGATAGTGGCTTTTTTTTCAGAGGAAGGTAAAATCAGTTCAGTATACCAGGACCTTGTGTCCCGGCATACAGAAAAGAAAAATACTAACTAGATACTGAACATGGGAAACAGCCTGCTTAGACGTACACTGCTTAAAACTAAGCTAAGGGGGCAGGTGATAGTCTAGCTCTCCATAAATAAAAGCAAACACTGAAGGTGTTAGTCAAAGCAAGGTGATTAAAATTGCAGACTACCTTACTTCAGTCATATGTGCTGAAGTCTATTGCTTACCTGTGCCACAGTCGAAGGGAATTAAGACTGAGGTCTGCATTCCATGCAACCATTTGGGAACATAAGCCTCCTCTGGATTGCGATGCTGCTAACTTCATCACATGATGTCTAAGGGCACCAAACAGCACAGCACACAGAGGACTATCTTGGTGATTTTGTGCCCTGGAAGTAACTTTCTTGCTTCCACTGGGTAAAACTCAGTCATATGGCCCTAAAGTGACACCCAAAAGAATAAAAAAACCTAGCATCCCATGGGCCTAAGTACAAACAGATTTGCTTCAGTCAATGTAGAATAGTCCCCTTGACCCAAACATCCACACAGAATGCAAGATGATCATCCTTTATTCGTGTGTGAACCCACACTTTCATGATCATGAATAACTCTAAAGTAGGTGCAAGGCGTAGCAGTACTATGCTGAACACTTAACACGATTTATCCATCTGAGTCCTTAGAACAATCTGGAAAAGCAGCATACATTATTATTCCTCTCCCATTTTCAGGAGTGCAAGCAGAGGCTCAGACTGAGGAAGAAACTTTCAAGGATGGCTAAGTTATATACTGACCTAAGATTTGAACCCAGCTTCCCCCAAGATGGAGGTGAAATGCTATCAATGTCTGGTGGGGACAGTGGAGGCTGGGGGTTGGAGCTTCTTACTCTGTCAGCTTTTCCAAGTCGAAAAGGGAGAGGGACCCTCATGCTGGAGTCCGCAGTTTTGCCTCTGGGGTTATGGTCACTGAGATGGAGGTGGAGGTGGGGGAGGGTCCTGGTTAAGGACACAGCTGCACAGGAGCCTACCGAGGCAGGGCCAGACACAGGCCCTGCCTTTCTGTCATGTCCAGGAATTCGTTTCAGGCCTGTCCTTTGCTCTGAGTCTCAGTGCTGTGGATTTGAACACAGTTCGAGTGGGAAGTGGATCTAGAGAAAGACTGTGTAGTGAATACACAGTGCACCACAGCCTGGGCGAGCATCAGCCAGTGAAGTTGCCTGGCTTGGCCTTCAGGGTTGTCCTGGTGGAAGCCTCCCTGTGCTTTGGTGGGAGTTAACACCTTTACTCCTCGTTTTCTGTCTCTATGGCCTTCTTCCTTCACACACAGCCTAGTCAGGACGACAATACCATGTGCAAAGGGAGGTAAGATCCTGCAGAGGCAGAGCCCTTCTCCTCAGCCCAGCTGGGTGGGGCCCTTGGCTCAGCTGGAGCGACCACCTGGGCTCTCTAGCTTCATGAACGCCAGTGGCTCCAGAAATTCCTCTTTGATCTTCTTGCTTTAAAGCCAGGACTCATGCCTTAAGGGATAGCTAAAGAAGACAGGAAGAGCCCAAGATCGTCTGATCCTGTGGCATTCAGTTTATATCAACAGCAGCGGAAACTGTCTGTCACCAACCCTGATGTTTCTGGGCCACATGACAGCTCCTGTGAAGTGACCCTATCTACTTACAGGACACTTAGGACATGACTTAAGGTGATTAGACAGGACGGATGGACATACAACTCTCAAGCTCTGAATGGCACGTGCCAGTAAACATTGAAGTGACAACCATTATACGTGCCTTTCCGGCGTTAACTTAAAAATCTCCCTATGATGTACATCAAGAGTCTGCAACCTGACTTTGCTAAGGGAGAATACCACTCTCCCCTGGCGGGTTTTTAAGGCAGCCTGAGAGAAACAAGCCGCAGGTCCTACGGGTCCTGCCCGGTCAAATAGGCTTTTGTCCACTGCCCAGTCCCAAGACACATCAGAGAGAAGGAGGTAGAGAGAGGGGAGTGTACTGGGGGGAGGGGTGGTTACCCACTCATGCTCTGTGTGAATTCAAAAAGAATTCCCTATTAGAGTGGAGAATGAGGACTTTAATCTGTCAAGTCAGACACAAGTAGGAAGTTCTGATGGCAGAAAATTTTCAAGAAGTTCATTCTAGTCAAGTTAAATAGTGTAGCAGTGGTTACATAGGCCAGGATGAAGAGGCTGAGTCCGGCGCTCCAGAGAAGAATACCTGACTACCACAGGCACCCCAAGGAACCAGTTACCTTACAGAGACCAAAACCCACGTTTAATAACTCCTTGGAACATTTGGCACTCAAAGTAGTAAACTGTCAGTAGAGACACTGGGTCTTTGTAATTAACATACAAATCACAACAATGGGCATTTGTTTTATGCTTTCTTTGATTTCCAAGGAGAATCTGGCAGGAAAGGTTCCTTGTGTGGTGGAGCGTGGGCGGGAAGAGTGCTGAAGGCCACCATGCCTTGGATGTTGGGGGCCCTCAGAATCCCTGTCAGCATGTACCCTGTGGTCTCCTCAGCCTTTATATAATATTAAGGAAACTTGGTTTCTAATAAATTCTCAGCCATAAGTAACTGTCTATTTAGTTTGTGGCATTTTAGCACTCAGACAACTTAACAAATCCCGATATCATAACGTCATTAAATTATTTGATTTCAGAAAAGCAAAATGAGACTCAATAAATTCTATCTGCTGAGTCATCGCAGGCTGAGGGCTTTGGGCTGCTGTCACCTCAATGCTCTATCATCGCCCTTTGCTTTCTTG
Organism: Cricetomys ansorgei; assembly: GCA_026225945.1. Taxonomy (NCBI): domain Eukaryota; kingdom Metazoa; phylum Chordata; class Mammalia; order Rodentia; family Nesomyidae; genus Cricetomys; species Cricetomys ansorgei. The sequence continues at coordinate 17,567,833 of JAMJFZ010001133.1, forward strand.
AAGGGGGAGTCACAGATGGCGCCATCTGCAGGCTGCCTGAACCCTGGCAGGGGAAGGATCTCCTCTCCATTCCCCATGAGCTGTATCAGCCCTGTCCTCTGCCTTCTCCAGATCCAGCACCCTCACCAGTTGTGCAGCCTGGTTCTGCCCCTCAAGAGGCTCAGATGTCTCCTGAGAATAACTCGGGATACCAAAATCCCTTGGCGTGTGAGACCAAACCCAAACCAAAGCCAGTCAACCTGCGCCACGCTGTGGCGACTGTGGTCATCACTGGGGTGGCGTGTGGGATCGTGTGTCTCATGATGCTGGCAGCTGCTATCTACGGCTGCACCTATGCAGCTATCACAGCCCGGCACCACAGGAGACCCTTGGAGTCAACCAGTGAGTCTGAGAAGACGGGAAGCAAGGAGCTAGTGGCCAGTTCACCAGCCTGAGAGCCTTCATGTCAAAGTCCTCCTTGACTACTAAGGGCAAGAAGAACTGTCTGATTGGGCCTAATGAGTTCACTGGCCCTGTCCCATGTTTTGTCTTCCAAAACAACAAAGAAAAAACATGTGTCTGTTAAAAAAAAAAAAAAGTGCCCAATGGCAAGAAATTCACGGTGCAGCTTTGAAACACCACAGATAAGATGCTCATACCTTGCAACTGAGAAGTTACGACAATGAGTCTATTGTGGGAACATGAAGAAGGGAGAGAGCACCTCTTTTAGGTTCCTTTCTCTGGGTTAAGCTGTTTCTGCAGAGCAAGAAGAATGCCAACACGTATGCATGTGTGCCAACAGGCATTCTTGGGGGCCAGCAGTTGGAGCGCTCTGGAAGAGGCCAGTGATCTCACCCGAGGGGTAGTGGATGCCTCTCTAATTCAAGTTCATGCTAGATTGGTAGGACTTTTATATGTTGTGTATGTTACATATTTAGTGGAAATGTCTGTTGGTTGAGAATTTCATAGCTGGCCACAAGAGTCAGATTATATTTAATTTTCTAAATCAGAAAACCATTTGGAGCTTTCTAAACTTCAGGAGAAGACAAGGGCTCCATGTCTGGATAATGGGACTCAGGCCTGGAGCCTGGGTAACTTTTTGATGTGAAGGAACACAGAGAGAATGGCGAACCAGAACACAGGGCAGATATCACCAAAGGCCATATCCACCAACCAACTGGAACCTTACCCTAGAACTCTTGCAGAAGGGACGAATTTAGGTTAAGCTGAACAGCGGTTGTGTCTCTGCATCTGCATACACAGTGCACGGAGGGCATGGATTTGTACAGCTACACCCACACATAAACACCCTCGGAGCAATCAGCTTACCCACTAATGAAATGCAGCCGTGTCGGGTGGGAGCCAGTAGCTGTTGATCACCACCCAGATTGTATGCACAACACTCTGGGACAGGAAGTAAGAAGGAAGTTTGAAGGGGAATGGGTGTTACTGGGGGACTTGAGATACTTGGTGGCAGACATCCTGGCTAGTGCTGAAGCATGGCTTTAAAAGGTTCAGGTATGGCTTGCTAAGTCCACAGACTTGGTCCCGGAGAGTTGCATGCAAAGTGAATTTTTGTAAATTGAATCATCATTTTAATGCAGCAGGGGAGCTCACTATTTAAAGGAACCTTTCATGGAATCTTTTCTGTAATGGAAATAATTGGCTCCAGATTGATGCATTTTTCAAATTTGCATTTCTATGCTAGGGTTTCTTAAAGTGAAATATACGTATACCTACCCTTTCAGTTTATACTACAGTCACTTTTTAATATTATAACTGTTTTGCACAGGAAGAGAGCACAGAGGAGTTAAAGACATGTTAAAAGCAGAAAATGACAAATATGGGGCAAGCTGTTCCTCTAGAGCCCATGACAGACATTGCTAATCAATCCCAGTACTCTTCCCAGCTGAGCCTCAAATACACCACAGATGGTTTCTTAAGACAGCACTATAGGCAACCAGAACTAATCAATTGGAGTTGGTTCAAAGGATAAAGCACATTTGCCATTCAGGGTACTGGCTCTACTTCACCCCTCAAGGCCATGTAAAAATTGGTTTGGATCCCTAGTCAGTAGTCTACTCCCAAACTGGAAAGCAAACAAAACATGCACATGTTGTGATGGACGGATGGACAGCAAGCTATAAGCAGTGTAAGCCTTGTACACCAGTGGGCTAAGGGCTAGACTGTTTTTGGAGCATCAATTTACCTAGATAGTTTTCTTGGAAGAAGTTTTAAAAGTTTAAAAAGAAGTTTAAATTTACACTTTTGTAAATATCAAAATAAGACTTGATACATAGTTAAAAGTCACAATGTATGTATGAATGGAAAGTCAGAGTGAAATTCATTTGTATGTGTAATTAATAGATATTAGTAATTACAATATGAAAAAGAACAGAGCAGAAAGAATTTGCAGGAAGGCCGATGGCTGCATGGGCTATGACCTGCCATGATGCCTTCTCTCTATTGTGAAAAAGTGGCTCAGTTCAACTCTGTGACTCAGTTCCTACCCTAAGGATGTAGCAACTACTTTCAAGCTGAAAAAAGCATTTCTTTCTGTGGTCCTAACTATGACTTTTTTTTTTTTTTTGGTCAAGAATGCAATGTGAGAGGAAATTGAGAAGGTTCCTTTATCCTTCATCTCAACATAACCAAATATTTTCCAAGCTCACACTGTTAGCAGGCATGGTGCAAACTGTTCTCACGAGAATTCCACATAGAATTCTGACACCCACCCCGTGGATACTCGAGCAGCTATCACACACCCTAAGAACTCCCAGGGCCAACCCTAACAAGCATTCTAAGGCTGCAAGTGTACTGTGCCTGTCAGCGGTTTGGCGATGCTGCAGGTCAGCCTGGTCTCTTCCCCTCAGAGATTACATGAAAGAGTTTCCAGTACACTGAACAAACCATAAATGTGGCCCAAATCCTCAATTGTCAACACTCTGGTCCTACTAGATGTCGGAGCACAGATGATAACCCAGACAAAAAGCTTCTAGCTTAATAGGTAGTCTCCTAGCAGAAGAATCTAAACGGTGCACATGTCCACCCAGGTTTCTATCACTTGCCACAGTCACCACACACAGCAGCTGGCGATGAGAATAATTGCTTACTCTGAAATGTCAACAGCTTCCAGAACAGAAAAAATATAAATCAAGTTGTTTAGATGAACAAACGCAGAGTTATCATTTGTTAATACGAGAAATGAAATGTTTTAATTGCAAAACGTGCTGCAGATGAGAGACCCAGTTTGCGGAGTACTCTGCGAGGACCACAGATTATCTCTCGCAGGCTCTGCAGCTCACGAGGGGCGATTTACAAAAGCCTCGCAGATTATACTCAGCTGTTCATTACCGCCACCCTATTCATAGATTCCCCTGTAAGAATGCCCTTCCATCACAGTGCCAGACTGGAGGAGGAGATGCTAAGGCCAAAAATCGTGTTTAGTGTTGAGTGTCTCAGAGAAAGTCGTCGGAAAGGTCACGATTCCATTAAAGTTAGCGTAACACTGTGGCGGTCGGCAGGTGATTCTTGCTGGGCAGAGACCTGAGATCACAGGGCTGCAGCTGTCTGTAATGCAGTGCTCAGGAAAGGCATGAAAACCATGCAGCGGTGAGCTAGTTTGTGAGGGACAAGAACTGCTACGGAGCCAGAAAAGCTTGCACAGTTAAGGCAGGCACCTCAGACCCTGCAGAAAGAACCTTGTTCTTAAGATGATAAAATGCCGATGGATAAAGGAGCTGTCTCACTTTGCTTTACAAAAGTAGGAAGCTGAAAGGAGATCCACACCTGGGCATCCTCATGAAGGCTCTTGGAAATCAAGTCTCATTGCTGAACTTCACTAGGAACTACTGGAAATTAAAAAAAAAAAAAAGAAAAGAAAAGACTCCTTTGTCTCAGACTCTAAATTGGTTTCCAAAGTAATCCATCTATACCCCGTATTCATAGTTATACAACAGCCATTCGAAACCTGTAGCTTCCTATGCAGAGCAGGAAATCAATGTGTCCACTGTGGTAGATCCTCTAAATGCCACTGTCAGAAACCTACAAGAGGATCCAACCTACAGACATCACTGAGATGTGGACCATCCGCAGAACTTCAGGGGCCCATTCCACTCTCCTCTTGATGGAAAAATCATCATTTTTTTTTTAATGCTCAAATTGCAACGAGGACTGAAAGAAACCTTTGTCCCACTCAGAGACTCAGCTTTATAACTTACTGGCCTGCTTTCAGATTCTTGACAGGGTTGTCTGCATCTATTTCCACTCTACACACTGAATGTTCAGAATCCCCTGGATGGATAGACTGTCACCCAACCTCACAGGTCCATAGAGAAGACCCAGAAAACAACAGAGGAATCGGCAAAAGCCCGAAGAACAGTACAGGTAGGCCTGGAAAGTTTCACAACAGTTGCCGGTGGCCTCCTTGTCCATCAAAGGCATTGCTAATAGACCACAGCAAACTTATCAGCTGATAGCAGGCCAGGCCTCAGAATCATTTTAAATCTGTTTCCCAGGTGCCCACAATGGATCAACTGGAGTTGACATAGGGGATTAAAGCTATTTGCTACTTTGATATAGTTCAGTGCCTTTATTTTACAGATAGGGACTAAAAGCATGGAAACAGAAAGAAACTTTCCAAAAGTCACACACACAGTTCATTGTGTGCCTGATAAACCCAGTTGCAGAAGCATGCAGTTAGCATGAATAACACAGACTAATCTCCCATTACCGTGTGTTCCGTGTACAGTCGGCCACACTCTCCAGACTATGACGTCATTGTTAATCACTTAAAGACAATTATACCACCGCCACCCACATTCAGCTGAGCTCGGTGCTGGCTACTTTATGTCGGCTTGACACAAGCGAGAGTCATTCGGGAAGGCGAAAATTCAAATGATGAAATGCCCCAATTAGGGTTGGCCTGTGGGCATTTTCTTAACTGTTGACCAAGGTGGGAGTGTTTCAGCTTCCAGACTCCTGCCTTGAGCTCCTGCCCTGATTTCCTCCCAGGAAAAACTATTGTAGAACTGCTAGCTGAAATTAACGCATTCCTCCCCAAACTGCTTTTGGTCATGGAGTTTTATTACAAAACTAGAAACCTAACTAAGGCAAACACCTAATTTCATGCCAGGTGTCTTCTAAGCAGAGCAACCAACTTTCTATCCGCCTTATAATGAAAACCGTGAGCGTTTACCGCTACATGGCACACGGTCCTAGGAAGCAAATATGTCTAAGTTTATCTCACCAGTAAATGATGGAATACAAATCCAAATACAAGTTGTGCTGGCTAGTTTTATGTCAACTTAACACAAGCTAGTTATCTGAAAGAAAATACCCCATAAGATATGGCAGTAGGGCATTTTCTTAATTAGTGGTTGATGGGGAAGGGACCAGCCCATTGTGGGTTGTGCCATCCCTGGGCTGCTGGTCCTTGGTTCTATAAGAAAGGAGGCTGAGCAAGCGATGAGGAGCAAACCAGTAAGCAGCACTCCTCCATGGCCTCTGTGTCAGCTCCTGCCTCCAGTTTCTCGACCTGCTTGAGTTCCTGTCCTGACTTCCTTCAGTGATGGACTACAATGTGGAAGTGTAAACCAAATAAGCCCTTTCCTCCCCAACTTAATTTTTGGTCATAATATTTCATTTTAGAAATAGAAACCCTAAGATATGTCTTCCCCCAAACCTAAGTGCTTTCGACACTGAACACATCTTTTTTGTTGTTTATTTGTCTTGAGTTTTTAAATTTTTAAATTAACAGCCTTTGCTCTCACACGGAATGTGTTTTGTTACGACACGCGTACGCCACTGGAGTTTGCTGATATTCATCCCCTGTACTCTGGACCTCTCTCCCCACTCCTGCTGGTTCCCTTCCTCTTTCCAATAGTTCTCTCTTTATGTTTCATATGTATATATGTGTGCCTGAATGTACGTTGAACCTAGATTTTCCACATGAAAGAAGCATGCTATTTATCTTCCTCCTTGTCCTGTCTTAATCCCCTTACCCTTTTTCGCTAATACAGGATCTATGCTAAAGATCTGAGCTTTCGCCTCTGGCTAAATTGGGAGGTCAACAGAGTTTTGGAGGAAAGAGATACACGGCATTATCTGTCTTGTGGCTGTGGCTCCCGATCAGCCGAGACAAAAAGGGTAAAAGGTTCCAAGAAGTCAGGAGAAGCAGGAGAAAAACCCCTGTAACTCTCCCGGGCAGAGCTGAAGGCAGGCTGTGCAAGTGAGGAGATGTTACCCACCATTTAAAAAGAACGGATGGAGTGGTAAGTTGGGTGGGAAGAAAAGAGGACGAAATGGCTTGCCACTGCTGCGAAGCCCCGCAAGCTGGGCTGGATCCCTGGGACTCACGTGGGGAAAGAGGCTGTCCTCTGACTGCCACATGAATGTTGGAGCATACACGCTGCCCCAGACATAATTAAATAAATAAATGCAGTTTTAAGAAGGGATGGCTTCAGGATTCTGATTCAAGACAACTGCAAAAAATAATGAAGACAGCCTATTTGAGAGAACTAGAAATCAGATCATAAGGAATTCTTATTTTTAGGTGTGACAACATGTTATCTAAGGACACAAAGAAGTCTCTACCCTTTAAAACACACACACACACACACACATGTAATTATGGAAAATTAGGATATGACAAAAATTTGTTTAAAATAAAGTAGGAGGTGCAGCAGGGAATAACTGAAGGGCAGCCAACCCGGGCAGGTCTGGCTGGGATCATCACCAGCATCTGGATGGTGCTCAAAACCCTGATGGCAGAGAGGACGCAGATGGAGAACTCTGGATTCCCTGACATTTACAAGCTAGACATGAGTGAGTCAGCCTGGGAAAACCAGAAACTTGAAGAGCGAGGGAGGGGAGGCACCGAGAAGGCACAGCGCGAGAACAAAGGACATCTGAGAGGGTCGATTTGGGGTGCTCTAATGCGGAGACGGCTGTGACATCGCTGGGAAATGTTTTCTGTGAACAAAACCTGACTGCTGTGGGTTGTGGAAAGAACTGGAAGAGCATGAGAGAGGAATGTACAGCATAAAAGGACTAGTGATGTGTGTGTGTGTGTGTGTGTGTGTGTGTGTGTGTGTGTGTGTGTGTGTGTTAACCTGTAACCAGGCAAGGCTTCCAGTGGTGGGACTAGGACACCATTGCAGCCACAAGACCTTTGACCTATAACTTATCCTCCCTAGAGGACCTGTTGGGACACTGGAAAGGCAGAACCATGCCAAAAGAGAGAGCCCATGCCTGATACTGCAGGACAGGACAGGAACTAGAGGCTGGATAGCCTGGAGATGATTTCTAATGATATCCTGCTCTGCTCACACATCCATTGGTGCCTAGCCCAATCCTCATCAGAGAGGCTTCCTCTGCAGCTGATGGGATCAGGTGCAGACGCCCAGGACCAAATATTGTACAGAGCTCCAGGAAACCTGTAGAAGAGTTAGAGGAGGGATGGTGGGGACCAGAAGGGTCAAAGACACCAGGAGAACAAGCCCAGTGGAGTCAACTGACTGCCACTCTTAGGGGATCATGCAGACGGCTGAGGCAGACACAGAACCTGCAGGGTCCCCTAAATATATCTTATGGCTATCTGGCTTGGTGTTCTTGCAAAACTTCTACAAGCTGGAGTGTGTGTGTGTTGGGGGGGGGTGTCTCTCTGACCCTTTTACCTGCCCATGGGACACTTTTCCTCCTGCTGGGTTGCCTAGTCCACCATGGATATAGGGATTAGCGCCCCGCCTTGCTCTATCTTGTCATGCCCTGTTTTGAAAGGTAACCCTGAAAGGACTGCCCTTTCCTGAGGAGAAGCCAGGCAGGGGTGGGGGAGAATGGGGGTATAGATCTGTGGGAGAGGGGAAATGGGAAAATGAGTGGAGGGAGGGGAGGAAGGGGGTTGGGATATATTCTACGAGATAAAAAAAATAAATTTAAAAAGAAAAATAACTAAACAAATAAAACAATGCAACTGCAAAAGGATTTTGGCCTAAATCTGCCTAGCTCAGCTGAATTCAGGAAGGTGAATTCGGGAAGGTAGAAGGCTGATGGAGGGAAACCATTTAAGTGCCCATACCCTATGCTTCTACTCAGACATTTTTTTCTGATTATTATTAAGGTTATACACTCCCATCTCCCATGAGCTGGGCTATATGCAAATGCACAATTTGACCCTGAAGTGTGGGTGCAAGCCAGACAATGATTCTGACATCAACTGGGACTGACCACCCAGAAAAGATCCCAAGAACTGGCAGCAAGTGTGGCCTTTGGTAACAGAAGGCTGTGATCTATACTCTCTTTCTAGTCACACACTGTCCAAGGCTTACCCCGCTGGCGAAGGGTCCGCAGATGAAGCGTCAAAGTGTCCCTGCTTCTGCCACAGACGCTACTCACACCTGCCCTTCCCTTTCCAGGAGGAAAATTATACTTAGCCTCCTTGATGCCCTGTGCGCCTTTTCTTAGTGTGAGTACCATATATCTCATCGTAACGGAGATCAAAATTCCAAGAAAGGCCTTTGGAGGTTGTGTAGATAAAGGCAGTAAAATAAATTCCTCCATTGTTCATAAGCCTTGTTGGACAAAAGGATAGAAGGAGAGAGAGAGAGAGAGAGCACATTGAGGGGATTTCCAGCGCTGCACCAAGCATCATACGGAGCATATTGCTACAAGGTTCATGAATCAGAGTGAAGATGAAGTAAACTGTAAGTAAATTGCTTTCCCGACTGACAGCAAGAATGTGTTCTATGAGGACGCTCGGGGCATTTGGCTAGGATTCCTGTACAATCACAAACAACCAGGTACAGTGGATGGACAAATTCTGATGCACGAAACTGTTATGTCGGTATCTGTCCTCATGACCTCTAATTCTAGTGTCACCTTATCTCCACAGGAACATGATGAAATGGGTGTGCGAAGAAGCAACCTTTGTTTGGTTTTGTTTTAAACAGACCGTGTGACATTTTCATCTAATAAGAGTGCCAGCGAGCACTTTCGGAAAGAGCCAGGTAGTCAACGTTTTTGTGTTGCGGTCCGTACAGTTTCTATCCACCTTACCAGCTTTTCCATCTCGGTAGCGCAGTGTCTACAGGTCAAAGAGGTGTGGCTGCATGCCAGTGTGATTTGATTTACAAAAACAGACAGCAGAGAAGTCACAAGGTGCTTATTCCTGGATAACATAAAGAGCTCATACATCACAGCAAAAACGCAAACCATATCATTTAAATACAGGCAAAGGCTTCAAGTAGACATCTCTCTGGAAAAGATGCACCAATGGCCCAAAGGCACATGCACAGGTAGATGCTCAGCACTGGGAAGTAGGAAAATTCAAATCTACTTGTACCTATCAATGAAGTTAAAATTAAGAACATAGATAACGGTAGATATTGGTGAGGACGTGGAGAGACTGGAATCTTTATGCACGGCTGATAGAATTCTAAGCTAGAGGAACCACAATTCAAAACAGGTTTTAATTTCTGCAAAATACAAAACGAAGAGCTACGTATGGCACAACTCCACGTCTGTGTACCCACGCAAGAGAAACAGAAATATGACCTGTATATGCATGGCCATAAAAATAATATAACAGGTTAGAGTGGAAGCGATCTGAATATCCACAACTTAGAAATGGACAAGTAAAACGTGGTCACACAGTAGAATTTTATTTAGCAATAGAAAAGGTTGAAGTGCTGATTTATTATACAGTATGGTCCTGGAAAACATTACATTAAGTGAATAAAGCCAGTCACAAAGGCTCATGTGTAATTCCATTGATCTGAAATGCCTCAGAATATGTAAATCTATTGGTAAAGCACAATCGAGGTCCTAAGGATGGGGAGACGTACCAAGAAAGAGGAGCGGACATAGGCTGGGTACTTTCAGAGTATTGAAAGAGCTCTAAAATTAGACTGTATTGATACATACCCAACTCTGCCAAGTGTATGCAAGAACCACTGGGGCGTGTGTTTGAAAGGAGTGATCTTCACAGTACAAAAGGATGTCACAATAAAACTATAAGAAAAAAACTCAAAGTAAATAAAATTAGGTAGAAAACTAGAATTGGTCCTGTGGGCTGTCATTTTCCAACGTCTCTGGTCTAAGCCAGACCAGAGAGAAGTTGGTAGTAAAAATGCATGTTTTGGTGTTTTGCTCTGAAATGTTCAAACACCATAATGAAGGTCTGAAGAGAGGGATGGGTTAGCAGTTGAGAGTACTTGCTGCTCTGGCAGAGAACCCTGATTCGGTTCCCAGTAGCCACAGATGCCTTACAACTAGCTGTAGCAACAGTTCCAAAGGATCTGGTGCCCTCTTTTGGCCTCTAAGGGTCCAGAGTGTGCGCAGGGTGCACATACATATATGCAGACAAGCATTCATATCCATAAATTCTTAAAAGACGCTAGTAATAAATATAAATATACCATAATGAGATGCCCACAGGTGAAATTTCATAGAGAGTAACACTTCGAGGAAGACTCCAGCTGTAAGAAATCTAACCAAAGCACCATATACTTTGATTTACATGTTAAGACAATTTACATATGTGAAGAAAGACCCCTATTGGAGTGAGAGGTGGCAGCGCTGTGCTCACTTCTAAATATTTAATTAAACTAACTTTAAAATGCAAATCTATCAGGGATTCAGAGAGAGGTGGCCTGATTTGTTAATTCAGAGGCTGTGAGCCAGGAGAACCTGTCAGGCCCGGTGCTCTGCTGCTGAGTTTTGAGTGGATAATATGGTGGTCTTCTTGTAAAATTTCTAAAATGTCTGTAGCTCTTGAGTAGTGCCCTAGAGAGTTAACTCAGAGGATCTGATTTCTCAGGACTTGGGCTATTTTTACTTCTAGAATGGTAACCCTGAACATGCCCTCCTTACAAGCCATGCAGAGCCTCTGTTCCAATGGCCAGTCCTAACTCTGAATTCTGCTGCAGACGGTAAACACAGCATCATTTCCAACTGCATCTCTAATCCATTTTCATGAAATTTGCTGTTGTCAGTCCTACTACTTAGACTTAATTCCTTTGTGCCCCTGCATTGAATCCATCTATCTGTTTTAAAAATACCCAACACAAAAAAGTCCATCTTTTAGCTTATAATTTAGAGCAGACAGGATGTGGATTTCCGTCTCTTCCTGGGCTACCTACTCATCTGCCTGTGAGCTTTCCCTTAAGAATCTAATAATCACTCTCAAACTTTATCATTCAGATCTCTGAATGCCAACCAGAGATGAGTGTATGCAGAAGAAATCTCATCCAAATTCATTCAGATCCATGGAGAAGGGAGTTGTCTCTTTCTGTAGAGCTCTTACATAGAGCTTTGCATGCTGGGTACATCTCATCATTCAGGCTCCACTCATGTCTTTCCCTGGCTACTTCATAATAAGAGCCATCACCATCAACACATACCATACACACATGTGTATGTACATGAGTGGCTTTCTCCTCTTTGCCATTGATTGACAATCCCACGTCAACTCTTGGTCTGGCTGTTTTCTAAAGAGTATTTTCCTTCCCTCTTTCCTTCCTTCCTTCCTTCCTTTCTTCCTTCCTTCCTTCCTCCTCCCTTCTAATATCCCTCCTTCCCTTCCTCTTTCCCATCCCTGCAATAAGTAATGGTTCTCTATGCCCAGCACAGAGGGAAACTCTCCCTTGGCAGCAGTATTCCTATGGGATAAAAGAGTGATTGAATGGAGGGAGTCTACCTTGGGCAGATGTGCCCTCAGCTCTGAGCTCATTGCTGTGTCACCTAGCATCCTTCTAGTTCATTCCACATTGCCTTTTGGAGGACTTGCTCACAACTGCATCTTTAATACTGGGTACCATTGGGAATGAAATGAACCTATTGAGAGGTTTAATTATGGTGCTCATTTTAACCCAGTGTTCCTATCTCACCACTACTGACATTTTGACCCACATCATTCTTTGCTCTGGGTCAATAGGTAACTTGTGCTTTTGCATACCTGGTACCATTCTTGCCTTTCACCTAGTAAATGCCAGTAGCATCTTCTAACCAATGGTTACTCTCTTTATCTCTGTCTCTGTCTGTTTCTCTCTGTGTATGTGTGTATATGTGTTTGTTAGTGTGTTTTTGCACACACATTTGTATGGCAGATGCATGTTATTGTATGCATATATTCTTGCTTGTGGGGGCCAGAGGTCAAATTTGGATATCATTCCTCAGGCACCATCCTCCTTTTTTTTTTGAGACAGGGTCTGCCATTGGCTTGAATCTAGCTGATCAGGATATCAGGATAACATGGCAGGTCAGGGAGCCCTAGGGTTCCTCCTGTCCCTGTTTTCCCAGGAGCTGGGAGTACATGCACATGTTTAACCACATCTGGCTTTTTCATATGGGTTCTAGAGATCAAACTCATTTCCTCACACTTTACTGACTTGCACTATCTCCCTTCTCCCAATATGCATTATTTTTCCTCCTCCTCCTCCTCCTCCTCCTCCTCCTCCTCCCCCCCTCCTCCTCCCCCTCCTCCTCGCCCCCTTCTTCTTTTTGTGCAATAAAAACACTTCCTTGGCTGGGATTTCACAAACCAGAGGTTTATCCATGATAGGCTTGACCCTGAATTCCTAAGACACTGTAAACGCACTGTGAGATTCCACCAAAGGAATGAGGTCAAGTTGGATATTGCTTATAAGGTTTTGGCAACATTATTCACTCAACTTTAATGAGGGCCCATATTACACACTACACTTAGCTTAAATAGCACTTACCTGACAATAGCTAATGGTTAATGATGCTAATCAATCACTTTCCTAATTAGCTGTTTAAAATGAAATCTTCCCCTTCATTACACTGCCTTGAATTATGCAAATGAGACCACATTACCCACATTTTCAAATTTTCCTTGTGAGTGGATCTAATGCAATCCATGTCCCTTGCTAGGAGCAAGCTGGAGGGTCAGGACCTCCTTTCAATCTACTGGAATCACTGAACTTTACAGCTTAAAGGCAGTGAATTTGGGATATGTCACACCTCAATGAAGTTATTGTTTAAAAAACTTTTAGTGTAATAAATTAATGCTCTAATGTCTAAGTTTTTACGATGATCAGATTATCTACTTGCCTAACATTATTATTAGATAATAGGATTTCAATGAAGACATATCTTTTGGTTTGTAGATGTCATTAGGATGGGACAGCAAATGATTTTTCTATCCTTGAAATATTCAAATCATTTGGGATGGTGTCATTGTGATGTGGACTCAAGCTTTGCCAACGGGAATCTCTGAGCTTTAGATCTATGCACAATGCCTTTCTTATCGGCTACCAGTAGACTTGGTACTCCTAGTGACAATGAAGCCCATTTTTCTTGCATAACTTATTCTGACAACATCACTCACATATGTACCATATGTCAGCCTTTGCACTTGGACCTGGGAATGAAAAGATAACTGGGAGGGTTCTTGCTTATGGAGAGTTCACCAATATTTAAGAAGTCAAATTGAATACAATTGGGACCAACTTTTGATTTTGATATGTTAAAATGTGTATTTCAGAACAAATGCTAATAATTCTGAATTAATTGTGTATTATTTTAAAACTTCTGAAGTCTGGGTTGGATAGATTGCCCTTCTGGTAAGCTGATTGCCATGCAAGTGTGAGGACTAGAGTTTGATCCTTCAAAATCCCTGTAGAAGTTGTATGGGGGCAGTGAATCTGGGAATCTCTGGAGCAAGCTAATTAACTAACAAGCCAAAATACCAAGTCCAGGCTCAACAAAAGAGCCTACCTCAATATACACAGTAGAGAATGATCAAAGACAACATCTGGCATCAAGCTCGGTCTAGCAGGTGAGTAGGAAGATAGGACAAACAATTCAAGAAGCCCCCAGCAGGCTCCCCTTTCACCATCCAATGCCCCACCCCCCCCACCGCATGCATGCTTCATCCTCTCAGGCCATTTCTGCCCCAGCGTGGTAGAGACGGTACCTCAGAGAATGGCATCCCCCACACTATGATCTAGATAACTTGGGCATCCTGGGTTGACAAATAAGTAAGTTAGAGCTAAGTGGGTTTCTATGAGCTGGATTCAATTGATAATATTTCAGTGACGTCTGTCCACTAGTGTCTAAATACTCAGATGGCTATGGTTTGGGGAGCAGAAAGGGAAAAGCACACAATCCTTGACCTCTAGAATCTTCCAGAAAATCACTCAGCACTTTAACTCATTAGCCCTATACAGACATGGCTTTTAAAATTTTTTATTTATTATTACTGTGATGTGTGTGTCTGTGTGTGTGTGTGTGTGTGTGTGTGTGTGTGTGTGTCCAGGGATTGAACTCAGGTTATAAGGCTCGGTGGTATGTTCTTACCTGCTGATCCATCTCTCTCACCCTAGACACAACTTTAAAATCATTACTATTGTATGCATCTGGTAAGGAGGGAAGGTATGTTAATACGGAACCAGTTATTATTCATTGATAGTTGAGTGCCTGTCAAAAGCAGGAGTCCTATAGTATGTACTGAATGAATGAATGAATGAATGAAATTGAGGGTGAAAATTGGTCACTCCTACACCTCCTGGCATTTTTACATCTCTTCATATCCAGGTATTTTCTTCTTTGTTCTCTTATATTATCTTCAAAGTGAGAGTAAAGTGCAGAGCTAATAATCTCAGCTCCGTCTTAGACCTCTACTGACCCGTGACCATGAACCAAGCAAGCTACAAGATGAGTGGCAAATTCAAGCCGACCTTACATTCCAAGGTTTGTATTTCTAATCACAACAGAAAAATGGATTAGTGGCTTGACACACATAGGAGTTTTCGAGGCTCTAGGGAGACTGGGTAGGCCTTGCCATGTCTTCTATTGCCCTGGGAAAGCAATTAAGTAAACGAGGCACACTTCTGGCAGCCAGGAAGTTGGCAGCTTCCTCAAGAGGAGGCTGGGAAGCACTGTCAGAGGCCCAGAAGATGGATGGAGCCTGCTTTATACACAGAGACTGATGCACAAATGGAATCTTGCCCACTCCAACTGGTCTTTCTTCAAAGGTGTCATTGACAGATGAGTATCTAAATGTTTTTGTTTTAAAAAGAAAACAAGAAAAAGAAAGGAGAAAACCTCTTTCTACTCCCAAACTAGCACATACATCTAATGAACGTGGACAGACCAGGCCAGGCTATGCAAGAAATGGCCTTTCAAGGGGGTCCTCAGGAACTACTTTCAAAGTTGTACACCTTTTCTTTCATATAAGTTTCAACGGCACACAAGGATTTCATTGAGACCCCAAATTCCTGCCAGTCGGCTGTGTCCCATCTGCTGTCAGAGGCCTGCTAATGGGGAACAAGTCTGCTCACAAGTTCATCTTCATCTGCCAAAACAAGACCGCCTCGCCAACTAAAGAGGCCCCTTTAATTTCATAGTGGTAAACAGTATCTGACTAATTTGAGGGAAATACAGAGTGGAATGTTACAGAGCCTCATCACCCGGTGACTGACATGAGAGTTGAGGCAAAGTTCATGGAACCAGAGGGTATGCTGAAGAGATTCTGCCTCGGGAGAGAGGATCCCCTGAGGTCTCTGCCTTCATGGGGCTGCATCCACAGCAGCCTTCAAGATCAAAACCTAGTGAGGCTGTTTTATTTCTGGTCTCCCAAACAGTCCGGAAAAGAAGGTTAGTAGTCACCAACTTTAAAGGTCCAAACTAAATACCGTTCCCCGGATGACCTTGTTTCTTGGCTTTGTTCCGTAATTATCTGCTGAACATGAGGACCAGTTGATACACACTTAGAAGCAAAAGACAGGAGATGCCTTTCCTAGCTACTCAAGGTGAGCCATGCTGAGACCTGTCTGTGGTCTCTGGCCAGCTATGTCACTCAATAATAGACCAGCAAATCATCTGCAAAATGCACGCTCCCTGCTAGCTCAGATACACAGCTTCCACCCAAGGCCACATTCATTTATAACATAGTAGGCATTTGCTCACATTTGAACATACTTTTTAACTGTGGACAGAGGTAACTGGCATAGGTGCCTTTAGGAAAGACCTGGAATGCCCTTTATGATCACTGAATAAGAGACCCACAGAAAGGGTTTTAAGGAGAAAGTTTGAACCAGGTGAGACTACTTTGGCCTGACCATGTCTTTGACAGCTGTTGTCTATGACCCAAAGCCCCAGGAGATAACGTGCCTCCAGAATTAGTTGGCTGGAACAGCCCAGGGGTAAGCAAGTCTGACCTCCTTTAAGCAAAAATAAATCTCCCTGAGTTAAATGATCCCGTCTCCCACTTCCCTCAAGGAACATGAGGCATTAAGTGACAGTATTTGAAGACAGCAGCCATGGATCCTCAGAGCCTATATCTGCTGGTTGATTAATTGTAGGTCTGCCTAGTTCAAGATAAGCTGCAGGTCAAATACATAAGACTGTATTCCTTGTCACATCCAATAACCCAAGGATAACCAGAGTGGCTAGTCCCAGATCTTTCAGCCCCTGCTAACATAATTATGATGCACAGGCCCTGTTAGAAATAGAGCGGAGGTGAAAGCAGTGGTTCCCAGCCAACGAGCAAGCACTTCAGTCAGGGCTGCGCCTCAGCTCCTTTGGGCCCCCTTTCCACAGATTACCAGCGCTCGGAGGGAGACACAGCACAGATGTTCAAAGTCACTCTGAAGCACAATGTCATGAAGGAGGTTGCCCGAAAACAAATGGCTCCCCTTGCTAAACAGTCCAGATCAGGAGAGTGCTTGGCACGTATCACGCATCGGTCAAACGGCGGATCCAGGGATAACGTATTAGGGACGGACTATGTGCCAGGCATGCTCTTAAGCCTGAAGAGCAGAGCGATGGCAGACTCCAGCCCTCCAGTACAAAAGCCACTAACAACAGCCGCCAGCCAGCCTCATCGATCACTGAGACTTACATAGGATGAGAGCAGTGGAAAAGGCCTCCTTGACAACCCGAGGCCTCGCTGCAAAGTGTTTGACTTTCCCCTGTTCCCCAACCCTTCACCTGCCACGCATCCTGGTCTCTGAGAAGGCTGTATTTCAACTCAGATGTGTTAATATATAAAAACAAACCTGTAATTTCCCTGTACGTCCATCACCAACCTAATGGTACAAAAATGAGCAACCTGGAGCGTCCTACATCAAGCATTTACCTGCTGTCAGGAAATTCTCACTACATCTTTTAACTATTACTCTGGGCTCAGATTCAACAGAAACCCTGGGAAGGATTTCTGTTTTGGCATGAGACTCCATGAGCTTCTAGAACCTTAATATGAAGGAGACAACACTGAGCTGAAGAAAAAATGTTTCCATTTTTCTCCTTTTGACGCCTGCCTTTTGGGGAGTGAGTGTGCCAGGCAAAATAGAAGTCCAGAGTATATCACATTTGGAGACCCAAATCATTGTTTACCTGCCACCACGGGAGACTTCCGTTCATCCAGGAGCTGAATGGAGGTACTTGCTGTCACCACATTGCTTTTGTTGACTGTACCTATAGAAAGAAAACTCACCATAATAAAAAATGAAGAGTTCTGGGGTTCTTGGACAGAGAACCGTCATACTGGCCTGTGGCCATCCATCTGCAAAGTGTGCTGGGACACTTCCCAGAGTCCAGAGTCCCACTTCCACTGACTGTGGGAGCAACATGATAACTTGCTGCCACCTGCTCTGGGGAGAGCCCGGTCTTCATATTGAAACCACTGGCTACCATGGAGACCACAGGCTTTGTAACCTGTGGTTACGAACTCAAGTGTTTACTTGTGTCTGTGGTCTGATTTATGCTTCCTGTGTAAATAGGGCTGCATGAAATCAAATTTTGAAATTATAGTGACTGCTATAACTCTGATTGGTTGTATAAATGGTAGTTAGTCTGTAAACTTCAAATTTTAAGAACAGTTTTTCAAGCAGAACCACTCTAAAAGGGAGATAACTGGAATGAATACTTTATTCAAACTCTATTAATGTGATAACAACTTAGTGCAAGTGCTGGCTTCCTCTCAGCAAAGCCCTTCCTGTTAACTACGAAGTCAATTTCTTTCATTATGCAATCAGATTAAATGTTCAGTAAAAACCTGTTTCCAAAAACTAATCAAAAACAGTTTTAATTACTCAGAATTGTATTTTCTCCCCAAGCATAATGATTCTAGAAAAACCCAGAGAATGGCAAAGTAACTCAGCAGAAGAGGCCTTGATGCAGATGTGAGCATGCAAAACAGTTTAGGATACTATAGTCTGCCGCAGCCCAAGCCCCTGTCATGGCCTTGATGACCCCTAGAAGACTCAGAGGGACATCAAGCTAAGTATTGTTTTCTACATAAGGGCCAAGATAAAGGAAAGTAAAATGAGATTAAAATGGTATTGTTCATAGGTTTGGGGTAGAACTAAAGAGTTCACAGTGTCCTGGTTGACAAGCCCAACATGTAAATCAGGTGCAGAGAAACATGAATAAAAAGCTCTGGAACCCGGGGAACATGTAGGAGAAAGTATACATGTACATGTATTCATGCTCAGAGGCATATAAGCAACAGAATATGTTCAAAAATCCTCACTAGACAAGAGCCTACTGGATGTGCTACTGCAAATGAAAATCTCATCCCTGACATCCCAGCTTTCTTTGGGTCTCTCCGTCAATGAAGGATTTTTGTCTGTGACATGTCCCCCCCGTCAGGCTCCTGTACTTGAACATTAGGTCCGCACGTGAGGGTATTGTTGAAGTCTGTGGAACCTTGAACAGGTGAAACTTTGCTGGAGGAAGTGGGTTGCTTGGGGGGCTGGGGTTGAAGTTGGTAGTCTTGCCCCACTTCTTATTTACTTGCTGCTTCCTGCCTGTGAACACAGTGGGACCATCTGGCCTCCGGCCCCCACTGCCCTGCTTGCCCTGTCATGGCGGAATGTGTCTCCTCAATTGTGAGCCCGAATGAGCCTGCCTTTCCTTATAGGGCTTCCCTCGGGTATTTTGGTACAGAACAAGAAGAGTAATTTCTTGTTGGTGCTTCCTGTTGTGCCTATCTACATCAGAGCACTGTCGTCATGTCTTTCTATAAATTGCAGAGGCACTCTGTCTGCAAACTCACATTTACATAAAAACATAGAGAAATGAGAAGGCTCCAAGAGCTATAGAAATGGGTGACACCAAGCACTGTGGAACTTTTATCAGGGCTGAGCTAGGAATGTTTGTAAACAGTTGACGTGATATAGGCCCTAACGTAAAGTACAACAACGGAGCAAACGTCCCAGGTCAGTCCAAGTTTATAGGACTGACCTCATTCTCTGAAGCTTCTTGAACGTTCCATGTAGTGCCTTCAATAGACAGAGTACTAAAAGTTCTGAAGCCCGAGATAACAGAAACCCAGGGCAACTGAAATGGAAGTGTCTTCCATTTAGTGCTGGTTAAAATAAGCCAACACTTGGATTTTAGTGTATTAGGGGGTGGGGTAAGTGATTTTTTTCACGATTTAAAACTCTAAAAATTCTTAGTTTTATGGATCACATTGGTCACTGCAGTCCCTGGTAAGCTAGTGAAGTTCATACAAGTAACAAAGCCTTGGTCCTGCTGGGTGTATTGATACACACCTGGGATCCTAGCAGATGGGAGGTAAGGCAAGAGAACTGACTGCCATTCCATTTAATGCTATTCTGGGATGCGCTGTGAGTACCAAGTCAGCCTGAGAAAGCAAGATCTTATCAAATCTTTCTCCCACATATTACTTTAGATCTATTCATTTCAAATAGGAATTATGTATGTCTGAAAGGGATTGCAAATCACAGAAGTTTTTAGCAAAGGGCACCTGAAACTTTCTTTTACATGGGGATTAAAAACAAATTGACCAGAAGTTTGTACTCAAATTCCATAGGATGCAAAATGCCAGTCCTGTTTCCTAAAATGCCCTTTGTACCGTGTAAGGTAAACCTCCACTGTACTGGGGGCTGTCACTTGAGTGGAACAAGTCACTGGCTCAGACTTAGCCCAATATTCCTTGCTGGCTCTGAAGGCTGATGTTGGCTCCTCTTGGGATGCAGGCAAACCCCTACAAAAGCCAGGTTAGCAGAGTGGAACGGGAAGAGTCCAGCCCACCTGTGCTGAAGGGGATGGAGTAGACGAAGCTCCCTGGGATCTGCTCGGCCGCTCTTCGGTACCAGAGAGGGAAATGATCTGCATTAAAAATGTTTTCTTTGTCTCCAGCCTTCAGAAAGTCCCTGAAAATGAAGAAGAAGAGTGCTGTCCAACTCAAGGTCAAGGTGTGCACGCTATCTTCTCTAGACACACAGGATGGCTCCCGGGCCCTCTGTGCCCCCTCTTCCTTCCTGGCCTTCCTGTCCCTTCCCCATGGCATTTCTTTCTAAGGAGAATACCATCTATATGCATTCTCTTCCCCATGGCATTCTCTCAAAGTCAAAACCATTCTTTTTATTAAGAATTTATTTTTGGTAGATAATCAATGTATAGAACTTATGGAGTACAATATAATGTTTTATTTTTTTAAATCTGTGCATCTATTAGAAGAAGAGTCAATTTGTAATTGTCATATCTGTCACCTTCCCAACCTAGGAGTGTGTGTGTGTGTGTGTGTGTGTGTGTGTGTACATTAAGAATTTTTTGTTTTAGGAGTTCTGAAATGCATCACAAAGCATACTTCAGAAATGACACACATATAACCTCTTGTCCCACTCAAGTCTCTGAACCCCTTGGTCATACAGCCTTCTCTTTCTCTGGGTCTAATTTACACATTGTCACATCTCTCTCCTCAAACCTCCGTGGACAGCATTTTTCTCAGCTATTCATCTCTCCAAAGAGCCTTAAATACATAATCACCATGATGGCTGGTATTCA
This sequence comes from Cricetomys ansorgei, assembly GCA_026225945.1. Classification (NCBI taxonomy): domain Eukaryota; kingdom Metazoa; phylum Chordata; class Mammalia; order Rodentia; family Nesomyidae; genus Cricetomys; species Cricetomys ansorgei. The sequence continues at coordinate 17,588,590 of JAMJFZ010001133.1, forward strand.
CTGTCAACTCAACACCTAGGAGGCCGACTCTGGGCACAGCTGTGAGTGATTGTCTAGATTAAGGTCATCCTCTGAGCATGTCTGTGAGGAACTCTCTTGACTATGTTAATTGATGTGGGAAGGCCCATCTTAACTGTAGGCAGAATCACTCAGTGGCTGGGAGAATCCTAGACTATATAAAACGAGGAAGACAGCTGAGCACTTGCATGTACCCATTAATTCAGTGCTCTCCGCTCTTAACTGTAAAGGTAACGTGATCACCCTCGCATGTTCTTATCACCATGACTTCCCTTCCATGATGGACTGTACCCTGGAATTGTGAGCCAAATACCCTCCCCCTCTTTTGGCTTTAGCTGTTTTTCTCACAGCAAGATATTCCTCTTTATATATACCTTTGCTCTCTGTAGTTTCAGAAACTGGTAGTCAACCATAATTAGAAAATATTACCTGGAAATTTGCAGAAAACAATTAACTTACGAGTTTTAAATTGGGTGCCACTTTGATGAAAATTCTTGCTACGTCATTCCATCCCACTAAGGATATGAGGATAGGATATGTCTAGCACAGTGGTTCTCACCCTTCCCAGTGTTGCGACCCTTTAATACAGTTCCTCACATTGTGATGACCCCAACCATAAAGTTACTTTTGTTGTCACTTCATAACTATAATTTTGCAACTGTTATGAGTTGTAATGTAAATATCTGATATGCAGATGGTCTTAAGCTGCCCCTATGAAAGGGTCGTTTGACCTCCAGAGGGATTGCAACCCACAGGTTGAGAACCACTGGTCTAGCATATCCATGTTGCATATATTACCTGCCCATTAGTCATTTGACATTTTTCTGTGACTCAGGTTGACTGAAACGGCAGTGCTTGTGTTCAAGTGGCCCTTACCTAGTAGGCTCAGGCTATGTGCAAGGCCTACACCATGCAACCCATATCAGCTCAGCACACAGCAGTAAATTGCCTTATCTTAGCTCCTCTTAAGAAGAGCAAGTAATAGAAGAAGTCATTTTGAGAAAAGTAGTTGACATTCCTATGACTTGTATTATAGTACACTGTATAATTATTCTATTCATCATTAATTATTACAGTTAATTGCCTACTATGTTCCTAATCTAAAATTAAACTTTTTCATAGGTATGAATATAGAGGAAAGACAGTATATAGGGTTTGGAACTATCTAGTTTCAGTTTCCCAGTAAGAGTCTGGGGGCATCTCCCCTAGGATAAGATGATTATTCTGAAGTCCCAGTGACTGTCTGTTGACTTGACCTTCCTCCAGGAAGCATGGTCACCCTGTAGCCTCTGAGCACTTTCTGCTGATAGGACATCCCTAAAGAAAGGAAGTGCTGGCCTTACCAGTCCACTGCAAGGATCTTCCAGGAAGACAGACCAGTCAGAGAATAAAGTCTAAGTATGGAAATGGCCATCACTTGGGTTGGTAATGGCTCCATTTTCAGTTCATGGCCCAAGGAGAGAAAATTATGTACTAGGCTCTGACTTGGTGGTTCATGAAATTACATGGAATTGTACCTTTACAATGAATCTTAGTTTTAGGATGTGACCAGTCAGGGTTCTCTTGACTCTCACTCAAGAAGTATACCTACTCCATTGAGAGAAAACCCATTTCATTAGAGGCCACCCTCTAGTTCTTAATTCTGAAACTGGCCTCCCTGAAACCACACTGGTAGACTTCATTCTTTGGTAAATACAGAAACATTATTCTCCTCAATATCCTTAGGCCTAGGCATTGAGCAAGCACTCCATATATGTTTAAAACCACAGGATAGATTTGATCCCACAAAAGATCTGTGAGCATTTAAAACAATTTTCTTCCTTTAAAATATTCTCCCAATTCCTTAAAATTCCCTCAGCAGTATGACTGCCTTCCTTTGTAAATGATCCATTGTGTTAATATTGCCATAAAATTGTGTGCTGCTAGGACTGGCCACAGAAAACCAAAACTAGCTTTAGTACAGCTGCCTACACGTGTTTACTGACCCTCACTAACAACACTCATTTCTAGAAATCTATCCCGAACTTTTAAAAAATGGCAAGATTGCCCCCTTCTCATCCAGAATTCCAAAAATGCACAAAAAATATTGTCAACATTGTGACAACGGCTAAGTAATAAGGTATACAAACAATTTATTTTCAATGCAAGTCGTAGGGAAAAGAGATAGACTCCCACTATAGGACGCTCATTATGTTACAGGTTAATTCTGGCCACAGACGTTTCTTCCGTCCAGATCTTTGAGCTCTTCTTTTCATATCATAATCAAAAGCAAAACATAAGAAATTCCGAAACTTTCTAGGGCTGGTCAGATGGCTCAAAGGTGAAGAGCACTTGTCGTGCAACCACAGGGACCAGAGTTCATATCCCAGCACCCACACAACAAGCCAGACATTCTGCAAACACCTGTAACGTCAGCTCTGAAGGAGTCTGGCCTCTGTACTCACAGGTGTGTGCACTTGCATGTATCTCTCCATCAAGTCTAGTATCTGAGAAAGGGTCAAATTGCTGGGTATCCTGGAAGGCCTCTACCAACTACCAAGCAGTGATTCAAGAGGAAGTTGACAAGAGAGTTTCTATACAGAGGGACAAATGGGGCCTAAGATTCAGCAAAACTGGGTGTATTTAATAATTGACGGAATTCAGAAATTACCAGCAAAGCTTACACATCAGACCTTCTGGGATAATGATGAATCCACACAGTGGCCATGAGTTTGAGAGGGACTGACTTTTGAGGTCTCAAAGGGGAGATGATGCTTTTCCTCAAGGTACAGTTCAGCAGTGTTCCTTCCTAGAGGTCCTGAAGTATCAGAACTAAGCATGGCTGAATAAGCAGCTGGGTGCTAGATTTAGTTACTGTTGGTGCCTGTTCCTTGAGGTCTCTTGGGAACTACATGGAGACAATGTCAATCCTGGTACCTTTGGAGAGCCTGCCTCTGGGTCAGAGGCTCTGCAGCCTCTCAAGCTGTGCATGGAGGCAGAGGTTTATTGAAATGCAAACAAACAAATCAGGAGCAGACCCAAGACCCTGGCAGTAGTTCCTGAGATGAGCTTCGGGACGTCTGAGTGCCCTACTCATGAGTCAGGAGCTCAACACATCCTTCCCACCAGCTGTTCCCCAGCAGCTGCATCATCTCCCACATTCAGTTCTAAATGACTCACTAGACAGCAGAGGACTCCAGGACAGTGGACAGGAGCCAACAAATTTGAGGAACAAAGGGTGGTGGAAGGGCCAATTGACAGGTGAACACGTGCGCTGGGCCCCACATAGTAGAAGAGAGAGGAAGACTCTCAGCAGGCCTTGGGTGGTCAGATCCTCAAGAAATGAAAGAAGCCCCCTTCGACTCTCAGCTTTGAGGAGTTCCCTGGGCCCTGCAGAGGGGCCCTCCTACTTACTGATTGGTGAGCTGTTCAGCTCCCACAAAGAGGTTGATTCTTGAGAGGCCTGTGCGAGTGCCGAGGAAGGCAACCTCCACACCCTTGTCAGAATTCCTGAAACAGAGCAGCAGACGTCAAGGAGTCCTTCTAGACAGTAAGCAGAGAATGGCTTTTACATTTCAGAAATCACAGAATGTTTGACAAAATGGCAGCTTTGAAACCTGAACTTTGAAAGTCACCAGGGAAACACACAGGCGAACATGTACACATCCGTGCATGCGCTAAGGCCAGACTACTAACTTCTCCCTGGCACAGCCTGCATGAAGAGACTTGCAGGGAAGATCAAGGAATCCCCTGCCAACAAACACAGCGTGAGGGGGGAAATGCACTTCCGACCACAAACACCGCCTGTCTCAAGGTTCTTTGTGAGACTTAGAGAAGAGGTGGGAAGAGCCACAAGTGTGTAACAGGCATGTTTCTGGTCTTGAGACTGTCAGTAGTGTCTTCCCTATGGAAGGAAACAAGTAGAGCCGTTGAACAAACTTTGTAGTGTCCCACAGCCTGGAAATCTATACGGCTAGAAAAGAGTTTATAGCTTTGACCTTATTCTCAAAAACCATTTCTAAAAAGATGACTGAAATAATGCTTATGAACTATTCCCAAAAAGGCTCATGTGCTGGGGACTTGGTCCTCAGGTGATAGAGTTATTTTGGGAAGTTTTAGAAACTTCAGGATGGACCTAGCAAATGGAAGGGGATCACTGGAGGCAGAGCCTTAGGAGGTATCTTGTCCCTGATATGCTCTCTCTCTGTCTCTCTGTCTCTGTCTCTCTGTCTCTCTCTCTCATTTATAATGAAGTTGAAGTGAAGAGCTCTCAGATCACAAGCCTTTGCCACCCTGATCCTCTGCATAAGCACATGGGGTCAAGTGACCATGAACTGAACTCTCTGAAACTGTGAGCCAAAATAAATCCCTCATCATGTTGTTGGTTCTGTCAGGTGTTTAATTAAAAGAATGAGAAAGGCAACGGTTACAAATGCTTCTTCCAATATCCCCTGGAGAGTGCCAGGCACAGAAACTCCAGCAATTGTCTTTGTAAAGGAGACTCATCATAATGGTGTTTTATCTTCCAGAGCAGATTTTGTGTCTGAGCATGTTCGTTAGGAGATTTCAACATATGATTCTTCTTTGAGAAAAGGAAAACTCTTTTTCCACAAATACAATTTTTCCAGCATGCAAAATATGAATACAGTGGCAAGTTTTGTGCTTGTCTCTGTCTTAGACGCTAGTAGCAATTTGTTCCAAAGCACTGTCTCTGTCATTTTCAATATGAGGTTTTTGATTACTTAGTTTTTGACAGCAGACAAGGTGGACAGTACTACCTTCAAGTATTTAAGGACTGAATGAAAACCAACACAGTGCATTTGGCTCTGTTTGTAGCCTACCCCAAATCGGAAGGTTAGCCAATCAGTTACAGATGTAAACAGCAGGACAAGCTACCATTTAAGAAATCTGTAGCATGTGTCAGGGATGAGTCTCTAATTTTTGCTCCAAATTTGGAGTTTTATAAGACCCTAAAAGAAATGTTTACGTATTTGTGAGAGGAAGAAACTCTAGGACAGATGTTGATTCTTTTCCAACCTTGCAGGGAATATGGTCTGTGCAGATAAGAGGACAGCCCAGAGAACAGTGGACATGGCAGTCTCTCCTTGGAGCCCCAGCCTCATGGTAGGCTGCTCACCTGAACTTCTCCCTGCTGAGATTCCAGCTCTGGTGTCTGGAAGGGCTCTTGCCATGTCTGGCCAGAGTCTGCTCCTGTCTCCTTATCTCCTATCCTGGACAACAACACTATCTTCTCAAGTGCTCCTTGTGTCGATCTGGGAATGAAAGTGGGAGGCTAAGCCTCCCCCACTCACACTAGCCCCACAAACCACTAGCAGGTCTTGGTATAGATGCGGAGGATCTCAGCTTCTGAAGTGAGCTACGTGTGGACCTCATGTGTTTGCGCCCACTGTCCTGGTATGTATGACAGACACCTGGATGTCATGGAGCCTGCGCTCCTGTTCTTACGCCATTGCATCCTATTTTATATGCAGCAACCGAAAGGATGTTTTTATAAATTAAAAGCAAATCTGACACAGTCTCTTTCTTAAAGGCCTTGATGATTTCACAATATTCTGAATATAAAATCCAGAATCTTGAGGGCAGGAGATGCAGTCCAGTGGTAGAACACTTGCCTAACGTGCCACACACCAGCTAAATCCCCACGACTGCAAGAGTAATAATAGTTAATAGTAATAGTAATAGTAATAGTAATAGTAATAGTAATAGTAATAGTAATAGTAATAGTAGTAATAATAATAATGATAAATTTTAAAAAGAAATTCCAAAATCTCTACTTTGACCCTCAAGGTCCGGAACCGCCCAGGCTGCTGACGGTGTCATCTCACACCATCTCCCTGCCCCCTCCACATTTCTGAAGTAACCTCAAATTCTTCAAATGTCTGGAGTATCTTCTCAGGCTCTGGGTCCTGCCAGTTCATCTTCCTGAAGATCCCATTGCCCTTGGCTGGCCCTGTCTTCCCATCTACTCTCGCTCCTGTCGCGATCTACCTGTCTTTACTCTGAGTTAACTCCGCTTCCCCATTGCCCGGCTAGCACACACAGCACACACACTGGATGGACGAATGAATGAACGAGCAGCAATGAAAGCAGATGAACGACAGATAGGATGGAAAGGAAGGTAAAGACAAAGGAAGAAAATACGGAAGAAGAGGAACCTAAAGAGAACCAATTACTGTGCCGCTTGAGGGTCTAGGGAGCGTGAATAGCAAAAAGAGTAACGCAGCAATAAAGGACTAAACAGTTCTAGCCCTCGCTTTTGACACCAACCCCTCTTGATTTCCCCCACCTGCACCCCTCCTCTACTTCAGATAGAAAACCACAGGGCCGTAACTGATACTCCACTGAACAAGAGTTACCCCTTTCCCCAGACTACCCAAACTTCTCTTGGCCGCCTCCCAAGTTCACTCCAGCCTGTTTGGTGGGGGAGGGACTAGGGACGCTCCTTCCCCCAAAACCCCTCTCGGAAGTGTCCCTACCTCCACATACTGAATTTCATGTGATGTTAAAACTCAAACAAATTACAAGTCGTGCCCAGGAGCCTGCCATCCAAGCCCATGCTGCTACTCTGTTCTAGTGCTTGTGGTTTGGAGCTTAGGGGAAAATTAAAAAACTTTAACACCAGGGTCCTAGAATGGTTTAGTTCCTTAAACCATAACCATATTTTGGAGCTTGTAGGGAAATGACGCGAAGCGGGGGACACATGCAGCCACTTACTCAGATTTGTTGAGGGCTAGGCTGGTCCAATAGGCTTCGATAGGGGCGCTCACCACAGCATCGAAAAGGACTTCTTGGATCAATTCTTTGTCACCTATTGGGATGGACAGAAGACAAGAAGGCTCTGGCTAGGCCCCAAGAAAGGCACCATAGAGGTTCACGGGTCTGGTTTACGGTGTCAGCAGACTATGTTCTTAGACAGGGTGTTGCTTTATGAGTTAACTTCCCACTGGCTAAAAATATGAAACAGCCTCGATGATACCTGATACGCTGGTAATACCGCTGGGCCTCACAAGCAATGGGACTAGGCAGTAGTGAGCAGAAAGGCTGGGTGTCCCCCACTTCAGTTTTCCGCTCTCTTTTCCCAGCTCACAGTTCATGCCAGGGCCAGCACGCCGAGTCCTAATTTTGGAGATGGGAAGCCAGAGCTCCTGAAAAAGCTAGGTCTGGCCATACTGCCTGTGGCCCTCACTACAGCCATAGCGTGTTCAGCACTCTGCACCCAACAACTGAAAATTATGGGAACTCATGGTATGTGATTTCTTCCACTTAAGACTTTTCCTCATTTTAAATGGGGATAGCTGTCCCTATCCAAAAGGCTACTGGGCAGAGCTCTGTAGAAGAGGCCATAAGGCTAGGAGAGGCTTCATAGAGGCAAGCCAGTACTCAATGTGCCCGAGAGTAGAAAGAAGGAAAAGTAAACGCTATAAGCAATTTCACACATTGTCAGAAAGACAGTGCATTAGTTGAGATGTGATTATGTAGCAGAATCCTGCAGATAAGGCAAACAGACTCAGTGGAGACAAATGGTCCACACAGACAAACTTCATAAATGCGAGGAGTAGAAGTGAGCTGTACATGTATCTGCATACTATACTATCATAGTAGTAATATATTGCTGTATCTACATCCTGGGGGCCCTGTACTGAAATCTTTGATACCCAAAGTAGCTCAGGTTTCAGACTTTGAGAATTTTATAATACTTGACATGCATAAAGAGATACGGAGCTGGGATATGGGTAGAAACACGGAATTCATTTTTTTCATATGTATCTTAAACATAAAATCTTGATATAATTGTAAACGACATTTTAATGCTATTTTGTCCAGCAGGGAAAAAAAAAAAAGGAAACTATCTGCCTGTTGTGGTGACACTATTGTTGCCTAAACATTTTTCGGGTTTTGGATTTTCGGATGAGGGGTGGTAAATTCTGTACATAGAGTTCACAAGGTAATGAAAAGAATACCACATTGTTCGTGGGTCTCCGCTTAAACAGTAACAACATGAGCAAGACACATGAGAATGATGAACAAATGCAGGAGTCCCATTTGAGGTCAGGGAGACAGGCGAGGGCAGAGACAGGCAAAGGCTCCAGTACTGGCTGTGGTGCTTCTCCCATAAAAAGCACCTGAAGCAAACGCCACAACACGTGAAGACACTGAGCGGGAAATAAAAGAAGCTGCCCTCAGAGCTGGCGAGATGGCTCTTCAGTGAAGACCTCTCCCTGTTCTCCCAAAGGCTCTGGCTTTGATGCTGAGCACCCACAGAGTGGCTTACAGCCGCCTGTGACTCCAGTTTCAGGGGATCGGTGCTCTCTTCTGGCCTCTGTGAGCACCAGACACTCAGGCGGCACACAGGTGTGCATAAAGAAAAAAACACCCATGCGCATCAAAGCGATGTTGGCTTTTTTTGTTTTAAATTTAATTTTGCATTTAAATTTAAAAATGCATTTTCATAGTATCTCTATGTTGAGATACGTTTTTAAATATAATAATTAACAACGTCAAAGACATGAAAAAGTGGGCTCATCTGTTGCCCATCTGACCCTTTTTACTACCAGAGGAGAACCCTAAAAGCAAATCCAGCCCGTGAAACTGTCACTGGGCAGCTGGAGAATCTCCCCGCACCTCCGCTGGGACTGCTGGGGTTGTTCTAGAAGACTCCACGTGTCAAGCATGTTTCCCATCGTTGGTGCATTGTGCTCGCTGGAGGGGGAGCAGGTGCCGTGCTTCTTTCTGGTGACTCCCTCTGTTCAATTTGCAGCTACTGGAACTCCCATACGATGGGGAGGGTCTGCTCGTGCCTCGGCGGGGCACCCAGAGCTGCCGCCCTCGGGAGGGTGGGTGCTCCCATCCTATACTCATGGTTGTTGGCCGTTTATTTCTCCAAGAGCGTTTTTTGGGGACCTTGGTAGAAATAGACGAAGAGGCGGCGGATGCTGGTATCACTGTCCACTCTTGGAGTACCATGAGGCCTAGGTTATGACCTTGCAAGAGATAATTATTAGGCTAACTTTAGCTCCTTATCTGTAGAATGGGGGGACTGGAACAGCAGAGATGAGCAGTCTCTGCTCACCTCTATCATCTCCGTCTCATCCAGTTGGCTAACGAGATGACTTGGGAGTACGGATTCAACGTGATGAAGAATATCGCAGTCATAACCTACAGCATTGCTCACGTCCCCATAGGAACAGACTTGGCTGGGTCTGAGATGACTGACAGTCTATAAAAGTAATGTTGCTCTTGAAACCCGAGGCTCCTTAGCGGCTTGCCGCTCCTGCCCTCCCCAGGCCCACAGGCGCGCTTTGAGAGCACACTCACATTGAAGCAGAGGTTCTTTGCCTTTGAGGTAGAGCTTGATAGCTTCCAGCTGAGACAGATGGCGGTGCTCCGGGTGCAGGTCGGTGTTGCAGTAGGACCTAAAGATGTGACAGGAGAACACATAAATACTCACCGCTTCTTCCCCCTTTGCATTCAGAACGGAAAAACCGGGTAAGAGGGCAAACCGGAAGACAGCAAAGAGGGCAACAAATCCTGAAGCGGATGAAGGACGATCGGAGTCTTACCATTCATCTGCCAAGGACACGTCGGGATGTTCTAAGTCATGCAGGCCTGGAATCAAGGACAAAGCACCGTAGAGTAAGTACTCCTCCTCCGACCTTTAGACATCAAATACCCTAGGATGATGATTGTGAGGGGTGGGTTCACAGTAGATATCAACCCCAAAGGGATATGCTGGGAATGAAGACTCTCAACACACTAAAACAGTCACCCAGACAATTCTCTCACCGCACTGTGGCCAGCACCACCATACCCTAGAGAAATCTCAACCTCATGAAAATGTAGGGGGCTCCTAAGAGGATGGCCAGGAAGACAGGTTCTGGAGCCCCATGGAGTTGGAGCTGAGAACTGGGCCAGGCCATATAACTCCTGTGTGATGCTAACAGTTCTCCTCTCTATTCTCTTCATGTATAAAGCCAGAATGAAAAAGTCCCCACGTGAAGGATGGTTGCGAGGGTGGAACTATAGGTTGAATGGTACGAGACTGTCAATACTCAATTATTTTCAACCAGCAAAAATAGCTATTATTTGTTACAGGACCCGAAGTGGAAGTGAATCCTCTGTCTAGAAAGGTACTAGAACTATAGCTGGCAGGAAATCTAGAAGTTTCATAGAATACTCCAGACTTCCTGATCTACGCTGTGGTTTTGATATGGTTTGTTTTTCAAAGAAGTGTGTGTGTGTTGGGAACTTGAACCCCAATAAGGCAGCATCGAGAGAGTGGGAACTTTTAAAGAGTGGGGCTTCATGGCAAGTGATTAGGTGAACTGGTGACTACCCTCTGAAGAGATTAATGGAGTGGCCGCTGGAATGGGTCTCTTGCTTCTTCACTAGTACGAGTGGCCCTACTATACGCGGCAACATTCCCTTCCACCTTTGCCATGCTGTGCTGCTGCCAGAAAGCCGATTGGATAGGAACACCCAATCTTGAACTTTTAGCCTTTAAAACTTTACACTATTCCTTTTATAGGGTACTTAGCCTGAGGTATTTTGATACAGCGACACCAATGAGATAAGACGCCCCGTGGGACCACCCTCTTTCTCTGATTTCAATGGAACAAGTAGAGAGAAGCATTTCTCAGTATGCCTGCGTACTCTGGGGATGTGTATAACATGTTTCAGGAAGTCAGTTTCTCAAATGACTCACTGAAATCCAGTTTCCATGTCAGTTGCAGACGTATCAAATACTGGCTGCACCACATAGCATTGCTTGGTTCCATAAGACGTAAGCGGTTGAACACTAGCCTCAGAAATATTATGTCAACCCTTGCGTTATATCAACTTTCCTATCCAAGAAATATTCTCAAAAACTCTACAAAATGATTAAATGGAATAGTGATTAGTCCCTAGGGCAACACACACACACACACACACACACACACACATGTATATATACACATTCTCTTAGCCCTTCCCCTCCCTTCCTTCCTTGTTTCCTCCTTCCTCTCTCCCTCTCCGCTTCCTTCTCTCTCTCACGCCCTTCAGTGTTTTCCGAGGCAGGTCTGAGACTATGCTAGCTGCCGAGAACGGCAATGAACCAAACATCTGTGGGATGTGACTTGTCGTGACAAGAGAAACTCAGAGTTGGAATTCGTATGTACAGTTGTTAGTGGTGGAGAAGGAAGCACAGAGAGGGGCAGGGAGGCTTCAGGCAGAGCTTTGCTTCATTTCTACCTATGGTGGCCAGGGAAGGCTTCACAGAAAAGGCAACTGCCCCCCCCCCCCCCAAGACAGGGTTTCTCTGTTACAACTCAAGCTGTCCTGGAACTCACTCTGTAGACCAGGCTGGTCTTGAACTCACAGAGACCCACCTGCCTCTGCCTCCCTAGTGCTAGGATTAAAGGTGTGCACCACCACCGTAGGGCTTGAAAAAGGCGACTTTCAAGCCAAAAAAGAAAGTAAAGAGGCATGTGAAGCAGGTGAGGCATGCTGATGGCAGGGGAGGGCTCACCACAGGAGTGACCAGTGCAGGGCCCCTGCCTACCTTCGCTCTACCTTCCCAGGATGCTGAGTCCCCTGCTCTCCCTGCAGTTAGTCGGCCTTCATCTGTGAAGCCCTCCCTGGCTCAGTCTCAGGGAACTCACAGGAGAGACCGCAGGGACAAGCGTCTCTGTCATTTCTGCTCTGAGTTCTTGGATGCCAAACAAATGTATTTTTTCTCTAGTCTTTTCCCCCCTGATTGTGATCCTTCCGATAAAACCATATGCAGAGAAGCTGAGAGTCATCGCATGCACCCAATTTATTCAATAATCGTTGTATATAATTATATAAAAGAAGCAACGTGTCAAAGGAGACCCTGAATAGACACAGCATTAGCAGGAAGGCTAGCACAGGCTTCACCCTTCAACACTGTGTTAGGGATCCTGGGGTCTGAACCCAGGGTGTGGTACCTTCTAGGATACTGAGTTAAACCTGGGCCCTGACCCTTTACAATTCTCAGTAAATCTTACTGTTCATCATCTTGGTAGCAGCTGGTTGGCAACGCATGTGAAGAACTGGTCGTCCTACAGAGGAGTCCTCCTAACAGCAGAACCCCTGAAATATGGGTACTACCCTCAAAGAAGTTTCCGCTCTAGTACAGGAGAGAGCTCAGATCAGGCCCTGGCTCTCAGAGATGACAAGCTTTTGGCTAGCAGACTCAGGGACAGCAGCTTGCCTGGGCTCTTTTACTCAGCAGAGCTGACAGGGCTGAGTCCTTTTATTTACAGAGGACCCATGGAGAGGAAGATCTGATCTCATCTGTGTGGAGAACCAGACACTCACCCCCTTGCTGAGTATTCAAACTAAGTTCTTGCTTAGTTCTGGAATCCTCTCAATGTGATGGCTCAGCCTAACAGCTGTGGAACACACAGGAAGGAGACAGCGACCAGAAAAATGGCCCAAATGACTACAGGATGATTGTGTGCAGGAGAGAAAGCCAGAGAGAAGAGCGGGAGACAGAAAACAGAGGAGGGAAGAAGGAGGAATAGAGGGAGGGAGAGACAGGCAGGTGGACAGACAGACAGAGAGCATGAGAGAAAAGCAAGGATGACAGAGGCCAAGGGAACAGACACAAGAGCACAGATGACCCACTAAAGGCCTCTCCTGTTCTGACCACAAGACATTTGCTCAGTTTCATCTCAAATGGCTTAGACATGAATTTTACTGCTTCAGGGGCACTGATGCCCTAAAAACTATACATAGCCCACAGAGTTAAAATGTTCTAGGAATTGAAACATGGCTTCTGAGAATATACCCTTTAAATATATCTTGTCCAAGTCACAAGGCTGACCCATGTTTTCTTAAGTGCCTTTGAGAAAACAGATCACATATATGATTGGCTTTTGGGTAGGAATAGCCTTGCTTCTGCCCAGTAGCCAATGAACCCCTCTACTCTCCCTTCTATTCCATCAGATGTCATGGGTTCTTGTCAGATAAAACCCAATGCCTGTGAAACACTGCAGGGACAGTCAGCAGATGAGCTTGACCTAAAGGCCAGGTTAAGCAAGTGCCTTACTCAAAGTCATTTAGAGAATAAGAGCCCTTTAAATACCACGTTCACTGTTGTGCTTTGAAAGAAAAGGAAAATGGTCCCCATAGGCCCACAGGGAGTGAGTGGCACTAGTGTGGCCTTGTTGGAGGAAGTAAGTCACTGGGTGTGTTGATTTGAGGTTCCAGAAACTCAATCTAGACCCAGTGGCTCATACTAACTTTTTGTTGCCTGCCCATCCGGATACAGAACTCCAGCTCCCTCTTCAGCACCACGTCTAACTGTATGCCACCATGCTCCCTACCATGCTGACAATGGACTAAACATCTGCACTGTAAGCCAGCCCCAATTAAATGTTTGCCTTTATAAGAGTGGCTGTGGTCATGGTGTCTCTTCACAGCAACAGAATCCTGACCAAGACATTCGCCTAATTCCAAATATTCACAGTATTGGAAATGGTAACTGCTTAGGACTGGTAAGTTGTTGGGGATGTAAAGGACAATTTTTGTGACAGCAACTTTCTACTTTTCAGATCTGGGATGACTATAGCTTATGGGAGTCACGGTGCACCTGTGCTTTAAGGAGATGGAGGATCTTAGAGCCCCGGGATCTGACTTCTGCTTCCCAACCTGTGCGAATCTCTTCAGCGGTTACATTTTCCTTGGGCGAAGGATAACATAAAACCAATGAGATGGGTGGTCAAGTATGTTAAAAGCAAAGGCTTCCATGTCTGCCTTTGCATTGCTCCTCCTTAGACTTGAGCTTTTACATTGATTTAGCCCTCCCTCCAGCACTAGCTCCAGCCCTGAATGCACGACAAGAATAAAGGTGACATGAGATTCCTACAGTTTGCCTCCACATCTTTATGGGTCAAAGAATATAATAAAGGCAGCCACTGGCTGGGGTTCCCACCACTCTGAAACCCACACAACACTGGTGAGGGAAGAAGCACCAGGAGAGCAATGGTTAGCGTCAGATGGCTTGAGAGTGGCATCTAGTCTTCAGTTCTCTCAGAGCTGGCTGAGGGCCTTCCTCCCCACACCCAAGGACAAGCCAACCCACACTCACTCCTTACCTTCCTCAATGGTTACGTTCCCCCGGAAGAAGTACTTCCCATGGCCCCTGGAGAGCGCCACACCTAAACTGAAGAGAAACAAAGCAGACCTTGACGTTCAGGGCATTGACTGGAATAGACTTGTGGGCTAGCATTTTTCTTTTTATTTTCCATTTTCACATTTCCATTTCATGTTCTGTAAACAATTTTTCCAACAGTTTACTTTCAGAAACCTCACTGATTATAGTGGGTGTTGGTTTTTCTTAGGCTCAAGCAGCTGCTTCAAAGTCATTTCTGATTGGAAATGCCAGCGGCAACTGGCTGCTGTTGTGTTTGCAAGATTTGTGGCCAACAGCTTGCCCCTCCAGAAAGCCCTCCCCTGCATGTCCTCCCCGGGCCACACACCCTGTTCCTTGCTACCACCTTACACACCTCTGCTCTGAACTTAAGTGACTCCCAGACCCCAGAAAAACTGATCCTTCTCAAGGACAGAACTAAGAACTCCAGTGCCACTCAAATGCAGCAGCATGACTAGATGGCTGGCTTTTTGGCCTGGTCCATTTCCTAGTCTAACAGCCTTCCCACATTCTTATTGGCTTGATTTAAATGCCTTTCTGTTTTGGCCTAAAGTAAGAGAATGTTTTTTTAAAACAGTCCCTTCATTTGGCAAAGCCATTTAGTGGCTCATGTGTTTCTTGATTACTCCTGGTTCCAAATCACATCTGCTCATACTCCTTGGCAGAGGGTAACAATGATGCTAGACTTTACTTTCCAGAATCATCTTCACTAGTTAACTCTCCCCTTATCTGAAAGACACCAGCTCAGGAACATGAAACAACCCTACCTAAATAGGTTATTATTATTATTTTTCTACAAGTCATGTAGAAACAACAATGAGTTAACAGTAGCAGGCAAGTTTAAAATGCTCCGTACACACCTGAAAGCAGGTTATTATTATTATTATTATTTTAGGACTGTAACAGAAAGACAACACAGAAGGACATTCAGGGAAGTTGAAACGGAAGCACAAGGTGGGATGAAATGCCACCTGCAGGATGACTGGGTCATGGAAATAGAGGGTGAGAAATGGGTCTTAGGAGGTTGCGGGTGAGATGGTGAAGAACCTGGCGACCCTCTGAACTGGTCTCCTCCACCCTTAAAAGGAGCCCCGGAGATTCTGTGTTGGGAATGGGATGTGAAACTGTGGCAAATGGATGGGCTGTTTTGGGTGGGCCTGAACCATCTTCCCCCTTCTAGAACAAAGACAAAAAGCAGCCTGGGCAAAGCCCCTTCCTCACTCTTTCCAGCCTTTGGGCAGGGTGTTTGTTATCCTCAGATGGTGAGCTCTGAGAGGCCAGCAGGTTGGGCACAAACACACTGACAGGTCTGATGGAATGTCCATGATTATGGTCAGCTCTACCTGAAAGGAGTACCCTTGATGTCTGTGTAATAGTAGTCATTTGTCATCACCAAAACCCGTTTCTAGATCGGGGGGAGAAGTCGTAGAGAAAAGAAAACACAGTTAGTCTGCTAGCTAACGTTTTTTCAGAAATCAATAAAAATAAATGCCCACACTGTGATCTGGTTAATAATAGTACTACATGAATCTTGTTTGAGATAAGTAAAGACAAGAGAGAAATGAGCTCAGAGAAAGACATTTATTCCAGATAGAACCTTCAAAGCTAATTTTTTCACAGTGGTTTGTTTTAATGAAGTGGCAAGAATGTTTGAGAAAAAGGTACCCCTTTGTCCACGGTCTTCTTCACCTCCATGGAGAACTTCCCTGTCTTCCGATTCACCATGGCATTTCGTAACTAGAACAAGAAAATGAAATTGGGAGTCAGTGCCTCCTGGGGCTTCCATGTCATTAGGTGCCTGGCCACAGAAGTCCCCTGTGCAAAGTCCAGACAGGATTCCCACCAGCCCGTCCTGCTTCTGTGGACAAGGCTATGTGTTACGTGCAGAACTCTGCACAAGCCCTCCAGGGAGGACACCAGCACCTCTGCCGCTCCTGGACACTGGGAGGGAGGAGAACAAGGACAGATGACTTTCAACTCTGATTTGAGGTGCACACGTGAACCCCTGAGGGGCAGCAACAAGTCAGGCCTCAGGATGTTGATGGGTCCAGAGGTCAGAGAATGAACTCCAGACAATCTGCTAAAACTATCAACTAGCGAGCATGTCTCTGGGGGACAAGTTGGCTTTCAAAAAGGGTACCGATTTGTCAAGAAGAAATCATTTTTCAAAAGATAATCAAGCTAAAGACGTTTTCCTAAACAGTAGTTTAAAAGTTTCGGGGGTGGGATGGAAGGAGGCATCGAGGAGACAGTAACTCTTTTTCCATAGCAGGAATCAACTTCAGATGGCCACTCAGCTAACAGCCTTGCTGACAAGACAGTGTATAGCGCTGACCCTGCCTCTGAGCTTTGGAGGTCCCATCTTGGAGCAGCGAGCCTGACTCGCCTCCCTCCCCCTGGTTGACCTCATCTAATTACCTGTGGCCTTCCTGGAGCGCAGAGGACAGCAGCCTGGGTGTGAAGGATGTGCCCTCACGGGCAGCAAGGGGACACGACAGAAAGGCCGTTTGTTGGGATAGCAACAAAGGCTGGCGTGCCAGTCCACGGGGGACTGTTCCTTCTCTGTCTGCACTTCAGTCTCTTTCTGTTGTTGTTTTTTGTTTTTAATTTCTTTCCTCTCTTTCCTCCTTTGAGGAGCGAGATCGAGCTGATAGAAAAGTGCAGGGCTTGCAAGCACCCCAAATTTGATTCAGGGCTGTCTAGATTTGAGTTCACATTCCCATCTTCTGTGAGAGAGAGTAAAAGCATAATTTTTAGCTGGAGGCATGTATAAAATAAAACATATATTTTACTTTAGATATTTTTTAACAACACATAATGGGCATTTCTGGAAATATTTTCCCATTTTAACTTTTGTGGTTTTGGATGGAGAGAGCTGGTCCTAATTAAGTCTACTTTCTAACTTTTAAGAACGGGCTCAATTTATCTTTAACATGGTTTTCATTTTTCCTCTTTCTGGTGCCTGCCTAAAGCCATTTGGGACCTTCCCCTCTCAAGTTCCCCAGGCAAGTCAGAGATTAGGTCAGCTTCTCCTTGCCAACCTACCCCTACCCCCAGTAGCAGAGGACAATTAGCATGGGGCCAGGGAGGGCCCCAGGCCAGGGTCGCTGAATCTTCCACGAGGCAAAGGTTTGGACATTTATTCTGCATGAGCTCTCCTTCCTGAGCACTTCACTATGAGCCAGGACAGAATGCTGTCATGTAGAAACAGGCTCTAGAGACAGAACTTTATGGTCACAGGCGAATCAGGACTTTCTCTGTGCCTCAGTTTCCTCATTGGCCAAACAGAACTGAACACGGCACCCATCCCATAAAGTTGTAGTAACGAGCAGATGGGCAATAAGCAGAGGAGTGCCCCCTGCACGCTAACTGCCCTCCATCCTCACCACCACGGTCATCAGTGGCTTGTCAGCTTCTGCACAATCATCTTCCTCCTCTGTGTGTGGTGGCAGGCGCCTCCTCCAGCTGAAGGAATCGGAATCCACGCTCCAGTTGGCTGGACACCGGTGTCCAATCCCTTCCCAGCATTTCCCCAGATGTTTTGGCCATAAGCTACATGAAAAACACATCTCGTCCTGAGGATGCCTTTGCACTTCCTGTTTCCACAGATTCCTTTTCCTTTCTTCACCAGTCAGAGCCCACTGGGTAGATTTTGTGACATCTCCCCTTTCTCTGCAGATTTCAAGTTACTGCTCCTAACACTCCCATCAGTTGGGTAGACAAAGTGAGACAATGTGGGGACCCCAGGTTCACAAGGCTCTTGTCGCTGACACACACGAGCTGTCCTTTGACCACTCTGTGTATCAATGTCTTCTTCTGTCATTCGTTCAATCAAAAGTGACCCCCAAAATGACTCCTTAACCCGAAACTCCTGTCAGGCGCTTTCTAAACTGTGTTGATCCGATTACCGGGAAGCTCCCATTGCTGACAGCTGCTGTTGACCGAGTCCTTCCTGTGGATCAGGCAGTAATTCTAAAACTCCCAGAACTGGCTTCTGCATTTTTATTTCCACACCCAGGAGGAGAAACTGAGATCTGGGCCTGAGAAGCTTGCCCAAGGAAACACAGGCTCTCTATCTCTGAAGCCCAAGTTCTTGAGGCTGGAAAGACAGCTCAGTGCTTACTACTCTTGTAGAGGACCTGGGCTTGTTTCTTTGTATCCCCACTGTGCTGCTCCTCACCTCCTTTAACTCCAGTTCCAGGTGTTGTGATGCCGTCTTCTAGCTTCAAAGGGGCTTTGCATATATGTGGTGCACATAAAACACACACACACACACACACACACACACACACACACACACACAAAGTTCTTAACCTCTGTTGCCTAAATCAGGAGATGAAATGAACTATTTATGTAATATAAAATTACATACTGTTATTTCTAGTCTTACCAAAGAATAAACTTTAGAAATTGACTGTGCCATAGTCTGTGGGTTTTACCTTCCCAGCAGATCTTCCCCTTCAAGCCATGGAACCTAGACCCCGTAAGAAGGTGATATTCTGTCCTCATTATCAGAGGAGGGGAGAGGGTCTGGTGATTTTCCGAGAGACTAATGATTGGAATGCACTTTGTGAGGCTGGAATATTCTAGAAAAGTTACTATCTTAATGGGCTGTGTGTTGCAAA
Organism: Cricetomys ansorgei; assembly: GCA_026225945.1. NCBI lineage: Eukaryota > Metazoa > Chordata > Mammalia > Rodentia > Nesomyidae > Cricetomys > Cricetomys ansorgei. The sequence continues at coordinate 17,607,388 of JAMJFZ010001133.1, forward strand.
GGAGCCATACTCATAATCATAATGGAAGTGAGGGACACCCACATATGAGGGAGGTCCACAGAGCTCAGGCGAGAGTGATGAGCAACAACAATCCTGTCTTCCCCACAGAGGGTGGGAAAAGCATGATCATTGGTGCTGCTCTCAACAGCCTTTGAACTTGCCACTGCCTGGATTTGTAATTATGAACAGCTGGAAAATGAAAATGGCTTGGCAGAGAAAAACTTTTAAAATAATTTTTGTTGTGTCCATATGTTAGCTGATTAAACTGTCATTAAAAACATCACATGCGTAGATGCTTGACTTAACACACCCAAAGAAAGGGAAGTCAGGGATGTCAATGGTCTATGGTACCATCGTTGTTCCCTATCAGATGCCAGACATCTGTAAGTGTGATATGCAGTGGTCACAGAGGCTCACAATGTGATGAATAACCTACAAGGCAAAATCTCCTCTAGGCGATATCAAAATTCAGTCACTGATGAGCCTCCCCAGTCTCTGGGACACCACCTGACACCCAGTTCACATGTGCTTCATCGGAGCCCTTGGGGATTATCAGCTTGGGTAACCCACAGAAGTACCTACTTTTCTGGTACCACATTCCAATTAAGGCTAGAGGCTTATTCCACTGGAGGCTTGCTGCTCTTCCTTTCTCAGGCAGAAACCCACTGGGGAAGCTTCCCTGGAAGGTGTAGTAGTGAGCATAGGTTTCCTTATGTAGCTACAGCCTATTCTGGCGGCGGAGTCTTGACCATATTAGGACAGGCTTTCCATTTCCAGAGGCAAGGCAGCCAGCTCCTCCGAGCCCCTTACTTATAAGCTACCTAGCCAAGTCTGCAGATGGAAGGGATGTGATACAGGACAGGCAAATAGCTGTTTCTTTCCCAAGAAAGCATTCAATCGGTACATGAAGATAGCAGGCAAAGATAGCCCCAGCTACAAATCCTCTTCCCTTACACATCATCTTGGGCTCTCTAGGTATCAGGGTTCAAGGAATCAAGCATGAGATTCAGAAAAATGAAAAATAGTGCAAAGAAGAATAAAATATGCAACCAAAGACCTTGGAAATCTGTGACCAATGCCTCAGAATGTGTCCCAATGTGAGATGCTCATAGGACTTTGGGAAGAAGGGCTCTGGAGAAGCTTTCCATGAGACTCATCATGTGAAGAAGTGTGGGCTTCCCAAGGGCAGTAGGAGAAAGGCCTACATTGCAACAGAATGAGTTCCAGTTGAGTTAGAGATAGAATCCATAATGCCATGGATTCTCACCATTGATAAGGATTCAGAGCAAGGTAGCCCCCCTCCCCCCATTTTACAAACTGTTAGTCCAGGTTGTAAAAATAAAAGAGTTACATGTTCTGGTCAAACCAGAGTCGGCTCTAAGAACACTGATATTTTACAAGGAACTCTACAGAATCTCAGATCTGTTGGGCTTGTCTCCCATCGGTGGCCTTTTCCCTGACTGATACTTTCACTTGACCAGTCAAGTAGCCAGAATTTCCCACATATATTTGAACTAACACAATTTGTTCCAACGTGTTACGTGATTTATATGCAGCCCCTTCTCAAAGTATGACTTGTTAGCTCATATTCAAGATCGCTCCCTGCTGCCGGAGGTGGTGGTGGGGGACCTATCACTTTACTTCTCAGTAAACCTTTACTTGATTGCCCTTCTGATATCCTTCTTTGATCACCATTCTTCATGACTATGAGACAAGGAACTCAGAGACCACTAGCTTGGGTGAATTCGATGTCTGTTGAACACCTGGGAACAGTATACTTGTCCCCCATGTTTAGCCCAGTAGGAGCCAAAAAAGCTCCTCTTATGTGCTCAAAGCGCCCACAACACCACCATGGGGATGAACATTTATTTTGTAGTTACTTTGTAAGAAATCACCACACTTACAAGATACCAAATGGAATCTTCAAGGGCTCTGGAACTCAAGGGTTTTTCCATGGCACAGTAAAGAGGGGGCATCAGAGGCACAGATAGCCTAATGTGTGCCTCTGGACCATGACATAATTTCTCTGCTTCAGTTTTCTTAACTGTAAAATAAGGATAGATACTTGACAGGACTTCAATGAGAAACAAATGGGCTCATCATTTATAATATTGAAGGCGGTACTATGTATAAGAGAAGTTCCTTATTTGGTAGCTATTGTTACTTATATGAGCCTTTTCTATTTATAGAAATAATTATGTTCACTGTGGAAAGTTCAGCAATGGCTAAAACGTGACAGGAATGAACTGAAAATCATCCTTAATTCCTTCAGCCGTCTCCGAGAATTTTAGCCCTGAAACCATATTCACACAGACAACAAAATCAGTCTCATCAAGTTGTGTTTGTTTATACACATTCTTACACACACACATCTATATAGATAGATATGTTTAGATATATAAAATAGTAATAAGCAAAGAAAAAGAGCCTATCAATTTGAGAGTTGACGAAAGCATGGGAGGAGGAGGGAGGGTGGTTAGGAGAGGGAGAAGGGAAAATAAAAATGAAAACAAAATTTAAGATAATTTTTTCCCAGAGATGATCTTCACCGGTGACTCAGATTGGATCATATGTATTTTAAGGTCCATTGCTGAAACATGGGTCCCCCAAAAATCTGTCTTTTCACAGTAATGGACGAGATATCTAACTTATCCTATAGTGACAACAGAAGTCACATGCACACTCCTCTGTGTGGTCTACTCTTCTCTTGTATTTGTGTGTGTGTGTGTACATGTGTACAGGTATATGTGTGTGTGAGTGGGTGTATGTGTTGAGGGGAAGTAGAAGCCAGAGGGTAAAGTTGGGTTTTGTTTTTCAGAAATCATCTGTGTTGGGCATTGGACAGGAGCTCCTGCTGGGACCTGGGGAAAATCATTAGGCTAGACCAAGCCCCACCTCCCTAGCACTGGCATCCCAAGAAGAATTGTACCATCCGCGCCAACTTGTTACATGGTGCTGGGGGCTGACCTCGGGTCCTCATGTGCGTACAGCAAGTACTTTACCAACTGAGCATCCTTTCAGCCCCACTTATTTTAATTTTGGCCAGACGATTTTGCAAATTTTTAAATGGCGTATGTGATGTTACATCATCTTTGGAAGTATGCAGGGTCTATGCTCTAAATGTGCCCACTGAATTGCATGAGAGCCTTGCTGTCCAGAGAAGCAGGATTCTCTGTTAGGGCTCTCTGCAGCCGGGGACGCCGCTGCTTCTGCCCAGCAAGCTCTGCTTCCATGGTCCTTCACGCATTTTGACCTGAAACCCGTCTTTTGTCACTTACTTGCAAGCTTCCACAACAGCATGTGAGAATGTAGGTCTCTGCACACCACATAAGAAGGTTTTTTATAGATTTCAAAAATTCTCCAATCACTGGATACAGATATCCAGAGACCAATTTATACATAAGAAGAATATTGGCCTGCTCTGAGAGCAGACAGAAACCTGCCCTCTTAGTCAGATGAAAGTGAAGAGCATGCTGGGAATCTGATACTTGAACCTCTAGTCAAAGGAAAATGTAGTGAGGAGATAAAATGCATTTCTGAACCAGGAATAGCAAAAGGAGATGTCCACTCACCAAAACAAAAAACAAAACAAAACAAAAAACTAGCTGGGGCCCAGGGGATATTAACTGAGTGTACCTGCCTCTGAGAGTAGGGTCTTGGGAAGTACGAATTAGTCTGATCAAGTTTGCTTCCCTAGTGATTACAGTAGAACAAATGAAGAACTGTGTCTATGGGAAGAAAAACGAAACTGTCCAGGGAGGTCAAAACAGAGCATGGGGTGAAGACAGAAGAGAAAGAAAGCAGAAGTTAATCTGTGAAGAACCGTAATAGGAGTTAGCAGCTGTAAACCCAGAGGGCCCATTCACAGAATCCTCACATAGCCACTCAATGGCATAAGTGCTTTTTAATCTTTCAGTCTATCAATATGTTGAATTCTCAAAGCATCTATGAGGACAGCCATGAGGTACAGCAGCAGTGGCCACACACTAGAGACAGAGAGACTAACACAGCTGAAATTAAGTCCCGGTAGTGTAGCTGTCCGTACCGGTGCTAGGCTGGGCCAAGCACACGAGTTGCAGTTTATCCCAAGCATCCCCAGGATCATACTGTTTGTGGAACAGAAGACGGCAAACTCCTCCTGGTCATCGATCCCACATGATACAAGAGCAATGGCAGGTAGGAAGAAGGAGTGGATGAGACAGCAGCTTTCACTGAATGCCAACTTATTTTCTCTGAGCTTGGGCTTAGCCAGACAGGACTAGGTTAAACATCTGTAACAGTTATGGTGCTTGCATTTTACAGGCAAGGGAGAAAAACCTGAGCTTTATGATAGCTAAGGCCATTCAGGGAGCAGAGGGTATGAAAATAAGGGAAACAGCAACAAGGGAGCTATGATGCTGGCCCTGATGCTATAAAGCATGAGGGGATAGTCCGGAACGCCAAACGGTTTCCCCCAACAGCCCATGGGAAGGGTAGAGGTACAGGAAATGGGGGTGGGGTGGGGATGGGGGTGGGGTGGAGTACAGGTGAGAATGGGATGTTGACCACATGTGGGGAATGTGGGCCTGCAAACCCCTCCGCTGCTCTTTAGAAACAAGAGTTGTGCCCATATAGACCTGACAAGTTGATTTCAGCTACCCGAGAGTCTGTCTTGTTGGCCTGTAGATGTCCTGACTTTACAGTTACTGGATCTCCTGTTGTCCAGCCAGAATCTTTGAAGATGGTAAAGCAAGTCCTAACAATTGTCCTTAGGATATGGTGGGATTAACCATCTTCAGAGGAGAGCAAAGCCTGCTGGGCATGGGTTCAGCAGACTGCTCAACTGGCCCAACTCACTAGCTGCAGAATTATACAACTCTATCATAGAAGGATCTGGGGAGTCCACAGCCCTCTGCTGTCTGCCGGATCAGCTTCCGGGCTCTCCTGCACGGTCAACATGAGCCCTCGCCCACGAGGCTTGAACGGGGTCACTTACCACATCATCCCGGTCTTCCCACTCTACTTCGGAGAGGTCTACACTGCTATAGTTAGGTTTCCTTCGCTTTTTTCCTTCTTCATACTAGCGTGGGGGAGAAGAGAAAGACAAACAAATGGTCATGAAATCATCAACCAGGGCATCTTTATCCTCCTAGGACCTGTTTCCTGAGTGGGGACTGTGGGTAAACAAGAGCCACCAGTGAGAGGCCCTACGGGTGACAATATTGAATTCTAGTGACAGACAAGGTTGCCAATGTTTTCTCCATGTTGGAGAATATACGGCTCAATTCTTTGCTTGGCATGGATTTTCCTAGAGAATTCATTGGCTCTAAAATGCTAGATGCAAAGAATACATATCTTACCTTTGAATGGAATATGAGAAGGATGAAGCCCATCTCTATTAAAAAAGCTGATGAACCCAGCCCTTTCGACAGAGGAAAGAGCTTCCTACATACATGTATCAAAACCTTGTCCTTACCCCTAAGCTTCATAAACTTCCTGCCTCAAACCTCCTCCAGTCTCCTCAGCTGAGAAACAAAATGTTGGTTTCCATGGTCGGGCTTGGGCTCGGCACCCTGAGAACACTTTGCAGCCTCACAGACCTGCCGTTAGCTACTGGCCACGGCGGTGCTGAGCTAAGCACAGCTCCTTCACCTGGAGTAGACGTGAGTATTGGGAATCGCTGCCAGATTTAATGGCCACCGGGGCATTTCTCTGGAAAAGCTGATGAGTGCATTAATAACTGGGGAGTGGTTTCACTTTTTTCCCCTAAATCACTGGTGTTTAGTCACCCAGCAAGTGTACCGTTTTATCGACCGGACATTCTTGTGTCTGGATGTTTGTGTGTCTTGAGGCCCTTATTGTTGGATATTGGGGTGCTTATAAGGTAGGAAAGTCTGCCCTCTGCTGCAGGCCAAGGATAAGCAGGCACTTTACAAGTTCAGAAAGTAATGTTCATAGTACAGTGACCAAGTTGTACATATATAGAAGATGCTTGCATAGAAATGCACCCATTTTCTTTTCCGCTCCTTGTCTCGGCCGTGTTTTAATTAAACAGTAAAGCTAAGCGACATGCGGGGTCAGGCTACACATTTTAAAACCCCACATTGCCATTTTAGGCATTGACTGATGATTGCAAATGCTGTTACTGGAGGTACCCAGACACAGAGGAGAAACCTTTGCCTGTTCGGAACCAAACAAGTCTAAAGTGGCCTTCAGTGCAATTAAAGGGCTAGGGGCCAGAAGGAATAAACTAGCATATCACTGTGGTACCGAGCTCTAAATGTTGCTCCTGTGCTCTGTATTCCAACTGCATTGTGGGGATCCTGCATCATCTCTCCAAAGTCCCCTCCCCTGCCGCCATGACCCAAGAAGGCTACCCTGCCTGCCTTTAAAACTCAGTGGACTCTGCCCTGCCAACCATGCCTTCACCCTCTTCTCTGAGGTTTCCAATTAGCTAGACATTCGCCATTCACAGTCACTTCTATGACACGAGATCTGCTCCTGATGAAGAGGAAGGAACGTGGTTCCCTCGGAAGCCAGTACAAACGAGAGCAGATTAGCAGTTGGATCCTGTTAAGGAAAGTTCTTGTGTGCATGGAAGCTGGACAAGCCAGTCTTGCTGAAAAGTAGAAGGAACAGGAAGGAAGGAAGAATGAGAGTGAGGTATGGGTCTGAGTCATGGGCAGGAGCCATGGAGGAGGCACATAGGGTGAAAAGACCTTCCCTGGGGCAGACAGGGTCTGACAGTCATTTCTACGTCTCAGCTACACAGACTACTAGCTCCCATTCCTATTTCAGTAAGAACCGTTCTTGAAAAATTCATGCAGGCCAGAACTTGAACTTCAAAAGCACAGTGTCACAGATTTTTGGGTTGCCTATTGATGGGTCTGAACCACTCTTCTCTTTTGCTTTGGTAGAAGGAAATCTTCTTTTGGCCACTGCAAATATTCCTTTATGCATTTACTCAGAACACACACACCGAATACTTTGACAATATATGGCACTGGGGGCTCTGGAGATGGTAAAGCACATGCCACGCAAGCATGAACACTTGAGTTCAGATCCCCAGAACTCATGTAAAAGGCAGGCGCAGTGCATCTGTGAGGCTGGTACTTGGTGTGGGGACAGAGACAGGCAGATCGTTGGCGCTTACCACCGGCCAGTCTTACCACTAGTGAGCTCCAGATTCTGAGACAGATCTGCTTTAAAGCACAAGTAGAGAATGGTTGAGGAAGATGCCTGATGTAGACCTGTGCCTTCAGGATGCACACGGAAACACATGCACTCACATCTGCATGTATACATGCACATCCCATGACAAACACACACGCATACCACACACATGCAAAGTGTAAAGCACCAAAGATAGAAAGCATAACTCTCCTCTCTTCCCATGGACTTACTTCTAGAATCCCTCTCTTAATTTTGCTTTCATTATTGCCAATCCCACAGCAAGGAAAATGGGCTCTGACAGGCTAAGTAACAAATGAAGTAAGTCTCGTAAGATTATACAGTCAGCATAGGGGAAGGACATCTCACCGGCTGCTGACCTCTGCCCTAATTTCTCTGTGTAAGCCTCATGTTATTTCAGCCTTTGCTAAAGTTAGACTGACCTTGAGGTCCTAAATACTAAGTGCATCTTTATCCTCAAACTACGCACAGGTTTTTGTCAGAAGGAAGAGTACAGAGGCACCGCCAATGGCCCACATCACACTGGATGCTGAGCGTGCCGCTGAGCTGTTTCAGGCTTTCCCACTGAGCTGCAACATTTTGGCAGCTCATCCCAGGAAGCACCAAGTGTATCTCCAAGCTGAAGAGTCAGGTCTTCCTGATTCTTTGCACAGAGTTGCGCACTATCTCATTCCTCGAAAGGAAGGATACTTCAGCAACTGTGCTACAAGTCACAGTCAACTGTGCAGGAGGTGTTTGTTGGCGACGACAGTGTCCCACAAACATGATCAACTGCCTCCTTCCAGTATGGGACTCTAGACTCTCTTTTGATTTATTTATTTTTCTTCTCTTGTATAAGACACCCTGACCCCAGCCTCCCCTCCCTCCCCTCTTCGCAATCCACCCCTCTAGCTCCCATCTCCAACAGCTCCAGCCCTTCCCTGCTTCCCCTCAGGAAAGAGCAGGCCTCCTAAGGTTACCAAACAGGGCGTAACAAAAAAGAACAAGGCTAGGCACAGCCCTTGGATGGAGGTTGGACCAAGCAGCCCAGCAGGAGGAAAAACCCCAAGGCCAGGCGAAAGGGTTTGAGAGATTCCTCCATTCCAACTTTCAGGAGTTCTACAGGAACACCGAGCCAGACAACTGTAAGACATATGTGTGGGGTGGGGGTGGGGCTCCGGGCAGAGTCCCTTGACAGAGATATTTGGATTTGTGCTAAGGTACCCCATCTCTTTTGAGGTGACAATTACAAGAGTGAAATCATCTGAAAATTCTTGACATTTTACAATCCCTAAAGGTCTGTATACATTTTTTTTTTCTGTTTTTGGAGATCAGCTTCATGTAATCCAAGCTGATCTTGAATTGGCTATGTAGTTGAGGATGATTTTGAACTACTGATCCCCCTGCCTCTATCTTCCAAGTACTGAATATACAGACTTGGACCTTTATGCATGGTTTATGTGGGGCTAGGGATTGAATCCAAGGCTTTGTACATTTCATTTTCCTTTATCACCACTCAAGAAATCCAGGCCAATACACCAAAAGTCTATTCAAGAAACTGAGTCGAGCAGTGGTTCCTTATAACCCTAACACTGGGAGACTGAGGCACAGGCTGCCATGAACTTCAAGCTAATCTGGTTTATTTAGTGAGTTCCGGATCAGGCTGAGCTAGAGAGTGAGATCCTCTCTCAAAAACAAAAAGGAACTGTGAGAGACCAGAGTGAGAATAAAAGATCTTCCAGCATGGTAGTCCGTCAGTTGCTACATTGTAAAAGACCCTGTAAGTCAATATCACTGAAGGAAACAGGAGTGGAAGCCACTTCCTCTGAAACTCCCTTTGATGAAGGTTCCTCCACAATGTCTGCCTAACCAAGTAAGTGCAATGGGTCTGAAATACTTTGTTCTTAACCGGTGATCATTAGGACTTCAGCACCAATGAAGCCCAGGGATTCCTTTAGGTTACAGAAGGAAAACTCAGCAGACAATTGCATGGCTGAAAGACTCCAAGGGCAATAGATACACAGTAGCACCTTGACTCCAAACTTGCCAGTATCTTTTCCTCATTAAGAATAGTTTAGCATGCCAAGCTGTGGTGGCACATGCACCTTTAATCCCAGCACTCAGGATGCAGAGGCAGGTGGATCTTTGTGAGTTCAAGGCCAACCTGGTCTACAGAGTGAGTTTAAGGATAGCCAGGGTTATAATAGGGAAACTCTGTCTTGAAAAACAAAACAACAAGAAAGAAATAAAGAAAGAAAGGAAGGAAGGAAGGAAGGAAGGAAGGAAGGAAAGAAGGAAGGGAAGGAAGGAAGAAGGAAGCTTAGTAGTGTTCCTTAACACATGCAATGGACATATCCATTTACATATTTTCCAGGGTAAATGCCTAGGTTGTCTGGCAGGAGAACCCCTAGAACGTGGCTCTAGTAATGGTACCACCATTTCTGGGTCAGAGACTAGTAAGGGTCTGTTAATATGGGGGAGGCACACATCATTCCAGGACACAGGAATTTGTCCAGAGATGGAGAAATAACCCACAGCAACCCTAAAGAGACTCAAAAGATTCCATTTGAGATGCTTTCCTAGTTTGTTTTAGAAAAGGGAGTTCCCCATGCACAGGCATTGCTGAGGTTGTGAGCTAGCTTGGAGCACCTCATGGCCACTTTGACCACTATATTGAGTTATCCTGGGAGTGAAGCCAGTCCAGAGAAAGACAAAAAAACTGAAGATGATAGTCCTGAAGAAATGTGTGTACCTGGACCACTAAAATCTTTGCCCCACTGGATATGACAATGTATGCTTCCCAAATTATCCCCTTCCCTTTTGGAGACAGGGTATCAGTATTAGCTCTAGCTGGCCTGGAACTACGTAGACTAGCTTGTCTTCTGACTCACACAGATCTTCCTGCTTCTGCCTCTACCTCCTAAGTGCTGACATTAAAGATGTGCACAACCACATCAGCCTACACAACACCCTTCTCCTAAAAATAATCTTGCCTGGAATGTCAAGCTTCGGGTGGTCAGATCGTACACCTTTAATGCCTTACCTTTTCTATATAAGTGAACTACTTTTAAAGGTCATTTATTTATTATTTTTATGTATATGTCCATGCCTGTCTGAGTTTATGTGCACCACATGTGCACAGGAACCCACAAGGGCTAGAGAGAGTGTGGGCTTTCCCGAAACTGGAGTCTAAAGCAGTTGTAAGCTGCCTAATCTGGATGCTGTCAAGGAAACATGGGTCTCTCCAAGATCAGTAAACACTTTTAACCACTGAGCCATCTCTCCAGCCCAATGTACTAATTCTAAAAAGTTCAGTTTATAAGAAATACTTACAGACATTGTTACTTTAGTGATCATTTGGGAACGCCTGCTTTACAAAATACCTATGAGGGTGCATGACCGTGCTTGAACAGAGCTCATCTCTACACACTTTCCCTCTGTGCCTCCTCCAAGCAACAGTGAAACAATTAAGCTGTGGACTCTCCCTCTCTGGGACTGGCTCTCCCCTCCCCCATGCAGCCTCTGTGTGGGACAAATCCCAGACCTGGCTCCCCAACTCCCCCTCCGTGTTCATAAGGAGCCCGTTATGGTGCCAGGCATTGTATATGGCGATTGTTAGTGTATCTATAATCTGTAACTTCCTTTGAAAATGTGATTAACGAATGGCAAACGGTTTCCAAAGGGTTATAAACAGACTTTGAGAGCCACAGGTAGGCCTGCAGCTTTTGGTGCCTGTTTTACAAAAAAAAAAAAATATGTACAGGAGAATTTAATAAGGAAAGATGTTGTGTGCTATGAAATACTTTGAGGTGGAGTTTCAAATAAAGGCCAGATGTGGTGAGCACACAAATAACCCTGTAGCAAGGATGATGGGACAAGGAAGCACCCATCTTTGGAGCAAGCCAGAACTACCCAAGGGCTTGTTTGAACTGCAGTATTTAACGGTCTGGATACAAACTCCTGTGTCACCTGCAAACTGGCTTTGGAAGCACACTGGGGTGGGCCAAGGTGTGGCCATTCAGATTTAAAGGAAATGACACGATGGCTTAGCTTCTCCAGTGTTTCTTTGTGAAAGTCCCAAGGGCATCACCCATACATATCTGTGGCTTCCATGCAACAACTATGGCATGGGCTAATCGGTCAAGTGCACGTGCTGCTACAGGCTGCCAAAGGAAAGACAGGAAAGAGATGTGGAGGAAGACAGTGCCGTCTGGATGAGGGTATGCTCAACCCAGAGCCAGTCATATAGAAGGATGCTTCTTTCTCCAGGCATGCATGACCGTTCCCTGGTAAGGGCCTCCATTCTCCCCTCCTCTCTCTCTTCCCCTTATCTCCTCTCCTCTCCTCTCCTCTCCTCTCCTCTCCTCTCCTCTCCTCTCCTCTCCTCTCCTCCCCTCCCCTCTCCTCTCCTCTCCTCTCCCCTCTTCTTCTCTCCTCTCCTCTCTAAGGCTGAAGAGACTATTTCAGAAGGACATGGACATCTTTTTCTCCTGTGGACACTCCCTCATCTTCTCACATACTGTTCACCTCCACATCCCCACATCTTCATAGATGCCAAACACTTCTCAGGCCCTGTGCCAGGCACAGTGATTCTTGGGAAGGCCTGGAAAAACTACTGCAGGAGGATCAGTGCCTACCTTCAAGTTCTTGGTCACAGCTCACTAATACTTGCTCTGACTAGGCCAAGGTAGGCTGTTGGAGGACAGCTAAGAGCTAGGGCCTGGGAGCCAAACCCAGATCCCTGTCAAGTCTACTTGTGGCATGATCCAGGACTAGCTGTGCACTCTGCACCCTGTTGCCCTCCTCACCAGATAGTGTATCAGTCCTCAGTTCCCAGTGGTGCCTTGAGAAGCCCGAGAATAAATGTGGCTGAGCATACAGCCCAGAACATCATAGGTTCTAGCAAATGTGGCCTGAGAATTTGCTTCCTTGGCCAGTGATAATGACCATTGATGCCATGGCTGGTTTACAAGGTATGACACCCATGTCATGCAATGTCATCCCCAGTGAGTGTACTCACAGGATAAACTGGTTCTTAACTGCATAAACTGCTTAAAGGGAAACGCTAGTCTGCATTAGTGGCCTTTTCTCAGGGCCGACGGGAAGAACAAGCAGGCTTGTCGCAGAGTGATATGCCTTCCCCTACACTGCTGTAGTTGGAGTCCCCCTGCCAATGGCAAGTAAAGGTCTCCACAGCGACAAGCCTATGGGAGGTGGCTCCCATGGCCACTGTCAGCATCGGTTCTCCTAGGAATCAACAGCAGGGACTACAAACAAATGTCACCATCTAAATGGTTTGAATACTTTGTTTTTCTCATCATTTTTCCTCATTTGTCAGGTAATAATTGCTCCTTGTAGAAAATTTTGAACATAAACATGCAGAAATTAGAAACGCTCGCTCACTACCCTTACACGGGGGTGGCCAGGGATGCCGCTGTGTTCTCCAGAGAGGACTCGAGAGCGCTTAACTGCTTTCCCAACCAGGAACTCACAAAACATGACAACCAGTCTGCTCTGGTACCTAGACTGCCCCCACCCACTCTCTGCCTCCCCCTACTCGCCACAGGACACGTCTCGGGCGGCACTGTGCTAAGTGCCGTCCGCATCTTGCCAAATCCTACCAACTCTAGTGAAGGTGAAAGATTTCATAGATGAGAAAATTGGAGAGCCAGACCTCTTGGTGACATGCTAAAGGTTAGTGGAACTGAGAAGCAGATCAACTGCACCTGGTGTCTGAGTTCCCCTGCAGTGGTACCCATCTCACTCATTTGGTCCTCTGTGCAGGTGGCCATTTCTGCCAGGACTGCAGATAGGTGCTCTATCATGGTGGCAGAAAAATCTGGAAGGTATATCTCAGTAGTCCATTCTTCTTTATGTTAAAGGGGAAGCTCTGTAGGCCTCTGGCAGAGTGACTGTCCTTTGAAACCGGCCCTGGTGGCCAACAACGGTCTTAGATTAAGACGACCACACAACACAGGACTTCAAGGAGTCAGGGTTGCACCTAAGCCCAGTTAAGCGCCTATGTAACTTCATCATTTCTTTCTCTCAGGACCTCAGGCAATGTCTTCCAGACTGGAAGATAGCATTTGAACTGTGATCTCCATCAAAATCATGCTGCCCCTGCGGTGTGTGATTCTACGGTAGCAAGACACATAGCTGCAGAGCACATGCATTGATGCTCCGGCATAAATTCCCAGGGGTCTGTATTGGAGATGAAATCCTGCAAGCCCTGGGAAGATGAGCAGCCCAGATTCAGAGCCATGAGGGTGTGTTTCACAGCAGCAGGGAGTTCCAAAAGGGGCAGTTGGGCATGTCCAGACAGAGCCTTTTCCTCTTCCTCAGAGGTACCCTGCTCTTGTTAATTAATGTTTTTAAGTGTCTTGAAGATGAAAAGTTCTATGTGCTCTCCTGTAGTTTGATTACAAAATCCTTTTGATGGCTGTAAAACTAAAATGGCTTGGGTGTTTAAAAAAACAAAAAACAACAACAACAATTAAGAGACTGCTTTCAAAGCCCAAATGACCTTTATCTTAATCAGTGTCCTCCTAGAAGTCATGAGTCACACACTGTGTGTGGGGAGGTGGTGGTGGGGCCTGCCATGGTTTTGTAGGTCAAACGTAGCTTAATGTACCATGGCTGGATTAAACTTAATTCTCAAGAAGCCAGTCTGTCTGGTTACCACAAGCTAGTCAGAGACATTAAGATGTGCTCAGGAGCTTGACAGGAGGGAAATTTTGTGCCAGCAAATGGACAAAGAGCAGGAATTTAATGCTGGGAGGAGAGGGACGATGCCTCCTGGCGAAGGAGGAAGGGCGGCAATGCAGACAGACAGCTGCTAGGAGAAAAGAGAGAACAGAGTGGCGTGCAAATTACGGTGAAGCTAGCATCTAGGGACATTTTCTCTAGTAAGTCAGGACCCTCTGAGACAAAACCATGGGTAAAGTTAGATGCAAGAGGTCCTTCTGAGTGAATTCAGAGTTTCCGTGAGTTGCACCGAGCTCCCAGTGTGGGCGTGGCTTCTTCCCAATCCCATTTCATGAGTTCTCAGATACCACCATGCCATCAGGAGATACTATCTAGGGCAAAGAGACTCCCTGTCATTTGGAAGCCTACCTGTGGTATCTAGCAAGTAACATTTATTTTTTAATTTATAGGATTTCATTTGGCATTTTCCATTACTGCATTAATGATACAGGAAAAGCCTGGGGTACATTCAGCTGTAACACCATTGTAAAGGGAGTCTAATCAGGGACCAAATTGATTCTAGAGTTGTGATGGCAAAGAAAACAAGCTCCTTCATTCATACAAGTAAGATCCCAAGCTAGTAGCAATGGGTTACGTAGCTACACTGGTCTTCCAGAGGGGGCAGCCCCTAGCCATTTGCTGGAGAGAGAGCTCTGGGTTCTGAGATTTCTTCGTGTGGTCGTCCCAGTGCCCACACTCCTGATGTTTCTCCAAAGATTGCCTCTGGGGAAAGGACTCTACTCTCACCATCTCTACTTGTGGGGCCCAGAGTCAGAACCTGGGGAACTCTCAATGTCCAGAGGCATTTGATAAGTGCATAGAGACGAACAAGATGATCTGTAAATGAAGTAATACAAGGATTGAGCTGCAAAGAAGGAGGCAAAGAGATCTCCCCTTCCAAACCAAGTACCATCTCCTAGTTGCTGCTGTATTGTAACAGTCTGCGTCAAAATGCCCCAGCTTCACCAAATACACCTGAGTCTGCATGTGAGATCTTTATCTAGGGAGATGCTTGCAATGGCAAGATGGGAGCTTTGCTTTGGCTTTTTTTTTTTTCCTGCTAAAATTGCTAACAATACCTGTGAAGGAAGGGTGTGTATAGACGATCCATACCTATGGACACCTGTTCCCTGAGATTTTTCTAGATCTTTCCAGCTAGAGTCTCTCTCCTTTCTCACCTGGGTGACCCTTGTTTCAGACATCCCTGATAAATGCTGCTTGAATGAGCATGTGGCACCTTCTCTAACACATGCTCTCTGCTCTAGCCATGTTCTGACCTCTAACCCGGGCAGGGTTTCATCCATCAGTGCTTCTTCTAGTCCCACTGGCCTGGTGACCCAGCAAGATATTTAGCTTTTGTTTAGTTAGTTAGTTGGTTAGTGTGTGTGCATGTGTGTGTGTGTGTGTGTGTGTGTGTGTGTGAGTGTGCCTGTGGGCCAGTGCCAATTAGAGTGATGTATCTTTTAAAAAATGTTTTTGGATACATGGTGGTCTGAATAAGTCCAAGAGATTTCCAGTGTGATTTATGACTCACAGAAAACCCTGCAAGGTTGGCTGAGTTCTCGGAGTCTTTCATTGCCTGTGACCATGGAAATGTGGGCAGAGCTGGGATGTGAGACTAAGAGAATGGGCCAGTGCCCCAGTGAGGCAAGCCACCACATCCACGGATTGCTCCTCGCTTCTGAGTGCTCTGAAGACGGGTCACACCAGGCAGGCCATCAGCTCATTGTCAACCATCAAGGAAATGCTCCCCTGGAAGTGCTAAGTATCCCCAAAGCAGTCTACTCCTCTGGGTTCTTCCCCTCTCACCCAGTCCCCGGATTCAGACTGAAGGATTCTTCTAAAATTGGAATCAGAGAATGTAGGTCCTTGGCATAAATTCCTCATGCCTTGTAGGACGATGCTCAATATTCCAGTATTTTGCAAGTCCTGTCACTTGACCTCTGCTATTCTTGCCCTTCTTACCTCTTCCTTTCTCTCTTTGGACCCCTAGCTAGACAGAGCTGGCTGTTCAAGAGGTCATCATTGCTTTTACCTTCTGCTCTAATCACACGTCACCCCATCTGCTCCTCATACCCTTGACTCCAACTCTGAGTCAAGTGGTCAGTCCCTCTGACCCCTCTGGACCCAGCTGAGATGTACTCCTGTCTGAACTGGGTCTAGACAGTCAGGTTAAAATGTCTCCCTATCGTCTCAGCCTGGTGTGGTGGCCCCACTGTATGATCCAGGAACCTAGCTTACTTTCTTGCTTCCTACATTGGCTTCTAAGCATCTAAGAGGAGGCAGCTATTTTTTGTGTGCCACTGGGTGGACAGCACCTGGGAATTGCCTGGCCAAGTGTAAGCTCTTCAGGAAACAGCAGGCGAGACAGCAGAGTGAACATGTAGGTGTAAAGATTCGTTCTACCAGCACCTGTCTAACAGTGATCACATCCTGGTTTGCTATGAGCATTCAGAAGCATTTATTCCTTATTAGGACCCTTGCAGGAGAAGACTGATGCCAGAGGTAACGCACCCAAGTTCACACAGCTGACAGTGGCGGAGCTGATACCACAGAGGCGTCAGGCTTCCCTCTGCTCTATGGAGAGACATGTGCGAAGGAAGGTCCCTGTTCTAAAACTGAGGTTGTTGCCCAGTGTATGACTGAGATGTGTCATGGTGGTACAAGAAGGGGATAATGCACAGAGGAGGTAGCTGAGTGTATGATGATGAAGACTTTGGGAAATACTTCCCTAACACACACACACACACACACACACACACACACACACATTAGAGTGTGAGCCAGGGTGCGCATGAATCCCCTGTAAGGGAAGTCTAAACCATATTAATACTATATCTGCTATAGAAATATGACTGAGATAATGCCAAAGCCCTAACCTATGCCTCCCCAAAATCCCTTCTTGGAATACAGCTGGAAACCTGAAGGTTCCAAGAGAAGCATATCATTTCCCTGTCTCTGATATTCAGGACATAAGGGACTTGGAAACCCCCACATTTCTGGAAAGTGGTAATAACATTTAAGAATGCCTCAATATTTCAAATGAATCCCCTTGGCCTAATTTGACTCCTCTTTTATCTGTTTATACTTCCTGTTCCTGGGGGGTGAAGATCAGATCAGTTCATTGGGCAATCTCTCTGTTTGGCACTGTCTGCTAAGCCAGGTCCTGCCTCTAGATAAAATGGCCAGAGAATAACTTAGCAGAGGGGTCTTAGATTTTGGATGTGTCTCAGAATATGTGTATGTGTACATGTGCATGCCTGTATGTATGTATGTTTTTATATGCATGTCTCTATGTGTGTGCCTCTGTGTATGTGGTGTGTGTGTGTGTGTATGTGTGTGTGTGTGTGTGTATATATATACACACACATTCCTTCTAGTTGATGGTGTAGATTTGTCTCTTGTGGAACTTAGCCTCAGGTTAGCCTGGTATGAACTGTATATCTCCACCAAAAAGACTTTGCCTTTGTCATCTCTGGGTCCATGTTATGATCTGGATGTAAAATGCCCCCACAGGCTTGTGTCCAAGGCTTGGTCCTCAGTTTGTTGTACTATTTTGGGAGGTTCTGGAGACTTTACTATGTCAAGCCTCCCTAGAGGAAGAAGGTCACTAGAGGCCTGTTCTTGGTGATCCATCTTGCCCCCAACCCTTTCCTTGTTTTCCTTCCTTTTCCTGGCCACTATGAGGTGAACGATCTTGTTCCTCTCTATTCTACCACCACAGTCTTCAGCCTCATGCAGACCAGAACAGCAGAGCCAGCTGACTAGTGACCCAAGCCTCTGAAGCCAAAAATATACCCTACCTTTCCTGAGGGGTTTCGTCAGACATTTTTGTCACAGTGATGAAGAGCTAACAATTGGAATGGGGAAGCCACTGTGGCCATGCTAAGTGTCCCTTGTGTTTGTTCTTATGAGCCTCCCAGCCTTCCAGCAAGAGATGGGTACAAAAAGCAATATATCTAAGGTCTTAGCCCAGCACTCCATCCTTGGAGCTAGTAGGCCAGATCATCTTTCTGCCTCTGAGGGTTACTCAGGTGCAGTAAACCCAGTGAAAACCTCAGCTATAAGCCAAATACCAGGCACCACCTACTACGCCAAACAACGGAGGGAAGAGGTGACTGGACAGGGCCAGCTGTAGACTCCACCTTGGGTAGAAAGGGACAGTTGAAGCTGAGGAGAATTCCCAATACCCTCTGCCCGGCTTTGCCAATTTTCTTGCCTGGGTAATCTAAATGTTTGGGTGTGTGCTTTCATCCAGTGAACATTTCCAAGGAATGTAGAAATGGCACCTGGGCTGGATGCTTGGAAATATATTTGCTTTCCACATGATCAGTAAAAGCTCAGAAAACTCTTAAGAGTGGGGTCCTCCATCAAGTGCAGCATCATTTCAGGGGTGTGGTAGGATTAAATTATCGTGTCCCCAAAACCCATGGTCTCAATGCTTCTATTTGCATTCTTTGGGTCTTATATTCAGGATTATGTAAAAATGACAGCTGCTTATAATTATTTGGGAGTTTTCGTTGCAATAATTAAAAACATCTGCCTTTATCTTTCTGCTACCAGACTTAACCCTGCAAGGTTGGGTCTACTGAACTTCAAAGAGGGAATCAAGAAATAAAAGAAAACTCCACACATTACTTACAAATTTCTAGCGATTCATTTAAATGTATAACCAGTTATTCCAACAGCCTTCAAACCCTTCATTATCTTTTAAATATATATAATTTGGGACTGCTAATTAGATAGCAATTTAATGCTCTCATGGGGATTCAGATGCAAGGTCTTCCTAAAATGTAAACGGAGAGGAATAATTGTTGGCATCCACATGATTGAATTCTTCAGTTATTCAAATAAGTGTGCACATTCACACAGTGAGATCATTTGAATATTCTGCCCTCAAACTCAGCTGCAGGTTTTGCAGGGCCCTTCCATACCAGGAGGGTGGGGCTGAGTGATCTAGTCGACTCTGTTCTCTGAGAGAGCAGACAGGACCCCCGGGAAAAGCCTGGTCTCATTTAGACATCTCCCTCTCCTCTCAGAGGCAGATGGCTTCCGTTCCCCTTTCAGGAGAAACAAACATTCTTGGACTCTGAAGTTCTGAAAGCTTCAATGCTTGCTGCTCTGGCTTCTCTGTGCGGGTCTGCTTGCTATTGTCTTCCTGGTTACTACCAACAAATAACTATCTCCCCAAAAAACTACAGATAGAGGAGTGGAGAGTTTCATTCTGCATTGAGTTTCTTCTTCCTTGTCTTCCTACCCGATGGAGATGGTCCTTTAAATTATATAAAGATGTGCAGCCCATGAAACAGCATGATTGATCAAGGAGATGACATTGGCTGTGATAGAAACCAGTGCGTGTGTCTCAGCCTGGAAGCACGGCTAGGCTTTGCATTCCTGGCCCAGGCTAGTAGCTAGCAGCTGAGGCTCATTTCCCTCACTAGGGAAAGGAGGTGCAGACAAATCTATAGGAATTTTTAAGAGATCATTATTCAACACATTGCCTGTAATTACATTTTGATGAGCTTTTTATTGCTAATTTATCATCCAAGATGGGGCATTCTAGATATGAAATTAATCTAGTAAAACAGAGGTCAAAGAGTACCTAGTGGGAAGAAGAGTCTTTTTCTCATCAGATTATTTCACCAAAAAATAAAGCTGCAGAAACTCCCATCTCTAAACCAGATTTCCTTTCAGTGCCTACTCATGACTTTTAATGCTGTCTAATGCAAACTCGAATGTTCAGAGCAAGCAAGCAGAGGGGGCTGATAGAAACACAGGTGCAGGGGCCCCAGGACAGAGGGAAGCCAGGGCTGCCTATGTGTGTCCACAGAAATGCTGGCGTGGATGCACTCGGAATAGCATGATGGTCCAGAGCAGACTGCTTTTAAAGAGTTATCAGCCCACTTCTCTTAGAAGCAGACCTCAAAAAAGGCTCAGTGCAAAGTTTTCCTTCCAGAACTGGAGAGATACCTTCAGGGACACAGCAGGGTACATCGACAGGCATGGCAACCCTGGGGAAGTGGTGTTTCATTTTGCTGGGGAACTATGGGACCCAGCGTAGAGCACATACCTGTGAGCTGGGTTCCCTGGGATATGGTGCCTAGTGTCCAGCTATGCTAAGAAGCTTGGTGGGATGTTATTGATCCCTCAGCACACTGGCCTTCTGCATGCCTGGCAACAGTAGGCTCCAGAAGTAGCGTACGTTCTCACTCAGGTGTAGGCAGCTGCGATGCATACAGCATGCACAGAATGGCAGGGAGGGAGTGGACTGCATCATCAGGAGCTGGCAGTGCAAGTAAGAATTTAGAAGTCTGTCCTAAATCTATGGATAGAATCTAGGCACACGGGGCATCTCCTGGCCTCAGGCTCTTTGCACAGGCTATTTCCTTGGCATGGCCCCAGCTCCACAGTTTGTATGGAGATGTCTCAGCTTCCAGTGCATGGGGAACCCAAGATCACTCTCTCCAAAGACCCAGCTAGGTAGCTTTTCCTCCCTTCTCTTTCTCCTCTCATATCCTTGTTTTTGTTTGTTTTTTGCAGAGCATATTCCAAATCTGTGAAGCATTTTGCTTATCCTTTTATTTGTGATCTATCAAACAAAACATAAATTCTCTATAAAAGTGCAAGCACCAAATATCAGGGGGATTCTGGTTTCCTGGGTTCTAGAAGAGTGCACAGCACAACAGGTTTTCAATAAACATATGTCTCCTAAGGGAAGGAGAGAAGGGGTGGCTTGGGAGGGGAGGACATGAAGTGAGGAGAGGGAAGTATCCCGTAGTGAAGTCCCTCTCCCAGGTATTCCATGACCCCTGTGCTATTCCTAACTGCTGCCAGGCAGCATCATGAAGGGTGACTGTGACTTTGTAGGCTGTAGACCAGCTCCCTGCAGGCTTCCCCAGTGATGCGATCCACAGCTAGACACCAAGCGCTTTTACAGATCCTTGTCAGGACTGCCACTCTTGGAGTCAGTAGTACACAGCTTCACTGTGCTCAATCTCCTATGTGCCCAGGCCTTCCCTCCACATTTATGCTTCATTCTACCTCCTTCGCCAGGTACCTCGCCAGTCCTTCATGTGAAAGAGTGAGTGGAACATAATCTGATTGGTACCCTCTGGTTACCTGCAGTGACTGGTACAAGTGTTCAGATATCTAACTACCATGTAGCAGGGAGCTCAACACTCAGTGGTTCTTGTGAGAAGCCTACAAAGATGGACGAAACTGCAGTTGAACTAGAGTGGGTTGAGCATCAGGGTGTGATCTCCCTGAGAGCAGGTATCGGAGTCATAGATGACATGTGCTTCCCGGTACTTGGGATTTCATATACACCTAAGTCAGGCTGCTTTGGTTGCAAGCGACAGATACCAATTCTTAATTGTTTGCACAACAGGCGAACTCATTGGAAGGAAATGGGGAAGTAAATGTTCTACTGCTACTGTAATGAGATATAAAGAAACAAATCAACAATAGATGAATAAAGAAATGGATAAATGGTCTGTCTCTCTTTCCCTGCCTCTCTCCCTTCCTCCCTTCTTTCCTTTCTCCCTTTTTCTTCTATTTTTTTCTTTTGCTTTCTCTCTTGAGAAATAACCTATCTGGTTCTACTTCTGTGCCACTTGTGGCCCTAGTAGGGATCAAGGACAGAGTAAGCTAGCAGACAGGGGTGGAGCTTCATGAAGCATTCCTGCCACTACCCCACCCATAAAGGAGTTGGGTTCCTACAAGTACAGCAGGATGTGGTTCCCTGAAGCTAGAAACAGAGAGACTTTTGGGAGACCTTTGCTCCCACTCGGCTGGAAAGGACACAGAGAGGAACAGCTACAGGAGAGTAGGGCAGGAAGGCCACAGAGTTTTAGCTTGGGCAGAGCCAGTCTGTCCCCATTTATATCTATGCTGGAATGAAGAAAACTTCCGTGTCCCCAGCAGATCAGCTCCAGGGACAAAGGGAAAACACTGGAGGAGGGAAAGGGAAGCACACATAGCTTCAGAACTGAAGGAAATCCTTTCAATCAAAGAAGATTATGACAATCACATACATAGTCATTTTTTTACTTTTGTGAAGACTGCCCTAAATGTACTTCCTGACAGACACGTTTCCCTGTCCAAGTATCAGATTTCTTTTTTTCTTTTTTCTGCAAATATTTAATTAAGTTTTCTTTAAATTGCAACCGTGTAAGGCAGATCCTCACACTCAGGTGACCTCCCTGGTACATGCTAACAGGCAGGATGCTGCTGGAACTTAATGAGAAAATTAAGGCAAGGATGTTCATCAAAGGGCCTGGCCTCTGACATCTTGGGTAGCAGCTACACAATCATTACTGGTCCCATTTGCCTATCCATTTCTAGCATCCAAGGTTAATATTAAAGCCTATTACATATTCAAAAAGTGGAGCTGACTCCCACAGTTCATCCACAACCTGAGCATCCAAGCACACACCTGGTCCCAGGATCAAGAGGGCGTGGGCTTGAGTCAAAGCACTAAGCACCGCTCCACCTGGCACAGGCTTTCCCAGTAAAGTCCTTTCTCCTTTAGATCAGAAGCTATGCTTCAGCATTCCTACTCAAGTGCCCAGCCCAGGCAGTCCCCCGAGGTGCCCATGCATTTCAGCAAGAAGCAAGCACACTGAGATGCAGGACTGTGTCCTTGTAGCCAAACAATGCATTTCAAAATGAGGCAGCTCTCTCTGAGGGGGGTTTTAAAGTCTTGTATGTTTTTTTTTTCCCCCTCAGTGAACACAATCCTTGGAGAAGATACACTTCCTAGGCATCCCTTAAGTTTTTTTTTCTCTTAAACAAGAGTGGATTCAGACCAAGCCTAAACAGCATCTCTCTTCACCCCTGTTCTGAGGCTGAACACTGGCCAAGACACCCTTTGCTTGGGAATTAGCACACGGCAATGCCCGTGCGCCACCTGCTGGGCGATCTCCTTCAGTTCATCAGCAGCCTGGGAGTGGAGGGAGAGGAGGCCCCAAAAAGGTTGGTGTGTCTACTTCAAGGTTTATGATACTGGGCTCTACCATATGTTCCCTGATAGATTTTGCCAGCAGAATGTATCCTCTGAAAGAAGTCATGCCTGAGCTTGCCAAGGTCAGTAGTTCTGGGGAACCGGTGAGGTCCTTTTCTATCCCCTCTGGGAAGCTCTCGCGATTTTCAGGGTACCCATTCTTGACAAAGACAGGTGCTTTATCTGTCCACCCGTCGGTCTTCTCGGCCACTCATGCTGCTCCTGTTGGAGAGCGTTTCTATGGTGTGGTGAGCCTTTCCTAAGCAGAAACATCCTTCTAACTGCCCAAGACTCTGTTCACCAGCAACCATGTTTGATGTCAGCAGCATCTGTGGGATGTCAGCAAGCAGAAGGTCAGAGGGCAGAGGGATGACCGGGGTAGAAGGGCCTGACAACCCACATATGTCCTGACATAATACAGAGTGAATGTTTGATGAAAGCACATGTGGCACCCACATTTTTCACTTTTAGTAGGAACATAATGCCCAGGCTCTCATCATCTGCATCATTCTTCCAACTTGCACCCACTTCGTGTAGCAGCAAAGTCCAGCAGAGGGAAACAAAGAAGGTAAACGCATAGTCACAACAAGTGACCCAAACAGGCAGGTGCACGCTGGAGAGCTTTTCGGAACAGGGCTTCTCCGAGGTGACCACTAGCTGAGAGCTGGAAGGAGAGGGAGAGCTAGTTGCACACACACGAGATCAGAAGGGCAGTTGGGTAAGGAGGAACTTGGGATTTCTAAGGAAGGGGCAAAAGCTGAGGACAAGCAGAATTCTATAAGGGTCCTACTTAAACACCACAAGATGTAAACTATTTTCTAATCAGATGGCTTCTGTTCACATAACCCATTAGTAGACCTTTAGCAAGCTGCTGGACTGAGGAAAGAACTCTGTTGGAGACACCCTCTAATTAGCATACCATACACTTATATGCACCATGAGAGTACCACTCAATTCCACAGGAGAGGACCAAACAACATATTTATTAGCATGCCCACCTGTCACTTCATGTACTAGATAACCATCCATCTACAGGGGCCCATTTATATCCAATGTACAACAGCAAACAGAGCTTGGAAAAATGAATGGTCTATGCATGCATAAAACAAAGAAACAGAATGATGATAGAGCAGGCTAGTCAAGGGGCCACAGAGGGATGGCATCCTAGGACTCCAGCTGCAGAGCACCAGCGGCTGAAACAGCTGGATTTGCATTGCAGCAGAGACGAGGAGTGTAAGTAGTTAAGGAGGATGACACTGTTAGCTATAGAATTTGGCCTTGTTTGAGAGTTAGCCTGAATATTCTAGAAGAGTACAAATGCTTTTTGTCTCCAAATAACCCTGATTCGGATAACCTGACACCTAAGCCTCTCCCAGTGTGGATAATGCCTTCCACCCACTGGCTACTACAGCACAACTTGGTTTAGGAAGTCCACATGGTTTAGAAGTAAACCCACATGGCTGACACAGTCAGTGCTTCCCAGCCAAAGGAGAGAGTCATCTGCTCTGGCCCCTAGCCAGCTTCTTGTGAATTCTACCCATCCTGCTTCCCCCTCAGAGGCCAGACAAGCCACAGCCTGAGAGGAGCTGGGTAGCCGTGACTGACCACTGTTATCATCCACTTTCTCATCCATGGTCTCTAGAAAATTCTACAATGCCTACTCACGTCTTAGACCTGCAGAATCCCTGAAGTTGTCACAGCTGGATGTGGCTCTTGAGAACTTGAGATGTTGGTCCTACATGAGACGTGTTCTAAGTGTCAAGCCTGTATCAGATTTCACAGACGGCTACAGAAAGAATTTGAACTGCTGTATTAATTACTTTTACATCGATTATATGTTAAAGCACCAGTGATTTGGATACATGGGATAAAATGCTATCCTTCAACTTAATTTCGGTGGTGTCCTTCTTTACTCTTTAGATGTGGCTACTGGGGAATTTTAAACAACGTGGGCAGCTCGTCTTGTGGCTCACATTGTGTTCTTGCTGGAAAGTGCCGAGTCTAGACAGATTCTAACTATAACTGCGCCACGGCTACCCTGGAAGTCATCCACACGGCTTCAGAGACCAGGCCTCTCAGCTACACCCGCTCTCCAACCACTCTGCCACCCACTTCCTGAGGTGCCAACATAGCACTGTGAACTTAGCCCATCTAAGCTGATCCAGACCAAGGCTCCTGGTTTTAGTACTTTCTCTTTCTAGCTACGTAATCTGGGGAAATTCACATTACCCTCACTGCCTGGGCTTTCCATAGATGATTCTTTCTTATCCATGGAGCACTCTGGAGCAATCAATCCCTCGCTCAAAGTTGCCCAGGATAATTTCTAGAAATACATCTTGCCCACCCTCCTCTCTTCCATGAGCCTCTTGTCCCTTGTAAGGTGCTCACCACCTAGACTCACCCATTCTATCTGTCAAATGCACCCTTCCCATTGGGAGGAACCAACACAGGCCAGAGAGATATATTGAGTGACTGCCACAACAGCAAATGGCCCAAAGCTGCCTCTTCCCCAGTGTCCTTAGTTCTCTATATGTGTGTCTAATTACTTCCCATCAAATCTACACTTCCTTAAAGCGGGGTACATCTCAGTAACCTTGCACAGGCCTAGAATGTAGCAGACCTCCAAGCACAATGAAAATATTAGACATTTCCTAACCTCAGTAGTCTACCTTCCATCTCTTCAACAGTGGCCAATATGACTGATTACTAAATTTGCAACTACAATAGAAACTGGGGCTGGGTTGTAGTTAGGTTGATAGAGAGCTTGCTTAGCATGCAAAGGGCTCTGGATTTCATCCCAGCACCAGATGAATCCATGACCAGGTATGATAACATATACCTACAATTCCAGTACAAGAGAGGTAGAAGATGGAGGATCAGAAGTTCAAAGCAAGCCTAGAATCTATGAGAACATATCTTAAAACAAATGGGTGGGGGGAAGAAAGCATATATATTATAATCCTTCTAGCATCTTCCCCCACCTCCTGGGCCTGCAGACACAGAGCAGACAGCATTTGGCTGATTTCAGTATGAGCTTTGTGGAAATGAGTCCCAGATTTTGTCTGCCCAAGGCTCCCTGTGGAATCCTGCCATTGCTGTGGCTGCCGGGAGGGACCTGCTTTATGTTCTCTTGAGGATTTGACCAGGTCCACATACCAGACTTCCTGGGGGTGGAGGTCTAACTTAAATGTCCTTGTCTTCTATAATACAGAGGCAGACAGATCACCAAAATCCTAATAAAACTAAAGGTCAAGCCAAAAACAGCTCATTGCAGGCTGTTTCTCCCTCCTTCTACTGATGGGCAAAAGAAAAAGATATATACATATTCTGGGCACAACATTGTTAAGAAACCCTTAGAGAGGAGGAAAACTAAAAACATAGGGAAATGAAATCTAAGCAGCACA
The DNA here is from genome assembly GCA_026225945.1 of Cricetomys ansorgei. Taxonomy (NCBI): domain Eukaryota; kingdom Metazoa; phylum Chordata; class Mammalia; order Rodentia; family Nesomyidae; genus Cricetomys; species Cricetomys ansorgei. The sequence goes on from JAMJFZ010001133.1 coordinate 17,633,686, forward strand.
TAGAGATATTCTCAGCCTGTGTATAAGAATGGTGAAGGCCACAATAAGTTGCACAGGCCTACCACCCCATAGGAATCCTTTCTCAGGGTCTAACTTTAATCCCAATTGTTGTGCAGGGTTTCCAATTCACAGTCCAGGCACAGGTGCTGGCTCTGTCATCGGAGGACTTCCGGTCTACTGGATGGCAGCTGACTAATTCAGCCCTCAGTGTAGTACAGGACAAGTCTCATCGGGAACCCAGCAAGGGACCTGTCATCCTCACATCAGTGAAGCCACCAGGAAACGACAGGTTGGTGGCAGGTGGGCAGGCACTTGAGCAGGAGGACCAGAGAGAGCCTGGTTATCACCGGGAAGCATGACTTCTGAGTATGGCTCCTAGGGTGAGATGTTTTTGGAGACATTTCATGATTCACACCCAAGTCAGACAAGATGAAAGAAAATACTGGATAAAACCAAGCCAAACATGAAGTTTGGGGGAAAGATTTTATTGGACAAATTAGAAAAATATTGGTACTGTGCTTTAGAGAAAGCCACTTCTTTCGTCTGGCTATGGGGGTGGGAATAACCTCAGTGGCAGACAGAAGGGAACATGAGTTGTGTGGAGAGAGCTTTCCCCACGCTCCCCAAGCTGGCCGCAACCTGTGCTCACATTCACCATGCTAATCAGGCAGCCTTGGCCAGAACAAAGGGAAAGGTCCGTTTATAATGACTTCATTATAAGTCTGGGCTTGAGAGGAGGCGAGTGGGGCTTGAGTGGGGACTCCTTGCCCGAGCCGCTGAAGGCAGCGGCTCACGGCTGTCTGCTGCTAGCTGTCGAGTCCAGCCAGGGCGGATCTAGGAAAGGACAGACTTCGGACTACCGGCACAAACACAGGGTCCACTCAGCCTCCAAAAGGGACATTCAAACAGTGGGTTTGAAGGAACCCTTCATTTGTGGAGGACTGACTACGTTCTAGGTGGGCTTGCAGGAAAGGGGGCAGAAAACAGAGCAAAAAAGCAACAAGAGCACCTGAAGGCACCTTACCCCATGGTTCTAGTCTTCTTAATGTTAACTGTGAAACAAACAAACAAAAAATACCCATGTTTCCCTATAAAGGGCGCACGCGGAGCTGCATAGCACAGTTGTTGTCTGGACTCTGGATTAGAGTGGGACAGAATTAGTGTTCAATAACAACAACAACAACAAAATACCCTTAAGAACAAACAAACAGAAGGCATGTGTGCACACGGTATGCACACGAGCCATTGCCGGTGCTTGCCGGGATAACCTCCTGAATAAGCAAAATGTGTCCTTTAGATGCAGAGATCCTCTGCCACTATCATGTCCTCCCAGTCTTTAGAGTGGCCACACCTAGATCAGCACAGATCAGCAGAGCCAGGACAGAAGGGATGCGGAGATCACTCCCATCACACTGGTGACAAAGCCGTGGTAAGTACATAATGACTAAAGCAGTGTCGTCATGGGAGCTGATTCTGAGAAAGGTCGTGTGACTCAGTCAGACAACTGGATGGACTAGAAGTTAAGGATAATTTGCGTGAGGTGCAGTTCCTTCCACTTAGCAGCTTCTTCACTTAGAAGGAGAGTGTAAATCACACAGAGTCAGCCTACATTCAGTGATCATATCTAGATGGGCTAATCCATGTAATCCCCAAAGGTGACATCCTCTAGAACCTCTCCTAAACATCTGATGGTCTCAGAGTCAGGGACAGATGAATGGGACAGATGGCCCATTGGTCTGGCCATGCTCTTGTTATCAGTAGTTGCAACAGATGCATATGGGTTGTGCTTTGACCACTGAGCCGTAGAGCATTCTCTGAGACTACCTCACATACGGAAATCTGACCCTGGCCATCACTTCTGGGAGATCCACTCATTCCAGCATTTGAACTTCCGTAGGAATAGCAATGACTATGTGTGTGAGCATTTGCATGGCCAGAGTCAGACAGTGTTGTTTGGAGTGACCTGCTTCTCCAGCCTTTCAGCTGCCCTCCCAGTAGACACAGGTCCAACAACAGGCTATTTGCTGTGTGTCCAGGAGACATAAACGGTTAGTGGGGCACTGGATAGACTTAGAGAGGACAGATATTTTCTTACACAGAAGGAAGCCACTATGGTGACTTGTGACATCTGGCTCCATTTCCTTCCTCCTTCAAAGTTAATTCATTCCCTGGCAGAAGAGTCAGGTTTGATCATGTCACTGCCTCTGATCTGTTCTAGTCCATGCTCAGCCACACCAAACCCACTTGCCCCCACTCTGCCAGTCAACAACCCCACTTGACAGCTAGGGTGGGCAATGCAGTAAGCTTTTTAGAGTCAAATATACCTTTAGACTTAAATATTCTCAAAATATCTGTGGCTTTTCAATCAGACATTCCAAAAGTTTAGAGGGGTTATAATCAAAATCAGCTGACTGGTTAATTCAGTCCTTTACACACACACACACACACACACACACACACACACCACACACACACACAAACACACATCATATACATATGAGTGATGTCAGTCCCATGATGTAATCAAACATCACCATCAGTCCCAATCTGAAAGCAAGCATATGGGAGTCATGTGATTCGGTCATGATGACTCCATTAATACCAGGGTGATTAGAGCAAGTTGGATGATGACGGGGCTCTCACATGGACAGTTTCTAAACAATGATGCAAGTGAGAAGAGAATGGGTCCCCGCAGCACTTGCTGACAGACATTGGCAGAGCTCTCTGCTGCTGTGTTCTCAAAGGGACAGAGGCTTCTGCTATGGACGGCACTGTGCCTTCAGTACATGCGTGTGCGTGTGCGTTGCCGAAAGAATGACCTACACATTCTCAACTCAGAAGGCTGTGTTCCTCTTCATACCCGTATCTACTTTAAAAATGAGCTAAAGGCATGCAAGTCTAGAGGACTGCCATTCGTACAGCCCACTCTAACGAGCCCAAGAAGACAACAATGTCACCCTTCCTCCCAACAGCTCTCCAGAATCCACAGGAGATCCTGTCAGCCTTCCTTGCTTTACTTTTTTCTCCCTTCTGCGCCATGGTGGATCGAGTATACTTAAGACAAGTGCTCCGCCATGAGCTACACAGTCAGCCCTTTGCACACATTCTCTACTTTAAGATGGGGGTCTCACTAGGTTGCCTGGACTGGCCTTGAACTTGTGATGCTCAGTCATGGCCTCTTCTGAAGAACCCGGCTGTCCCGTGGGAGGCAGTTCTCACTGTTCTCTAGATGAATGCTACAGACAAGCTCTTCATGAGAATTTGGCTTCATGAGACAGACCGTGGTCTATCTTGTATTAGCCTCAGACCACTCTTGGAGAAAGCAAAAACCAGTGCAATTGGGTGTGACTCGGGAGCAGAAGACGGGGAAAGCCTTAGCTGTTTCTATTTATGCAGACAGGTGTTGAATGGCTTCTATGAATACTGCATTCTGACAATGTAATTGGGAGGTAAATCCTAATGAAGTGAATTTTCAGAGAGCTTGTATCTGATTCGTTCTATCAAAACAGATTTCCAGTAAGTGGGCCTAGAGCGAGAGTATGAGTATCCATTATAATGGATTTTGGACTATATGGAGTTAAAGAAAAAAATTCAAAATACTGACAGCTTTCTATTAAAATGGATGAATGCATTTAGATATACATATGGCTATACATATAAAAAATGATAGAAACTGTGACTTCTTTATCGCCAGCGTACTGTGCGTCAAAATACCAGTTTGAAGCTGTGCAAACAGCCTCTTTACTGCTATGAACTGAGCGGGGTTTCAAGTGAGGTGCCGTCACTGCAGAGCTGAAAAAGTGTGAGAATGGATGTTTCTCTTACCAGTGGCCTGAGCTCCGGGTGTGTCAAGATATATCCATTATTCGTGATGGCAAAGGCGTAACCATGAATTCCTAACTGTAAGAGGAAAGCGAGAGAAACCTTCATTAGCTAACTCCCAGGTGGATTCACAAAGCACAAAGCATCCCGACCCGAGTAATTTACAGCTTAAACTTGGCATTCATAACCCTTATCGGTGCAATATTTCATTAAAATGAATGTGAGGCACTGATCCTTGACATTTGGTGGAAATGTGGACCTGTCACAGATAAGCTCAGCAAACAGCACAATTTGAAATGTCATATCCCCACACTTGGCATCCTATGGCTTTATTTTTATTTATTTAAAACAAAACAATTACTTTTTAGAAAAGCCAACAAAGTCCTGGATATTTCTGGGACGGGGAGCATGTCCAAGCAAACAGAAGGAACCCCTGCGGCTGGGGCGTTTTCTCGCTCATCTAGTGAGAAGAGGGACAGAGGCCTTCACAGTGCCCACAGAAGCCATTTCTAACTCTGCTCTCTTCCTCTGCCCTCTCCATCATCCGTAAAGTGTAAAAGCGCCCCCCCTGCCCCATGTGGGGACCAGCCAACCCCTTTACATCCTATCATCTTTACGATGGCTGCTACACTCTACCGTGCATGATTCCAGCCACACAAAGCCTCGGTGACTTTCTATGCAGAGCCTCAGCTAATTTATGTTTTCTGACTCCATGGGACTACGGGAAATAGTTTGAGAGCAATGAAATGTTTTATTAGCTTTAAAAAGTATGTAATCAAATTTAACACTGCACTTATTTAAATAATAATCCCAGCTTTTTGACAATATTTCTATTACACACTTGACTGCACCCATTGGCTACAATAAATTTACCTACCAATCATTCATGTATTAAAACGGCCTCTGGCATAAAACTCATATGATCTCTCTCTCCCTTTCTCTAAAGAAAGAAACTGTAACCGACTTTTGCCAGAGAGGGAAGAAAAAAAACTCTCTATTTTCTGTCTGGGGGATCATTTCACAGTTCCGAGCCCTTCCTTATTTCTTCTTTAAACTCTCTGCCACTCGCAGCCTCGAATATGATACTATTAAATGGTCCAGACAACAGAGTTTACAAACCAGGAGTGACCCTGTCTGCTTGTTAGCTTAACGTCAAGGTGATGTGAAATGAACTTCAGAGAATTTAACACCAGCAATTAAAAGTTTCCGTTGCGTTACATAAAGCAAATACGCCTGCGGTCGTCAAGGGCAACAGACGTTTCTCCCGGACTTACCTTGCACAGCAAGTCTTAATAACATTCTACTTGACTCTAATGATAAAAGTATATTTCATTACGCTGGGAAAGATAAACCCGAGATTTCCTATCCTTTGAGATGTATATCGTCTCTTTCATCTCGTCTCCTGGAAGAATGTCAGACAGCCAACACTGCATTAATTATCGTTATTAAGTCCTGGTTTAATATGGGCTGGAAGGGTCAGGAAGGACTCTGGGAGCTTGACTTCTTCCATTAAAGGCAAGAGTGGGGTTTGACTGGAAATTCAAACTCAGCATCAGACCAAACAAATGGTATTTTATAGTCAGCTAATGCAGCCAGGGTCTTCCAACATAGCTGCCTTTGTCTCTTTCTCTGCGTGTGAGTTTCAAGAGAAGGTAGGTTGCAATGTTCTGTTCTTCCCTTGCAGAACACTTTACAAATGAGAGCTGACATCTATGAGGGTATTATCTACAGTCTAGGCATCAGATCAGGTCATTGATTATTAAATGTCTGGCTCCCTTCCCCAGAATATAAGCACCATGAGGTCAAAAGTCAGAGCATATACTTAAAAATGACCAGAGGGTGGGATAGGATGGAATTCCACACCAGCACCTCTTACAGACCACCTGCTTGCTCTTGCCTCAACTCCCTAGACTCTGACTCTGCCCAGTGGCACCTACTAGGTGACACCACAACTGTTCTTTATGCCTGCCAGCGGCACCAGAGAGCTTCAGTCTATGGAATAATCTTTTTCGTGTCTCCTGGCTTTGAGGCCTGACTGCTATCCCCTCCTCATCATTCCTGCCATTGCCAGGTCCGCCCCTTTCCTTCTGCTTCCTCCTTTGTCATTCCTCAGGCCCTGGTTCTCCTTTAGACTTTGTTTCCGGTGGTAACTGTCTGTCTTAACTCTACTTTCCCTCTATGAGCTTCAGCAGTCATGTCTGCTGCTTCCTTGAGCTCTCCCATTAGAGGCAGTCCATATATCCAGCAACTGTTAATCTGACAGAATGGTGGTTCTCATTTCCCAGGCCCCCAGTTAGAAGCCAAAGCATCTCCTTATCCTGTTCCCCTTAGCTACAATCCTCCAAACCAAATAATCATGACATCCTGTTAGATTTTCTCCATGACATTCCTCAGATGCAAGCCTGCCTCCTCCTGCTCATCACTAGATTTCTTCAGCTTCCAAAAATGATCCTAACCAATCTCTAGGTCTCAGAGACAGACCAAAGTCAAAGGCAGTGCTGATCATGCTCCTTGTGTAAGACTCAGAGAAAACCCCTTTTGTGTGTGAGACGCAGCTCATGAGCCTATCGGTCAGATCTCCCTGGAGCTGGGCCCTACCTATCCACACAGTATCCACACTGCGCCTTCACCTGCAGGACCAGTGCTCGGGTGAATTCTTATCTATTACCCTCCCAGGATCACGACTATCTCCTGGTCATTTTCTGACTCTGTTTTTGATTCTTTTTCATTTTAGTTTTATAAACCATGAGGAAATTTTCAGTTCTACCTTATGGAAGGTGTAAAAATGCTTACCTGTACCTTCTTACTTCTCAACCCTACTTAGGTCTCCTTCTTCCCTCTGTGTTGTTCTAGAAAGCACCCAAGTCCATGCCTCTTCTGGGGGGGAGGAGCTACCATGCTCAACGTAGACTTCTGTAGCCCTTAGCACCATGTCAGACATGTGGCAGGCACTCAGCTAAATCTGCATATATTCCAGGCACTTATCACTTTACTCAAACACTATCTAGATGATCTTGAAAAACACAGCCAAAGTAAACACTAAAAATGAGCCAAAAAGAAGCTGATATACTTCAGCATACACAGCCAGCCTTTCTCAACCCCGTGCTTAACTTTTCCTGGCATTCAGAAACTACTGGGTTAAACTCCTTCCTAATAGAACATCCAGAGAAAGTAGCATTAGAACATTGTGTGAGCTGGTGGGTGACTTCTTAGAGATCATCTGACACAGCTATAGGAAGACAGACTGTGGAGCCTCCGAATGCAGTCCGTCTGTGGATCTCTCTGAGAATCAAAACTTCATAAACTGACAATGAACAATGCCCGGTTTTGGACACAAATCAATATGCTGATGAAATCCCTAATTCTCATTTCATTTGAAACACAGCCAGTCTCCCTGTGTGTTTGCATGTTCGGGCCTGTGGAGTAACGGGACAGATTGGACACAGGACCTTCCAGCACAAGGAGCTGCCAAACAGGTCCTGGATCCATAGCTAGCTTCCCTGCTCCCCTGGAGGCCATGAGCAGTGCAGACCCCTGTCCCTGGGAGAGGAGCATGTCCCTTCCAAGCTGAGCCTTCAGGCTAATGAAATGAACCCAATTATAAAATGGCTCGTTATGGTAACAGAGGCCATGGTGTCTGGAAATTATTGCTGGGGTGTCTGGAATTCTTAATAAAAATTATAGGAAGTCTGATGGCTTGCGGGAAAATATATGAAGCTTAAGGAGAAAGAACAATCCTTGGGAAAATCCCAAGAGCTAAGAGCTGACACATCCTTATAAAGTGTTAATCAGGAAGACCAGTACGACCTGGATCTGGCTCCCTGGAGTTTCTCCCTTTCCTCCTGTCCCAAGATCTACCTGGCTGACATGCACATCTTTCCCAAAGCTCTTTATAGGAAAAGATGTCTTAGGCCAATGTGTAGCATACCTCTGTCTCCAGTTCCCCCACTAGACCCAGGAAAAGCACAGAACACATTCCCAGAGATGCTGGCTCATTCCGCACTGATGAGCTTCCTCTATTCTCTGGTCACACTGTGTCCTGTGGATCTCTTACTAGGTGAGTGATGTTGGAAAGGTAACAACGCATGTAGAGTACTTTGGATAATACCAACCACATGGTAAGTACAATAATTGTGCTATTTCCATTATTTCTATGATTTTATTTTAACTATGTCCTATCACAATAATTATTATCTCATCACTCCTAGTGATATTGAAGTCCTAGGGGCTAAAATCATGGCTTTTCCAATTGCAAGCTACAAAACATGGCAAAATGCTTGAGCTTTCTGTGCTCCAGTTTGTTTATATAAGGTTGGATAAAATGGTGCCTACTCATTATTAACATATCTTAGCCCATTTTCTAGCGGAAGAAGTTTTGAGAAACGAAACCCAAAGGTAATTGTCGACACTTCATTTATAATCCATTCTTCTTTGATTCATCTTGTACATTTTCAAATAGTGACCCGGTGCTTGGATTTTTACATATCCTCACTGAAAAGAGAACTCAAAATTAATTTGAAACACTGTGAGTGGGTGCCCTTGTTAAGCCGTGGGTCCCTGGATCTGGATGCCAACATCTGGGAATTCCAACAAAGGACCTCTTTCATAAGAGGCCATGGAGTCTTCCTCGTCCCACTCTTGGCTTTTATTTTCCGAGCCGCTATCATTTATACATTGGATTATGTGGGGCTAGATCAACTAGAAGCCCACCGATGGCTCTGGAAACATAATCCAAGTTCTGGGAGTCTTGGTGGAAGTAGGAGGCTATCACCTCCTGACAGCCATGGAGCTCCGGCCACTTTCTTGTTTTCCCAGGAGGTCAGCGAGGCTGATGCCTGAGCCTGCCTCAGCAAGTCAGACTAGGAAGCCAAGGAAGGGGCCTGGCAGTCAATGCAAGCAGATTCCTGGCCTGGCATTACTCTTCATAAAAGCAGGGGGAACCTTTGCCAACCAGAGTCAGCCTAAAGCTGGGTGGGCTAGCCCGTCTACTCAGGACTGGGGAGGAGAGAAAGGACAAAGCCCTGGGCAGTAGTGGGTTGGGTGGAGCCCTTTGCCCAGTGGGTCACCTAGACCTTCAGTGCACTCCACCGTTCCCTACTCAGGGGCTCTTGGGGCAATTCTGTGTGCCTGAACTGGCACTTGAGAGGACTAGCTCCCTCTGCATTTACTGATTTGTTTTCTTCTCCAGCCGCAAATGAGGGGGCTTCCTTCGTGGGAATTCAACGATCCTCTGTATCAGCTTTTTAAAGGCTAGTCAATCCTGTCAGTGTTGAAAGGAAAACACAAGGACCTCATCAAAACTCATGGTTTCCCATACAGTCTTTACATGGAGGTTAGAGGAGGTAGTAAGGAAACCATCCATTTAAATCAAGAAATACCCATCAAGGAACAGTACAGATGATGCAAAGGCAGGCAAAAGGCTATGGCTGTGGTAGAGAAACCTCCTAAGAAGAGGTGGAGTCTGAAGCCAGACCTCGGTCCCTCTTTGTCACTGGCCACAGTGAATGTATATTACCTTGTATTTGGGGATGGTCTTCAAAAGTTCCTTTACTGGGACATCTGTGCCAACCACACCCAGAAGAATTCCCTTCGACCTCTGTAGAAAATAGACATTGAGCAGAATACAATGGGTTACTATCAGATGTCTTCCCTGAGACCACTAACTCAGATCTCCATAGGCCTCTTTTTTTTTTTTGGTTTCATCTTCCATTCAAACAATAGCTAGTCAAGAAGGGGAGTGTCTCTGACCTAATAGCAACATACCTATGCTAAGAAATTCTAGTGACCCTTCTCCCTGAAAACTAACACAATGCAAGAGCCTGGAAGTTCATGGCTAAAGACTCTGATTATGAACCAGCTTCTTCTAGCTAAGTTTTCTGTATGAGAGACATAGTGGCAACTGTTTTTTTCCACATGCCCCACCTTCTGGCACCCACAAAGGAGACGCCTGGTGACCAGAGAGAGAGAGAGAGAGAGAGAGAGAGAGAGAGAGAGAGAGAGAGAGAGAGAGAGAGAGAGATTTTTAGCAGCATTGTAGAACCAGGATTCTAGCCTCCAGGGTAGGTGGCCATTGTGATTTGCTGAAACTTCCAGTGACAGAAAGGTCATTAAGAAAAAGATACAAATTGCTGCTGTCTGTTGTTTTGTGGTTCGAATAGTGTTTCAACAAACTCATTCACTAAATCTTCATAATCCAATGGCATTCGGAAGATAGGGTCTTTGCAGATACTAGAGTTAAAGACCTCTAGAAGAACCATCTTAGATTCAGAGAGGTGCCTAAATAAGGTGACAGATCTCCTTAGAAAGACAAGAGATAGGGATGTAGAGAGAAGGACACATATAAACAGTGTAATGTGGAATTATGCCATGGGCCAAGGGATGTTGGGTACCAGCAGCCAGAAATAACAAGAAAGTATTTTTCCCTTGTTCCTTTGGAGAGACCATGGCTCTGACAACATCTTGATTTCAGACTCCCAAGATCCACAACTATTTGGTAAACCATCCCACTCTGTAGTACTCTGATACCTCTGCTCCAAGAAATTAATCAAATATAACTGAAGAGAGGTACAGCCACCATGATCAAGAATTGGCTGGGAATTTTCCTCCTCTGGCCATTGAGTATCTGAATTTTAAAGAGGGGCTACAGATGCTAAGCATTCTCCCCATTCTCTCATTACATTTGACTCTCTAGTCCTCACAGCAGGGTGAAACAATAAGAATAAACTCACACACAGTGTCCTGGGGGGGGGGGAATAAGTCACCAGGGATAGGATGCAAAGATATTTAAGAAATCACCCTCCCAGCACCAGGCAGAAGGCATAGTGTCATACTCACAGTTTCATTCTGCTTACTAAAAACAGGCATGGCCACTGTGGTCATCAAGACGAGGCCCTGATCATCAGCAAGCTGGGTGGAGAGAGGAAAGGCAGTTACCAGGCATGTTGTAGACGCCTCAGTGCAGAGGCCTCCTGCTGACCTTTCTAGCCAAAGGCTTCTGAGAAAGACCCCTCGGGATCCTTCAGGAGGGAGCACAGAGTCTTTCTACCTGGTCTGTGGGCCGACAGCCCCGAGCCCCAGCTGGGAACCCAACTGTCAGTCATTCCAGATGTTGCATCTGCATCTGCGCTTTCAGCGATTTTGCCTCAGATGAACCTCATTTGGATTCCAGGGATTTGTTTTATTGCAACACATTGATTTTACTGTTTTACTCCCTAGACATTCTGTGTTCAGTATGTGTGCTAATAATGCTTCTGATAATGCAGGACTGGAAACCTCAGACATCAGAGGCCTCGTGAAATATCTTTAGTGGAAACAGAACCCGGAAGCTCTTACTCTCCCCAAGGCAGGCCAGTCAAGCCCCTTCACCTCTTTGGCTTCCTGAATGCTAGTCCCAAATGGAAAGCGAAGGAATGAAAAGACTTAGCATATGACCCTGAAAGCACCAATAGGAAGCTAATCACTGCTTCCAAAGGAACTACTCCTGAACTGTGATCAAAGCTGCCACGGTTTCAGCTGCATACACATACTTTGAGACCTCGTGGCAAATCTGCTTTTCATACCATGCTGGGAGGGACGCAGGCTGGAACAGCTGTTCTGCCCCAGTAACAAATGGGGAAACAGAGTCTCAGAGTACAGTAGTAAGCTTTGGTCCAAGATAAACCTAGCTCTGCTTCTCAGTTTTGAGTTTCTTAGCTGTACTAGCCAGGCCTTCCTGCATCCTCTGAAATCATGCTAAATTATCATTACCATGAAGAGAAGATGTACCAGTGCGAGCATAGTACTCTGACATAGAAACACTCAGAGGATGCTGGATTCCTCTGTTTGCCCTTGAGGTCACACAGCAAGTACATAACAGAATTCAATAAAATTAAGAGAGAGCAAAGATTTATTTGGCACTGCTGACCGGCACCAAAGTTAACCTGGCAAGCCCCATGGTAGAAAAAGGCTTTCTGTTTCATATCTTCCTCAGCACTCACTATGGAGCACTTTGGTTCTGAAATCCACCATCTTCAGTTTACAGCATTTTTGATGTCTTACTCACTTTCTACGGCTTTAGTTCCATGGCATAATTATGTGCTCGTTCATCACACTTCTTTCTTAGAAAGAAGCTGCCTACAGAGATGATGCTACACTCAAAGTGATTGACAGTTGTACAGATTGTCTGGGCTTTTGTGCAAAAGTCATTGAACTTAGCACTTAGCTCTTCTTTTCTATTGTTAGATTATTAATTTTTTTTTTGAGAAAGGGTCTTGTATAGCCCAAACTGTATTTAAAATCCTGATCCTTTTGCCTTTACTTACCAAGTTCTGGGATTACAGGTCTGCACCACCATACCCTATGCTCCCCTGTTCAATTAGTACTCAGTAAGTTACATATGTATCATGCATAATTTTGAGCTCCTAAGGATCTCACTACTTACAATGTGATGCGCTAGACAACAGCACTACAGTGCTTGCTATAAACGCAAAACTTCAGGGCCCATTCTAGCCTTTCCAAATAGGAGTCTTTATTTTAATAGTTAGTGCACATGAAGATTAAAAGTCAAGGACTCTTGTTACAGGGAAGTCTTTCCCATCTCAGCCCCACTAACCATCTAGAGAACAAAAGGAAAGCTGTCAGATGCTGGGGGAAAATTCCATTAGAAATAGAGGGTACATGTTAGTTGTGTATCTGTTTAGAAGTGAGCCTGTGGTCCTCTATGAAGAAAGAGACATGAACATCATGGTCTTTAAGGACCAGGAAACCTGTGGCATCTCCTTGGCTAGCTGTGGTCTGTGTACTTATTTTATCAACTATTATTCTGGATGATGGTTGGGAAGATCCTTTCACTAACATAACTCAGATTTAGACAGGCAGACATTGAATAAAGCACTATTTGGTTGGGATGCATCCAGTCAGTTGAAAGTCTTAAGAGAAAAGACACACTACACCCTAGAAGGAAGAAGAAATTATGCCTCCAGCTTGACTCTGAACTCAACATTGAAACATCAACCCTTCCTAGAATTTCCAGTTACCATTCTGTTTTATAGATTCAGATTTATTAGATTCCACATTTATATTCCTTAATATAAATCTCTCCACATACAAGTTTGTATGTATATATTTATATGCTCATATACATACAGGTTGTCTTAATATGCTTATGTGCATACACAGTATGTTTATATACATGCTTTCTCTATATAGGCTCTCTTATTGTTCTATCTCTTTTGAGACCTCTGACTAATAGGCATGATACTCAAGTAACTTTCTGGGCATTAGAGCAAATAAATAAATTATTATTTAATATTAATAACCAAGTTGTACTAACTTGAAATCATGTTGGCAGTTCTTGTTGTGCCAAGAATCAAGTCAGCCAGTACATACAGTACAATAATTGTTTATGGGAACATAATTTCAACTTCCACTAAAAATACTTAAAGTATAACATGGCGGCCATTGGAGGCTCAAGGGCAGAACTAGTCCACAGTAAACAGCTCTCTTAGCATTATACATCCCATTTCCCAACTTCTTGATTAATCCTTGCTGCTATACAGAAAAACTAATTTGAGCTGATCCATAACCCTGGACAACTTCCACTTTGCAACTCAAATCAAAATTTCAAGCAATGCCAACATGGATCATGATGAAATCAAAACACACCACTGACAGTAATGAGAAATGAAGCTTTCCCCCTGCAACCAGTAAGAATCAGTTATAAATCACTAGTGATTGTCCTGGCACAAATGCAAGATCAGGGGAAATGAACTTCCAAATGTTAAGCCAGAATATAGTATCAACTTCACTCAGGGGCTAATTCCAAATGTAATTACTGCATCATTACCTTAAAAAATCCTTATACTATTGCATTTATACTAAAACCACTCATTTGTATCCAGCCCCAGGTAAACAAAAGGAATGCAGCAAGTCCAGGAGGGCCAGAGTTCACATGAGGGCCTATAATCTTGTGTACTCTTCTGCTAACGGTTGCTGCCCACTTGTAGACTGGTTTAGCCAGAGCTCCAACCTGCAGGCTTTCTGTGTAACCCATCTCATCCTACGGTCACAAAAACTAGCAGGGATCCAGAAACAGCACTTGTACAATATCATGACGCTCACTTGCCCTCCACCAGCCCTAGTCTCCCCACTTTGGCCTCTATGCATCTGATACAGTTCATGGAGAAGAAAATCAGCCTGAAAGTTTGTTTGCACTGCAAGCATTTTACGATCAAAAGGCATTCTGTGCTCCTGTCGCAGGAAATGGCAGCCAGTGGCAAGAGGTTTTCATTCAGACCTCCAGGCAAAACTACGCAGCCAACCACAGCCAGAAGTCCTCTGTCTCCGACACTCACTAGGGGTTGCCTGCTTTTCCGTGGCCCCCAACCTGCAGCTGCTGCTGAGGCAAGACTGGTGCTTAGGATTCATACTCGAGGCTTCCAAGAAAAATGCAGACACAAAATCAGCATTCATTTTCCAAAGGGTAGGAGTAGGAGATGGGGGTCACCATGGTCCATCTGGGCAAAATCCCATTAATGTAAGTCCAAGTGAGAATCCTAAAGTGAACTGTTGCTCAATTACACTTGTCCAAACTTTGAACAGCCCCTGAACTACTTGGTTGTGGTTTTCTGTTGTATAGTAAGTGTATATTATTCCATATCCTTCACTTCCTATGCTACATAATGGGGACCATTCTGTATCAAAGGAAATGATGGGTAACAATGCTGAACATCTGGTTCATAAAACACAAACTTGCTCAACAGATTGCCTGCTTCCTGTCAGCTTCCCAAGTTAATCATGCATGTGGCTCATATGAATATGCATTCAGACTCATGTGCGAGGTCTCTGCAGCCATACCAGGCCTTTATTTCTAGTGCTCCATGAGTTTCCATGGATGGCATCAGACAGGAATGTGGTCAGCCCCTAGGGTGTGGCCCTGGACAGCATAATACCACCAGATCCCAGTTCACTGCTGGCCTCCTCATTGTTATTCACTGTTTCCCTTAAGCCTCAGCTGTAGTCTGAGTTCTCTACTACGTGCTATGAAGATAACCAGGAACAAGACTGGGATGTTTTCCCCAAGGAACCCAAGGTACACTTAGGGAGGCAGGAGAACTAATAAGACAGAGGAAGGAGGTCTGGTAGGGGTTGGCTATGTTGGGTCCTCTACAGTGGGCAATTCTTCCAGTCTAGCTTGGGTTTAACTTGGCATCTTGTCTTTATCGATACCTGTCATGTGGTAATGGCAGATCCAAAATGTCTCCCTAAAGCTGGCTGAACAGCAGGAATCAGTTCCCTGCTGTGCTCCATTTCTCCTATAGTAAATCACAGACACATGTCACAGTACTGGGGTAGAGGCTTAGAAACCTCTGGGCACCTTTCCTTTCATTCCTGCAGACATCACGCTCTTTCTTAGAGAAATCCTCTTTACCTTCTCCAACCACAAGGTTTCTGTGGCAGATGATGCCTCTCACCTTGCACATATGGCTAGGTAGCCAACAAGATGGCTTCTTGTGCACACACCTACACCACCTAGGTCCTAAGATTGACTTGTTAATTAGGCAGAAGATCTGATCTGGATTCCCTGGGATTTTCTTTTGTATTTTTGTTATCTCAAGCTTGTGGAAAGATTATCCCTCTGGTGCGTGGTTATACAAACCTAAATTGGTATCCCCTTACCACACATAGAAAAATTAGACCAAAAATAGTCAACAGAGAGAAGGAGAGGAAGGTTGAAGAGAGAAAGGACAGAAGAGAGGGAGAGAAGAGAGAAGGGAGAAAAGAGAGGGGGAGAGAGGTAAGAGAAGAGGGAGAAGAGTGGGAGTGGAGATGCCAACAGGGAGGGAGTGGTACAGAGAGTTAATGAGAAAGACATGGTGGGGGGACCCCACGGGCTAGACCCAGCCTCTAGATGCCTTCATTCCTAGCGACTGTTTTATGATGATATTGTTGTTGTTAGGATTTTATTTAAAAAAAAATCTTCAGCATGAATAAAAGCTTAGTTGCTTTGACATATCCGATAAGAAGTTGAAATCTTGGGAGTCTCCTTTGGCCAAGCAGCACAGAGATGCAATCACCTTCCTGGCGAGAGGGCAGGCCTAGAGTTGGTGCAGGCGTCTGTGGTGCTCCATGGGGACTGAGCACAGTAGTGGCTACTGAACTGGGTGGGTGGGGGGGCAGCCTCTTTGTCTGAGGGAGTTCTGTCTTCCTTGCCATTTGTTTAAAGGGAGCTGACCAGGCCACTGGCAGGATGTTCCCTTTCTCCTGCAGCTGGATGCTCTGGGGGTGATGCCAAGCTCCCGGGAGGAGGTGAGCTGGTCACTCAAGCCAACTAAGGGCAGCATGCTTGGCAGGCTATTCGAGGATGTCAGGTGGGTCCAGCAGAGTCTCCTGCCAGATCTGCTCAGCCCTTGAGGCTGAGACTGAATGGGAAGGCTGTGCACAATGGCAAACTCTGCTGGAAAACTGGCTCTCAGCCCAGGGCAAAGGCTAATTCACTTAGTCTCCTCCAATATACTATTTCTTCTATAGTTTGTCCCTTTGTTCCTCTGCTTTGCTTATTGAAGTTGATCAACACATTGACTAGATTAACAGAGTTTATGATGTAAATTCACAATACTGCCATCCATAGCTATTTTATACGAGGGTATAATGCTTAAGTACATTTCTCTCGTTTCTTTCAATGCCTACAATTAACAGCACTCAATACTCTGCAAAAGGACACTCTTACCATCTAGTGGTAGTCCATGTGAATTGCAGGCACACTGCCCTGGGAGATAAAAAGCCATTTGCAAAGTATGAGCTTTTCCAGTAAAAACACATTTATATGGAAGCCGGTGTTATTTAATACCTACCTAGTTGAAGCACAGGCTGCATTAACTATTAGTTCTGTCAAAAATCTTTGCTTTGAGAGGAAAGGAAGACTATTAAGAGGCAGAAAAACACAACTGTGTGCACCTTTAAATACCAAGTAAGGCATTTTGAATGGAAAGTAACTGATTATTTATTGATGTGCAGTCTGGGAATGCAACCAGGGAGCCCAGGGTGCTGGGGGAAAGCCAAGTCCTTTACGACCCACTTTCTCAAGTGCAGCTTGAGCAGGAGTGGTGGTGGAGTGTTAATCTTCCTAGCTTCCTTTCCTTGAGCCCATGAAGTCTTTGAGTGCTTGGGAGTTCCCAGGAGTCAGGTTCTGAGGGGAATTATGAAGAGGATGAACATGTGTCACCCATCTTCTCCAGTTTACACTACACAGAAAGTTCTGAAAAGTTACTAAAATGATTCCTATAAAAGCTAGAGCAAGCCAGACGGTGATGGTATGTGCCTTTAAACCCAGCTCTTGGGAGGCAGAGGCAGGAGGATCTCTGTGAGTTTGAGGTCAGCCTAGTCTATAGAATGAGTTCCAGGACAGCCAGAGTTGCAACAGAGAAACCCTGTTGTGAAAAACCAAAAGAAAAATAAGTCAGAGCACAAGAAGAACCAAGAAATGGGTTCAGCAAAGGGGAACAAGAGCAGGTAGTACAGTTATATTGACACTCTTCATGGCTAAACAGCCTGGACTACCCCCCCCCATCCTTAAACAAAAAGAGCCCTCTGTATGTCTGCCATTTGCCACTGCCTCCAAATATGCCCCACTACCTTTGGTTACCACAACAGGATGACACAACTATCTTCAATACCAAACCGAGATCTTAGGGGAAGAATTTAGTAGGGACCCAGTAACATCGCAGGATGTGCTCAGTGTAGTTGTGACCCTGGTGAAGACAGAGGCAGCCTTCAGTTGGGTAAGGTTGTGAAAGTCCATTCACAGGCAACAGTGAAACTCATTTCAGCTACGCTTTCCATGGGAGACAGGGTCAGGTGGCTTGATTGTCGGATGCCAACACTGTCTGGCTCAGGCCATATGGTTTACTCTCATGATCGCTGGTTCCCACTTTCAGACTGTTTAATAGAGGACAGTTTTGATGTACTTTCTGTGAATGTGATAATTAAATGTTGATTAATTAACATTTTACTTGGTGATCCAAAAGGCCACTTGGAAATGGGAAAGAGTCACTTGTTTTATTAGTAGAACACAAGCACTCTCACGGCCCCCCGTGGTGGGGTGATGATATATAGATAAACACGTACTGATGACATCAGGACATTTAGGTTGGTGTGTCAATTGACTATATATCCATATTTATAATGAACTCAAAAAGTAACTTTTCTGGGAATTTTTGCTGTGACTCCAGAACCCATGTGTGATCTTTCTCAAATCCTAAATGACCATCTCCCATGAGAATCTAGGTGAACCCCAACACTGAACAAATAAACTGAGTAGCAGAAGTATATGAAACTATTTCCTTAAAAATTTAAACATGCACAGCAGAATTGCCTGTTTGTTGTGCGAATACAGATTCTCATAAAAGATACTTTGCACTGACACAGGGGACACGGATGTTAGCTTGGCTCACAACACAAGCAGATACCTGCAGAAATGATCTAATGGAGGACTGCTTGCAAAGGTACAGATGTGATGCAAGGTGCCCCCAAGAAGCATAGTTCCTGGGGTGGGTGCTAGGAATCAGAGGTACACTCCTGTACCAGAAAGAGGGGTGCAAGAAGCAGCTGTGAAAATTGAGGCAAGAAGGCTGTGCTCTGATGGCTACCACGAAGAGCCTGGATTTCTCGCAGGAAGACATCTATGGCAGAGCCGCCAATGAGAGCCAGGATGTCCTACCGAAGCCCAGTCAGCCATGGCGAGCCCTTCAACTTTCATGACGTTTCATACCATAAATAAACTTGTCAAATAAATAAATAAAACCCTGACGGCGATATTATAACAATTGCTAGCTTTAAATCTGAATGGTGAATATTCGCATGGTTTTTCTGATTTCTTTCCTGCATGGCTGAAGTTTTGAACGGTAGGGATACCGTCCCTAAAGTATCATCTATAGAAAACACTGTGCAAATAAAACTGCTCAACAGCACACACCTGCCATGAAGACTAATGCTGCCCAACTAAGAATGATTTACTCCACTATTGGTATTTTGAATGATCTTTACAGTGAGGAATATTAAAAGGCAGATACTTGTTTTCTTGCGAAGCTGCTTCTTCCAGTGCAGGCCATACACAGCACCGCTGTTTAGATTTCTGTTGTGAAGGGCATCTTCCAACATTTTTGCAAGATGTCTGAATCCTAGATAACACAAGGCTCTCGCAGAATAAAAGAGGAAGCATAAGAAGTGGATGTGAAATAAATCAACTCTCGGCAGTGTTTCTTTTTATTCTGCCCTTGATTGTCTTGGTAAATTATAATCTCTCGACCCATAAGAATGATACTTAAATGTTGATTTGCTTTTGTCTAAGACAGCTTTCGGTTTGTTTTTTAAAGCTGACTCTCTGTCGCCTGCATGAGAGATGCTGATGCTGGGGAGACCTCGCGGTCTACATTGTCTCAGTACAAAAGTAAGCACGGCGCCCTCTTTGAACTTTAGCTGTGTCTTGTATAAACTGGATTGCTGAAGTTGTTTTCTTCCGCCTTTTAACAACCTAAAGACAACTTTGTGAATGATAATGCTCAATGAGAGTTGGAACATCTTTAAGAAAAATCTAGAGTCGCTCTTCTAAGAAAACAGCTATTATTTGGGAAAACGTCGACGCCGTTTCTCTTTCCCAGTGATTCTGAGATAAAAGCCATTAAGCAGGGAATATAGTTTATAAGCAAACATTTCAATGGCATCAGCATGCTGTCTTTGACCAGGAACACATCTATAAATAAATCCGTGGTCAAGAGAACACTACTGATTAACATCTGATTAACATAACTGAAAGCTGTCTTGGAGACTGCTTTGTTTGTTTATTAGGAGTGACCTGCTTATTTCCAGAGTGCCCAGGAATGATCACAATGGGGATGATCACGGAGCACTGGACTTGGGCCAGTATTCATGATGAGGCCTGACACACAACCGACCCCCTGTTGTGGCCAAACACTCATAATTTCACAAACGTGGCTTAGACACCTCCCAAATAGATGCCTGAAAACACAGCCAACAGTTGGAGCTCTGGGGCCTTGGGACAAAACCTTCCCCTGTTTAAAGACCCCCTGAAACGTGGCTTCCTCCATAAAACCTTCCCTAACTAAGTGGAAATGGGAACCAGATGTCCTTAAACTCCACTACAAAGATAATCATATTTACTCTACAACCAAAGATACCATCTAGGCCCAAATCTGTGCAAACTGTTAATACAGCTAAGTCTCTGAACACGATGGCTGGAAGAGACACGGGAAATTGTGTAAAGTCTGTGAACTCTGAGAGCAGAGGGAAAAGGAGTCTCCATTTTCTCCAAGCTTTAGCAGAAAGCCCAATACACAAGAAGTGCTCAGCAAATGATCCTTGAATGAATTTATTCCAACATCCCATCATCCTTTTGCTTATTTTGTATAGGAGGCTCAGAGAGGAAAGCAGTTGCACAGAGTTAGTAGAGAGAGATGGGAGAGATGCTTGCCTTCCCTTGCTTCATGCCTATGTGCCTCCATCAGTACGGCTAGCCTGAGGAGAAGGAATCTCTGAGGACCTGGAAACTACATGCTGCTGCTGCTGCTACCAGAAGCAAACACTGCATTCTGTCTAGCCTATGCTGCAGGATAAAGAAACTGACTTAACTTTTAAAAACAGCTTCTTTGAACTCTGTGACTTCAAGCAAACAGACCAGAATCAACATCCATACTCGGTTCCAGTCTCTTGAATCAGTGTGCCTACTTATCCATTCTTCCACCCCTGCTTCTCTCCCTCCCTCTCTCCATCAACTCATTCCACCATCTATGCCTCTAGGTATGCATTCCCACTGCAATGCTTTACATCTATGCGGTCTCAAATCCAACGCTGGCCCAGATCTTGTAAGTTATCTGTCCCCGTTCAACACATGAAGAAATCAAAGCTAAAATAATCAGAAGGCAATAGAGTGGAGGTTTGAGATTTAGTCTACATGTTTCCAGAACACAAATACAAATCGTTCTACCCCCAGAATCCTTTTTTAGGGGGGGTGTAAAACGTCACGCTTTACCCTCAGGAGCTTAGAACACTGCAAGAAGCAACCAATTAATCATCCTTAAAAAAAAATAGAAATATGCCTTAAGAGCTCTTGTATGATCAAGCAGAATTATCAACAAAGCACATGGCTCCCCGGCACATGCAACTAACCCCACAGGGGCCATCCCAGGCTATGGACAGAAGCTCGTAAGTTCCTCTGAAACTCACTTGCTACTCTAGTGAATTTGAACTTGGTCTCTCCATTTGAGTCATAATATTTTTTTTCAAAAAGTATATTTTTCCTTCCTCCTGTGACAGAACGTCATGGGTCTCAGAGTGAACCACGGTTCAGGAAACAACTGGGGTGGCGAATGACGTCGACTAAAGGAGGCTGGGGTAAGCAACAGGGAGACCGCTGACATGGAGGAAGGGAGCCGGGAAAGAATGGTTGCTTCCGCGATCCCAGCCTCCAGGTCACCTAATGCATTCCAGGCCTGGGCAAATAGGGGTGGGCGCCGTCCAAGGACAGAGTGCATGAGTCAGCAAGTGGTTCAAGTCTTTGAGTCATTTCTGGAAAAAGAAAATCCATAGCATGGCATTAGTCCTTGCCTGACATTATTCTACCTCAGGAAACTTGGCTGAGTTTTCTCCCGGTCCTCTGAGTTAATTGGGGTGGGATAAACATCTAGCTTTGTTTTTGAACTTCACAGCATGGCTTTACAGAATTGCGCAACTGCTCTCCTTTCCCCCAAAGTGTCATTTCAGTCGAATTCTTTGGCATGGCATCTGCAGCTCACCCATAGCCTTTTTTTTTTTTTCATGGACCATTCCAGGCTATGGAGAGAAGCTTGTAAGTTCCTCTAAACTATTCTAGTGAAGACATATCTATTCCCTAAGGGACTAAACAGTGAGTAAAATGGCCAAGAAAATGATTGGGCAGCTGAACTATGACCACGCTTGATTGACAGATGACATGTTGGATGAATTCTGTCAATGAAAATTAGATTTTTTTTATACAAAAATTATGCCAAAAAAAGTTTTAAAGGTTGGTTATTCCTATGAGTGAATAATTGGTGCTTTCTCTGGAATCACACTGGCCTTTCCTAGATTTATCTGCCATATAAAAAGTATTCTCCTCATCCTATGAGGACCAGTGAGGGCAGATTAAAATAACTAGTGATGAATGTATACTGATTTGATGTAAACTTTCAGATATGGTTTTCAAACAAATCACTGAGTTATATCGATTTTGATTTGCCTCCATGTGAGGATGGTCTTTGCATAGTCTCTCTCTAGTGCAGTCAGAAAAAAAATATACTCCTTACTCGAGTCCAGAGATCATCTCAATAAGACATAACATATAGTTGTCCTTCAGACAGCATGGCTTCCATGGCTTGGCCAACCAAAAAGTAGAGATTTATAAACTACTTTTTCAGAAAATACAGCTAGTATATTATGCGATAGGTACAGGTGTTCAAAGTCTATCATCACAGGGAAGAAAGGGACTTCAAACAGCAACTCAGTTGTTTGAGTTCAAGATTTCATTTGAGCCAATAAAAACAACCCTCAGAATTGCATCTGGAGTCAAGGACGCCAGAATCCTGGGCATCTGGAGATGCCCTATGCATCATGCCCTATTGGTGATAGAATGGCATTGCCATGGTGCCCCTGTCTTGAGTCACAAAGTTAGTTTCTCCCCACAGTCTACCTTCCTTTCTATACAGAAGGAAAAAAGGTGCTTGTATTTCTGCATGGATCTAAGCACAATTGAAACGAAACAACTTTGAAAAATGTCGTTGTTTATATTCAGATATTCTTTGACTTTCGAAGGAAAAGGCAGTTTCTCTTGTTGAACAGAGGCGGCTTTACTCAGCACCTCTAGAGGGTCATATTTCATCACTGTCCTTGATGTAAATAAACCCAAAACACTCACAGTTCTTAAGTAAATGAGAATTCTTGAAATTAGGCTTTGATTTCCTTAGAAACTACAAGCTAAGTTGGGAAGAAAAAAGCCTTACAGATTTTGAAATCAATTCTTGGCTTTTTAGGTTACCTCATTCTAGTGCTTACCTACTAGAACTAGTACCTAGTTTCAGTGTTTATCTTAAGAAAGAAATCACCAAGTTATGTTGAATGTGGGATGTTGTGACTGGAGTAATGCGCATTGCTATGACTCCTGCAGAGTCAGGTGTACACCTGACAGCTAATGGAGCCCTCGGGGAGCTGGGCCCTGGGTGAACGTTATGCATATACCACAGAAAGTCTTGCAGACTGCTTGTAGCTCCTCCAACTCTGCTGTGGCAACGAGAAAGGGACTGTGCCCTGAACCCGAAGAAATAAGTCTCAGGCCTTAGCTGCGCCTCCTACAGACTGGGAACTTGCATCTTGAAGCACGAGGCAGGGTGTCCACCTCCGCAAAATGAGTGAACTTGCCTCATGGTGAGCACAGGAAGAGAAGCTGCCCTATCAGCTCACAATCCAGATAGCAAACTCAATTTTATTTCCACACCTTTCAGCTAAGAAGCTCTTCCCCACAACCAGCGGCAGAAGACAGGTGCATGGGAAACAGAGGAGAGGGAGAACTTGACTCTCAGGTGTAATGATACATCTGTCATGGTTAAGTATTCCTAGGCTCAGCTCCAGTCTTCCTCTAGGCATCTGTTATGGACTAGGCCTTAGACTGTCTTAGTAAATGGTTTCTCTTTCCAGTTGGAAATAAAGACTACTAGCAAACACAGGTGCTTTAAGAATTGTCCCATTCAAGACAACCCATGGACCATGACTGTTCAGAGCATTGCTATCTCTACCATGAAGCATCATATCTTTAGAGTTTGAGATTGCAACCCTCCCCTTTTCCTCTGAAGAAAGTTAAACTCGACAAATGCGATTTTATCCTTCGCCTATCCTATCTAATCTGTTATAAGTAATTCAGGAGCTGGGGAGATGGCTAAGTGGGTAAAAACACTTGTTCTTCAAGCATGAGGCACTGAGTTCAAATCCCCAGCCTCATGTGTGTGTTCAGGGTGGAGACGGGAGGATTTGGGAGCTCACTGGTCAACCAGTCTAAGCAGTCCAAGTTCATTAGCAGCCATGTCCCAAGAAAGTAAGTAAGCAGAGAGCAAGAGGAAGAAAATCAGCATCCATCCTCCTTATCTTCTCTCTCTCTCCTCTCTCTCTCTCTTTCTCTCTCTGTGTGTGTCTCTCTCTCTCAAACACATATACACACGCCAAATACAAACACCAAAAAAGTAAAATAGCTGGCATATTAGTATGAATATAGTAAGTACCTCATAAAAATAGTGTTTCTTATGTAAGATTAAAAACATACAAATATATTAAGGCGAAAATAAATAAATTCTAGTTTTCCTTCCACCAGGAAATAACCACTATTACCCTTTTAACCTAATTTTCAATTCTCTTAATATCCTGTCTTTTGCAAGTTTAATGACTTTGTAGCTATTTTCCTATTTTGAATTTTTTGGCTCTTCTTTGCCTTGCTATAAATAAAATTGTAAGTCATGGGCCGATTTAAACTAGACTCTGAAAAAAGGGATTATTAGATCATTCCATGCAAATATAAAATATTTTGTCACACTTTGGCAATATTTGCATGTATAATAATATAAATGCTAAAGTACTTTTTAATTTGTATTTTCATTCAAACTGGATTTTACTTTGTTTTTGGTTCTCTAAGTAGTACATAAACACTTCATAAATATGAAATATTTCCTATTTATGTCATATTGATTGCGACATAAATATGTCACAAGAAGACACACGGTAAGAAGTTGCTTAGCAGTAATATATCATTTACTTTCAGTAAAAAACGCGAGCAACACCTGGATCCGGTAGCTCGGGATTATAATCTTACTAGGCAGGAGGATCCTACCTCCAAGGCCAACCTGAGCTAGCAAGTAAGATCCCATCTTACAATACAAGATTTTTAAAAAGAAGGCTGAGCTATGGTAGAGCTCAGTGGTAGAAGGCTTGCCTGACTTGCCTGGGGGGCCCTGGGTAGAAACTGAAGAAGGAGAAAGAAGGTTGTTCTGGGTTTCGTGGGTTTTAATTTGTTTGCGTTTGTCTTGTTGGTTGGAGTTTTGGGGACAGAGTCTTGTTCTCTAGGCTGGGCTGCCTAGAATTTGTAGCAATGCTTCTGTCTCAGCTTACTGGATGCTAGGACTACAGGACTCAGCAACTATGCCTGGTAGGAAATGATGCACTTTGAATCTGAGTGTCTTGCATTCGTGTACTGGCATCAAATACAGGGTCAGACAGGCTCAGAAGAAAGGGCTCAGCCAAGATGCACTTGAATGTGTAATTTGTGACGTTCTCCTCTTCAGTGGCAGTGCTACCTGTGTGGGCTGCAGACACACACAGAATGATAAGGGGGGACAAAATATCAGTCACCACCATGGCTGAGTACTATACTGGTGCCCATCACAGTGGCCACAGGATAAGCTGAGTATACCTGCTCTATTTCTATTTCATTGGTCTTACTCACAAACCAGACACCATAATTTAAACTAGTCCATTGGGCTACGGTCATCATCCTTCAGGCTAAGTTACGTTTCTATAAAACAGTAAATGATTTGGAGAGAAAAGGGTTATCTGAATAATAATTATTCACATGAAAGGCTGATAAAGGAAAAAGCCAGAAGCGAAGGTAAACAGTTACCACATCATGTCTACACCCATTACAGTCTGCGAAGCTTGCGAGCAGCTGCAGTGGGCACTGAACTCAGCAGAACTGTAGTTCTACCCAAGAGCAGCTTTGAAAACATTCTGTTTTTCTGTTTTCTATATTCTGCCATGGTTAATTCAACAGTTCAATATACAGACCCTAAACATGGTGCAGAAGGACAAACAGTGTCCTGCAGTTTCTGAGAGCCAATTACACCAAGGTAGGAGGTGGGCTACATTGTAACTCTCCAAGTTTGTGCCTAAAGAACAAAATGAGTAAAGGAATGAAAGGGGGTAGTGGGAGGGAGGAAGTGAAGAGAAAGGAAGTGGGGAGAAGGGAAGGGAAGAAGGAGGGAGGGAGGTATCAGGGAGGGAAGGAGGGAGGGAGGGACGAAAGGAGAAAGATAAGCAGGCTTCTTTAGATGATTGAATATGCCCATGTCTTCCCGTGAAACATGGTAAAGAAAAAACCTTTAGATAAATGATTGCTTCCATCTATTCCCCCCACTCCCCAATATAAGTACAGGAAGAAAGTTCAGTTGGATTCAGGGCTCCATTTACCTTGCGGTGTGGGGAGATTAATAAAACACTTTATCCTGAGAGAAAGACCCAAACCGGACCTCCATTTAAGACGTTAATTTATGCAGTCCCTCATACAAGTTAAGCAGCACAGAATATCACAGCAGGCACAGAACAACAGATCTTGAACCCTGCTGTGTTTGTTCAAGAAGGCAAGTTAAGCTATTCCTAACAGGAAACAAAACACACGGTTGGGCCATTAAACTGGGATCATTTTGCCATAGTGCACAGCTCTGAATGCATCAATTGCTGTTCCAAACAGGATTAGAGATGGGATTTGCTTTAACTATGGTTTGGAGAAAAATGCTTATGCCTTCTCAGAATTCTCAGGCTGATATTAACTAATACACTGCCAGGCAAGACAGAGCACCCAGGAAACTGTCAAGAAGTGCTTTTTTTTCAAATTCTGAAACTGTATAAATGATGGGTCAAAGGTATTAGTGTGTGGGAAAGGTAAGTCACACACAAGGTACATCTGAGTAGACTCAAGGTCATGATACACTGATTAAATCAACCCCACAGGAAACAACTGCCCTGCAGTTCCTACAGACAACCCAGTGGAATGAAAGGGCATTCTGTTCAACAGTCTGAGTGGACACTTAGAAACAGCCTTGGCTGCTTTCATTGTGTGATCATTATAAAATGCAAACTCATCTATTCTTTCCAGAAGTAAAGAAGTACGATATAAAAGAAGACACAATTTTTCAAAGGCAAACCTTGCTCATGTGGGAAACCAGTTTAATTTCTACTGGTGATTAAAGACTCACGGGATGGAAGGTGTGGGACCTTACATATTTGGTAGAAGTCGTCAACATTCTCTGTGCTCATCCACAGTTGTTGCCACCTCAAAGTTATATCAAGGGTTGAAATTCATAAAGCCAAAAATTAGCTTGAAGGTACTTAACAGTTACAGGCCTAAAAAAAAAATCCCTCTCTCAGGTTCCTGTTATGGAAAGCTGTCATGATAGTCTAGAAGAGACGTATTGGAAGGCATATTGGAGGACCTTCAATGTTGAAATCATGAAAGTAATGACTTGGAAACAACCGTCATCAATGCCTGCTACACTAAACACAAGAAGGTCACCCCAACGGGACATACAACCGTCATCAATGCCTGCTACACTAAACACAAGAAGGTCACCCCAACGGGACATACAACCGTCATCAATGCCTGCTACACTAAACACAGGACGGTCACCCCAATGGGACATTTCTAGTTGTAGACAAGCCAAGAGAGTAAAACAAGCATGTTTATAGACACATAGCTATTTATAGAGAAAACAGTTGTAGATGATACTGAGGCACATTCTAACAAAAACAGTACGAGCACAGACACCATGCGATCCAACGCTTATGTTCGTGAGCTCATTAGAAAAGAGAGCCAAAGACATAGTGTCTGGTGTGCTTCCCTTCACCCCAGAACAACAAACTTCTGGGTTTGCAAAGAATTCATTACAACCATGTCCACAGTGGCAAAACCAACGGGTAACGTCAAAGGTGCCTGAAAGACATCTCTCCAAATGATGGACCCGGAATGTCTCTGCTTTGTTGGAGTTTCAGGCTCAGTCTCTATTCCTAACTACTCGGAGCAGGTGTATCCCAGAGACGCAGAGTGGCTACTGAGGTACTGGGAATGCTGCATGCTGTTGAGTTCTTTTGTCCTTTCTGCCTATCTGTTAGGTTTGAATCAGGGTCCATATGCAGGGTCCCAGATCACCACCTTGCACATAAATGCTCCCTTGATCAGCTTTGGAGTATCAGGGACCACACAAAGTACTTGTTGAAACTCTTACATATGTAAGTGTCTGGTATATGTTACCTCTGTGCTACACAGAGATAGAGAAATCATGCGTGTAGCAAAACCAGAAGAGCAGTCTGACATTCTCATTAAATAGCAAGGAGCCCTATGAGCCTGAGGGGTTTGGTAACACGCCCACTGTCACAGCCGGATGAAGCCTAGGAAGGAAAACAGCACATCCCGTCACTGGGTCAGCAGAAAGTCAGGACATCTGAGAGAAGCTGAGGCTTACAAGAACCTCTTCCTTCAGCAAAAGTGTCCAGGTTGTCACTGACATAACTCTAGGGAAAAGGAGAAAAATGAACAGGGTGGTGATGCCGGTGACACATTGTTAGACAGAGGGGACACTCACGTCCATAGAACACTTCCCTCTAAACCCTGCAGCCCAGATAACTGAGGTTCATACACAAAGTGTTTCTCCAGAGCTGAGGTTTTTTTTTTTTTTTAACTGTCCCCAATATTGCGAAATCATTTGAAATTGAACTCTTTGTGTGGTTTTTAAGTTACGTATTGTAACAATGTGATGTTAGAACCCAGTGGCTGCACTGGCAGACCTTTGCAGCAAACCTTCCCTTTCACAAATACTCTGGTACCCTACTGAGACTCCACACTATCTGTGGATACCAGCCAAGTTCCCTGGGCCCAGGTCTCTCACCTGGGGAAGTGAGTTTACACCAAAGAGAGACTATGGGCCACAGTTCCTGCTCCCCAAACCCTTCCCTGCCTCCTGCCTGGGAATCAGAGAGCCTGGCTGTAAGCTTGTGCTGTGACACCTCGCCAGTCTGAAGAAAGGTCTAAGAAGAGACGTCATCCTGCCACATGGACTTTGATTCCTCTCTTCAGAGACCCTGCCCTGCTGTCTTTCTCTGGTACTGGGGCCTAAACTTTCTTCAGAGCCTTGTATCAAGCTGTTGACTCTTTCTTTGTCTGTCAATGGCCATAGACTTTTCTAATAAACTCCTTACTTGACAGAATTCCATCTCAACATTCCTCTGGAACTTCACAGTACAAAGCCTTTTAAGTGCTTCTCTATTTTATTAGGCAAAAACAGGTAACATTCTTACAACAGGAGGCAGAACTCTTCCCTGCTCGAAGGGGCTACAGAAGAAAGCCTTTGACTGTCTGCCATCTGCAACTCAGGAAGCTTCCTTGACTTGGCTATGTGATCACAGTAGCGTGTCCCGCTTGAAGAGCATGTGCTGAGAGTCAATAAATGATAGCAGAAGGAGTGAATGCAATGAAGTAAGTGCCATGGAGAATCACAGAGCCCGCAACACTGACAACACTGTTCTTACCACCGTCTGCCTTGGTTTGTTTGGATGTTTTAAAAAATTCCATGGCTGATAGCACTTCCAGTTCTTGAGGAATCCTCTACCAGAATGCTTTTGTAGATGGACCAGTGGAATTGACTAAATGCCAGGAAGGTAAAGTAGGTCCATTTCTGATTTGTTAAGTCTCTTTCTAAAATAAGATTTTCTCCCCGCAAAATATGGGCAATTAAGAAAGCATGTCCTATCAAAGACATCAAAGACATCAAATGCTACAAACAATCCGGATTCTGACCATATATTTACTCTGGAAGCCATTGCTATCCTGGATTGCTTGAACTTTTAATGAGGTGTTCAGTCCTTGTGTGATGGCATTGAAGTGTAATCAAACATCTCCATGAGCCAAGTCACACACTAGCATGTCTTGCCTTGTTTAAATATCTCAAATATATCTGAGTAATGGTGTAATGATTCCTAGGCCTCTGATTGTTCATGTGGTCTGAACGGACTATCTTTTATACAACACTTGTGCTCTAACTTACTGAGGAGGACCAGAAGTATCCCTGCTCTGACATACATGGAAGTCTCTAGATGCTGCCTCAGTCTCATCCGAGCGTTATACCTTAACTCCTGGAATGAAATGAAACCCACATCTGGTATCCAGAACCTGCAGTGTCTTCCAGAAGACTTGCTTATGTTTGTGAAATACATGAGAATAATGTGTCAGGCATGGCGTGACATTATTTAAATACCATAACTGTCCTTAGGATACAGCAGCATGCTAAGGGGACAACAAGGCAAAGCCATCACTGCAACCACATGGAGTCTTTCTGGAGAGAGAACATTCTAGATGGTGGGTGGAGATCATCTCAGATACACAAGACCAGTGAAAGGGTCTGGCCCTTGGCATGAACTTTGCATTAATGTTCTCTGGATATTATGGGCCATAAACAAGAAAAGGAACTACTTTTGAGGTCTTGTTTACTTTTACTTTATGTGGATGGGTGTTGTGTGCCATATGCATGCACTGCCAGAATCGGCCAGAAGAGGGAATGTTATCTCCTGGAACTGGCGGTACTGATGGCTATTAGCCTCCACGTAGGTTCTGGAAATTGAACCTGAAGAGCAGTCAGTGCTTTTAACCTCTGAGCAACTTCTCCAGCCCAGGAACTGTTTCAGCAATTAATGAAATCCATTGACATTTCAGAGAGTCCAGTCAATGGTCAAGAATTTAAACTTGGTCAGTAGGCTTTACAAATTACTTGTGTTATCTGTCTCACTGGGCGATTGTCCCAGGGAGAAACTGGAATGATGTCTTTGAAGGATTGTACCCAACTTACCCTTGACCCATGTTATCGGGCAAGTCTTAGGAAAATGCTTGGGTATGGGTTCTCTCTCTAAGTCCTAGCCATGAGAGGTTTCTCTGGCAGGATTAATGTGACTGGGGTAGGGGCAGAGGTGGACACAGTCTGGGGGGTCTCTGTGTTCCCGTCCACCTGTCAGTTTGGGAAGTTGCAGGAGGAAAACCCTTTCACTGGTCATGAACAGAGTCGAACGCACAGCACCATGGACATGCATGACTGTGAGGTGTGGGAATGACACAGATGGGACAGAAAAGAGATTACCTTTTGAGCCTGAGGGAGCTGGAAATGGGAAGAAAGACAAACAAAAAGAAAAAAAGTGTTACATACGAAGTTAACAGTAAAACATCATTGTGTTGCCACTGGCAACTGCAAAAACCCAAATGAAGGGGAAAATGAATGAAATCAAGTCAATTTCAGGTCACTTTTCAAGTTTAGGCCACTGCTCTGATTATTCAATGCACTGTCCAAATCTGTGGCCCCCCAATCACTCTGGGAGCTTTGCAGTAGTAGTTTGGAAATCTCTACAAGCAATGCGGTTTTGGTAACCTCCTGTGAAGCTGGGCCTGAAGCACTTCTGTCCCAGATGGCCAAGGACACAGCTCCATGCTCAGCTCCTTCCCCAGCCCCACGGGCTGGGAGGTTCTGCCAGGGGAAGGGCTTTCCGGAGTCAGTTGTAACAACTACAAGAAGCAGAAAGCAACGAAGAAGAGTTGTTGACCTCAAGGGGGTAGAGGCTAGGCATGCTGGGAAACACTCTACAGTGCAGGATAATCCTTGTGTGTAAGATAACACCAAGAACCCAGAGCAAAGATGTACATAGCCCATAGCTCAATGGCACCAAAGCAGAGAACTCCTGCTGTCCCTATTCAGAAAGGAAAAATTGTCTGTTTTTAAGGGCAATTTTCCTTGCTTTGGGCTGCATTAACTAGTCCCTTGATTGGTGATTAAGGAAGCACAAAACAGATTTGTACACATAAAATAGATTGTATATATGCAAAACAAAGAAAAATAGTCAGTCAATCCGTAAAATAAGACACAACCACCTTGTCAATGGCATTAAGTGAGGAACTGAAATTAGTTGATATGTAGGAAAAATGAATCAAGAGAAAGACCTGTATTTGTCTACTTTCCTATATTGAAACTCTGGTATCACGCCACTGTACTGTGACTGTCATTTTACATGTAGTGCTTTGAAAAGCTTGCTCCTAATCTAGGATGGGACTAACATTATCCCCGTAATCAATACTCCATCTAGGAATTATACCGCTAGGAAGACTCAACTTCTCATCACATAGACAAACATTTTTCAGGTGTGGAACTGACACCAGCCACTATGGGTAAGCTGTTTATCTATATTATCCCATCAAATCTTAGTGCCAAGCACCTCCAATATACAGGAAGAAGTAACATGGAAACTAGAGGTGTCTCATGGTTTATAAATTGTTGTTGGGGCTGCACTGTCTCAATCCACAATGAGTGCAGACCCTTAAGACTGTCTTGAACTGTGCCTGCAGACCCTCACCGTATCTCTAGACTAAACCCAGAAGATGGAGAAGATGCACGATAATGCAATAAGACCCACTAGCTAGGGTTCTACATAGTGGGTCCTTTCTGCTTCTTTCCATCATGGGAAGAAGATTGCCTTGTGTCTGCACTAAGATCAGAATTCGCATCAAACCGTCCTGAGTCCCAGGCCCTAAGCTCCATTTATAGATAGAGCCCCGACGAGAGTAGAAATGACAAAGCCAAAGAAAATGGCTTGGATTTGAGCTGTATCTTCCCAGTGAAGTTGAGAATGTTTAAGGAAAGCACCTCAGGAAATCCTCACCACTCCATCTCCAACTCTTCTCCCAAACTGCTCTCCCTGTTTAAAGAAGCACAGCCCTGTGTTTGTGATTCCTTTCTTCTCAGTAGGGCTACGGCTACAAGAAAAGGAAGCTTACAAGAGCTCAGAAAAAGAGGTGCATCAGGAGGGCCTGTCAAGATAGCTCAGCAGGTAAAAGAGCCTGCTGCCAAGGCTGATGACTAAGTTTGATTTCCAGGATCCACTTGGTAGAAGAAAAGAAAAGTATTTCCAGTAGTTGTCTTCTGACTTCCAGACACATACATGGCCAACCCCTTATGCTCACATGAAATAAAATAAGTATCAAACATCTTTCAGGTGATAGAAAAGAAACAAGGGACATAAATACTGTAGGTAAAAAATCCTTGCACCTGAGCTTTGCAATGAAACGCACAGAGGGCCTGGAGAATAACAAATAAAGATCTATGTGAAGCCCCACACAGACAGCTGGGGTTTACTGGCCCCTGACAGGAGCTGTTCTTTCTTCTTTCACGAAGTTTTCATCTGAGTTATACAGGAAACAAGACTCCTAAAGAGTCACCCACTCAAGCATATGAGCAGAAAAATTGGCAAGGGAAGGAAGAGACTGAGCCTTTGTGGCAATGTCCCTAGTTCAAGACTAGCTTCAGACACTCTGCAAAACAGGAACTTTCCTCAAGAAAAAACTCACAAGAACAAAGAGCAGCTTTCCCACTGGAGAGCTGGGCTAATCTAAATTACAGTTTACCATACCCTAAGCAGGTTCTTCCCTAGGAAGGAGCTTCAGAATAGAACATGACAAATTTAGATTAGCTTATCTGTAGCCATAGATGCTATGCATAGGAGTGGGCACCCCCAACCATCAGTCACCTAGCATCATGAGGAACATGCAGAGCCCAGACCTGGGAGTCAGATCAGTGGAACACTAGGTCTACTTTAGCTTCTTAATGGACATTCAAGGTCAATGCTATCTGGTCCTTGGCTAGTTGGCTCATATAGTAAAGAAAAGGTGTGTGGGGGGTCAGAAGATGGTTGGAGGATAGGCCAGAAATTGGCCAGCCAGTAGGTTGGCCTCAAGAACAGCTCTGATATGCTAGTGTCTCAACACACCTGCCAGCAGCGTTGAGAAGGGCTCTGATGTCTGAGGTTCGTTCAAAAGAATCTCATAGTCCATTACTCACTTAACTTTTCATTTCTGATCAACTAATTATTTTGAGGTGGTTATCTGTTTAACACCTCTATCTCTTGCCTAGGTCCCCTTTAGACACCACCTAGCCCGTGTGTGCATACATCTGGCATTCTTGGCCCTGGGACTAGACTCTCCTTGTAAAATCAGAATCCTCAACATTAGATATGTCCAGGGTTGAAACTGAGGTAAGAAAACTAGGGAAGCTGCCTTTGACCTCTACTTCTCACACCATATGCTAACAAACCAGGTTGATACCTTTCAAGAGAAACGTTTTCTTCCAGGACAGATAGGAACCTCTTAGATTCTTATATGGCATGATCTTCCTGCTCACAAGTATGCAAGTCTACAAGTGTCTCTTTTTCATAGGGCCAGGGAGAGACTTGACTCTCTCTCCACACTGCAGAGGATTTTTCCCCCCACAAAGCCCCCTTGTTGAGCACAGCTTGCTGTGAGCCTGCACATTACCAGGAGAATTTGGATGCAGGAAGGACTTCTCTTGAGTCATCACATTGGAGTAGAAAGTCTCAGACTGTGTCCATTGGAAGAGAATGAAGGTGAAGAAGATGAGGAAGAAAAGTGATGCAGTGGTTTGTGACAGGCTGGTTTGTGTAATGTTCTCCAGGGATCAGGTGCTTGGCTAAATGCCAGCTGTATCTCCTTTCGTCTTCATGTGGGTCAGATATTAATATCAGTTTCCATTCACATATTTGGAAAAATACAGTATTTAGAACAGCTAAGCACCTTCCCAAGGTCACTGTTCTGGCTTCCATTCTATGATTTTGATAAAACACTCCGACCAAAAGCAATTTATGGGATGGAAGGGCTTATTTCAACCTATATGTTAGAGCCCATCGTTGATGAAAGTCAGGAAAGGACCTCGAGCAGGGACTAGAGACAGAAGCTAAGGAAAAATGTTACTGGCTGGCTCATTTGAGGCTTAGCTTGTTTTCTTAGATAGCTCTGGACTACCTGCCCAGGGAATGGTACCACCCACAATGGGCTGCCTCTCCTATCCTATGTCAATTAACAATCAAGAAAGTCTCCCATAGAGATTCCCACAGGCAAATCTAATATAAAAAACAATCCTTCAAACAATTCTCCTTTCTCAGATGACTCTAGGCTGTGTCAAATTGATGACTGAAGTTAACTGGGACAGTCACCCATTCAAAAAAAGTTCAAGTTTAAAGCTCAGTCTGTCTCCCAACCTTTGATATAATTACTAGGCTCACAGCAGTTTCTCATGAAGACTAAACAAAACTAGCACCAACCCAATTGCCTGAAGACC
Organism: Cricetomys ansorgei; assembly: GCA_026225945.1. Lineage (NCBI taxonomy): Eukaryota > Metazoa > Chordata > Mammalia > Rodentia > Nesomyidae > Cricetomys > Cricetomys ansorgei. The sequence continues at coordinate 17,668,482 of JAMJFZ010001133.1, forward strand.
TTGGGGACCTCATGCTCCATTCCACGTGAACATCATCCATATGAGGAAAGGGGAATGAGGAATCATAGCATGGATTGATGCCATGGAAGAGTCCACCAAACTCTTCAGCACATAGTTATGTATTTGGTGCAGCATGATGGGTTTGCCTACAGACATTCACACCTGCTCTTCCCTTATCCTAGAACCCTCCCTCACACCCTCTCCCCTGGGCTTGGAAAATACCTACCCCTTTAGGTGTTATGTGGTATTTTCCTACAGACTGAAAATTTCCTCCAGGAGGGAGGTGATAGGATCACAAGGCCTGGGAAATAAACAACTCAAAAGTCTTAGGAAGTTCATGAACTTGACAAGATCTACAAGTCTTCTCTCCAAAGTTATGGAAGTTTTAGACAGCTGCCGGAGAGAGAAAACACCTCTCTGACCTGCCAAGATGCCTGCAAATCATACAGAGTGCTCCATGAGTACACCTTTCTGAGTCTTCACCAGTGTTAGGGTGAGCTTTTGGGGATGCAGCTGCAGTTGTGTCACCCAAGATCTTGTAATTCATGAATACATGAATTTAATAGATTCATGAATTCTCCAAGTTGGAATCTAGTGAAATGGTTACGTAGGTTCTGCCATCGGTTCTGTATCTGGGACAAACATATGTCTATTCCAAACTCCTTAGGAAAAGTGATACTGCCAGTCATGTGCCACTGGTTCAAGGAAGCCTTTCTACCTCTCATATTCTATCCTTTTCTCATCTAACACTCTATATTATAGACAATGCCAGTTGCAAAAACTACCATTCTGTCTTTCATTTTTAGCAACAGAATTCCAAGCCAGACTTTGTGACCTTAGTATAGATAGGTGTGATTAAGGGAATTCAGTGAATTCAACTATGGTCAACGAGGTGTGCCTTGCTGTGGCTTTTCCAGCTGGGGCTTTAAAAGGACGTGTCCCGTTCATTCTGCTCTCATAACGGTAGCAGTGATAGCTAGAGGCTCTGTTGGGGATTGGAGCTTATGATAGGATGTTGTGAACAGCAGCGATGATGTGACTGTTACAGCTGTTGCATATTTGTCACTAATCGGAGTGCCTCCCTTCTGTTCACTAACTGAGAACTCACATAAACTTACTAGGCAATCCGTATTATCACCCTAGTCAGAGGATGAAACTACAAAGTCACATATCCATATAGCAGCAAAGGCAGTCTGGTGGCTAGTTTTTTGTTAACATGACACAAGCTAGAGTTATAAAATGTCTCCATCCAGATCACCTGTTGGCAAGTCTATAGGACATTTTCTTGGTTAATGGTTGATGTTGGCAGACCCAGCCCACAGAGGCAGGACTTGGGCAGAGGGTCCTGAGATGTGTAAAAACGTAGGATGAGTAAGCTACAAGGAGCAGCCAGTAAGCAGCATTCCTCCATGGATGGAATGCCTTTGGTTCAGTTCCTACCTCCAGGTTCCTGCTTCGAGTTTCTGCCCTGACTTCACTAAATGAAGGACTGTTACCTCAAAGTAGAGGCTAAAATAAACCTCTCCCCTCAATTTGCTTCTGGCCACGGTGTTCATCACAACAATAAAAACTCTAAGACAGGTGGGATCTGAGAAGGTCAGTGAGGTGGTCACTGAGTAACAGAGATGGGAGCTGATGGAGAGTTGAACCTAGATGCCCCTGGTGGAGGAGGCAGGAGGTGGTCTGTGAGATGTGAGAATCGAGATGTGATGGACATTAGTATGAAAGGGGGGGTATTAGGAATGCCTCTGAGGCTTTTGGAATAGATACATTAGAAGTGTACTACTATTTACTGGAAAGTTAGTGACTGTGAAGAAATCATATTTGAAGAAAAAAATCCTCTAGTTGAGTTTTTTTTTTTAATGCTTCATTTGAGACAGGATCTCTCTGTACAGGGTCTCCTGGCTGCCTTGGAACTCACTCTGTAGTCCAAGCTGACCTCAAACACAGAGAGATCCACCCGCATCTGTCTACCGAGTGCTGGAATGAAAAGTGTACATCACCATAGTACAGACCCTGGAACTCAGTTTTATCTAACATTGTCATGAATCTGAGAGCCCTTGGGCTTGCAGGAGGATCAGGAGGTTAGGCAGTTGGATAGATGGAGCTCCAGTCTAGGGATGACCTAAGTCACTGTGCCAAAGTCCATAAGGTCCCCTGAGAGGTGAATCCTGGCAGAGGAGTTCTGGACTGTGGGGCCCTTCCACCTACTGGAGGTCTGCACACTGAGGTGAAGTCTATGAACAGAGCAAAAAATGAGGAAACAGGGCCTCGCAGAGACTGTGATAATCCAGTCCTGATGCTGTGATGATCTGGTGCTTCTAAATGTGACTCCCTGTCCTGAGGAGACAGACACGTTTCTGTTCCAACTCTCCTTCATTTCATCTCTACCTCAGAGTTTCACACAGAGCCCCTTGGGGGTGACTGTAGGGACATTCATTGCTCGAGTTCAATGAAGTTTCAGAGTTGAGTAGCCTTTTTTTCCCCAAAAATAAAACCCTAGTTAAAGATCTATTGATCAAAACAACACATGTCATTAGGCAAAATGTAAAGATGAAGCGGGAAACAAAGCATTTTCTTGCCAACCATCTTTAAAAAGACTGGTCTACATATGTTGATTCCATTTGTGAAATTGGCCCGCTGCCTAAGGTCTTATGAATGAGTGATAACTCCTCGCTTGCTGCAAAGGTTCAGTGTGTTTATTTTTCCCCGTGTGGACGCTTGCATTTGTAATCATCCACTCTTCTGGATTAAGCAATGTGGATAAGGATCCTAGTTCCTCTGTGCAGCCCAGGAAGGTCTGTGGATTGGTTTGGGCCTCGTGACCAAGAACGGGATGTTCGCTGCGGAGCTGGAATTTGGTATTGTTAACTCTGTCCACCTGCATCCTGTCTGCCACTCTATGCCGTGCTACCATTGCTGCTTATCTGGCCTCCCCAGTGGTACTCTGACCCCCAAATCCTGTTCCCCTAATTCTATACTTTGCATTCAGAATGATCAAAAAGTATAAGCTTGATACTCATCTTCTTTGTTCAGGATTTATAGGTGTCATATCAAATTTTTATGTGACCCTTTCCTCTGATTGGCTGATGCTTCACCCCCACCACACATCAATCATCAGACCCACTCTATTGACCCCTGCTCATCATCACCATTCAGATCTAATCTCTGATGGCTCCTCTTCTGAGTATCCCCATCCTACCCAAGTGTCTTTTTATGCCATCAGCTTGAACCATCTTGTTAAGCATGCAATGCACCCTGCAATCTTCCTGTTTGCTCACCAACTTGCTCATTAGCTCTGCACAGAAGAATTCAGGACTCACCCAGGGCCCGCATCTGTCCTATTCACTTGTGTAGCTCTGGTGGGTAGACCCGGGCCTGAGCAAGAATTCAGCATAGTCATTAGAGGACAGAGACTGGAAAGGAAAGGAAGAAAATAGAAAACAGACTGAAAAACAAAGACAAAAGATAGAGGGAGGATGAAGGGAAGGGAAAAGGAAGAAAGATAAGCAAGAGGAATTAAGGAAGGGAGGGAGAAAGGAAGGAGAGGTGAAGAAATGAGAGAAGGGGGGCAGAAAAAGGAGGAGAGGGAGAAGGGGACAAGGAGAGGAAGAAAAAGGAGGTGGGAAAGGGAGGGGGGAGGCCTTATATTTGTTATATCAAGTTGTCAAACACTACTTCTACCACTTCCTAGCCACGAGGGCCTGGGAAATGAAGTTGCCTAAACACTCCAGGTCTCTCATCTGTAAGACTGCAATAACGGTAATACTTGTGGAACTCGGGTGAGGATTCCGTGGGATAACACAGTCTCTACCAAGGCAAACAGCCAACAACAGCTATCCTTCTTACACCCTGATAGTGTAGCATCCAAACTTCGCAAGGTTGGTGCCAACCTTAAGTATGAGAGGTCACAGTCAGATAATCTCAGGGGCCTGGTTTCCACTGCATCCACTTCATGATATGATATGGGTCTGTAAAGAAGCAATAACACTCGAATAAGGACATCAGGGAGTGAGTCGCCCTTCAGTGGACATACTTCTGTGTGCTCCAGACCCTTTCATCCATACTGCCTCCATTCCCTGAGCTGGCATCCAGTGGACAGTAAGCAGACCTCCATCCATTGGCCTGGTACTCTCCTCTGGCTCTGGCCACAGTGACTGGCTCAGAGGAAGATGTGAGCTAGCCTCATCTTGTCCAGACATTTATAGGAGAACAGCTCCTTACATCCTCCTGGGATCCCTTTCCTTTCTTCACTAGAGTCTGAACAGCTAGGGAAAGAGAGTATCGAATGGGCCTGCAAGCAAAAGTAACACCTGGCAGGCAGGCATAGGACAGACAGAATCTAGAGCTGCAGTGTCAGTGAGCCCCACACCCACCACTTGGCATGAGCTGCTGGGACTGCTGCGAAAGCTGGGCTTTTTATCACTGGAACCCTGCAGCTTGCCATCTCTAGGTACACACCATAGCAAACTATGACTAGATTTTCCATGAGCACATCAAGGGAGTCATCCAAATATTTCCACTATGTTCAGTCTCAAATATATTCAGGGGTGATTTCCTTAAAAGATTTCCAATTGTGTATGTGTAATTTCCTTTCCAACACTCAGGGCATCTCATTTCCCAAATGTCTGAAAGGCATTCTTGTCTTTATGTGATGCTTTTCGATTCAGGGCTACAGAGTGTTTTTCTGACAGTGGACTACTTTCCCTACCCCAGATCTCCTCTCCAGACTCTTAAGGTTGGTACCTTGCTGCTCATCTACAGCCTCTACTCAAACTGGCCTTTTCCTGTCTCACAGCTTCAAACTAACCTTCATCCTGTAATAGTGAAGAGGGAGGAAGAAGAAAACGCAATCAGTGGTAGAAACAGACAACACTGCAGAGGGAGAACTGAAAATAAAAACAGGATTAAACAAGCAAACAGCTATGGCTAACCTAACTGTTCTACTTTAACATTACTCAAATTTCCATCCTGATTCTTGATGCATATCTCAACCTCTGCTGGAAAGACTCATGGGGAAGGGAGTCTCTATTCCAAATACATTTTGCCTTTTTAGCTCAGATATTATATTACCAAACCAAATATAATTTAATGACTTCTCAATATCTAGTTTATGGTACAGATGGCGATTATTTCATTTCTGACAGTATGTTTAAATGCAAACAAATGGACAGAAAGACCTTTGTAATAATAATAATAATAATATATATATTTATATAATCCATATATATTAAAAGCAGTTTTAAGAATCATTCAAGTAATGCATGTTCATTGTAGAAAAACAGATATGAAGCTAGGGAGATGGCTCAGTTGGTAAAGTGCTTGCTGCACTACATGAGACCCTGATTTCAGATCACTCAATCTTACACATAAAGCGGGGCATGGTGGTACATTCTTTTAATCTCAGCACTAGGGAAGCAAAGGCAGGAAGAGTCCTGGAATTTGCTGGCTGGCTAGTCTAGTTTAATCCTTAAACTCTAAGCTCAGTGAAAGACAGACCATTTTCCAAAAAATAAGCTAAAGAGCAATTGAAGAAGACACCAACACACACACACACAAAACATGCAAACACATGCATACACATACACATAAAGCACACATAAAAGATGAAAAATATATTTAAAGTAACCTATATTCTTAATATCCATGGTTGATCTTAATAAACTTGTGAAATGACAGTATAATACTTAAGTTATACCAATAAAAAATTTACTTACTGACTTCTTAATTTTGGCTATCTGGGCTAGCTCTGTCCTGTCATTAACATGAAGGACACTGTCATATCCTGTCCTTAAGTTGTTATGCACATGCTCCATCTCTCAAGAACTTGAATTATTGGCTAAAAGGCACTGTGTGTTTTAGTCCAGATGCTCTCAGGAAAATTGTCCCACCAAAGCCATTTCTCTTTGATGTTCATTTCATGGCCCTTGTGCCAGCACTGTATCATCTTAAAAAATAAAACCTCTCCTAGCGATGTTTAAATACAGATTAGCTGAATGGGCCTCTTGTGTTCTAAATGAGTTAAAGACAGAGTACAAAACTTCAGAATTCCTCAGGGCCTAGCTAGCTCTGCTGTAGGTCCACAGAGGATAAAACAGCCCAGAGGCACAGCACCAGGGGACTCTGTGGAAAGGAGTAGACTGGTCACGGAAGGTCAGATTTTTCAAACAAGTTTCAGGTGAAAGGATCTGGGGTTTTGTTCTAGTCATGAAGCCTTGCCTAGACGAAAGACAAGCCTGCATAAATTATCCACTTGATGGAAGACATTTTGGGGAATGCTGGAAAATGTGGATTATTAATGGGCAGACCAGAACAATTCTCACATTACATATAGCTAAGACTATCAGCAGGGGGAAAGCCCTAGACAGTTTGCTTATTATAACATTCTGAATAGTTCTCACAATAAGAAGTCACTTCTCAGCAGGCTCGAACTCTGCATTGTATTGGAAAAATAAGGTTCCAATTAAAATTGTCATTCTTCAGCCTTCTTTGGGTGGTCATCTTGCTGAAAAGCCATCTGAATTGCAGTCCTGGCAATGTGGGGGAGCAGAGGGTCTATCAGTTCTCAAGGGGGACACAGGTTGGTAGAACCAAATAGAAATTTGGCAAACTCCAGATAAAATCACCACTATGATGGGTTAGTGATTCCTGTAGTCTATGTGGCTAGCCATGGCTTAGAGGCATGAGGACATAAGAGACAGGCAGCAGTGCTGATTAAGGCCGGGAAGCCTCTGTCCTGCAGCTTTCCTTCTAGAAAGATCTGGACAGGATGTGAACCCACCCAGACCTTCTCCTGAACTCCCACCCTACCAGTGTCACTTTTCAACATTGTGACGGCTTCCAGTTGGAGGCTCTGCTGGTTTTAATTAAAACTTAATTTGCAAAAATGTTTCATAATTTATGCATGTCATGTAACTCCTCTGAGAAGATGGACTTGGAGCCAACTCAGAGCCATATAAGGAGACAGTTGCAAGAAGGCTAGGGGAGGAATGGTGTGTAGGAAGGGAAGTACCAAGAGGAGCGCAGCAGAGGAAGCCACTGACATTTTCTTTCAACTCCTGTCACTGGTATCTGTAGCCACTTGGGAGGGACACGGGCTTTGCTGCCCAAGAGCTGATAGCCTATTTGGCAGGTCATGGCTGTGGAGAGCCAGCAGGGTCAGCAACAGCCAGAATGACACCACCAGGAAAGTCTCACCAGGAGGAAAGGGTACAATGGACATAAAACCCTCCAGAATAGATGTGAGTTCCCAACCTCCACAGAAAATGAGGCATAAAAAGACCCTCAGAAGACAATTAATGAAAACTTAAGATTCTGTTATGAAATGATTATTCTGTTCCATGGATGTCTTCAAAAGGGATTCTGCAGAGACATGACAAACCGCTGGAGCACAGTGCAGTCAACAGAGTGACTTAACTGGAAACGCTGAACGCTGAAGAAAGATGACCAGAAAGGCATCCCAAGTCCCAACCCACATTCTTCTTTAATGTGAAGGGTCTTGAGTCACCCTCCACATGTGCAATGAGAAGGACAGGCAGGACTCGCTATAGAAAACAAAAATGAAAGGGGCCAGCAAAGGAGAAAGAAAAGACAAGCTACACACTACAAAGAACGGAACACGAGTCGGGGCTCTATGTTTAAGCGAAGACATGGTAAGCCACATATTTCATATACAAAAACAAACTAATAGCTAGAAATGAGTGCAATTGCTGGCTTTTCTGCGGTGATGCGACAGCTGTTATTCAGAATTCTCTCCTCTGGATCTGGAGAGGTGGCTCTGCAGTTAAGAACACTGAAGTCTCGCCCAGAGGACCCAGATTCATTCCTAGCACCCATATGATGACTTACAGCCATCTGTAACTGCAGTCCCAAGGGATCCCATGCCCTCCTTTGGCCTCCAAGGCCACTTCACACATGTCGCGCACAGATACGCATGCAAACAAAATAGCCATACACATAAAACATAAAAGAAGTAAACAAAAGAAATCTCACCTTTCACAAAGGTCACACACCAAAAATAAAAAGACTTTTAGGAAAATAGGAGGTTCTTAACAGATAACTCAACTCCTTAGCAACTTTATAGCAGCAATCAAGACCAATAATGACCTTAATAAAATGTCAATATAATTTAAAATACATGTTAAAGTCCTGATTAAAACTTCACATTATTGGGCCAGTGAGGTGGCTCAGTGGGAAGAGGCACCTGTACATGGTGGGCCCAATGACTTCAGATTGAGCCCAAGATCCCACAAGGTGGCAAGCGAGAACTGACTCGAGAGTTATTATTGGAACTTTGCATATATGCTGTAACATACACATGCCCAAAATCATACCATACACACACACACACACACACACACACACACACACACACACACACACAATTCTCTTCTATGTATTTATAGAAACTCCTTTGTATTGGTTTTGCCTTGGTCCATCAGTGAATATATTCTATACTATAGTCATGTTTTCCCAGCACCAATTTTTCTTTTCCTTGGACCTGTAGGAAGTTCTCTGGTGAAGACTAGCTCTAATAATAATACTAATAAAAAACATCCAAATGAGGGGTCTATACCTACAGCAGACCAATCACTGAGGGCTCTGAATACATTCCTGAAATTCCCAAGATGGTCCTAGGGTGCAAATATGGTCATCTACATTCTGCAAGTGGCAAGACAGATTGACTCCAAAGCCTCATTTGGGCCAGGTAGCACAAACAAGTTAAAAAAATATCCAGTCAGTCTTCCCGCAAATGTAACTTTAGTCACCTATGAATAGACAAGCAAGGGAACACAAAGTAAAAATAATAATGGAATGGTCTGCTTGCCACGGACTGGAAGAGAGCAGTGTCCTCCACGCTAGCCTGCTGACACGAGGCTGCTGGACTACTGCAGGTTGATTTGGGTCATGTCTGGACAGGAGAAGCCTGTTAACATGCTGGACTGCTGACTCTCTCATGCTGCATTTTTCTCTCCAACCCGGTAAGGCTGGGGTTTGGCAGTCCTTAAAGTACACTTTGCCAAACACATGTTCCTATAATTTGAAATCCGTGTGTCTTTTCAGTGGATTTTTTTTCTTATGGTCTTGATTAATTTACAATTAAATTGTGAATGAGAATAACTTTTATCAAAGGTCTGTATTTCTTAGTGTCGTCTTACCATTCTGCAGGAGGTTCTCTTACTGGAGAAATTTGTGTCTTATCAGTGGTACTTGGGCACAAAGCTCAAAGAGTCAGATGTACTGCTGAAGTTTACATCTGAGAGCTCCAGGGATCCAAACGTGAAGAACAGAACAGCAACTTCTCTCATTGAACGCGTGCATATGTATGTGTTAGGTGCAGTGGAAGCATCATGGTCTGACTGAATTATCTCAACTCAATAAGGTTTCCTAGCCTGAATGTGGATAAACCAGTCAACTGAGTCATTCTTTAGATGAAATAAATGAATAATTTTTTATCTCTCAGTTTCTGATTGGGCTCACAGTGGAGAAACTAATACTCGACAAATCTGACACCGCTAGAGAGTTGGATGGAGTACAAGACACAAATGTTTATTAGCCAACAATTAACACAGGCTTGATACCAAGACAAAGCAAATGAGTCAAGCTCCATGTCTTTTACAGGAACTATTTACGTGAGTGTAGAGAATGAAGGAGGAGCCCAAGCAGAGTTTGGCTGGCTGTTGAGGGCTGAGAAAGACTTAACTAGATCAGAGATCACTAGAGCTGCACAGCTGGATTTGTGGTGCAGAGTGGTGAAGAAAGAGAGGTGTGCAGAAGAAGGACTCAAGAAATCTACGAAAAGGTCTTCCTCATTGACTTGGAAATTAAGACGAGCATATCTAATGTGGGCTCCCCAGGGCTGGAAGGGCATAGTGGGGGGAGGGGGAAGGCACAGGATAGAAAGAAAACAGCATCCACTGGGCCTCTATTGATAACTCTGAACTCTTAAGGTCCAACCTGCAAGAGCATAAAACCTGTTCAGCTGCTGAGACTAACACCAGGAACTTTGGAAAATGCGTAGCTTGTTCTGCAATTAAAGGAGTTCTAGAGTGAGTGAATGAGTATATTTGTCCAAAAGCCAAGAGAATGATACGTTACTACATTAAGTGACTGCCAGGAAAACAACACAAACAACTTAACACTTCTGAAAGGCAAAAGTAATGATTTCACAAGCACAATGCCCACCACTGTCATTTTATCTGCAGCCACTAAACATTACTGGGTCTGGACACAAGAACAAAATGACTCTTCAGGGAGTAAACAATCTGATTAATATTTAGAAATAAAATAAAAAATGATGGCATTATCAAATATGGACTTGAAAATAACAATGCAAAACATCAAAGATTTAAAGAAAAACATGAATACAACAAATAAATAAAAATCAAAAGTGTGTACACACACACACACACACACACACACAACTTAAAATGTGTATTTATTCATTTTGATTTTGTATATGTGTATACGATATATGTGTGGGTGCATTCGTGTGGGGGTGCTCATGTATGCGAGTACAGGCATGCACAAGCCACTGCACACATGGAGGCTGGGAGACAAGCTCAGGAATCAGTCCTTGTTTAGGACAGGGATTGATGGTTGTTTGCCACTGAGCACACCAGCTTTGCTAGGTGGTGAGATTCCAGGTATTCTCCTGTCTCTGCTTCTGTTTCACTCTAGGAACACTAGAATCGCAGATATGTGCTACTATGTCCAGCTCTTATGTAGCTTCTGGGGATTTGAACTGTGGTCCTCGTGCTTGTACAACAAGCACTTTACCCACTGAGCTATCTCCGCATCTCCTAGATTTTTGATATGGATGTGGCAGATCACACACTCAATAATAAATAATAATAAATCCTTAATGAACCTGAAGACACTGGAATAGAAGCAATACCAACTGAAGCAAAGAGAAAGAAAAAATAAGTATACTTATTTTTCTGCTTAATTATACTTAATTTTCTTATATTTCTGCAATAACCAGAAGAACAATGTAAACCAGATTTGCAGTTCCAGGACAGCTTGGAGCAAGTGGAGTGTGGCACAGATAAAATGTCTTAGTAAATAATAGATATGTGGTTTAAATTTGATAGAGATTACTAATATACTAATACAAACATCTCAATTAACCTCAAGCAAAATAAATATCAGGATACAAAAGCATTGCTGAAAGCCAATCTTAAGTAGAGAATAATCTTAAAAGCTGTGAACAAAATATCAGCATATAGAATCAAGATTAAGAATGATGGTAGACTTCTCATCAAAGGCAATGAAGGCCAGGTGACAATAGAATGGTTGATTTAAATAGTTTAGTAAAAATACAGAAACCTAGAATTATGTAGTGAAAATATCCCTCCACAAGAAGGCAAAATTAAAATAGTTTTAGACAAACAAAACAAAACAAAAAACTGTGAGACAAATCATCATCACCAAAATCACACAAATCGTCACCAGTTAAACTGCCCTGTAGGGGAAAGTAAAGGGAGATCTCATGGGAGAAAAATGGTTCCAGATGGAATGATAAATCTACACAAATGCATGGAGAGCACCAGAAGGGGAAAGATGTGTGGAAACAAGGCTTTGTCTTGTTTTTAGGTTAACTGTTTTAAGAAAAATAAAATGATGCTCTGTGGGGTTTATGACATATGTTGAGGAAAAATGTAAGATAATGAGACAGATGGGATGGAGGGGTCCTGGATGTCCTACTGTCAGAAAATACACCATGAAGCTCTAGCGATAAAATTGATTGACAATAGAGAAAACACTCAGAGAATACAACACACAGGAGATAAATTGGATAAAAGCTACTCAATTCCCGAAAAGACAGAAGCTGCATGGAGAGTTGTGCTTGTAATACTAGCATTCAGAGAGTAGAAGCAGGAGCATCAGGAGTTCAAGGCCAGCCTGGACCACCAAAGGCAGAAAGAAGAGAACAGAGTACCTAAGTGTAGGAATATATGCTTGTGTGTTGCTCTTTGTAATTATATATGCTATCTCTTCATATATAAAGTATTTACAGTTATAAATAGTACATATATATTCATGACATGATAAAGTTAAATGTAATAGCATATAGATATGTGTATATACATGATCACATATATAAATCTATTTTTACATAGTTGCGTATTATTCATATGTTTATATATGCATGTATAGATAGCTAGCTACAAATGTGATACATATTTATATCATATAAAGATATGTATATATATATATATATATATATATATATATATATATATATATATATCTTGAGCACTATAGTGAACTTAAGAAAAACAAAGAAACGGCCCCTCTCTCTCTCTCTCTCTCTTCATATATATACCTCATATAACAATGCCATATACTTAACACTAAATAACATAATTGCATTAAATACAGAATAATTAAGCAACAATTAAGTGGCAGAGATATTTAGACTGGATAAAAAGAAAAAGGCGATTCGAATATTACTTAATAAAAGTGTCTTTTGAATAAAGATATGTAGACTAAAAGTAAAAACTTATGGAAAATGTATACCACAGAAGAATAATCCTAACAAGGTTGGAGAGGCTACATACTAGAGTAAAGCACAGTGTAAACTTCGTGACAATGAATACTGCCAGGGATAAGCGAAAATATTTCATAATGGCAAAAGGGCTTCTTCTTCAAGAGGACAAGGTCAATCATTCTGTATGCTCCTAATATGACATATATATGCTCAAATATTATATAAAATATAAAACTTGTCAGAATAAAAAAAGTTTAGATTTTAGCGATGTCATCGGTCCCCTCTCAGTAGCTAGGAAAACAACTGTTTAGAGAACCAGTGGAATTATAAAAGGCCTGAACACTGGGAACCACCTTTTATCTAATTGGCATTTGTAAAAACAAAATGCAGACTAATTGTAGAATGTACATTCTTTCTACATACATAGGTCCCCAGGAAAGCCCATGAGTAGTGCAATAAATAAGAATCAATAAATTAATAATATCTGAAGTCATATATGATGTATTCTCTGAACACAAGTCAAGCTAAAAGTCAAGGATGATAGCAGACCAAATATATTTGAAAAGTGACACACTCCTAAGTAACTTAATAGTTACCAAACATACTAGTCTGCACAGTGCTTAGAAAGGAAGGAGACCTGGTGGGGGAAGGGGGGAGCGAAGAACTGCAAAGAAATCTCCAACATCAACAGTCTGTGCTTCTCAGTAAGGGGCTGGAAAAGGCACAAACATGAGCACAAAATCAGCAGAAAGCAATATAGGGTAAGAAGAAAAATGAGTGCAATGGAGAATAGACAAAGAAAGGAGTAAAACTAGGAGTATTAAAGGGTAGTTCTTTAAAAATATCAATAACATGTAACATGGAATCAATTACCACAAATTGCCAATATCTGGAATGAGAGAAGTCATCACTATAAATAAAAAATTCAAGAGAATAGTGAAAGACTCTTTATGCCAATAAATCCAGTAACTTAGAGAAAATAAAAATATTCCTTAAAATGGAAACCAACAAAATTGACACAAGAAACATAAAATCTAAATAACTGTGCACCTATAAAAGAAATAAATTCCCCACAAAGAAAGCTGCAGGCTCAAATGGTTTCATTAGTGAATTCTAACAAATATTCCAAAAGTACAGCTATATCATTTGTTTTTAAAACTTGTTTTGAAAGATACTTATTGTCTTAGACTAATACTAACAAATTTCTGACTGTGTATGTACAAGAAGCAAACCCCAGACTTACATCCCTTTTAAGAGTACAAGCAAACATCTTTACTAAAAGTGTAACCAAACGGAATCCAGTGGTATACTAAAAGAAAAACATGCTATGCTGGAATCTGTTAATTGCAGGAATGCAGGGTTATTGTATTCTTATAATTGACATCAATTGTTATAATTTGCCACACATGCTGGTTGGGCAGATGGCAGTGTCCCTTTAGTGATTCAGTGAGGACTGTTTTACACAGAGTGCAGGGGTTTAGATCTCCTGGCCTTAAAATGGGCAAGATTTTGGAGAATGTCTTAATCTAGACAGCACAACGGAAATGGTACCATGTGGTTTCCAAGGACAAATTATTGAAATGCCACAGACCTCTGCTTTGTTCATAATCCAGGAGACAGCTTGTGAGGAAGCTGTAGGAGCCTTGGTGACCACACGGAAGGACAGTGAAGATGTGGCCAGAGCAGGAGCTCCCTCACATGTCCCACGAGGTCCGTACCAAACACCTGACATGAAAGTAAAGATGTCTCCAGGCAACACTAGTGCCTGAACACCAAGTCACCCCAGCCTCTGAGTTTTCCCAGCAAGGGGCACACATAGAGTCCAGCCATGTTCTGCTCACCCTTCCCTGCCTAAATGCCCACAGCAACTTTTGAACACGTACTAAGATGAGCCTTCCACACCACAGAGCTTTTTACTGAGTGACCACTAAGCAGCAGCAGTGGTCAAAAGCATATGTGATTCCCTTCCTATCATGGAAGGCAGTAGAGCCCACAAGAGTGATTTTTGCAGGTGGTGGGGGTGACAAGTAACAGCATTTTTGGAAAGCTACTGCACAGCACAGTCCTGGACATGGGAAAGTCTCACCAGAGATAGAGCTGGGGTTCTAGGAGGCTCTGGTCACACCATTGACAAGAGTGGTCATGGTTCCTAACTGGCCTTCAGTTGCTTAGCTGGTTTTGAAAGGCACTTGAAGGTTTAACATGCCTGGACCATGGTGCCCCACACAGCTAACTATTAAGCATTTAGCAAGGAATATCCCCATGTCTCCATTTGTAAGGTTCAAGCACTTTATAAATTTGGGGCACTTACACAAAAGTTGACTGAAATACAACCTTAAGTACCGCTTGCCAAACAGCTGCAAGGGTATAGAAAGTAGTGGCTTAAAACCACTTATTCTCTTCCATGTTCATGTCAACAGATTTTTCAGGTGGGGCACTAAGTACTTTTGATGCCAGGACAACATGACTGATTTTTTTCCTCCCTAGAATGCTTAGTGACTTGGGACGGCTGAGATGGGTTGGCCTCTTCTATTGTTTATGGTCTCTGCTTCTTTGCTCCTCCCTGCCCAGTTTTTTCCTAGCTTTTACAAATATCAATTTATTCCCTATAGAGGTCCATGACTTCTAGCACTAGGCTTGAATGGAATAACCACAGGAGGAAAGCAAGAGAGCTTGCTTTCATTTATTGGTTGCTTTATCTGGAGGGACCAGCATAGCACAGCTGTGTTGTGCTTATATAGACTTCTTTCAACAACAGACTTGTGGTTCATCTGCGAGTCTAATGCCGTGACTTACTCTCAGACCTTGCCGTTGGACTTAGGGTGCCTCATCCTCCCTTTAATTAAAAGAGAGACATGTGTCTCCAAAAACCTGCACTCTCCATTCTGTTGCCTGCAAAACTGGTTTAGGAGGCGATGAGAAGGGGGAAGGAGGCCTGAGGAGCCCCCAGGAGTAAGCTAGAACCATGAGCTATGGGGAAAGGTGAGAAGGGCTTCACTAGATAGCATAAATTTGTGGCTGTTGGCTACAGGTGTGACACCCAAAGGAGGGAGAATTAGCTGAGACTAGAAGAAAGCAGCTAGGAGACGACAAAAGGCAGACTGCTGACATTCTCTGGCGCTTAGATCCAGCCATACCTGAAAACAAACTAATACTTTGATGCTTCAGGGGGTGAATCAGCAGATTCTTAACTGCATACATCTGCCAAAGCTGAATTTCTCTCATTGCCAAGGAGATTTGAGAAACACTAAGGCAACCAGTGCTCAACTATCTATTCCCACAGCTCATGACTGCTCTGTGGAGCCAAATAATTTTATATGTCCTTGGATCTGTCCCACCACAGGAGAGTCCAAGATGGACACCTCAAATCAGCTGCCTGCTAGCTTGTTCTGATTCCATTTCTGCGGCTATGACAAATATCCTGTTAAAAAAAGTTAGGGAAGAAAGCAGGTGTGTTTGGTTTATAATCCCAGGGCCATCATTGCTGGGAAAGATCATACTACACCCACAGTTCAGAGTAGAGATAAACAAATGCAACCACAGTGCCTGCTTGCTTGCACTCAGCCTGCCCCTCTGCTCTTACACAACCCTGGACTCCCTGCCCAGACAACGGTGTCCAACATATGGGCTGGGTCATTAACAACCAAGAAGATCCCTGGAGACATGCACATAGGTCAACTTGATCTAGACAAGTCCTAGATTGAAACTCTCTTCTCAGGTTGTCTTATTCAATACAATATATTGTATCCAGTTGGCTTTTAAAATTAACTAGCTGTGGGCCTTTGGAATAGAGCTGTGTACCTGTCTTGTCCTGGGAAAACACCAGGTGTTAATAGGGTGCCCTATTAACCAGAGCAGGTCACAAAGGATATTCAGAGCACTAACCAGTAACCCATAGGTAACAGCACACTGTGGTCATGTGGGCTTCACAAGAAGAGCCTCTTAGCAAGATGGGCACATCACCTGCAGGAGTGTCACGTCATTACTGTCCAGTGCCGGGTTCCCGCGGGACTCGCAGGTGTTTGCCAGGTAATCTATTCTGTAGTGATGGCTGCTAGTGTGAGGGTCGGGTTGCACCTTCCACTGTTCAAAATAATGGCTTGGTTTATTAAAATCTATTAAAATCTAAAATTTAATTTTAAAATTAAAAAGAAAAAAAAGCCAAATCTGTTTACTTTTGAGACAAGTTAATTCAGTTTCATCTGTCTCAATGTGATTGCCCTCTATTTTAAAATTGTTTTTTTTTTTAAAAAAAAAAAAGGAGAGAGAGAACTCAAACTGGCAAATAATGTCCTTTTAATTAAATAAACCAACATTTTCCCCATTCTAATGAGCATAAACTGTTTGCAGAAAAGATTTTATTTAAATTACCCAGAGTGATTACTTTAAATGCACAGTTTGGTTAAAAGCTACAGTCATAAATTATTAATTTTTTGTTTTTAAAAGAATTATGCAAATTTAAGCTATGAAGCTAAAAGTGGAAAGCAGCTAATCATATGTGAACTAAGCTTCACTTCTTTTCCTTGTTCTCTGTTTCCACATGTCTGCCTCCACTGGGCTCTGAGTGAGAGGCACATCCACCTACACTGAGCATGCTCTGATCTAGGAAGGTAGATCTGACAATCCATAATACTATCTCTGAGCTGGAAGTGATAATGTGAAGTAGGTGAATACTACCTGCTCTCAGTCTCCAGATAACGCTGTATAAACTCTTGGTGATGAAGGAAATACAGAATCGATTGATACTGATACATTTCCAGAATGCCTGCTGTGTGCAGGAATTCAGTTGATTGGGAAGTACCCAGGGACAGAAAGCTCTTTTCTAGGAACTACTCATATTCCATCCAGAACAGAAAGTTCAATGGAAATACCAGGAAAGATTAGGTAGTCTTTGGGTAACCCCTAGGCTGGCAACTGGTCAACCAGTGTCAAGAGATACCATAGAAATAGGTATTTTTCGTTGTGGGGTGGTCGCTATTTGAGGATTGGCACAGCCTGAGATTCCACAACCTTTCAGCTATGCTCACTTACCTAACAAGAGACACATCCCCAGCTCAGCATGGAAGAAAAGCCCCTTCTACACAATGGGCTGGTGTTGGAAGCCTGCAGAGGGCAGAGGGCAGAGGGCAGAGGGCAGAGGGCAGTGCCAGCTCAGCTCAGTGTGTCCCCAGAGAATGGGCCTCAAAGTGTGGGCTGCACTGAACACAGAGATAGCAACTGAGAATTGTCTGCCACTCCTTCAGCTGCTAGAACTCCCAAGTCCCAGAGGAGAGGTGCCCATGGTAACAAAAATTTAAGGGAGATCTAAGTTGGATTGGAAAGGGTAACAGCTGAAGTGGAAGGAGGAAAAGATGTCAAAATCCCCAAATGTCTCCAGCTCAAACACACGCTGCCTGGAAGTAGCCATGAGAACCTTCAAAGCTTTCAAATTGAGTAATTCAAGGGTTCTTCTTGCCCGTATCCTCGCCAGCATTTGTTTCTATTTTCTTGATGCTACCCACTTTGACTGGGCAAACATGGAAAAAGTAGCTTTACTTCGCATTTCCCTTGTGGCTAAGGATGCTGAACATTTCCAAAAAATATTTATTGTCTAACTGCATTTCTTCTTTTGAGGACTGCATGCATGTAGGTAGCCTATTTATTAGTGGGAACTAGAAAGGAGACCACGAGAGGCAGGAAGGGGTGTGAAGGAAGAGGCTGGTGAAGGCAACAGGACATACATGGTGGAGTGAAAGCAGAAAGACTACTGAGTGAGGGAGGATATCAGGGCAGGGAGATGGGGGACCAGGGAGGGATGGGAATCGACAGAAACACATTTTTGTTTGAAGATACCATAAGGAAACCTAATACCCTATATGCTAAGTATAAACAAGTAAACCAGTGAGTTCCTCCTGGTGCAGCAGGCTATGAACAGGTCTACGGTCTTCCTCAACATTTTCTTCTCATACCAATCTTCCCTGGCATTGACTGCTCCAGCCTGGCTCCTGCAAGCCTTTTTATTTTGACATGAAGGATGGACAGCAAATGTATGCTAAACTGTCACCTTGCAGTAGTTGCAGGTAACTATGTATGGCTGCCATAGAACCAGCAGATAAAAGGGAAGAAGGTGTTTGGGTCCCCAACAGAGACACTGTATCAGTTACCAGGACTACACTCTAAAGAGGTTACTATGTATGGCTGCCATAGAACCAACAGATAAAAGGGAAGAAGGTGTGTGGGTCCCCAAGATAGACTCTTTATCAGTTACCCAGACTACACTCTAAAGAGGCATAGTCTCTCTCATGATCCTTCTTTTATAGATGACCAAACAGAAGTATAGAAGTGTTGAGAAAGCCATCCCAAGTCACACCTCTAAAGTACAAATTAACATTTAAACCCCTAGCCCCCCATCTCACGTAACTAGTACACCTCCCTAAGTGACGCAGGTACCACAGTAGGACAAAAAGAAAACTCACGTCCCATTGCATAGGAAATCTACTTAACTCTCTGATAACTCCACTATAACTCTTTTGAGGACAAAGAGTCTGGTCTCAGGACAGAGAAGAATGGCTTGGGCTCCTAAGCCAGCCTGGACTGCCAAAACTGGCTCTGCCCAACCTTGGTGCTTATGTATAATCCCTGGCTCATTTCAGATCAGTCACACTGCCTCACTGACATGGCCATGATCCATGTCTGTTTCAGAGGGGCTTTGGCAAGGTCTCTGGCAGCTCAGGTACCTGCAACTAAAAAGTAGTTGAAGTAGTAACAGTAAATGGATCAGAGGCATGAATTAAATTCCAAATAACCACAGGGTCCATGATCAAGGTGGGGAGAAAGCTCAGAAAAATAGTGTGATTTGGGCCCAAACTGCCAGAGTTTCCTAACATCTTTATAGAACATGAAATAACTCATTGGTTTTATTTTTAACAGCATTTATGTTCTAGTATAGGAAAGATCCTTTTCATTTGTTTTAAGTGAAATGATTTGAATGGACAGTTGGGCAGGTGTTCAACTCTTTTCAACAGCTTTGTTTTGTCATCAGCAAACACGGACAACAGTGGCACCTATCTCGTAAAACACTATTTATTTATACCTAGGGATAGATTTAATTTTGTATTTAAATATAATTTGTGTGTGTATGTGTGTGTATGTGTTTTGACATAGGGACTCACTAAGCAATACAGGCTGGCCTTGAACTCCTACATAGATCCTGAATGTTTGCCCCTATTCCTTCAGCCTCTCAAGTGGTGGAATTGCAGGGGTGCATTGCCATGCCTCGTAACTAAACATTTTTTTAGAAATATATTTTTTATATAGTCCTTTGACCTATGCCTAGCCAATAGTGAGTGTCTGATATGTGTAATGATAATGTTTACTGTCATTTTGAGCTACTCAAGCAGCAATGCATGCAGGAATAGACTTTTTCCCCCTTTACTCATTAACTCTTATTAAGTTAATCACCACATCTTGAGATTTGTGAGAAGACTCTTAGAGCTAACTGGCCGGACTGCTGACTGAGGACAAACTTAGTCCTTACACCTTGGGTCAGTAATCCAATGGTGTGGGTTTTCATAGCACCCCCAATTTCACTTGTCCTGCATGTGATTATTCATAGAGGACCCGATCCAGTTATAATAGGGAAAGTGAGGCCCGGAAAGAGAAGCTGAGTTACTGAGGGCACCAGCTCAATAAAGGGAGAAGGAAAATTCTATTCAGGCTCTCTTCCCGGTGTCCTCCCAGCTGTGCAGCTCCTTTGTCCTACTGAGACACTCTGTGGAGAAAGATCATCAAGATTCCCACTTCGGGGGGAACTTAAAAGTGATTTGGAAGACATCCCTTCCTGATTCCCCAATGACGCTCATTAATAGGGAAACTTATGTAAATTCAGTAACTACTACCCTCAAAAATGCCTCTTTGGCATGAGGATTATTTTGAACTGAAGACAGCTGAGAAACAGTAGGTGAAGAAGGAATTTGGTCCCCTCCCACTTCCTCAGTAAAATCAGAGCATGAACCTCACTCTGTGAAGGCTCCTTCCTGCCCCCTCCCACAGCAGGGAAAGTGTTTACAGCTGAGACAGCACTAACTACCTTGTGCTTGCACAGAGACCCTGTAACACAGCCGCAGCCACTAGTGGCCCCCATATGCTTACCTCTAAACCTTAATCACCCCTAGAAGCACAGATCACCTGTTCTTTGATCTTGTTACTCCTGCATATTGTATCGTCCTCTGTTAAAGTAGTGTATAGGTTTCTAACCCTAAAGATTAGGGTAGGGGGAGGCTCCATTTATTTCCCATGAAGTATCTTTATACACAGGAAATAAGAGATTTCTCCATTACTCTTATCCATCTAATTCACATGCCTTAGTGAATATAAAGGCATTGTGGAGCATATGGAAAGGTTCCTTCCCCTGCTTTCTCTGCTCTAAAGCCAGTGCCATACACAGACTCAAACTACACTATGGCCTATATTTTAAAGAGAAAAATGAAAGGCTTGGAGTGATGTAATTTTTTTTTTTTTTTAGTCAGGGGAAGAACCATAAAAACACACTTTGCCCAATATGTCATAATAATATAGTATCATACATTGATTTCAAAACTAAAAACTTGGAGCTAAAGAGATGGCTCAGTGGTTAATAGCGCTGGCTGCTCTCCCAAAAGACTCAGTTTTGATTCCCAGCACCCACACGAGGAGCTCATTATCACCTGTGACTCCAGTTCCAGAGGACCTGATAGCCTCTTCTGGCCTCCGGGGCACCAGACGTGCAAATGGTGTACAGATATTCATGCTAGAAAAAACACTCGCGCACATAAAATAATAAGTTTAAAAACCTTAAAGAACACCTTAGGGGTGACCCAAGTTACTGCATGATAAAATGATGTAGTGGAGAGATGGTTTGAACTGCTAAGGTAGGTGAGCCTAACAGTCAGATTGAACTGTTATCTTGGTAACTTGTTACTCAAAACTAAGTTAAAGCAACTGTTTCAGAGTTCAATTGCCCTGAAACTCAAAGCGACCGTGGTTAAGTATGTGGTAAGTGCTGCAGACTCAAACATGTGTGTGTGGAGTAACACCCGCAGAAAGAGACAAGTTCGGAGCCGTGCGAGGATGGTAACACGGGGTCGTTTTCATCCTTCTTTTGCTGCTAACGGACATTAATGAGCACCAACCACGGAGCTCTTTCAAACAGCAATGTCTTCCATATCTTCCACGGTGGAAACTATGAAAGCTAACATAACAAGAGACAGTAAACTGAAGTCATGCATTCATGGACTCATTCGCCTAATCGCATAAAGAGTGCGTCTTGGGTATGCAGGCCACATGCAAAGATAAATAAGACACAGGCCCTGCGAGGTGTTACTGTATGTGTTCCCAGCTTCAATATTTCATATGTAAGAATTTATGGTGTGCTTTCTTTTACATCACGGACAGATCAGATGGCTGTGAAATCGTATACTGCCTGGCAACTGGGTAATAAGCAAGCAATGAACTCAGTGCGCTAACAGCTTTGTTAGTTTAAGCCTATCAAAACTCCCAGATAGCTATTCTTTATTTATTTACCTATTAAATCTCTATAAAGCATCAGCCGCTGGGTCTGGTGACAGTGATAGTTATTAAGGGTTTGGGCATAGCGGCCCTAAAGACTGGAGAGACACAGAGGTAAAGACAGCCAGACTGCGGGGCAATGCAACCAGTGGGGAGGGTCCACGGGGGAGGAGGCAGTGCTTACACAGAGAATTGAAGGACCACACGAGAATTAGGAAGACAGACCCAACTATACTAGGAATAAAATGTTCTGAGTAGAGACTACTTCACTATTAAGTCATGCGTTCTTTTATTTGTGTGGCATCATATTGGGTGATAAGAATGTGGCCAAAAAGGAAAATAAAAACCTAGAACCATTACCATGCACAACTTAGAGGAAGCCAGGGAGATACTTTAAAAGAAAAAAATAGTCCAAGCAGGGACAGAAAGGATGGCTCAGTGGGTAAAGGAGCTTGCCCCTAACCCTAACCCTGACCCTGGTAACCTGGGTTTGATTCCTAGGATCTATCTGGTGGAGGAAGAGAATCTCTCCCACAAATTGTCCTCCTTGCCCTGGCTGCCTAAGGCTATACTGGCTTGTCCAACTGAGTCCTTGAAGTTTTGATGCATTTATCAACACACGGCGAGACATGCTGGACTGTTCACTGAGGAAGCCACACTTGCCATGTGAAGTCGTTCAAAATTTCAGGAAGAGCTTGGTTCTAGGCTCTCAATTTCCCCAGGAAAGTTGTGCATATTAAAAATAATATAAGATTCCTGACACAGTGACAACAGTGGGAATCGTACAAAATGTAAGGTGTGCGGTTTGCTGTGATAAGCCCCCTCTTCTCTGATGTATGACACATCCAACATGTAAATTTCAGGACATGTAAAAGCATATCAAACATTGCTGGTATGAAAGGAGCCTAACCCCAGGAATGTGGTGGGTTCTTTCACAAGTGTGAAGAGCCGAGTTTCCTTTCTATCCTCTAACATAGCACAGAGAAGGCTCCATATAAGCTCTACACGCTTCAAAAATTTAGAGGTTCCTATTTTGGGTAGCCACGGCTCTGGGAACACAATCCAGGTCACGTTGGACTTCAATGTCTCCATCCCCCTAAACAGACAGAGTGGGAGTTTGCAAAATTCTGTAAACAGAGTATAACTCAGGTCCGTGGGTCAGAGAGAACAGCTCCAACTTCCCTGTAGGCATTATCTCAAGGGTCTAGCTCCTCTGGAAGCAGCTTGTGAGGCTGGGTCCCCCATCAGAGCACAGACAGGAATGAGGAAATCTGCGTGCGTGTGCATTGCATCTAAGAGGCTCTCATCTGCACAGATTATGGAAGCTGAATTTCACTTGTCAGTTTAGTGACCCCATCTCCTTGGGCAAATTGTTCAATTTCCCTTAGCCCAGTGTCTGCCATCTGGAAAATAGAGTTAATAAAATGCATCTAATGGAAGCTGGTGCTCTTACACAGGTTCTGGATTAAATTCCCATTATTGAGGCTCTCAGCAACCTGGTTGTCCTCATTATGTGACTCAGGTAAGGCCTGCACTGGGGGAAGGATGTGTCTGAGCATCACCCATCACTGCAGACTGGCCGTTCCCTGCTGGCTTCTTGGTACACTAGAGGGCATCAGACAGCTGAAAAGCATGGCAGATCCCAGTATCACAGTTCCTTCTTACTCTAGCTGTTTCCAAAGGCTACAGCCATAATGACTTGCAAGGCAACAAGAGGCAATGATCTTGATAGACTGCTACTTGCTCTTTTTCAACCCAAGCATGACATAGAGCTCCAGCAGGCACATGACTGACGCACCACCTAGAGCAGGGACTTTGAGTCAAAGCAATTCTGGATGGGAAGGACATTCATGGCCCAATCTCACCTGCCCCCTGCTATTTATTTATTTATTTGTTTGTTTGTTTGTTTGTTTGTTTATTATTTTGGAGATTGCCAGAATTGGATAATCCCAAGTAAAACAAAATCATTCCATGAGACTATATATGGGACATAAATAATAAGTATTCTGAATTGCTAGTTCTCAATGATTAGTCTTCATCAATCACTATGTGTTTGGCATGGTGCTGAGCAGTGCTCTGTTGTTTTAACCTTACCAAGCATAGGAGATCAGCACCACTACTCCCATTTCACAGAAAAGAAACCTTGAGAATATGTAACACAGCCTGCCCAGCAGGATGTAAGTCACTGTGGAAGGCTTCAGGATAGACAGCTGGAGAGCAATGTGAATGCTAACTTTGGTCTACAGGAGTTCTCAGCTGTTCTCATCGAGAATAGATATCCTGGAGACTGGAGAGAGAGCTCCGTGGTTAAGAGCACTTGCTGCTTCTGCAAAGGACTGGGCTCAGTTCCCAGCACCTTCATGGCAGCTCACAACTGTCTGTAACTCTAGTTTCAGGAGATCCTAGGCCTTCTTCTGGCCTCTGTGGGAAGTGCATACGCACAGTACACTTACATACATGCACGGGAGACACTCCCGTGTCTTACACATAAAATAAGAATAAAGCTAAGGAAAACTAAGGATAGACATTCTGCATACTATTTAAGTAATTGTCTCTAACCAACCCTAGAGGAATTGTCAATGATTATTGCAGACATTAGAAATTATCATTATGAGTAAAATTGAAGGTGTCTACTCTGGGTTGGTTTGATATACTTTAGAGGCACTGGCTTTCTCCATATAAACCCACAGAAGGATTTTGGGAGGTCTGTCTGTAGACTAGGCATGTGCTTCAAGTAGTCTTGCCTTCAGCTGCAAGTTGGGACCCTCAGTCACCTGAATCCAAATAGAGAATGACCTGACTCCTGCAGGAGATCCCTTTGCCCCTGTGCAAGATGCCTTCAGAACTCTCAAAAGGACCGACAGCCTGGGCTTCCTTAGTTCCCATAACAGGTGGTATTGTCATGTATGTGCTAATGCGTGTTTGCACAGATGGCAGAATTGTTCAGAGTCTTGCTTTCAAGACGACCCGGCTATAAGACTGTGAGGGAGGACCTATAGCCTCACCGCACACCACTGATGAGTACCAATGGATACCAAAGTAACCGACAGTTATCAGTCAGAGAAGTGGTTTTTCTTGCTCACTGTAAGAACTTAACCGAACAAGTCAAAACCGTGGCACCCCTGTGTCCAATAGAGAGACTGAGTCTTGGCTAGTAGGTGTCTGGAAATGAACTCCGAGAATCTACATCTGGTTACACAAGAGACTCTATCACAGTGCTGTGCTGACCGTGGCCCCTTCTGTCTGCTGACCAGCTGCAGACAGAGAAGTGGCATTCCGGCTCACAGGAAGACCACAAAGTGCACACATTTTAAGCCCTCCTCACTCAGCCCTGTGTTGGATTATCATAACAAGAGAAAGGGGAAATGGACACATTTGATCTAGATTCCATGCAGTCTGGGGAAATCACTAGACCTTATAAAAATGCACAGCTCTGCCAGGGCAGCACAAGCTGCTGTGAATCGAGGCCGTGCGGCCAGGCGGCTGCCCTCACTTTCTGCTCTTCCACATGCTCCGCCATCAGCGCTTCCTTCCAAGTTCCTCCTTGTTTGCATTCAGTTGTCCGTGGTTGAAACAAAAATCTGTTCTTAATAATATTAATAGTTAAGATTAAGATTATTTTAACCTCTAAACAACGCATGTTTAACAAAACCACATAGCTTTCTAAGTAGAAAAAAGACCCACACATTTTCAAAACAAAACAAGCAAGACATTCATTTTTAAGGGAGTTTTTGAAGATGATCCATTTTTCGTTTTGTGTCCATTGTCACGCAGCAATCGATATTTCTTAGCTCGAGAATTCTATGCTTTTACATAACAGCAAACTAATAAGAAGCAGATTGTCAAGTGCTGCGAAGGCCAACGGCTGCCAAAAACCTATGATTTCACCCATCCAGTCCCTGAGTATTCTGTTGCAAAAGTCAAGACGCTAATTCATTAAGGATTTCCTTAGCATCTCTTTCAGGAAACACTCTACCATTCTATCAGGATACCGGGCTTTCTGGGAACTTTTCTTTTCTACCTAGCCCACAGTAATTAGCTTGGCCTGGATGAGGCCAGTAATTAAAAGCAGATAGCATTCATGTTCTGATGGAGAACTGAGTGCTAATGCTAAAGAGGTTTTATGGACTTAAATATTTCTCCCGGCCTCTCCTAATATCAGGTTTCTCTGGAGTCCACCTAAATTAGGATGATGCTCTACCAAGAAAAAAAAAGTCACATTCCCCACTTCATCCATAAACCATATCTATAGCATGAGAACCACTGTTAGGAACTTTTCCATCAGACTCAAGCGCTCTAGCATAAACAATATGACTTAAGCAATCAACTCTTCTCCCCACATCTGTGTCACTCCTGATTTTCCCAGTACTTCCCATGAAATCAGGGACTGCTCTTCAGCAGCTGAAGATGCCATTCACAGCAACCAGTTTCTTCAGAGCAGACATTACCAGAAAGCAAGGTTTTCAACAGGAAAGTCGGCCATGACAGTATTTTGAACAGTATTCTCAGTACCACCACCCACATGGAAGCTGATGTTCTGAATTACTTCCTCTCTTAACCTTGCGGGCTCATTATAAAATCACATGTCATGGAAAGTGAGTGATGCACAGTCTGTGAGACAGGCAGCAATGAGCAAACCTCAGTCTTAAGAGTTAAACTGGGCGCAAGTCCTTCACAAAAAACACAGACTTTGTCCATAGTCCTCATGTTGTTGGGTGATAAAAACAAGAAAGGATTTTTAAAGAATGGGAAAATCTGAGCACTTAATTATAATCGATCATCGAAGCCCTAAGATGGAAACTCGATGACGGAGTGACATTTCAGCAGAAGCATGGAGCCTGCATAATGCTTCTCCCCAAGTCAGTGGCTGAGCAAGGCAGTTTTCCAGCTAGGAAAGAGAAGCATGTCCAAAATCCCAGACTAGAAGACTACTCTGGGGTTTAAAGCAACAGATGAGTGACCAGTCTGGCTGATGTTCTGCAAATGAAGTTGGGCAGCAATGGTGGGCTTCTGCTCACCACAGTAAGATACCTCAAGGCAACAGATAAAACAGCAGACAGAAGGCCACATAAAACAAAATCAAGGCAAGGAATTATTTTCAAGGTCTCCCTAGATGCCCATTTCACACCCAGTATCCAGATATGAATCCAACAGTGAAACTACTTTTAAAAATATCCAGTGGACAGAGGTTTGATCACCTTTACTGCAACAATCACATGGCTGACAGAAAACTACCAGGACCACTCAGGATGTCACTGCCCTGATTCTTCAAGGAGAGGATATGAATTCAGACTTCTTGTTGAATTAGTGTATTGGATGCGTAGTCGCGAGGGGATGGGAAGATGAATCCATTGATTACACAATTTACAAAAAGTGGCATGCTCAGAGCAGTGTTGGGAACCATGCTGTTCCTACTAAGAGGATATTTCCAGATGTGTTTCAGCCTGAAAAGCCCCACTCTGCGAGATTCACACACCCCTGGGGATGTGCGCACCTATGGCTTCTGGCTCTCCACACACCCCTAGGGATGTACACACCTATGGCTCCTGGCTCTCCACTGAGCACATTGCAAAAAACCAGGCATCATATTTCTCCTCAAGAAGTCTCAACAATGCAGATTTTCTGGAACTTCAGTAGGAAGTTCTTGAAGGTTTCCAGATGCATGGAAGGAAATGATGAGCACTGTACTATAGACGAGGGTCTATGAAAGGAGGTAATGGGAGCAGAGGATCATGAAACTGAAGACACAGAACATGACACCAGTTCCAGGTAAGGTGAGAGGAAGGCTGCTTCCTGAAGAAGGAACACCATGTGCAGTGGTTTAGGTCAGAGAGAGCACTGGGGTTGACACTTGAGATCCCTATGGCTGTGGACAAGGAAAGGGTGGAAAGTAGGGCCCCGTGGAGAAGGCTGTGCTTTTAAAGAGGCTGGGGTGAGTTACTACAGGCAGAAGTGTAGACTTTCGGCTCCCCTAAACTCTGAGCTGAGACTATCCCTACTGTACTTTAAACTATCTAATTTATTAGTTGGAATTAAGAATAGCTCATGTGTACCTTAGTGACTTCTTTCTAAATAAAATACCTTTCAGGGGTAGACAGAAATGGTCTTCCAGTTAGGTTTCCTGATGGTCCCGCTCTATAAGGCACAAGGGAAATGCTGTCCACTAGGATCTTACTTGGGATACTACAGGAAATCCACTGGCCACTGAGAGAGAACCAGACTATGCGATGAGTTCTCCACCCTGGCTCCATCTTGGGCCATCTTGTGTTTGACCACTTCAGAACAGAAATCAGTGACAAGTGTGTTTAGTAGTTGTTCCCAGTGTCCTGAAAAGATGTTGATGCTCCAGCAGCTTTGATTACAAAGAACAGAAATTGATTTAAAAACATGTTCCTGTTTGCCTGAATTAACTACTGCCTCTGCTCAGCCTTTCTTTCTCTGAACAAAAGAGAGTCTTTCCCAAGGACCTAGCATGGAGCATCTTGTTTGGCTTGGACATCCGACAAGAGTGCTTGTCACCAGCAGAATAAAGTTGGAAGGAGCCTTTGATTGCCATATTGATCACAAGTTGGATCTGAAGGACCATGGAGGCAAGGAAACTCAAAGCAGGGTTTTCCTCCACTTGTAAATAGAAGCAGGTTGTGAGCCCAAGAGAGGTGACAAATCCTTATCTGTAGTACCTCCGAGTCACAGTCTCACGGGCATCATATTTATTATTACCACATCAATTCCTACAGACTAGGAATCAGAGAATTAAATTATTCACATGGAGAAAATCCCAGAGACCACAAGAGACACAAAGCTGGCAACTGATATCAAACCACAGGCTGATTCTCTGGGATTATTTTAATTGTTCTTCATGCTGGCAATAGGAGGAATGTGTTCATTTTAGTCGAAACCATGTCAAAACATGAGAATCTGTTCTGAGAAGATAATTCACCCGAATTTCTGAGCCATGATGGGGGAATTGCAATGCAGATTTGGCTGTGGTTTCCAAAAATATTTCTTTGAGTCCTCAGAAGGTAAAAGGGTGAGCGCCTCACCATCCACATAACAGGGACAATATGTGGGTGAGGGAACGGCCAGGAGGTCTGGAAGCAGGGGAAGGACTGGAGGGACACCTGTTGGAGCTGTTCCCTACTCAAAATGTTCCCCTCCTCCAGGCTGTGCACTTCCCAAGGAAACTGTTATATAATCCATTTTTTAGTCCATTCGAAGGGAGAAGGGTAAGTGGATCAGGAAACTGCAGTATCTGTGAAGCACCACCCATCCAGGGCAGACTGACAAGCAAATTATTCTTAGGAATAGAAGGGGAGTCACACTATAAGTTTCTTGGAGATACCAAAACATGAGGACACCCGGGAGTATTAAAATCAACTAGACACAAGAACTTAATGGACTCACTAGATGAGCAAACAGGTGTAAGCCCCTCATCTGGACCTCATAAAGTGATGGACACCTAACACCATGATGGCTCCACACCACATCTGATACCTGGTGTGTGCCTCAAAAACACATGACTCCCTGAGTCAGATTTGTTACCCTGCTGATACAGACTAGTCAACTGCCTGTCTGGGCTCCTGTTGGCCTACCATCTCCTGCTCCTGACCCACTTCCTGCACCTGACTTGGATTAGCCTTTGTAGCTTGGAGTCTGCAACCTTGCTCTCAAATCTGACACCAGTGCACTCTCCCATTGTTGGTCTGGTTATTATTCTGATTCTGATTTATATGGACTTTTTCTCAGTTCATAAACCTGAAGCCTCTGGAACTATGCTATAGCCACTTTAACTCACATTTATCCTGTAACACACAGAGAGAGAGAGAGAGAGAGAGAGGGGGGGGGGAGGGAGGGAGAGAATGTTACTATATGTGTGATATGTGTGTGGAATGAATGAATGTTAATGTTAGTAAATAATCCTGGAAGGAAAGAACATGCTTCACCTCAGACAAGTTAGAAGGTATGCAGATTCTATGACAAATTGCTGTCATTCAACTTGCTAAGCCTTGTGACCTTACAGTCATTCAACAAATTCTTACATGGAAAGACATGAGTGTGTCAGCACCCTTGTGTGGCATATGGCACTCATGGCGTTAGGGACAGATAGGTGAGTGAGGATGGCAAAGCAGACATGCTCACATGGGTTGGCATCACACAGGGCTTAGCTGGGCTGAGACTTGTTAGAGTTTAGATGGAAGAACTGGAGTTTGGACATGCCAAGTCATCCAGACCCCAGGCATGTGCTCTCACTCACACCTTAAAGAATCTTCATCCCCAGCCCTGGCTGATCTGTTTCTACAACAGGGCCTTTCCTGCACCATACCTGGTGGATTAAACTCCATGCACCATGAGCTGTAGAGATTTGCTCAGAAATATAAACCCAGCTACATAAACACCAAACTCAAGTTGGTGGTATTTAATGCAGGATAACATATAAAGGCAGGGCTTGGAGACCAGGTTTTACCAGATTGACAGGGGGAGGAGGAGAACTAGTCCGGAGAAAGGTGAAAATGCAGCAAAGATTTGGGGCAGAAAACACAGGAGCAGAACAGCTCCAGACATGACCACTAGACAGTTGCTCTTGATGGTTTCCTGTCCTTGATGAGTCAGATATGTAAGGAAGTGTTCCCACATTCTGGGTACCCTGGAACCTATAGTAAATGCTCCTGAGAGATAATGCAAACACAGAGTTGACTTTTGACTGTCTCTAGTTTCATATTTATATTAAATGTAAAATACTTAATAACTTTACCTGTTTGGCCGCCTAATTGAGACCGATATAACCTCTTTTTTGTTTGTTTGTTTGTTTTGAGACAGGGTTTCTCTCTTGTAACTCTAGCTGTCCTGGAACTCACAGAGACCTGCCTGCCTCTGCCTCCCGAGTACTGAGACTAAAGGTATGTGCCACCACCACCCAGCTTAGCTATAACTTCTATAGTCACATTTCATAATGGAATCTAATATCATAATCAATCTAATATCTTGTTGTAAATACAAGAGTACACTGTATAGTTCAGGAGCTATGGGGATAACTCAGTGGTTAAGAGTACTAGCCGCTCTTGCAGAAGACCCGGGTTGAAATCTCAGCTTACAACTGTCTGTGATTGCAGTTCCTAGGGATCTGATCCCCTCTTCTGACCTCCACAAGCACCAGGTACACACAAGGGGTAGACAGACATTCATAAATGCAAAAATAAATACATCTTTTAAAAAATGATAGCCTGAAGCAGAGAATTCGACACTGTCATTATCAGAAGGGGACACACAATCACTTAAAATACCACTTGGGCTCTGCAGTGCAGAGGCAGGGTAAAGCAGTGCTTCAGAGCCTCTCCTGACATCTGAAGATAGCTGAGGAATGGGGTCTCCATGTCCCCAGTACCCCAAAATTAATCACACCAGCTCTGCATTTATGTGTTTTATAAATAAAGAGTCCACAGAAACATCTGAGTACATTATGGTTTCCACAGCTTTAAAATGCAGCACCATGATGAATAACACACAAATATAATGATGACCAAGGCACAGACTGGCCTAGGTTTCTAGAGAAATTTCTCTGCCCAATTCTAATACTTTTCAGCCCGCCTTTCTATACCAAATTTTATTTGGGCCTGGTTTCTTCCAACTCTGTGAGATTCAGGGCATTTGTTAGCATCCCCATTGCACTGCTGCGATCCCTGAATCTAGGCATACTTCAGGAGGGAACTGCAAAGACAGCATGATTATAAGACTCAACATTTCCCATGCTACTTTGAGTTAGGACCTGATATGTGACTTCAGAGTCTGAACAACCCCATGCTGCAGGGTAACCAAGGCTTAATGGTATCATCTATTCCTGTACAGCGGGCAGAGGATGGCCTTTTACTATCAACAGGTGCAAATCATAAAACCACAAACTCATAAACAACAACAAACACCGGAAACCCAAAAGGCTCTTTCATTCTCAGCCCTAAGTTTTTCTGGTGTTGGCTCTCATCCATAGAGAGTTTATATCTTTTCTGAAGTTAAGTTTATACTATTGATTCATAGTCTTATCAGTTCCAAGGAAAAAACCAACTAGGCCCAGCAAAACAAGCAAACAAAATCTGAACAACAATAACAATGAAAAGGATTTAAAAGAGAAATCTAGTACCAAAGAGAAAAGCTAAATATCTGGGTGGCTACAAATGGTTCACTAAATCAGAAACATACATCAGCATCTACTATTAAAAAAATAATTATAATAGTAATCTGTTTTGATGGAAATAAAGTACTATAATATTTATCGTCTGTGCCAGAGTTATAATGACTGTGGGGCCAGAAGTGAAGTGTCACAGCATGCTCCACATGTTTTTAACACGGTTTCTAAAGGCTCTGGAGGCTATTAAATTTAATGAACCCATCTGCTCTGAAATAGAGGTCCCAACATAATCAGCTTCTTCCATGCCAAGCAATGCAGATGGCAGTCTCTGTACTGCTACCCAGCAGGACGGTTTATATTCTTTCTTACGTGTGTCTTTCTGTCCTGATGATTGCAACTTCTTTGATATGCAGTGGTGTCTTGGGAAAATACTGTAAATTCCATTTCCAGCCACCAACAACTTCCTTACGATGGCTTTGGCAACCCCTGAGTAATTGGCTTCTAGGCAGTAAGAAGTTGTAGCTTAAAGCAATCACCCAAATGACTTCTAAATGGCCTAGGTGCCATTCCTAGATGGGAAACTGAAACAAATGTGCAATTCATCAAACCCAAAGCATTTTCTTCACGTTGGACTTGGTGGGGGGTGAGGAGGAAGGATACAGGTCCAATTTGCCAATGCAAGTAAATAGGTTTGAAGTTCCTGCAGATTGCTTACTGAATTGCATTGCCAGCAAATGGGAGGGACAAGAGGGCTGGATAATGAATTCTCATTATTTTAAATGGTCACATTCCCACTGTTTTTGAAAGATTTCTTTGCTTCCCTTCTGTGTACCACTGAGATCTATGCAAACTCCCCTGGAGGGGTTTATCGGGGTGTGCATGCTTCCTGGGTTTGATGCTGCCTCTGCCCTACATGGCAAGTTGGGTAGCTTCCCCAAGCTGATTAAGACCCAACTGCAAAGTGCAAGTGATTTGCTTACAAAATGGAACAAATTCCACTCATAATGATTTTTCGCTCTGTACTTCCAAGATAATGGCTGTGCATGACTCACGTTCACATGAGAAGCCTGTGAATTCCAGGATTCTGGTGTTTGCTGTTTTGCCAATTAATACATGAGATCTTATTAGATTAAATATAATTAATGTTGTTAACATTCATTCATTTATTTGGTCTTCACCAGGAAAGCAAATTGAATAGAGCAGCTACAGCAGACACAGAATATTTAATCAGACTGGTAATGAGAAGCCAGGAGGTTGAGTTGTGGAAAGAGCTTTGTCATTTTGATACAAGATACTATATACTACACATATATACATATGTATGTATATATATATATATATATATATATATATATATATATATCAGATACTCTGATCCTAGAACCAGGCTTGGTAAATGCAACCTATGGCTCGAAGTACAAGAATCCAAATCCAGACTCTGTTCATGGCTCCGCACTTCGCAGAACTTGTCCAGACTTAGGATGGCATGAGTCAATGTATAATGAATAAAAAGGGAAAGAAATTCGCTCCCAGGTTGTTGTGAACCATTCTGTCAACTAGTAAGTCAATTATATAATTATATCTGCTGATGCTGAGTGTTCAGTTACAATGTCGGAAGAGTCGAGTAGGCAGGAATTCCTTTCACCTTACCTTTTAAATCAGGTAATTAGAGGAAAGAAGATCTAAGATCATATTAAGCAAACTTAAGGGATTGGGTATTCAGACTTACTAGACAATTAACAAATGCCAACTTCCTGTGGACTTGGTGGAAATGACATCAATCAATAAGGTCATGTGTTTTTTGCTTCCAAAGGAGTGAAAAGCCTTTTGCACATCACAGCATACTGAAAACAAGCAGGCTGCTGGAAGCACACGGAGAGCTGAAACACAGAAGAATGGACACAGCCTCCCTGGTCAGAAAGTTTGTAGGCATGGTCGGATTTCCTTCTGGCATTATCTTCTTTCAAACCAGAGCACAGAGACCAAGAGGCTGCTGTGACAGGCAACACTCTAAACTGGTTCCCAAGACTTCTGCCCCCAACAAATCCATCCCTGTAAAATCCCTTGCCCTTGGGAATGGGCCGGAAAAGATGCCACTCCCACAATCAGATGATCAAACAATTGCTTTTGAATTAATGAAAAGGAGGCTAACATGATGAACCTAACCTGATGGGAGAAGGCCTTAAGGGGAGTTGAGCACGGAGAGATAAACTCTGCTGGTCTGGAAGCAAGTAAGCGCGTATGGCAGTCGATAGCAGCAATGTGATGAGGAATTGCGGTTGGCTCCTGAGTGTGGTTTCCAGATGGCAAGAAAATAGAACCTCAGTCCTACAATGGCAAGGAATGGAATTCTGCCAAACACCTGACCACCTCACCCATCCCGGGAAGAACTCTGAGCTTCAGATGACAGCTATAGCACAGTCACCGATTAACTGTGACCTTGACTACTCCAGAGAAGATGGTCACCCGTAAGAACCTTGACACCACACACTGTACTGCTTTAAGCAGTTAAATGCGTGACTATTTACTACCTGGCCATGGGGAACTAACACAGCTATCTGGGTGATGCTGAGCTGTAGAAATAAAGAAAGAAAAATGGATGAAGGGAAGGCATGGGGTAAGGGAAGTAAAGCGAGGATAGGTAACTGCTCCATCCTACAAAGATATTTCTTCCTTAGAGCCAACGCTGTAGGCACGTTTCACTTCCATCTTAAAGGGGCAACTGACTAGGTGGCAGGGCTAATGTGGACTAGACACCCAGGCTACCATTTTAACTCCACATTCAGAGTTCTTAGCTCAAGATCTAAGATAGATTTTTTTTTTTACACATATGTAAATATGTTTAAAAGTCTTATGCCAACAATCACACAAGATTAAGAAGGGGTTGATTGCTGGTCACAGTAACATGGTCTCACTATTGGGAGCTGAGTTACCTGAGGCCAGTGCTGACATTGGATTGTCCTGGGTGGATGGATTAGGACAGAACGGTAGCCATTTTGAAATCATTAATATATTAGACAACAGTAATCACCCCGGAACTGCCCTCTCGGCACCCACAGGCAGCCTCCTCTGACCTTCTATATGTTTCTCAGGTCAATGAGGATGAGGCATTACTGGCAGTTAGGAACTCAAAAATACTGAACTCCAGCTGTACTTCTAGGGGATTCTAAAACTGATGGGATCATCTATGAACTCAGATTCAACAGGTGAATCCAGAGACTGTAGATCCTATACTGACCCCAATATATAAATGATGGGGTTGTTTGGTTTCTGTGTTTGTTGTTTTTGTGCTTGAGCTGCAGGATCCAGGCCCAGCCTTTGGAAAGGCTGTGGTTTCTGGTCAGAGACACTTGATGGAGGCACAGCAGCCTTCCCCTCACCCACCCAGCCTTGTGACTCAGCCATGTATGCAATAGCTCAAGAAGCCTCTCCAAATCTTCAAAGTGAGAAGGTTCCTCAGAACTTTCTACTCAGAAGCTTATTTATCTGGTGAATTTGCAAACACATAACAGCAGAAATTAGGGAAGCCTGGAAACCTTGCTGAGCTGTCATTTCAGGCTAACAAAAACCTGGGTTCCAAGCTTATGTGCAGCAAAGAAGGTGGGATGTGTCAGCTCTGCCATCTTGCCATACCCAGCTTACTCAGTAATGAGCCATCTGCAACATCATTTTATTTAACAGTAGAGGTGATTGGGGCACAGAACATAAATTTCGTGTGTATGTATCCCTTAGGCAGCTCCTTGCCCAGGTAAGCCCCAGGCTACTTTCCTTGCTTCTGTTGTCAAGGGTTGTATAATGGAAAAACCTTGAGTGACAACGGGGTCTCCGTGAACTTCAGGTGATGTATCCAGCCAGAGTAACCCACATGAGCACCACATCCTCCTCCACGACACACAGCATCCATCTGCCTCTCATTGGTGATGCTGATTCTACTGACCTACTCAAGATGCTGGGACTCTCCCACTACACAAGAGTACTAGAGAGCAGACATGGCATCCTGCTGTCAGGTACTATTTTCTTCCTTGCAATTAATTAAAAATAATCTCTGGAGAAGCACTTTGAGACAATAAAAATGTCCTCATCATCAAACTTTCCACTTAGACTTCTGATCCATTGATGATGTTGGCTCTAATTGAGTTTGGTTGTCCTAAACTACCACAGCTGAAGAATGGTGATTCTCAAGCTCTATCACTCTCTCAACATTTGTCCCAGAACCACGGATCCCACTACCTCCCCGTGTAGTTTGTCTATTCGGTGCTCGCTCATGATCAGTAAGAATATGTGGATTGCTTTTTTACTCAACAGATCATAGTCTATTGCTGTTGCATGCTGTTTTGAGTTGTAAACTGTCCTAGGTCTGGTCAACAAGAAACTAGATTGAAAGGTAGTATTAACACTTTATTCAAAACTTAATAATGTATATTACCACTATACCAAAAATCAATTCAAAAGATTAGTTATGTTTTCATAACGCTGACTGCGTAGTTTTGATACGATTATATTACTGTTTTTAGTATTTCCTTATTTTCCTGTATAAAATAATTCATTTTTTCTTTATCG
The DNA here is from genome assembly GCA_026225945.1 of Cricetomys ansorgei. Classification (NCBI taxonomy): domain Eukaryota; kingdom Metazoa; phylum Chordata; class Mammalia; order Rodentia; family Nesomyidae; genus Cricetomys; species Cricetomys ansorgei. The sequence continues at coordinate 17,705,180 of JAMJFZ010001133.1, forward strand.
AGAAGAGAAAGGTACCTAAACTACCTCAGTCTTGGAATCAGTAATTTCTCTAAGGAATTCTGGTTCGTTTTCCGTGGAGAGGACCTGGCTCCTGGATAAGCTCACTGTTGTGTAGGTACTGTTGGGCCTAGCCTCTCTCCAGGGACATGTTTGGAACTGCATTCTGAAGCATTTGATCCAGCCTAACCCCATAGGCACCTGCCTTGTCTGGAAGTATTCCCATTGTTCCCTTCTAACAAATTCCCAGCACAGACTAAGAAGTGCTTATTACTACATATGGTGCTGAGAGAACTTAAACTTATTTCTAGAATTGCCCCTAGATTAAAAGACAGTGTTAAGCCTTTATTCAAAATTTAATAATGTATGTTATCACTATGTCAAAGTCCAAATTCAAAAGGTCAGTTTTGTTTTCCCTGCTTTCTGTGTAAATTTGCTGTAGAACTAAAATAGAGTTGTTTTTCTTTTTAACTGATTGGCACTCAGTTTAATTTTTATTCCATTCTTATTGCTATAATTTTAATGTTTGAACACAAAGAGCATATTCTTTCAAAACTCAAAGCTGAACACCACACACACACACACACACACACACACACACACACACACACACACTCAAATAAATGAATGTGATAAAAATTTTTAGGTTTTGGGTTGTTTTGTTTTTTGTTTTTGTTTTAACTTTGAGCTGGCCAGATGGGTCCACAGGAAAACGAACTTGTTAGCAAGCCTGATGACCCGAGTTGGATCCTCAGGTCCCACATGGTGTACAGAAAGAACCAATTCCTGGAAAATTGTCCTCTGACCTTCACACATGTGCTATGGCACATGTACCCCCTGCCATACACATACACACACATGCATGTGCGCACACACACACACACACACAATTTTTAAAACTAGGCTAAGGATACAACTCCAACTCGATAGGGAAAGTGCTATGCAAGAGTGAAGAGCTGAGTTCCGTTCCCTGAAGCCAGACTCAGCAGCGCATGTCTGTAACACAAGCGCTTCTACGATAAGAAGGGGTAGAAATAGGAAAAGCCCTGGGATCTCACAGGCTTGCTACCTTGGAGTACTCAGTGACAAAGACAAACAATCCTGACTCAAAGAGGGCAAAAAGTTAGAACTACACTTGTGATTGAAGATTGTTCTCCGACCTCCACGTGTGTGTTGCGGCATGCATGCACCTGTACTCACATACACGCATTCATACATACATACATACATACATATGTACATACACAGCATATACACATGCAAAGACACAACAAAACCGAAATCAAAACTATGTAGAAAGGGCTATGTCACTGCCTCCCCAGCCTCTTCTACGGACTTCTAATTTCCCTCGTCTCTGTGCATTTCTGTTGGTACATGCACACCTCACTCTGTCTTCTCTTCTACACAACAGGTCACCTGGAAGACTCACTCTTGTATTTTGCTCCCTTTCTTAGCAGTATATCCTGCTGCTATACAAACACACTGTGCCAAGCAGCAGAGCTCACCCTCGTTCCTGTTGCTAATAGTCTACGGTTCACACAATTGATCTTTACATGTTTGGGGACATTTTCAGACATTTCTGACATCTGGAAATTACAAGCAGTTCTAATGAACAGATTTCTACACATCCTTTTGTCTTGATGGAGGTTACTTTCAAGGGTAATTCCAAGTGTGACTACTGGGGCAAAGGACAAATGAATAGCACCCCTGCCCCTGGAGTAGAGGCTGTCTCACTTGACATTTCCATAGTGATCTATGGAAGTTCTCCCTTGCATACATCCTCACCAGCACAGTGCCTGGCTAAGCTTCTAATGTCTATCACTCTGATGGTGAGAGATGATATCTCATAATAGTTTAAGCTGCATTTTTTCTTATTATGGATAAAGGTGTATTTTTTTTTTCTTCGTCAAAAGTCATTTGGAGACTTGCCTGTGTCTTCTGCAAATTTCTTTTTCCATAGGAATTTTTGGAAGAGTTTCTTTAGTTTTTCAAAATGTATTATTGCATTATTTATTTATTTATGTTTGTGAGTGAGGATGGGGTCAGATGCCATGGCGCCATGTAGGGAGATCAGAGGATAACCGGTGACAATTCCCTTTCTACCTTGCAGGTCCAGGGCAGAAAACTCAGGTTGTCAGGTTTGCTGGCGAGAGCCTTTACCTGCTGAGCTATCTTGTCAGTCCCTTGACTTTTAAAAAGATCTTTGTCTTTTAAGACTATGGCCTAGCTCTGCCAAGATGAGATCATACACTTTGTTCCCATTTGTCATCAGGAAGAGAAAATGGCCTTTCTCTTCCACTGATCCATGAATTGGTTCAAGTTCCAGCATCATATGCTTTAACTTTTTCTTATATTTTGTACATCAAGAAATTAAAACAACCGATTAACCTGGATGCCTAGAGTTTGCACGACAAACTACAGAGTGGCTTGCTTACTGCAGCACTGGACATACTATTTGCCTTTGCTCCTGGCTTTTCTGCCCCACTTAGCACAAATAAGAGATGAAATATGTCCACTGTGGCCATTGTCATTGTTACAAATGTGGTGTCAGCTTTAAGATGGCAGCACAGCTCTTTGTTTTGGTACAGAATCAAACTGGGATCTGACTGACTCCCAAACTGACAAAAGATAGGTGTCACCAGCAACCAAAAAAGGGTTTCCATTCCCACACCCCTCATCCTTGGCTGACTTTTCCTGAGGTTACACATCTCTTCTGAACCAGAAGATACAGTCCTATTTGTGTCTTGAAGGTCCTGCTGTGTAGTTGAAGGCTGGGGTGAGGTGAGCTGCTATGGCCTGGATGTGTCAGCGTGTCCTCTGTTTGGCTCTCATGTGTTGTTATAGTCCCATGTGTGCCTGCAGCTGCCAGAAATACAGCAAGAACAGGAGTGCCCGGAGAGAGGGAAGTAGACCCAAGACAGCCATGGAGACCACTACAGAACACAGCTGTGTCTGTGCTGCCGTGATTAATGTGACGTGAATCTCAACAAAACTGATGGTGGAACAGTCCTTCGAGAACATTTACAATCAATAAATGAAACACGCCACTCCCATCAGGCTCGTTATCACTATGAAAAATCACCCTGAAATTACACAAAAACACAGCCATGGAATAATTACTGGACGATTGGCAAAGCCCCTCCTTTTAAGTTCTTTCTGTAGCACACTGCAGTGTGCAGAGCCCAGCTTTTCAGGAGCCCATGACCAGAGTTCACATACCCACACTTATAGAACTCCCACATTTTTGCCTGTCTGTGGGAGAAAAATATAATTGCATCCTCCTTGGTGGCCCCATCTGTTATCGGAGTGAGCTTCAGACACATCTTCAACTGAGACCCGACGGTCCATCACTAGGACTGGGCCTCACACATGGCAGGGCTGAGTCCTTCAGCATGCTTCTCATCACTGTCTCATGCAAGCATATGTGGGATACGGGAAAGCCACAAACAAAAGGGGAGAGTGTCCAGTGCTTTTAGAGATGTAGGTCATATTTGTGGCCATTTTCCAAACTACCTTTCCTTGCTGAGGTGAGCAATATCAACTACAATCTGGGACAGTGTCACTAAAGCCCATAACTGGCGGAGATGATGCGATGGCTTGTCTCTGGAACGAACACAGGAAAACACTGGCACTGAAGCATGAGGGCAGACCCAGCCTCTCCCCCGGGGGCCCTGTAGACTCACGGTGCTGTCGATGTATGCTTCGGTCCACACCACGTCATGCTCTTGGTCAATGACTTTGGGTCGGCTGAGCACATGGAGGTATTCCATGACATTTTCCTGCACATCAGCCAAGGTGGAGATCTGGGTGAAAAATCCTGCCAAAAGAAGGACCAGACTTAGATGCACACAGGAGAGCACGCATCAGGGGACATACACTGGTCAGAGCCCAAATCTACTTCTTCATCATTGCCAAGTGTTGGATCTCATCTCTCCCTCTTGAACTGAGCTGTAATTTCACTGAGGGGGTATGGTCACCAAAAGAAACACGATGTAAATTAACCCACACAGACACAGTTGTTGTCGACTATTTGAAGGCTATCCCCCTTCCCCCCAGGCTTTGTTATGGACACAGAAATAAGTGTCCTTACTCCAGGCAATCCTGTGGTCTTTTCCTTCCCACATTAGTGAACATATTTCTAGGGAGAAAACTATAAATCACAAAATTAAAAGAGATCTCATTATTATAATTTTAATAATAGTAATGATTATTGTATTAAAAAGTGCCACAAACTTTTCTCACTTCTTGATAGTACCATTTATTCTTTCTTCTTTGTTTTGTTTTCTTGTTGCTATACAGCTCTGACCAGCTTTGACCTTGTATCAATCTTCCTGCTTCAGCCTCCTGGGTGCTGGACTAGGATGGCTCTCATTTATTCTTAATAATATACACAGGAGGATCGTTTTTGTGTAATGATAACATGATTGAAGTGAATTAAAACTTGTGTTCTCCCCTTGTTCCACCAGTATTGAGTGGAACTTGCAGAAAAGGGCACAGGGTATGGATTTCTTGGTTTTACTCATTGCCCCTCTGTCTCTTGGTTTGTACCCATTACTTCTATGGGGTTTTACCCTGTATATACCTGAGGTTTGAATTCTAGGTCCTACTTTAATGTACTTTCAGACTGATAAACATGGCTTCTACGGAACGCAAAAGGTGCTAAGCATGCAATAGTTCTACAGGTGAGGCTGTACATTTGATCTGGAGTTTAGGGCGTTGATGTACTCCTCTTCAACCTGGGGTCCTGTGGGATTTGCTGTGGGCTAGGAGGTTCAGAAGCAAAGAGAGTACTGGACACAGGCCTAGCTCCCTTGGAGGAAGCCATTTGTTCAAGTCTGGAAAGCTTTCTTAGTGGAATGAACAGCCTTGGGCCATGAATATAGGAAGAAAAAACACCATGCAGCAAGTCACTATTAAGCTAAGACATAATACGGGTAGCCATCTGGCTAGCCCGAGCCAGGGTCTCTGGAGCTGAACACTGAGGAATGGGGGAGAGAATTAGCGGGGGACAGGCAATCAAGGGGTATGTCTGGCAAAGCAAAGGCTACAAGGGATGCATGCAGATTACAGAGAACCAGGTCCCTTCTGGGAAGAGAAAATAGTCCAGAATAGTCCCAATTAAAGAGCTGAACAGAGAGCAGAAATGACCCAAAGAGATGTTCCCAGCAGAGCATGGGAGAGAGTTGAGACTTTGTCTTTAAGCAGGTGGTTATAGGGCATTAAGCTGGGGGGACACAGAATAGACACAGATTCATGCTTCTTCTTCTTCTTGCCACTAAGTTAGGACCCCTTCCTAATCAGCAAATACATCAGAAATGGCTTAAAGAGACTCTAAAAGATCTGCGGCAGCACATGCATAGCAATTACAGACATTCTTTGTGAGCATGGGGTAGGGGAACACCGGCCCTTCCATTGTCCAGGATGGGCTGGACCCTCCAAGAATATTTCCGAAGGCCAGCTGGTTTGAATTTGGTGTACCAGCACAAAACAGGTTGGGACCATGTGGCTTCTGGGATCCTGATGACAGCTCTGCACAGTGCTAATTAGCATGCATTATCGCTCCTACCTGCCCCACCCTTCTGCCATGGCTATACCAGGGAAAGGGAGCCCCAAAGGAGGAATGGGGATGCCTGTTATAGTTTGAAATCCCAGAACAGGACCTGTGAGTTCTCTTGGAGGTCTGGCCCCCCACTTAGGGAGACTCACTGGTGTATGGCTCCTAGGTGGTCCAGCTGAGGTCTATGGCTGGCAAGACATGTTTTATAAGGGACGTCAAGAGGACAGAGAGCATACCTTACCCAACAGGAGTCATCTCTTCATGCCAGGAGGATATAATCCACTTTGGAATGAGAAAGAAAATATTTAATATCTCTACTAGGATCTGAACCTTGGGTTCTGAGGAAAGAAGCTTGGCACACAGTACAAGCTAAGTGGGGAGTGGTAGCACCATGTAGGTACCTGTAATGAGCATTCTCACTGTGAACCTGTTCCTGTAAAGACAGCCTCTCTTGGAGGAGTTTCTTGATTGCCTCTATTTTCACATCAAATCCTCAAAGCCAACACTGATTTAGGTTTTCCCAATACAGGCTAAGAAAAAAAAGGGGGGGAGGACGGATCTGGGGGGTCCGGGGGATGAAGGACGCAGCTCATCAGCTTAGAAAGTGGGATTGGAGGGGTGTCAGTCATATGCTTGGAAAGGATTGAGCTGAGAAATGACCCTCATTCAGCACTGTTCATCATAGTCAAAGTCCAAATGTTACAAAAGCTCACTTCCCAGAGCTTCAGACTTGCAGTCAATTGACAATTTGTGGATGAGCTCAGGAATCCCAAAACACAACTCTTGGCTTTCCTCTCCAACCCTCTGCCTCCAACCCCTGTTGGCCTTCCTCACCTTAGCAACAGAATCTTGCCCAGTTAGGCCAAAAGCAGGAGTATCATCCTAGACACCCATCATCATTCCCTGCCCTATCCCTGGCCCCATATCTAATTCACTTGCCTGTTTTCTGCATGTTAAGATTAGTGTCAATTTCTTCAGCACTTTAACCCCACTCCAAGATTCCATGATGTGTACATGAACATGCAGCCACAGCCTCCCCATCATTCCCTACCCTCATTTAGCCTCAAGAGTCATCTGAGACTATAAAGTACGTTATCTTCTATCTGACCAAAGCTCTGCAATAGCTTCCATATAGAGTAAGAGGGAAATCTGAATACCTTACTCTGACCCCCAAGAGCCTTTCTCCACTGGCCTGCATCTACCTGGAAACCCCCTTGCACCCTTATGCTGGTTGTCAACCTTCTTCCTGCTTTTGTATGCTGAGCTAGAATGGAGCCCTCCACTCTAGCCTGCCTAGGGACTTTTCACTCCTTGCTCATTTTCCATGGACACTCTTAAGTTGTTTTCCAAGATGGATCCATTTTATCACCAATGGGCTGGTTGGGGGATCGCTGCCTGATTGAGTCCTTTTCTTTCTCTTTTTACTCTCTGCATCTTGCTTCGGTGTTTGGAGACCACTTGACCTGGTGTAGTGCTGGACTCAGACTTATTTGCTTACTACCTTAGCTGTCACTGGAATGTTAGTGCCGTGATAACTTATGACAGTTGGTGCTTGTCTGGGTGGGAGACACAGTCTCAGAATAGCGAATGTGGATCTGTAGGAACCAGGCAGAAGCCTTCACTGAACTCTTCCTGGGACTCTCATTGCTCCCTGCCTTGGGATGCATGATAGACCACCTCAGGTGCTCACTACAGAAGGAGCAAAGGGAAGTGCAGAGAGCTTGCCTCAGACTACCTTGAGTCCGGGTTAGTTGAACTCCAGGCCTTTTCTCAAGCTAGAAGGCACTCTCTCCTATGGAACTAGAAAAGGAAAGTGGTCTCCTCATAACTCCTCTTCCATGGTGCCTCTAGTAATCCAGCTGTATACTATAACTGGGAAAGGCTAAGGATAACAATGGGAAAACACAAACACAGTTCTGCCCTTCAAGGTTCCTGACAATCATTAGTACCATAATACAAACTCAGGGCATGGTTCCAACTTATATTTCAATATGACAAGCAGAGATACAAGTCTATGAAAGGTAAGAAAGGTAAGAAAAGCTGAAAAAAATATATGCATGTACACACACATACACACACACACACACACACACACACACACACTGCAGAGCTTACACAGATTTGGTCCTAGTGCATTAGAACCTGAAACCTGAACCTTTCTGAAAGAGTCTTTTCTTGCTTTTCAATGTTTTTCTGTAAGGTTCAGCTGACAAATGTATGGTCTATTACCAAATGATGGATAGTAGGAAGTCGCTGAGGGTTGAGATCTTTGGCTGAAACCAGAGACGCTTCCTTCAGCTCCCTTCTGTATTCTCTAAGCTGACCACCTTTCTTACCACCCTCTTCTTTTTTTTCTAGTGAATTCTAGCTCTTGAGTGCTCATTCTTGCCTTAATGTGCCTTTTTGAACTTCATATATCATGTAAGAAAACAGAATCAGCAATCATTCAGTAATTACTGTGAAATTAATGCTGAAATTAGCCACCGATTACAAATGGTCTGCTCATTTTTCTATATAACATCAATTTATTTGCCTTGCTCCCTTGTAGCATTCCTTCTGTGAACTCTGGGTTACAACTGCTAAGTGTGATAAACCTTATGCAGCCCAATACACTGTATTCCTGTGATTTTACTCTGACTTCAACTTTCCAAAATCCCTATGTTGGAGCTGCCTTGCCACAGACAAAGAATTCCATATTGTATTTTGCAGTGTAACACCAGATGCCAGAGTGCCCAGGGTCTGCCTCTGTGTGTAGACCCTGCTGTCTGCCTCACATGGCCAGGTACTGGCTCTACCATTGCTGTTACATGTTGCTGTGATGGTGCCCTTTCTCCGCATGTGACATGATCGTGACCATCATGAAGCAGAGTTGCTATCATGACCTACACAAGACCTTGGCTCTGAGTCATAACCATGACATAAGCAGAACAATGTAGTCATAGACAGAGCAATGGTAATAGTGATAAGTCTGTTAGCATTCCCTCCAGTAAGGAGGCGGGAGGGCCATCAGATCCTCATTTGGATGCCAGTCATGGCTCCCTCCTGCCCCCAACATGTATTTTGTCTTGGGGATTGCTAGGGTGTACAGGAGTGGAAGGTTGACTGTGGGTTGAGACTCCAGTGGTGCAGGTTTTCACACAACTCATGTGTGTGTGTGTGTGTGTGTGTGTGTGTGTGTGTGTGTTGGGAGCCAGGAGGTGGAAGTATTCAATTCAATGATGCAACTCTGCAACTCAAATGCTCCTTTAAGTAACCCCAATAAGCTTCTTGGGACATTGGATGGACGTGGATGCAATCATTTCTTTGGTCAGTACCACCTGTCTGTTTCAGGTGAACGCACTTCTCTTTATTCTCTGCTGGAAGACATGAAACCTGGCCATAGCTCCTTCACTTATTTCCAAAGATTCTCCAACCTCTCAAGTATGACAGGCTGAAAACCAGAGAGCCTATCTAGGGGTTCTCTCTTTATAAATAAAGATAATTATAACATATGCCCCTAGGAATTCTATGAGAGCTTATAGAGATGTGTGCCCTACCTGGTGCAGAACATGGTTAGTCATACTTAATTGCTATTAACAATAGCAACATGTGATCTTTGTCTGCCTTACATGCAAATCCTCACATCCCTGGTAGCTTACAGGGATGACTATGCATAGGTATCTGACTAACTGCTATTGTTACACTGCCTATGCTAAAAAACCAAAATGCATTAACTATGCCTTTCCTCCTACCCACACCCATAACCATCCCGATGGCTTCATAAATATGAAGCATCCGTGGGGTTATATAACATTTGGAAAGAGAGAGTGGGACTAAGAATTATTTCTTGGCAAAGCTCGGGGGCTAAACTTTGAAGGAGGGCTTAGGCTACCAGTTCTATTTCAAACAAGGAGAGAACAACCTTTAACCCCTCAAAAAGGGATAAGCTAAACACACAACTGGGAGAGACACACAAGGCGTTTCCTTTGGAGCACACGATGACTGACAGGTCGAGAACTCCAACACTGAGCAAAGCCTTTGTTTGCACAGCTGGGAAACACTCCATTAACTCTGATTTTCGAAGGGGGAATCAGCTAGTGCTCATTTCAAATGTTGGCACACTGCACATTAGAGAAGGTTATCGTCTCTTTATGGGATATCTGGACTCGCTGACCATCTTTGCTGCTGTCCCAGTTTGCTTGTTTATGCAGTGGTGTGAATTTAGCATTTAAACTGCCCAGCTTGTCTCCAGTGGCAGGAATTGTTTTAATGTCTTTAAAATGGCATGCTGCTTTGCTTCATTAGAGCTGGTTCCCTTAAGGAAGACCCTACTAAAATGAAAAAAACCAATATATTTCAGGCCTCTCTGGATTTGCCAGCCTGGTGAAGGAGGCGGAGAACTAAGGCCCATGAATGTCCCCAGGCATGCGTTTCCAGAGGAACATATCTGAGGCCTACTGGATATGAACTGTTTCCATGGATACCAGACTTCTAAGAAAGACTTTCCGTCTGGACAGTGGGTCCTTGAGCACTGGGAATCAAGGGATGGTACAATGGGGCTCACCATTCTTTCCCCTTCAGGGTCACTCTGTGGTCAGGCATCTCAGCCTGTCAGCAGGCTTCCCTTTGGACTTTCCCTGGTCTGCTCACGTCTTGGATGTTGACAGTTCATTTCACTGAAGAACTTGGTTGAGTCAGGGCAAAAACGTGTAATGAGGGTGGGTGGGGCCTTGGACCTCATGTCACTTGAGATGAAAATGCTCTGCTGCCTCCACCATATAACAATCCAAGACCATAAACAAAGATTTAATTAATGACCACGCGTGAATACTTGCTTGCTGAAGTTACGGGGTGAAAACCTCATGGCTGATGCAACACAAAGCTAGCGTTTACGTGGGCGCAGATGGGCGGAACCCAACACTGTCGTGGTGAGCGCGACTTCGAAGAGAGGCAGGCAGTGACATTCTGTTCCCCAAACCCTCTAGAAGGACAGCTGAGTCAGGAAGGTGAAACTGTTGAGAGACACTGGTTGTGGTGAGATGGGAAACAACAGGATTCCGGCAGGAACAAGGGGTATGTAATAGATGCCACTGCCTAGCCAGCCAGCAACTGTGCTTACTTCCATAAATGTTCCGAACCTATACACCACGTGCTGAATTCTGGATCCTGGCTTGACTAAATTGTCTTTAGAAGACTATTTCAAAGACTCTTATAAATGACAACTAAAGCTAAATTATGATACACTGTTAGTTGATTAAGACAAGGCTCCAATTTGAGGCATTTTCATCAGCTGGACACAGATAGTGGTAAAAAGCAATCACTCATGACTAAGTGCCTCCTAGCTGATAGGAAAAAGTTGCAATCTGGTATGGCAGGGATAAAAATAAAATGTTTTTAAAAATAAGAAAAGGAAAGGAATTTTTTTGCCATGACCACAGAATAAAGGAAAGAACTGGGAAGCATAACTCACTCTCTTTTCAAATGTCAAAGAAGTTCTAAAACATACAGAGGCCTCTGCTATCAAAGGGAGTTTGAGGTTTACTCAGCTTCCCTTATGCCAGGCCCCTCCAGCCTGCTGCATCTGCCCCCGAAACAAAGCCAAACATGTGCCTCTGGGATGAGCAGGATGTTGCACACTTCTTGAGACAAGCCAACCAATAAACAAAAATAGCTGCACTACTTGTTACTTTAGAGATTTAAGAAAACGTCAAAGCTCTTCCACACAGACCTACAAGTTTTGGGGTGAGGACACTGAGACTTGCTTAAAAGACCATTCCAAATAGAAACAGACGATTAAAGGGACAACCAAGCAAAAGACATGATGCACCTCTCCAGCTCCTGGAGTCACCTCCGCCCCTGCTGCTCTGTATTTTCCCTCTGTGGTCCCCTGACAAGGTGACCTAGACTGGGTGACATAATCTTTTCTGGGAAGAGGGGGTTGGAAGTTAGAGTTAGATTTGCTCGTCACTATCCAGGGGAGAAGCTACCAGATCTACCATGTCTCCCGCATAATCCATGCTGTACAGTAAATAGCTGGAAGCAGTACAGAAAGACCATTTCAAAGTACACATAGACACAAAGCAGGGAGGATCTATCCCCAGAGAAAATTGATGTAGACATGTAACGAGAATCCACAAAAGAAAAGAAAAGCAAAAATACATCTTCCCTACTCTCTCATGAGACTTGACCTTCCTTTCCCACTTGAGTTTCTGAGTCACTCCCTTCTTTTCCCAGAACATTCCCTTTTTGGTAAATTGCAGAGAAACAACTTGGTTATTTAAAATAAAGTAAGTTTTTCTTAAGTCATCAAAAGAGCAGCTGAGACCTGTAAAACCTTCATCACATCTTTTGCTTCCACTAAAATCCAAACACTATGGTGTTGATGAATTACAGCTTATGAGATCAGTAAAAGGACAGACCACCTAAGTCTATATACCAACTACTGTATAACACGACACCCATTTTTATTAATATGAATAATTAATTTCCTTATGATGTAAGCCATTGCAGGAGCACCTGCTCTAAGTAAAGTCTGAGGCTGGGCTCGGTCAGGCAAGATGAAGTCAGAGTTCAAGGCTGCTTTCATGGAACCTGTGGTCTCAGAGGGGAGGTGAACCAGATCTATGGGTCCCTATGTCCACAGGGAATAATGTGGACACTCATGTGCTAGGGATATAGTTGCTAGTCTGACTTGCATGGCCCCACTTCCTGCCTACAACCTGTGTAGTGGGAGGTATTGCACTGCCCACCTCCTGTAGGCGATGAAGCTCAGAACCACCTCAATGGTAAGGAGGTCCATGGTAGAGGTTGGATTTAGAATCCAAGATGCTGGATTTAAAGTCCAAATCCTTCTCGACCATATAGAAATATGGAAGAAGAACTTATTAAACTAGAGGTCCTATTACTCCCATTCCAATTCTTGGCCCCAAGGATTGTTTTGATGCACTGCAGGGATCGGTAATAAAGTGACTTTATAAATACAGAAACCCATAAAAATAATTAAGCATCTATGAGCTAATATTGAACTACTGAACCTAGCATGCACCATTTCACTAATCTTCCTATTTAATAAGAGCCAACATAAGAATGGGATACAAAATTATAGTTCTACAGGAAGAATAAGCAAAGACTTCTGTTGTACAGTACAGTGACTACAGTTGATAGCATGGATATATTTTTGAAAATCACCCAGAAGTGAATTTAAATCCTCTCACTACCAGTACATGGTACGTAGGTAATTCAGTTCATATTAATTGTCTTAATTTTGCCATTTTACAATGTATGCATATCTCAGAACAGCATGTGCTATACCACATAATAGAGTTTGTATTTGCAAATTAAAAATTCAAAGGATGAACTCTTACTACTCCTAAGATGAATATCAAACTACTAATGCAAATTAAGGTTAATTAATTTCACTAGTCCCATGGACAAAGCTACGCCACGGAAAATACACAGTCATGGCACACATCTAGTGTGGGTGAAAGCATCAGTCTGCTCACTCTGGGATCCGATCTTTGTAAGGCTGCTGGATCCCATTCTGCTCCAGCTGGAGCACTAAGCCTCAGAGTTTCTGGGAGCAAAAGGAAGAGAGTGTGGATGCCCACATCAGCTCCTGAAGGTTTTATCTCAGATTTGATTCAGGTTGAATTCCTTCATACTACAAGAACCCATTTTGAGGGCATGCCAGGAGACTGGGAATGGGATGGAGGCATGGATCTTTGGAGCACAGTAAAAACCTCTGCACAGTTGTTCTTCCAAGAGTCCTCAGCTACTTAGAAGCAGAAGAGAGTCTTAGCCACTTGACTATGACTTCAAAATGTAGAAACATATTTTGGGAAAAGCTGTTACATGTCCCTCAATGATAATTTAGAAATGGATTTTAGTTTGGAATAACAGCCTCCTTGTCTGTTCTAAATCACATGCAGAAGCTAAAAGGATATAAAATACATTTACTTAAGAAGATTTATTTATTTATTTCCATATTATGAGATAAGTGGTCTAGTATTCATATAATACAAGATCACTACACTTAATTTTTGTGTATTTCAAAATAACTAGGAGAGAGGATTTTGAATTTTTCCAACACAAGGAAATGATAATTGTTTGAGGTGATAGATATACTTGTCACCCCAATTGCTTATTATATACATTTTGACACATCACACTGGACCCCAAGAATATATGTAATTAGAATTTGTCAATAAAAAAAAATAGCCATCTTCTTCCAGGGCTTCCTCTTTTCCTGTATGTGGCACTAATTCTGTACACCCAAGAGCATCAATTCAGAGTAGAGCATGTTCAGGAGCCTCACCTTTGTTAGCACAAGCCATCCACTTGAGATTGTCTGCAAAAGCAGCCTCCCGTCCAATGAGGTATGTGAAGATTCGAACCTGAAAGGAAGAGGGACAGACGGTGAGCGGTACTCAGCTTGCGCCGTCATGCACAGACCACATGTGTGCCTCCTGCACATGTGCTTTACCTCTTTCATGCTCCATGCTCCCCATCTGTAGGAACATATTTAAGGCATTTGAAGTACAGTCAGCTAGAAATATATTCAGGGGGCCTTTGATCTTTGTAGCCATATGGCGTAAATGGTAGTTGTTTTTCGGCATACAACACAGGGCAAAGAAGAAGGGCCAGAAATGGGAGACCGGCAGCAGTGTAGGCCTGGCTTTGTTCCACAAGTGGAGGAGGATCACCCAGGTCTAGACCAAATCCACAACTGCTTTTCTCATTCCCACAGAAAACTCAGACCGTGCTGTTCCGGGAATACAAACACCATTGTGAGATCCTTAACATTTCTCCCCAACAGCAAGCACAGGGTGTGGTACTTTCACAATCCACAGGCGCTAGTATGGATTTAGGTCATTGACTGACACAAGAGGCACTGTCTGTAGACAGGCGATCTATGGAGCCCTCTCCAGTCATCCTAAGATTTTCGTTCCCAAAGAGCAGAGAACTTACATTTTTTAAAGTATCTGATTTGCATTGCTTCCTCGGCCCTCTCTCATGAGGCCACAGCTCTTTAGAACAAAGCACTACACCCCTCCCACACACACGCCACGTAGTACTAGATGGTTATATAGAAGAATGATGATGAAGAAAAACGATTTAAACCCCTTTGACACAAGTTTAGAATGATGGGGCTTAGAGGTACCACTCTACAGCCCGTGCCAGCCTCTCTTGGCAGGCCAATTACATGTCTTCAACGATCATGAAGATGTGGCATTAGATGGAGAAGATCAAAGGCTTTATAAGCCAATATCTCCTTAGCGCATCCAGCCTGGTGGGTCACGTGACCTCTGCTCCTCCAGGGCCTTTCCTAGGGTTGTGGTGAACTTGTGTCTCTTATAGTCTGGTCTAGAAGACTAACTTCCCCAGTAGAGTCCCCTTTTGTGGAGAGAATGAAGAGACTGTGTCACCTAGCTGTGCCACCATGAAACACAGAATTTGGAACATTATTATCTAGTGCCTGAATGAATGGAAATATATAAAGCTTCACAGCTGTGAAAACAGAGGTTTCATTGTAATTCTGAATCTCTCCTAATCTGGGCAGGAAGGCTAGTTTTCGGTCATGGTCTACTTCTAGCTGGAAGAGGACTTTAAATGCATATTATGACATCCCAGCCTCAGCCTGGGCCCATCTGTCTGACACAGAGTCTTTCCATTCCACACAGCTCCTGCACAGGATCTTCCTGGACAGATGAGCTAGCACCAGACCTTCTTGATCTCACTCTTCCCTGCAGCTCTTTTTCACACCATCCTCCCCAGGAAAATTTAGGAGCAGAGATATTAGTAAAAACATCAATAACAACAAGAAAAACTAGAGGATTTATCTCCTTGGGAAAAAATTAAAAGCAGAGACCTAGCCGTAAACCTACAAAAATGACGAGTGCTGTCCCCAGCCAACAGGCTGCTCTTGCTGTTCACTTTCCCTTCTTGGTCACCGTCTGTATTTAGCTGAATAGCTCTGATTTGGGGAAAACTGAGGCCCAATTAAGTACAATGACTTCTTTAGTTTCATCAAGTTCTGCCCTCATAAGAGGGTCTCTAAGAGCTCAGGTAAAGTGGGGATCTCCTCTCACTCTCCTGAGCTGCTGGGTCTGTCAATACAAATGATTCCAAGAAGCTGTAAGCTCATAGGAGCTATCACCCACAGTATTCAGGGCTTGAGTCCAGCCTCCTGAGATAGGGTTCATGGTCTTTGTAAATCCTTGGCTTTGAATTCAAATTTAAGTTCTTTAAAGATTAAACACTAGACTGGTAAAAACACCTTCACCACTTCTTAGGCTGGCAATAAAGAGTAAGAGATGGCTCTTAGGCTGTAAAGCCAGGGATTTCATCTTTGTGATCAGGGGCCCAGGGCAGAGCTATGAAGGGAGCTGTGGGTGCCCATCGTTTTATTGCCCAGATGCAGAGGCTGAGCAGAAATTGGTCTCTCTTGGAGGTATGGTTAAAACCCCAGAAAAGTGTTTGAGTCGCTGGCAGACTTGTATAATTTCTGATTTAAAATGTGGAAACCTACTTGGAAAGCTAGTAGGATTGTGCCAAGCTTCAGATCAGCCATGATTGCTCAAGAATTGTGCTAACAAGCACTTCAGTAATGAAAGCCAGCACCACTATCCCCACCACAACCAGTAAGGCCTTCGCAATCGGTATCATCCGTGGGTCAGGTACTATGCTGAGGGATTTACAGACATTCTATTTGTTTTGTTGGTTTCTATTTTATTGTATTGCTTATGAAAGAAAATCAGAATCGTGTTCAGTATTTCCATTTATGTACACTGTTTGGCTCCCAGCGGGCCGAACTCTTATCTGAGTAGAAGCAGCAATGGACATGACTCGCTACATCTCTGCCTAAAAAATAAACATAATCAGATGATATTGGGTCTGTGCCCGGCATTTGTTCACAATAATGCCTTTCAACTGAGCACAAAAGGCAAGGCACTGTACTTCAAAGTGTAAAATATTTTGGAGAGCAATTTAACAATATCAAGAGCATTTTGTACTTGTAATTCTTTGGCCCAGTAATTCTACCTCTAGGCATTTATCCTTATAGTCAAAATTGTAGGCAAAATGCCCACGGAGACCAAGAGTCCATAGAGTTTACAGGAAATGGAGGAGCACTGAAGAGTGCGTGCTTTACAAACACACAGTGCAAAAAGTACAAACATGTTCACCTTCATTACATCGTGGTCAAAAATTAAATCCTAAGTGTTTCCAGAGAACTGACTGGCTAATAATCATGCAATGAGACTCTGTTTTTCTAAGGGAGACTTATGATTTTTACTATATAAGCTTTCATATCATTCCAATGATTGAATGAGTTAGAAATAAGTAACTATTGCTTTAATAACTAACGCTCACTTTAAATGAGAAGAAAGTAACGGAACTGTAACGACCAGAACAATCTGGGTGAGCGTAAGAAGTATAAAATCGGAGTGGAAGTCAAGCACAAAATGTGAACGTGAAGAAACGGGGGCTGCCTTCCTCTGTCGTTCACTGAACCGAGTGTCAAGCCTCTATGTGTGACACAGCCAAGCACTCTTCATTTCTCCCTGCCAGAGTCTGTAAATTAATAGGTTTGATTCCTACATTTCTTTTCGAACCAACTTTGACTGGTTTTCTGTAAGCGCAGCTGTTTTCTTGGTGCAGTGACGGGCTTCAGCAGAGCCAGGTCTGGGGCAATCCTGGAAGCCAGCAGACAGCAGGACAATGATGATGAGCAGTCTCAGCACAAGCCAGGCCGGCCATCAGGACCCCGATGACTCCCAGGAGCCAGGCCGGCCGTCAGGACCCCGATGACTCCCAGGAGCCAGGCCTCCGCGCTCCCCGGCCACAAGCCTAGAAGGCTCCTCTCACTGTCACGGTTCGAAGGCAGCAGAGGAGTGCCTGAGCCACCCTGCTACTTAATTTAGATCTCCCATTAAAGCTTTTTCTACAGACTCAATTAAACTTAATAAAGTGTTTGGATATAGTCCTCCAAAGTCACTTCATTTCATCCAAAGGAAACAAAAAACAGTTTCAATACATATTTTTTTTACACATATTTGATTTATGTACATCAAAACCATCAGAAGCTCTGAGGGGTGTTGAGGATAATGATCCTCAACATCTGTACCATTACAGGGGCAAAAACAGGAGGTGGGGCAGGTTCCAAGGCAGCCTTGTCAAGAAAAGAAAGGGAAAGAGGACGACATGATAGGAGAGGGGACGTAGTCAGCCCCACTCCCTACACTGATGAACCCAAAGCTGTTATTTTGTGGATAATAGCATTTATATAGGTCCATGGAGCCTCCCGAGAGGAAGCTGCCACCACCCACAGCAACAAACGGAAGGAACGGCTTCTCGCCTCTGTTACCTGTGCCTTCTGAGTGCCTGCTACATGCCAAGGATGCTTCACGAACACAGAACAAACTAACATCATGGAGCCCACATTGTGGTGGGGTAAAACAAAATGTATATACGATGCTCGTGTATTTGTTGGATCAGAGGCATATGGAGGAAACAAAGCAGGAGCTGATGGTGGAGCATAAGGGGAGTCGCTACTTTACAAAGGGAGGACGGGAAAGCTGTCCCAGCAAGGTGATTCCACAGCAAGGATCTGGAGAGAGGGGAGGGGAGGAGGGAGTAAGCCACAGGGCTATAGAAAGGAACACTCAGGCAAAGGGGAAAGCAGTACAGAGTCACCCAGACAAAGTAATATCAGACACACCTGTGTGGCAGGAGCAGCGCAATCAGGAGTGGCTTCATGGCCTGAACTTGGAGAGGCAGTGGGCATAAAGTCCCATGAACCTCATGGGTCACTGTTAGAGTATGTTTTTTTCTTTTTTTCAACAAGGGAACTACACAAGAGACTGAATAGAGGCTTGGTAAAGTCTAGCACCATGTGAAAGGCTCCTTCTGAGTGTGGTTTGGGGCATGCGCCATGGACACTTGTGCTTAACCTGGCTGCTTATTCGCCTTTCTTAATGTTCTCACAACTCTGTCCATCCAGGAACCCAAGGACAACTCAGTTAAACCTTGAAGCAGACACTAAGTTTAAACCTAGCTGCCCTGTCATGTGCTGTCACATCTGGGAACCACAGCCCTAGAGAGATACAGGTTTCAACAGAGACACTAGGGGCAGGCCACTGAGAGGTTCCAGGTGAAAAGGGACTATGGTTCTGGCCAGAGTTTTCAGATAATATTGAGCATGAGACCACCAGCATGTAATAAAAGCTGATCTGGCTCCATGTCAAGTGCTTTTTGGTGTATATTTCACTTTTCTGGAACTTCCTATAGTAGGTCTGACATGGAAGGCATCTACCAAGAACATGTGGCCTGAGTGAAGGGATGTGGGTCTTGGAATTAAGAAAATGCTAGAGTCATTTCCAGAAAGCTGTGCCAAGTGTCTATCTAAACTCCAAGAGCTTTACAACCCAGTGGGTGTTGGGCCAAGATGACATTTTAAAGAAGTTACATCAATCTTAAAGGCAGGAACAGCAGACACCAATCAGACTTGGCAAATGATGAACCCAGTCAGCTGACTACACTTTCTTCTTTGCCCAGCTCTCCACACTTGCTGTGCTGTGTGTTCACACCCACAGCTGCTCCTTGAGGTCACACCAATCCTCTCTTGCTCAGACACAGCAGATATAGTTGGGGACAGTACTTTCCCACACACAAAGTCTACACCACCATAGGAAAAAGGCAGTGTGTGAATGACATGCGCTCCAAGATCAGAGCAGGACTTGCGCATGTCCACATTAGTAGGCCCTAAACTGTAACTAGTGGGTGGCAGCCTCCAGTCAGGCAGATGGAATCTTCAGCGCATCTCTTCATTGGTGCTCTCTTTGGGTTGCTCAAAATGATGAGTTCCTTCATAGTTCACTATACCGGATGTCTTTTTAAAGTCAGTTTGATGTCATTGGATGTGTACTTAATTGGCATCACTGCAAAAATTACTCCTTGGTAACGCTTATTGCTATTTGTCCATTTCTGTAATTTCTGATACTTCAAAGCATTTCTGGAGAAAGCCTTTAATCTCTAAGCAGACAGTGAGGGATGGAACCCGATTATTCATATATGCACGCACGCGCACACACACACACACACACACACACACACACACATACACACACACACACACGCTTCATAAATCATTGCCAATATTTATCTTCACGAAAATACTATGAGAGGAGAGACAGGCTCAGAGAAGGGTGACTCCACAGGAAACAGTCATATTGAACAGAATTCTTTTTAATCTTGAAGCCATCATGTTCATCTGCAGGACGAGAGAGATGACGAAGGTAACATTGCCCTGGATGGCAACAAAATAGAATAAATTGGACTAGATTACAAAAGTAATAAAATTTCAACAAATGAATATCGTAGATCATTATGAAAAATGGACTGTCACTTTAGGGATGTTCCAAAGGCCTGTCCAATTTCGTTCCTCCAAAACACAAACATCGGATACCTCACGTGTGGTAATGAATATATCTCAATTCAGAAAGAAGTGTCATTTCTAGTCTTCTGGCAAAGAGGGCAGATAGTGTAAACTGAGTTTCTTAGCGGTGTATTTCGTTAAGGGGAAGGATAGACTCAGCCCCATCAAAGGGGTTTGCACAGTGGAAAAGGAAGAAGTCAAGCTACGATGTCCTCAGTGGAGGGAGATGCAGTTTATTCGACTGTAGTTCCAGTGACCTCATTCATGGGCCGGAGCAAGTGTGTCACTCCAGCATTCCATTCTCTGTGT
Organism: Cricetomys ansorgei; assembly: GCA_026225945.1. Classification (NCBI taxonomy): domain Eukaryota; kingdom Metazoa; phylum Chordata; class Mammalia; order Rodentia; family Nesomyidae; genus Cricetomys; species Cricetomys ansorgei. Next base: position 17,725,456 of record JAMJFZ010001133.1, read on the forward strand.
TTAAAAGATTATTTTATATATTTATATGTATGCACACATGTGTGTATATGCTCACATGAATGCAGAAAGTGCATGCATGTGCAGGTGTGCATACATATGTACATGTTGAGGCCATAAGTTGACCATGGATATCTTCCATGATGGCTATCCTGTCTAGTTACTGAGACAGGCTCTCTTGATGAACCTAGAGCTCATCAGTTTGGCTAGAATAGCTGGCCAGCTTGTCCTGGAGATCCCCTGCCTCAGCCTCCAGAGTGCTGGGGTCACTGGTGGCCTGGCGTGAAGGGATGTGGGCCTGGGAATTAAGAAAATCCTAGAGTCATTTCCAGAAAGCTGTGTCTATCGACTGCCAAGTTGTGTCTATCTAAACTCCAGGAGCTTTACAACCCAGTGGGTGTTGGATCAAGTTGACATTTTAAAGAAGTTATGTCAATCTTAAAGGCAGGAACAGCAGACACCAATCAGACTTGGCAAATGAACCCAGCCAGCTGACTACACTTTCTTCTTTCCCCAGAAAGGGCGGGTCTGGGAACAGCCCTCCATGCCTTGGGTTTTATGTGGTTGATTAGATCCAAATTCTGCCTCTCGGATTTGCATGGCAAGTGCTTTATCCATTGATCCATCTCCCCATCTCCAATGCTCTGTATTCCTATTCGTGTGCAAAAGTGTACCTTTAATATACAGAACACAACCCTCCACAGTCCAGGCCAACACCTGACCTTTCACCAGGTATTAACATTCCCTGGGCCATTGCACATCTCCCTAATCACCCTAGACCCAATTAAGACACTGCTTGAGACAAGCAATTACCCCAGTGCCCAGAGAAATTATCTTCATTAGCTAATCCTAAACTTATTATCACTTGCCTCCTTCTCTGCATTCCTCTCTTCCTGCCTGCTCACTTTAATTCTGCTCTGTATTTCCCTGTGTGGCTCTTCATCAAATGGCATGTCTCCTGGACTCTTGTAAAGTATGAATGTAATGAGCATTTATGACATCATTATGTCTGTATATCTTACTGTCCCTGACTAAACAAACTCTTGGCATCCTTAAAACAACCAGAAACCAGGAGACCATGGTTCCAGGTAGGTAGATGGAGAGCTTACAGGCTTTGAGATCTTGAGAAAGGTATTGAAATCCTGTGTTATGATTTGCCACTTCTATGGAGTGACTCAGCCACTTCGGACACTGTGATCAACAGCAAGTAAGAGAACATAATAAGAAATAAAAGGACAAGTCAGCACCCAGGACCTCCGGTAATCCTAGCTGGGCCTCACTTGTGTGTCAGATGACAAGCCACAGCAAAGCTGAACAAGTCATCTAGACAAAGGCACCTTTCTCCCCAGCTCCAGAGGTTAGGCTGAAGAGGGAATTGACTCTCAGAGGTGAAGAAGAGGTTTTAGCTCCATAAAGAAGCATTTCAACATGCCAGCACTAAAATTTGCCTTTAGTAAAGACAATGGGAATAACATTCCCTACCACTAGTGGTGTAACTATCACAACCTCTATCAACCTTCAGCGAATCCGAGATATGAGCTCTAAAACATTGACAGTTTCAGCTGAGATTCATGAGGTTTGCAAGTCCTTTCCCCCAAATCTCAGAATCAATTTCTCTAAGGACTCCAAGATCCCAGGTTAAGAACTCTCACTTATACATTTCATATTCTGCATATAAATCCCTCCCAAGGTGTGCTCTTTGCATAATTAAAATGTAATCTTATTCTGAGGTGCTCACCAAAGTTAGAGAGAAGTTCACTGGCTTACATACCCATTCCTTGATGGCAGAGTACCAGATGTCTGTGTACCATCAGAACCAAAATATGCCCATTGTATATGAGGCCTTCACACAGAAGGGACAAAAATGAGATTCCGGGAGCTGAGACAGACCAGCACTGCTCTAAACCTTTGGGTTTTTTTGATGGACTTCGCAGCCTAGAAACTTTGTAGGAACACATTTAAAGAAGCTGGGATGGTATGGATATCCATCACACTCAGTTTTGAATCCACAGAATCTAGCACACTGTATCCCGTAGAGAAAATTCTCAAATGCAAGCTGATTGGCCAGCAAGCCGTCTGTTGCCACTAAGGCTTCTGAATCACATACTGCATCCCAAACTTTAGACTTCCACCCGTGGACACAGCCTAGCACTTTCCCTGCTCTCCTCACCCCACAAGTCTCCAAATATCAAGTGTTGGTGATAGGTTTGCCTACTAGTTATGTACCTGTCATGGATCAAACCGGAAACATCCTCCTAAAGGCTTGCGGACTAGAGGCTTAGTCCCCAGCTTATGACATAAGTTTGAAGACTGTATAGCCTTTAATAAGCAGGGTATAGCAAGGAGAAGTAGGTTAGTAGGGTCAGTGTCTTAGTTACGATTCATATCACTATGATAAAATACCATGATCAAAAGTAAGAAAGGGTTTATTTCATCTTAGACTTCCAGGTAAAAGCCCATCACTGAGAGAAGAGGACAGAAGGATGCTGCTTACTTGCCTTCTCCTCATTGCTTGCTCAGCCAGCTTTCTTGTAGTACCCAAGACCACCAGCCTAGGGATCATACCACCCACAGTGAGCTGGGCCCTTGAATATCATTCATCAATCAAAACAACACACCACAGGCTTGCCCATAGGACAATCTGGTACAAACATTTTCTCGATTGAGGTTCACTTCCAAAATGACTCTAACCTATGTCACATTGACATAAAACTAGCCAGCACAGGCAGCCTTTATATCCACTTCAGACTCTGGCCTTCTTTCTCTGCTTCTGGTCCATGACCAAGAGAAAAACCATCAGACTGAGCCATTCTCACTGCTGTGCCTGCCCTCCAACATGACGGACTGAAATCCCTATGAAACTGTGGGCCAAAATAAACCTTTCATCCTTTAAATTATTTTCTTGTCAGCAACCTTGGCCATGCTCATGCAGAAGTAAGGCCTTTCTTCCACAAAGAATGGTAGAGTAAACATAGGAACAAATAGACAAACTCACAAGGACAAACCCATCGAATTAATCCAGACAGATCAGAAAACAACAACAACACACTTTTACAAAATAGAAAATTGCTCCACAAATTCAGATATGGACAGTTTTGCTCATGTACAGTCATGGGGCTTTGATGTTCCCTGGCAAGGACCCCCCAATGCCTTCCCATTACAGGGACTGTTCTGACTCACAAACCCCGAGACACTGTTATGATGCCCTGGGGACCAGGGGGAACTTCCTGGCTTCACAGCCTGGCCATTCTCCTTTCCCATTACTCTGAATGTTCCATGTCTCCAGTTTTATGTTCCCAGATTCATTTTACCTTCTAACACATTCCTCCCTTTGTTACTTTCAGGATACTTGAGGCACTTTGTAGTCGCAGTGATTCGGTCAATTTTCTGAGTTGTGCCTGGAGGTAGAAAGGGGCAACTGTGTCTAACGCAGTGTCCAGCAGGCAGCACACTCTCAGGAAATACCAAATGCCCATGCTTTCTCCACTTCCCATAAATTTAGGGTGTGAAAATAAGTCAGTAAGGGACATATCTGAATTTATTAGCAACAGAACTCTTTCCTTCGCTGCTGATTCGTCTTCAAAACACCCCTGTTTCCTCAGTCTGATCTGCTCTCAAACAGCTAGTTGTATCATTCCTGTGCTCAGTTCCCTTAGGCTTTTATTTTTAACATTGAAGACTGGGGATAAAATATAAAGAAACTAAATCTAAGAAAAAAGAGAGAGAGAAAAAAATCTCTGGTCTTAGTTATTACTGTCTCACATTCACAAGTCACAAAAATAGTGTCTTATCCCAGGCCTCCCATGGGGTAGATATTCAGTTGTATGCTTCTTCTGAATGTCTGACCTTGATTCTGGATGGAAGCCCTGCAAAACTGAAGCCAAGGGTCTCTTAACTGCTTGCTTCGGAGATGATCATTGGAGGAAAAAACTCACCTTGGGTGTTAAAGCACTTGCTATGTGAGGATATGGCAGTGGAAGGCACTCTTCTCCCCACACTGGTAACAGAGGACACACAGAAATGTTTTGAGGTGCCAAGGAGAAACAAGGTGACAGGACACACGGGGCTAGCCGAAGGAGGGTTATACCACTGGGTTGAGCATTACATATACATATGTTCAGAACCTGGGCCTCAGGCAAGAGGTTGAAAACGCAACCTCATTTTCCTAACTTGTGGTTAATACCACAGAACTCAGCTGCAAGAGTTGTTGTTAAGTGGGGAGAGTGAAGTAAAATATCAGAGGGTCGGAAATAGATCCCACAAAAGGCTACATTCTTTCTGAGATGTTAGCCCTGAAGCCTCAGCCCTTAAGAAGGAAATATGCATCCTGGAAAGGCCTGGGGTCTAGGGGGAACCTTGAGGAGAAGGCTTGGTTGGGTTGTTGGACCTCAGACATAAGCATCTCTTTCTTTAATGTTTTCTTCCAAAGAATGGGTTTCCTTGTCCCTCCTAGATCAGGGGTTGACACCAAATGGGAAACGCGTGATTTCTCTGGGATCTGGGACACAGCTCATAGTAGTGACATACATTTGGACAGTGCCCCTTCCTCTTGGGTGCCCTCCTGGTGATCAGCAAAGCCATGGGCTACGGGTTGAAGATTTAGGAGCCTGGGATTTTTCCTGACTCATTCTTGGCCTCATTCAGTACAGCAGCTGTTGTGGATTCCACGCTAGCACAGTGGCTTCCTCCCAAGGTTCTTGTCATTTTCTATTTTCCCTACCAATCCTCCCTGTCACTAAGAATTAGTCCAAAATAGCAGTTTCTGCTGTTACCTTACCTGCTGCCTTCTGGGGCTTACTGCCATGAGGAGAGTCAAAGACTTGTCAGACAACTGCAAAGATGTTGCTGAAGACAGCAGTGTTGCCTCATTTTACCTGTGACACCGAAAGGCAGGCAGGAGGGGAGGGAGAGGTCTCTGTCAGAATCACTAGGGAATCTCTAAGTGCTAAGTGTCTGTATAGCAGCCTCTGGCCCTCTGGCATCATCCAAATATGCTTCCCACATCCAATTCCCGCTGTGGGAGCATGCTCTCCAGACCAATGGCCCCTGCTGTGTTGTAGGAGAGAGCCACTCTTCTGACGTTGGGGAGTATGGACTGTGAGTAGACAGGACAAGAAGAAGGCTTGCATGCCTGAGGACTTGGGTGACCAGTATCTCATTTTGGGGAAACCCCAGTGGGAATTTCGTATCCTGTCTTCAGTCAGTTCGGGTTGTATTTTGTCCTAAGCAGTCAGTTAGGCTTTAATATTGTAGATGTGAGTCCTTCAGCTATCTGAGGTCCCTGTCACTGGCGGACACCAGCTTAGACACCTGGGGATGCGATGGTCTCACTGTGGGCTCCCATTTTCCTCCCTGCTGACCTCAGTATAAATGATCAGTTTGATTTTCTGCCTCACCACCTGGCCATTTTCATCAAGTTTTCACTAGATCTCAGCTGCATCCTTATTGGTACTGGGGATGCTGGAGACACAATGAGGTTAAAACATCCATATGGTCTCTACCATTACTTTGCAGAACATTAAGAAGGTCAAATAATAAGGAAAACAAAGTGTGTGTGTGTGTGTGTGTGTGTGTGTGTGTGTGTATGTATGTGTGTATGTGTGTGATAGTGTGTGTAAGTGTATATATGTATATGTGTGTGTAATTATGTATGTGTGTATATGTGTGTATAAGTGTGTATGTGTGTATAGGTATGTGTATATGTGTGTGAATATGTGTGTGTTAGTGTATGTGTGTGTGTGTGTGTGTGTGTGTGTGTGTATAAATGTGAATGTGCGTCTTTTAAGGAAAAAGACTGGACTTCCCTCCTATTACTGAATGCTTCTGATAACTCAAAAGTCAGTATTTAAAGACCCATCCTCAATTTTTAGTACTATTTCAGCCTCAACTTTGTAACACACACTGGAGTCATGGAGCAGCTTCTCTCCCTAATTTAATGCCATGTGCTAGAGGACCAGAGTACCATGTTCTAGACTCAAGACTCTTCTGCACTCATCCTTGCCCTCAACGGGCTTGGTTTCCAGGACAGAACACACACAGTCTGTGGCTGCATGGACTCAACTGCAGCTCCTAAGAAGGATCATGAAATTGCAAAGTTGTCCTCCTCCTGCACTGGTGAGACAGACATTGAGGGATGAAGGAACTGTCCCCAAGTCCTTCTTTTACTCCTTGTCCCTCCACATAACTCTGCAGGCACTATCTATCCTCAAGTATAAAAGGTAAATAAGTATTGGATATATGGTAGTGGCAGAAGAAACACTGTGGCAGCTGAGGACAAAAAAGATTGGGTCACGGATCATCTTGACCTCTAGGAGCCTCTTCAACCAAAGAGGAAACTGTGAAACAAGAGCTAATGTGACAAGCATAGGGAAGGAGGAAGGCAGCCCAGATAAGGCAGCAGAGCCACCAGAAAGACAAAGAAGAGCCACACTCTAACAGGAGAAAACAAAGGAGTCACGTGTGGTCTGGGGGGCCAGTCTCAAGCCTATATCTGTACCTTCGTGGCTTTGCTTGCTTGTTTGTTATTTTTCTGGAGTCTGGAGTCAAGATGTCCCTGGTTATCAAGAGATGGAAAAGACAGATACTCTGTTCTGAAATTGAGCTGACTTCCTAAAGTGTTTCCCTCTGCTGGGAGCTTGGAGACTGGTCAAAGCCAGAAGCCCTGGTGGCTCCAGCAAGTTCACAGTTTCCCAGCATGTGATGGTTATTCTTAGTTGTCAACTTGACTACATCTGGAATTAACTAAAATCCAAATGGCTGGACACCTGTGAGGGATTTTTTTCTTAATTAAATCATTTGAAGTGGTTAGACCCACTTCTAATCTGGATCTCTGAGGTGGGAAGAGACACCTTCAATCTGGGCCACGTCATCTGCTGACAGCCTATATAAAGAACACGGAAGAAAGAAGCTTGCTCTCTCTTTGCCTGTTTGCTCTTGCTCTGACTAGAAAGTCTATTCCTTCACTGGCATTAAAGCCTACTTCTTTGAGATTCTGGCATATAGTGAAGACTAGCTGAGACACCAAGCCCCAAGGACTAAGCAACTACTGGATTATTGAACCTTCAGTTGGTAGACAGCCACTGTTGCACTAGCTGGACCACAGCCTGTAAGCCATTCTAATAAATCTACACATGCATACACATATACATAGACACACATACCCCACACATAGAAATATATATAGAAGATAGATAATAAAGATATATATATATATATATATATATATATATAGAGAGAGAGAGAGAGAGAGAGAGAGAGAGAGGTGTTCATTTCATTAGAAAACTCTAATACACAACATAAACATTATTTTCTGAGAGACTAAGAGCCCTTGTCTCCAGTATCCCACAGTAACAGAGAATCTATCACAGCCTAGAAACACACTCTCTTAGAACACTTCCAATGATATCCAATGACAGCCAGAAAAGAAATGGAATGGATATGTGTGTGTGTGTGTGTGTGTGTGTGTACATATGTATGTACATATACATGGAAACTTTCTATCAAGTCTAATGCTGGTGATCTGCATGCCATCTGCCCACATCCTAGTCAAAGTCATGATGCCCTTCCCTGGATGATTAACTGTGAGTACTACCTGGCCCCTCCCATAACTGCCCAGTCCTTAAGGCCTTGTCACATAGCATCCATCCAATGCTCTGTGGTGCTTCCTTTTGTTTAGAATAAACACGAGCCTCTGCTACACTCTGGCCCTTCATGCATTTACGTTCTCACCTCTTATTGCTCCCCTCATCCCAAATACCAAAGGATCAGCCACTTCCTTCCTTCCTTCCTCAGCTGGGCTTTTTATAATTGCTCTCCAACCTGAAGAACATTCCTTCCATGGAGCCTTTGTACACATTGCTTACACCAGAACACATCAGCATGGCTATCTCCCTCCTACCCAGTAAGTCTCATCATAAAATGTTCCACCTCCTTCGAAAGATTTTGGTTTGGTGCTGGAGAGATGACTCAGTGGATAAGAATATTGTCTGTTCTTCCAGAGGTCCTGAGTTCAATTCCCAGCAACTACATGGTGGCTCACAACCATCTATAATGGGGTCAAGTGCCCTCTTCAGGCATGCAGGTGCACATGTAGATAGAGCACTCAAATAAATAAATAAATAAATAAATCTTTTAAAGAAAGACTTACTTAAAAATAAAAGAATAAAAGTCTTGATTTTAAAAAAGAAAGTTTTGTTTTTTATTTTTCTGTGTGTGTGTGTGTGTGTGTGTGAACACGACTGCAGGTGCCCAGAGGTTAGAAGGGGTGTAAGATTCTCTAAAGCCTGAGTTACAGGTGGCTGTGAGCCACCTAAAGCAGGTGCTGATAACCAAACTCTGGCCTTCTTCAAGAACAGCTGATATTAACCACTAGGCCATCTCGCCAGCCACAAGGTCCTTTTATGGTCTTCCTCTCAGCCTACATTAGTTTTCTTCAGTGTTGACATAGAGGTGTTTGTCACCTGGTTTTGTTGTTTCCCCACATGCTCATGCAGACACATTTAACAGAATGAAACTTCACAGTGTTGCTACAGTATCAGTTTTGTTCACTGTTTCTCTAACTCCAAATCAAGTACCTAGCCCCTAGCAGATACTCACAAATATTGGCCAGGTAAATAATTTAGTGTGATTATACACAAAATGCAATAATACATCATGATATGTGGAGTGTGAACATGCTGAAAGAGGTAGAGTATTTCAAATACCTATCCTATATCCACATATAAATGTAGCTCTCACCCCTAATCAAAGAAGTTTATTTTTGTTGCAGAGAGAGACTGTTACAGAAAGCTATAGCTGATCAAAACAGACAATAGTGCCCAACCCCAGTTGATATGTTTATAATGCAACCCTTATACCTCAGGCTTAGGGAACATGGCAGAAAGGGGGAAGTAAGTTTTAAGGGTCAAAGGACCAGGATATCTGCTGTGAGATAGTGTCTTCTATAGAAGACCTGAAAGCAGCATCATGAAATCTCAAAAATATGGTCACCTAAACAAGATCTCCACACTCCAATGTGAATGGAGGAAATCTCACAAGGCCCTACTCCTAGATGAAGAGGCTCAGACAATGGCTACTGAGAGAGAGGGAGGGAGAGAGAGGGGGAGAATGGAATATCAGTCTTCTCCAGGAACAAGCTCCCTGATAGATTATCTAATCCCAATGTTCAGTCTTAAACACATGTACATAAAAGTCACCCTAAATCATCTCATCCAGCTGTATTGAGTGTGTGCATGCATGTGTGTGTGTGTGTGTGTGTGTGTGTGTGTGTGTGATAATAGTTAAAGAGGAGGTCATGAATTTGAGAGAGAGTAGATGGGATATGACAAGGATATTAGGAAATACCAATTAGGAAATTATCTTTCTGTTCTAGAAATAAAACTCAGCAGGACCTTCCTGAAGATGGCTTGTCCAGATCTGCCAAATAACCACTGTGTTCATAAATGTTGACACAGCAATTCTGTTTCATGAAATCTATGCAGGGAGAAAATATACTGTGAAACAGAGATGTGACACATAGGACAGAAGGCACAGCATTGTTCATAGTAGAGGAAACTGACAAAGAGTCAGAATGCATCCCTGAAGGAGATAGCCTTATACTTTCAGCCACAAACTTTCCTGAAGCCATCAGAAATAACGGCAAGGCTGATTAAGTTACTGCTTTCAGAAGACAACACTAAATAAACAAAGAGGCTCTAAATTCTTACACATTCTGAATATACATTTTCATATATATATATACATATATATATGAAAGTATATATATATATACACACATACATACATACACACACACATACTCATACATTCACACATATGCATGGAGTTTAATGGCATCAAATGCTTTAATCTCTGGAGTTTGGATAACAGTTGACACTTCCTTCTCAAGATCTGCTTCTTTTTATCATGAACACATTTTCTACATATTTAACACATAAAGCTTTTTATAGGAAACACATCTTAATGGAAAAGGCAGAAATTTCTGCCCAGTTATATTTAGCAAATAATCACAGAGCATTTCCCTCATGTCAGGCTTTTACATGCTACAAGGGATGTAATGGTGACTACACCTCAACTTCCAGCTAATATTCAGGTTAGAATCACCGTGGAGGGTTTACATCCAGGTGCACAGGAACAGAAGCAGAGATTATAACGACAACCACTATTAAGTAAGTCTCATAGTGTTCCATGAGAATTAAGTAGAAGCAGTGCCATGCCACAGCTCATCAGCAATAGGGGAGGCCAACAGCTAAGTGAAGGCGGGCTCAGAGCTACGGAGCGCAGACAAGCCATCATCGATGCATACTTCTACAGAGTTGAAAACTTACTTCTGTGGAATGTGACAGTTTTCTCCTTTGGAAAATGTCTATACTAAACAGATATCTTGAGCCCAGTGTGCATCTCTGAATGAGTCTGAGGACTGGTGGTACTTATCAGAGCTTCCCTGGGCCGGATCTACCAAAGACTCACCATCTACCTTTACTATCCTAAGGAGATTAGATAAAAATGAAGGCCAAAAACATGTAGGAGGCTAAGAGGCACACTCGTCTTTTATTAAGAAATCCAGAAAATGATCAATCCCACAGGGATACGTCTCTGTATCTTACTTGAGTTGGTGCAGTATTATTTCCCTCTTCTTCAGGGGGTCAAATAAAGAAGAAAAATGTTGGTGTGTTACCTGTTGGTTTCCATGCTAGGGTAGACAGGGACTATGGGCAGCAGCTAAGAGGATCCAACCTGGGTGAGCATCCCCAGCCTCCTGCATGCACAGATGTGAGCTTGGCAATCTGAGAGTCTTTTCTGTATGCGAATCCCCGCAACAGAACTTCTAAGATGGACAATATAATTTAATACAGCTGGTATACACGCTATATGTCTACTCCTTTGACGAGTAAGAGGCCAGAGTGAAGTCTAGGGTAGTCAATGCTCTGACAACCATCTATTATCCCCCATAACAAGCATTTTCAGAGGATTATTGCAGTCAAAAACCACCCTGTATTTACTGACAACTAGAAAACAGTATAGCAGATGGAGGTGTCATCTAAGAGCCGCTCTTCCCTTTGCACAGGTCTGCAAATATATGAGACAACCAGAGTAGCGAGGGAATCACAGGCCCAGTGATGGGTTTCAGGAACTGGGAAAGTCTGGGATGCCTGTGTCAGAGCTATCCTCCTGTAGCCTTTCCATGCTCATGAGAATTGCTTTTTATCATCTTACCCATCTGTGTCCTTTCAAGTTATTCTATCTCCTAAGCACCAGTCTTTGGTGATATTAAAGTGGTCCTGGGGGCAGTCCTGCATACAGGTATCTGTTGGGAAGGGAACGGAAGGATATTCTTCCCTTATGAGAGGCCTCAGAGGGAAGGGCTGTCGTGAGACTGATTTAGGAATCTCTATTACCACATCCTGACTTATCTGAATCTTGCCTGAGGTCGATAAACAGAATTGGGCCTGAAAAAAAGAACAACAATGCTCTGTCCTCAGTGTGCAGGAGTCTGGGTGTTGGTTATGACAACATCAAACCTGGATTCAACAAAGAGCCACCCCCTCCCCCCATTTACCAAGTTGGCCCAGCCTTATAAAGTGAAGATTTCCTTTTAGGTAGAGGTTTGTAAGACATAAATCCTCTCCTTAAGAAAATAAAACAAAACAAAACAGTAAAACCGCTAGAGCTAGAGAGAAAGCTCAGTAGTTAAGAGCACTTGATGTTCTTGCAAAAGACCATGGTTCAGGTCCCAACACAGGCACAGAGGTTTAAAGCTGTCTGTATATCTAGTTCCAGGGGATTTGATGCTCTCTTCTGGCCTCAGTGGGCACTGAAAGCATGTTTTACACTTAAAGACACAGTAGGCAAAATACTCATACAAATAAAATACAAATGAGTAAATAAACAAACAATAAGATGATGAATGAGACATTTCCTTAGGATAGTTTTTAAAAATACTCTTGTATCATCCAAAGCCCATACTCCAAATTCTGGAACATCAAAAAGGCAGTTTTTTTTTATGCAACTCTTAGGATAAAATCATTGGGCTCTTTGTACTTTATGAATATCCCATAAGCTCCAGCTGTTTGAACTTGGGCAACATGTTCACTGATGAAATTAAATCGACATCATCTTCCTTTATCTTGACAGTTCAGAGGACTGGAGGCCATGGCCTGTTGGGTTACCACAGTATGAAATTTATCACACAGCCTTCAAGTTTATCTTTGATTAAAAATTAAATTTAACTTCCCTCTATCATTCTCAAATTCCAACCACACGTATGTGTGTCTGAGTTCTCCAAGTTAAATCAAAATGGACTAAATATTTAATACCCTGTTCTAATTAGCTACAACTGTTACCTGATTTTTCTCTGTAAATGAATTTGAAAGGACCCAGGAGGCCTAACGTTAACCTTCATCCACTCTCGTTATAGGAGAGAAATTACAGGCTCTAATTAGATGCTTCAAATTGCAAAGAAATAGAATTTTCATAACCAGCTTATTAAAATCCTAGGGCCCCTTTGGGATAGGGCAAATTGCTTCTACCCTGAGCCGCTTATCCTGGTACACCACTGTACAGAAGACACACGTTGTCTGCCTAACACAGCTCATATTTCTCACAAATTAATGAGTACGCAAATTATTCCAGCTGCCCTGTTGGCATGGGGAAAAATTGAAAATCTACGACTGCCAAGTGATGTGGGAAACTCAGCTGCTAAATAAAATCTGCTTAAGGGGACACAGCTGCCGAGGTGCCTATTTGCATTAAAATTACTAAATCCATGAACACAGAACAAACGTCCCAAGATAGTTAAGCAGTGTTCAACACTTGGGTTAACTTTTGTATTATTCCAAGACCCTCAAGGTGTGAGTGTCCTATGCAGCAAGCCAGAACATGGGGGTTTCACCACATGGTTTCCTCCCTGGGGCAGATAAGTAAGCATCATGGTGGGGAAGCAAAGGCCATGGTCCCTGGGGAGTTCCCACTGTGGGAAGCACAGATCACTTTTGCTCCCACTGTTGTCTGGGGACAAGTCAGTCAAAGCTCTCATTCTTAAGAAGATTAGACATAGATGTGAGACTGGAGTGTGACATCACACGCACCTTTGGCAGGATTTTCTATTCGGGCATCTGACCTTTGCGCTTCTTCAAGGGGCCGCATAAAACTCTAACCTAAGATGTGGAGGCAATGATGCCCCAAAGGTCAGCAGTCAATGAATGGTCTCTGAAAGAGAGGCACTCAGCCATTTCTGAGGCTTAGGGAGGCCTCTGAGTAAAACAGTGAGAATGGGAAATACAGGAGTACAATAGGCGTGGGAACAATAGAACAATAAGGCCTGGGGGAGTGGCTCAAACACACACTTACTGTTTTGACCTATAGTACTACCTTAACACGATTAGCATGATTGTTCACTCCCCAAATTCCAGATACTAAGAGATATTATTCAAATCCCACTGAAATCCCTGGACTAGAGCAAATTTAACCCCAAATTCAGAAGTTGAACTCTTATTCAGACCCATGTCTTAACCACGCACAAGCTTTAGGGACACCAAGTCTCTCTCAAAGCCAGTCTTGAGTCACCAAAGACTCGAGTGAAGACCATCTTCTCTTGTTGGATTTATAGGTGGATTTAGAAAAAAAAAATCACTAGTTATAGCCCAGCTCTCCAGCTAATTACAAAAACCTGTCTTGTTTGCCCTGAACATTCTGCCCTGGGCACTTTGTTCAAATCGTGTGAAATTACAGAATGACGTCATCAACTAGATCTGGATCAGGAGAAACAGATGAGGAATCTATAAACACTTTTCACCCTCAAACATGTAGCCTAAACAGAATACATCCTCTCCCTATAAGAGATGGCAACACATGAGAATTTAAAAACAGAACGGGGACATGTGAGCATCACTCACAAGCATTTGAAGATGATTAAGGAAACACAGACACACATGAAGATAAGAGGGAAAGCGTTGCTTTGAGAATGGAAAGAAAAGGGGCCTTGACACTGACAAGACCTAATGCAAAGTCGGTTTCAATTACACGCCAGTGTGGTTGATCCATGCCATTGCCTGCTCATTTTTGCTTATATGCAAGTGTTTGTCTAAACACCTGAGTATTTCCTTTCCAAAGGAGACATTACTTGCTTTTGAAAAGCTGTCTCAATTAGAGTCTGAGGACTGAGACATTTTAATGCATAGTCCTTCAGTCTGGGTCTCTCTAGCTGCAAACACCAAAAATTGAAGGGGTGGCACTCCTAGGCATTTTCTCGGGGTGAGTGCAACACCCTCTCAACAGAGAAAAGAGTCCCCTGAATCCTTCTCCGTCACTTTTGTGATGGACCCTTCTGAGGCTGTTAGGGTAACTGTGAGCCTTTGAGAAGTTCTGGGTTAAATGTAAAGCCAGCACAATGTGACCTTACAGAGAGAGCAGAAGGCAGGAATGACTGACCTGGAAAAGCATGACATTTTATCTTGCCTTGGGCAATTCAAGGCAAACGCATAAGTGACCTCAGCAACTTGGGGGTCCATAGAGTCTTTAAAATTAGCTCTGAGACAAGAGTTCAGGACAACCTGTTTAGAGAAGGATATAGATTCCAGCATTGATTATCAGGAAGAGTAGGAGACATATCAAGGACTCTGTCATTTCAGAAGGCAATATGAATTTACATGGAGGCATTTTCTTCAGATTATTTAAAAGCTATGTCAGCCAGTGAATATGAAGACAATATATATGTAGGCATAGGTAGTCACTTAGATACGTAGCCACACCAAATCACATGACTCACTCTTAAGTTCATTCTTTTCTTTTTTGCCATGTTGAGCCTTTCAGAATAATTACCAGCCTCCTCTGGAGGGTAGATCAGATGGTCAGACAATCTTGACAGCATCTTAATGATGCCATTTCTTGATCTCTTGGCAATTTAGATTTAGACAACCAAACCAAAGGATATGTTTAAAGAAGATTTCAATTACTTCTGCTTCACTAACACAGCAATGCTGTCAGAAGGTGTGACGCTGCCTAGTCAAGACACAGCCTCACTGTGGTGCATTAAATATTCTCTTTTAATCTAATGTATTCCCCAAAGGGGGAAAACTCTGCACTGTGACCACTCCAATTAGGCATGCTCTCACATATACATGCTCTAGCTGACCTTCTGAAGAGCACCAGAGAACACTGGAAGCACTGGTGAGGTTCCACAGGGGAAGTCTAACCCAGTATTTCACAAAGACATTTTTTCTGAGCATGGTTATGGCTGCCACTAACGTGAATTCCATGGGAAACTGTGGTGGCTTCAAGAGATGCTTTCTACCTTGCTCATTGCGATGTCCTTAGACATGAGAAAAGCAAAGTTGCACACACAAGTGCAGAAGTTTGTCTTTAACATTCTGGAAATGATCTGTACACATTTTTTAGGTTGAGACTAGCTAAGACTTTTAGGCTTCTCATATGCATTTAGTAAGTAAGTAAATAGATAAATAAATATAATGCCTCTATGAACATTTTTTTAAATGGGAAACATTTCTATAAATTTGCATTTATCTTCATGTTTTTGGAAGAACAACTTCATGACCACACCAAAAAAGAGGCAATGCTTCTACAGATTGCACTTAGATTGGGGAAAGCGTGGATAGAAGGGTCTCTGTGCTGTGTATTTCATTAACACAGCCGTACCTGGAAACTTCCTGCCCAACGACTCTGCACAAACGGCAGTGGCAGCTAGGAATCCAACTTTCAGAATGAGGCAACTTTTCCAATAATAGAATGAACTTGAAAACTACAATTTCAAGGCAGGATGAATCAGCTATTGACACATAAATCTGAACATTGGAAACATCCTTTTAATACAGAGAGACAGATACACAGATGGACAGATGGACAACTATGACTTAAGGCACTAAATCCCAGAATGAAGAGAGTGACGGAGAAAATCCAGCAACCACTGCCATTTACTCGACCATAGCACCTGCCGTGTCATGTGGCAAGTAAATGCTCCATTGCCATCTAGAGTTAGTGACAAAGTTAATCGAAAAAGCAAGAAAAACTGAGTTTGGGGCTGGCTACATTTTCCAAGGGAACTACATAGCTTCAGAGAATAAAGTCATGAGCTGCTCTCTCCTTAAGGCCCCAATATCCAAGAAGTTGTTTGTTGGGAAACACTCCATAATCCCAAGCAGGAATAAGATGCTAAGAAATGGTATATTAAATCAAGAATCTGGTTTAGACAAAATGCTAGAAAATCAAAATCTGATGTTAAAGTCTCATCAAGGAGAAGAGGGCACAAGTAAAAACTCCAGGATCTTGGTAGAAACCTCTGGAAAGGCTAGAAGTAAAGACAAATATAAACTAAACTGGTTGTAACTAGATCAGGACATACCTGAACTCTATTTGCCTAATGTGAAATTTATTTCATTCAAGAGGAAAGTAGAACTTCCAAAACCTCAACACTTTTTCATGTACATTATCAATGAAGCAATCAAGAATTACCAAACACACCAAGAATAGTCAGATAACTGAAAAACAAGAATAAAAACATTGAGGTGATCTGGATACTATAGGAATCAGACATGAACTGTAGCTATTATTGATGTATTAAAAATGACTGAACTATGAAGTGTCAAAAATAACCAAATAGCTCTTGCAAGGTGCTATGCAAACTGCCAGGGTAGAAAAGCATTCCACAGCCCTGTCCAGCTGTGCTGCCTATGAAACACAACAATAACCAGTGCGGCAAGATATTCCCAAAGGTGTAACAGTGATATTCATATCTCAGAGGGTACTAACAGCTGTCTACTTAGACTTAAGGTTCACTCAACAGGAGGGAAATCATGCCTGGTTCTATTAACCTGGTTGACTACCCTTGACTGGTGAGATCATGGAACCAGAAGAGAACCAATCACTGCCACTTTCCCAAACCTACCAGCACAACACCTGACCGCATTCTAAATACCTACCCTTAAACCCAAAGACAAGTATGGCTCTCACCCCTCAACAGAGATACTTCTTTTGGTCGCAGATGGGGACTATTATAGAAAGTCACAACTGGTCAAAATGCAGAGAACTCTCGATCATGGTGCATCCAGGCCCAACAGATATATCTAAAATGGCAATCTCTACAACTAAGGCTTAAGGGATGTCACAGAGAAGAGGATAAAAAGATCTTAAGAGTTAGAGGACCAAGATGTCTGCGGAGAGACTGTCTTCTAGAGAGAACACAGAGGCTGCACCCATGAAACGTTCACTACATGCGACCCTTAGCAAGATCTGAACAACGAACACCAGATGACATATGGCAAAGTATCACAAGGTCCTACCCCTAGACAAAGAGCTACAGACAATGAATAATTATTGACAATTAATAACTATTGATAATATATAATTGATTATCTCACACCAGGGATCATCCCCAACATTAAACATTACTCATTACATGAGTAAGAGTGAACGTCCCAGGAGGGTTTTTGTTTTTTTATTTTTATTTTTGTTTTTTGTTTGTTTATTTGTTGTGTGTGTATGTGTGTATGTATGTGTGTTGTATGTTGTATGTTGTACATATGTATGTATGTATGTTGTGTGTATGTGTGTGTGTATATAAAACTATAATTATAAAAGAAAAAAATGAACAAAGTAAAGATAATATGAAAGTAGAACAGGAGCTGGGGATAGAGGAGGGGGAGCAGTAGGAAGAGGAAGTAGGATATGAAAATGAGGGACTGAAGATGATCAAAGTATATTATATTTTATACAATCAATAAGTGTCACTAAAAATAAAACAAAAACAACTGAATGGAATTATCAGACTTGAAAAAGCTGACTGCAACCGAATCCAGCATATAGATTTAATAGAAGGTTACACAATACAGCAGAGAATACAGATGATTTGGAGAAGTCAGCAGACAACATCCAGATTGAACTACAGAGTGGAAAAAATAATGCAAAAGAAAGAACTGAAAGTCTGGCAATCCTACCCAAAGAACAAGTTCACAGCTCTCACGAGCCCTGAGCCCATTCAAGGTTTTATAAAGACAGCAACTCTTCTCGCATGATAGAACAGCAGTGGAAAGGATTGTTTCATTCCCCAAATCTTACAGGGCCACGGTGAAACACCATCTTGTGCTGGAACCTATTTGTAAAGACTGAGATATAATAAGGGTCCCCAGGCAGAACAATATCAAGTCAGTTAGCCTGGGGACAGCCTGGCATAATCCCAAAGTGAGAGGAAGACACAGGAAGCCTGGGCATCAATACAGTATAAAGCTGAGGGGAAAGGAACTTGGCGTAAAGAATGAAGGACGCAGTGAGCTGCAGCCCCACCTTTGGTGGCTAGGAGCTGAGTTCATCACAGGAGAACAAAGCTGTGATATCTGACAGTCCTAAGCCCAAGGCAAACAACCAAGCCTGCACAACGGGAAACCAATACCTAGAATGTATAAAAAGCTCTAAAAATTCAACACATACACACACACACACACACACACACACACACACACCACACATCATCCAATCAATGACTGGGCACGTGAATTGAACTGGCAATTCTCAAGAAGAAACATGAATGATCAGTAAATATAGGAAGAAAGTATTCAATATCCTATCCATCAGGGAAATGGAAATTGAAACTTCATTGAGATTAATTTTATTTCATCCTGTCAGAATGGTTATCTATCACCAAGAAAACTACAAATGCTATAAGATTTGAGAATAAATCCTTACCCAGTGCTCATAGGAATATAAACTGGGCAGCTACTACATAATTCAGTGTGGAAATTACTCAGAAATCTAAAAATAAAATGACTGTTTGATTAGCTGTATCACTCAGATACTTATGCCGACAGAACGCAAGGTAAACCTAGCCCACTGATTCTTGCAGATCTACGTTTACTACAGCATCACTCACAATAGCCAAGATACAGAACCAGTCTATGTGTCCATAAAGATATATACACAATGAGGTTTTATTCAGCCATAAGAAAAAAAAATGAAACGACATCATTTTCAGGAAGAGAGACAGAACGAGAGATTGTCCCGTTAAGCAAAATAAGCCAGACTTGGACAAGTGCCAAACGTTCTTATATCATATGTAGAATCTAGATTTAGAATATATATGTATATAGAATATGAATATAGAAGAGGGACTAAGTGCGAGTAAGGGGAAGAGGCATTAAAAGGAAGTGGGGAGAACAAGACACGGAGTGGGAAAAATAAAACAGCTATCATATTAATCTCACACATGTTACTGCAGATTTATATATGTATACAATATTTTCAGATATGTATATATGTCTTTATCATAAGACATGAAAGCAATAGGAGCTTTTGCGGGGCAACACATGGACCAACAAGAGTTGAGAGATAAGAGAAGGTAACAGAGGGGGCAAATGTAAGCAAAGTGTAACAATGTCTCTCTCTCTCTCTCTCTCTCTCTCTCTCTCTCTCTCTCTATATATATATATATATATATATATATATATATATATATATATATATATATATATATAGTTTATTGATGGAGTAATCAAACAATGCCATCAGTAGAGACACAGATCTGGCTATAGCAGCCCGTTCATCCCACCGGCACATGCAGAACACTGCACTCACCAGCCGTGAAATGCCTTTTGTTTATTAGTGCTCAAGGGTCACCAACCAGAACCTACCACATGCTTGCCATAAAGCAAGACTAGATCTATTTGCAGAAATGATTATCATACAAAAGGGTATTCTTCTATCTCCGTTGGAAAAACTACAAGTCGTAAAATAGGACTAGAAAACCTGGGGTCGATGCTGCCTGTCAACAAAAAGATACACTTTGAAAGATTCCTGGGACAAACTGTCCACAGCGAAAACTAGAAAGCAGTTTGAATTCAATAATGATGAGAATGTGGTCTCCTAACGTGAAGTGCACAAAGCAGCAAGAGGAAAAATGCTGTTCTTCGTTCTCAGAACAAAAGAGAAGGATGGAAGTCAACCATCTGATGGGTCGTGAGGTTTGTTTGCTTGCTTTTTTGTTTTTTATAAGCTTGAAAATGTCAAACTTAACCTAAAGGAAATGGAAGGAAGAAAATAAAAATTAGGAGAGAAACCAAAGACACAGGGAACAGATATAAAAAATGCAAAAAATCCAACTGTTTTCTTCTTGAAGAATCATAAAATAAATTCACAGTAATATGGACTCAGGAAAGGCTAGAGAAAAAGCAATCAGCTGTATTAGGAGTGAAAGAGAGGGCAGTTCTACAGATTTCTGTACGTGGACATAAGACTGTAAGGGCAACCCTAGACAGAGTTTCTAGGGAGTGGGCACACTCCTCAAGGGGAACAATATACCCAAACCAGTCCAAAATCAAATCTTAACGTGAGAATAGCCTTGCATCTATTAAAGTAATTGGATCCATAATGAAAAATGATCTCCCAAAGTAACTGAAGTCCCTTATGACATTACCATTGGGTTTTTCTGCATGATTAAGGAAATAAATAACAATTTTACATGAGTCCTTCCAGAGAATATTAAAAAGAAGAAATAATGAGAAACTCCTTCTTAGTCAGCATATCCTAATCAAAAATAGAAAAGAAGCTGAGTACATCCTTCCACATAGACAATGTCAGCAATCTGGACACCAAGGCAGGAAGACAGTGAGATCCAGCCCAGCCTGGGCCCCACAGTGGAGCCCTGCCTCAAAAGCAAACACATAAACATGCAAAAATTCAAGAAGGCATCATCAAATAAGATGCTTCACAGCATGGTTTCCCTCTGACACAAGCATAAAGATCTGAAAACTGTAGCAAATGAAATGCAGTGAGATGTAAAAGCTTAACATACTCTGAAAAATAAAATGGGGTTCCTGTCATGAAACCAAACAATGTAATCATTTGCGTTAAAAGATGGCAGAGAAGGGATGGGGAAAAAGTCCAACAGTAATATACATGCTTTGCAAGCATGAGAACCAGAATTGAATCACCCAAATCTGGGTGTGGTTGTGCACATTTGGGATCCCAGATCCGTGGAGGCAGAGACAGGCAGGTCTCCGAGGTTCATTGGCTCACCAGCCGAGCCTATTTGGAAAGTCCCAGGCCAATGAGAGATACTGTCTCAATTAAGAAAAAAAAAAGCAGGTGAATGCTGCCTGACCAAAAGAAGCTGAGGTTGTCCTCTGGCCTCTACAATCGTGAATGTGAACTTGTGTACAGATGAATGTGCAAGACACACATATGCATACATACACACCAAAAAACAATAGTCTTCACAGATTCAGAAACACTTGATAACATTCCACCTTCAAGCAAAAAAAAAAAAAAAAACAAGTTTTCCAACCCTGAAAAAGAATTGCACTCTCTTAGCTTCAAAATGACTACCGCGTTACCATGACGCAGAACAGACGCGACACAGAGATGTCTTTCTCCGAGGTCACCCGCGGGTAAGGGTAGCCTTGTCTGTGTGGTCCTGTGCTGCTGGAGACAGGGAAGCCAAAGAAACAGAAGGTGTACAGACTAGAAGAGAAACAGGAGACACCGTCACAAGACTGTAACAGAGAGGACAGAAGGATGTCTTCACCACGGCGTCATCAAGTGAGTCCACAAGTCTATTGAAAAGATCAGTATAAAAAGTCTGCTGTCCTCTTCCACTAGCAAAAACATTTAAAAATTATCATAATTTTAGCAAACCCCTCAATTGCCTGATATGTAAGACCTCTACTATAAAACTATAAAATATGAAAGAAAAGGTATAGTCACAGTTCATGGGTTGGAAGATTCAACACTGTAAATACATTTCAGTTTGCTTCCTGTCATTTTTTTTTTTTTTTTTTTTTTGCTTTCAATCCAATCTCAAGGTCCCAGAAGATCATTTTACAGAAATCAACAAGCTTATTCTAAAATTGAAATAAAACACAAATGTGAGACTTTGAAATACTCAGCATCCAAAAAGTGGGATGTCTTCGTCAACACCCCTCCCCCCATGTGCGCCAGGGCAAGGGGAGCTAGGCAAAGGAGACAAAAAGACTGTAACAGGCAATAGAGATGGATGAACCCAAGGAAACGGTGTCTTCCACACTCGATAGGAAGCATGCACATACGACCTTACAGAGACTGTGGCAGTATGCACAGCACAGGTTCAAGGCAGATGAAGTCCCAGTGCTGAGGCGAGGAAGTAGACTTGGGCTCTCATCCGTAACCAAGACGCTATCTGCGACTGACATCCACTTGCAAAGGGAAAGATAGTTTTCCCTAATGGAGTCTCTCTGGGTATACAAACCATACTAAGGGTAGGGGCCAGGCACAGCAGTAGAAGGATGGCTGACAAAAAATGAACTCGGTGGTATTTTGCAGACTTTTAGTTTCATATTGCTTTATTTGGTCATTTTTTGTATACTGATATTTTGTTTGTATATTTCCAACTTTGTGTGTTTATGGGCTTTTCCCTACCCCAACCCCTTATGGTGTGTGTGTGTTGGGGGGAGTATATTGCTTGTGCTTTTTCCTTTTTTTAAAAAAAAATAATCTGTTTTCATTGCTTGTTTGCCTGTTAGTTTTTTAAAGAGAGAGGTAAAAAAGGTGTAGGGTTGAGTGTGTGGGAAAGTGGGGGTCTGGGAAGAGTTAGGAGAGGAGAAAAAGTTATAGAATATACTGCACGAATAGATTCTTTTCAATAAAAAAGAAAAAACATAATAAAGATAATATTGGGAAACAGCATCCAACCTTGGGGTGCAGAAATATATGTTGAAATGTACATAAAAGAACACTACCAACAAAAAAAAGACGAATACTATGAACTGCAACACAATTAAAAATCTTGTGTTCCTCAAGGCACTAATTAAAGACAAAAGTAAGCTGCATAACGGAAGAAAATATTTTCCAGAATCTACACATCCAATAAAGTGCTGGTTTCTAAAGCAGATAGAGAACTGCTATACATGAAGATGATCATGCCACCAGACTTTGGGAGAACCAAGGAAGTGGTGTGTGGTGCTGTGTGTGTTAAATTTTAGTTTGTGTTTCCATAATCATAGTGGACTAGTGCCCATCAGGGTTTCCTGACTGTTGGGTGGTTCTCATCTCTCTCTTGTTTTGTACCTGCTACATATCACACACACACACACACACACACACACACACACACACACACTCCACTTCCTTTATTCGTCGGTGGTTCTCATCTCTCTCTCTGTTACATATCACACACACACACAGACACACACACACACATTCCACTTCCTTTGTTCGTCATTTGTTCGGTGATGATCTCTGGGCTGTGACTATTATGAACAAGGCTGTAATGTACCTCAGAGTGGTGATGTCACGTCAAGCGAGCCATTTTACCCTTGTTAACCCGGTGATCTACTAACTCATGACCACGCATGAACGACCGTGGATGTGGAAGATCCATGATGGCAAGTGTGGACAAGACTTCAAAGAATGGCCCTGGTGGAACGTCACTGGTGTGTCGTTGGTCATCAAACCATCCGCGTGGCCTCCGCGCCAAGAAGATTCAGCAACTTTCATCACTTATACTCTGGATGAAAAAATATCAGCCTCACCAATTTGCATGTTCCAAGCATGACCTTTTGCTGTCACCAGTGAGAAGCTACAGACTTGGATTTGACTGAGTCCATAAACGAATCCTGAAGGTGGATATGAGATTGATCAAGGGGAAGTGTTCTCTGGGCAAACTGTACCATTAAACCTGCTAACTCTGAAGGATGTCGTTCTAGAGTACAGTTCCACTTCCCTCTATTTAGAGTAGAAAGTTTGGGCTTTCTTGCCTTTTCCTCTCAACTGGTCTTGAATAAATCCATGCTGTCACCAGTCTCACACAGATGAATGAGGGATGTCTGCGGACAATAGCACCCTTGTTTCCAGGCCCTGTGACATCACAGGATCATCTTTGTTTTTCAGCATCTTTGTCTTTATCTTCAGTTATCCCCTGTGTGGGATGAAAACTATCCGAGACAAGATATTCCTCCTGTGGTCTCTAGGTACCACTACATGTTTCCTTCCAATCAAGAAACCGCAGCTTTCTTCTATCTGTCCGTTGGCCCACTTGTCAACCAGCCCATCCAGCCTTCTCACCGCAGACATTCAGAAACCTTCTTCACTCTGTGTGAGACTCGGACTATATTCTCCAGACATGTTCATCTCACGGTTATGCATGATGCAATCTGGAGGAAGGTTTAATGGAATAAACACACACCTTAACATTGACCCGCATGACGGTAGGAATTTGAAAATAATGAGAGAGCCCAAAACTTCTTGGCATTTGACCAGCAGGCAAGAAATACTTTCAGCTGTGATTACGTCCGACGAGGTCCTGTGTGTGTACAAAGTACGCCACAGCTCTCTCTGACCCGCACCGATTGCCAAGCCCTCACCATGTGCCCCGCACTGCAGCTGTGGCAGCTCAGCCGGCTCTTGACTCCCATTGAGAGATATGTGGGTTTTCTCCACATCTGACAAATAGAAAAACCAAAATATGAAGTCGCCCATCTAACAAGAGCAGAAGAAATTCCAATTCTAGGTGGTTGTCTTGACCACACCCTGTATGCTTTTCTCACCCAGGCCAACTGAAGGGGACCCAGGGAAGGGAGGTTTGTAGCCCCTTCTATTTTTTTGTGAGGATTCTGCTTCATTCTCATCACTTATAAAATTGGCTCTGCACAAATCACATCTTCTATGGAGAATCAGATACTTTCTGTGGTGGTTTAAATGAAAGTGGCCCGCACAGGTCCACAGGGAGTGGCACTAATAGGAGGTGTAGCCTTGTTGGAGTAGGTGTGGGCCTTGTTGGAGGAACTGTATCACTGGGGGGTGGGCTTTGGGGTTTTAGATGCTCAAGCCAGGCCCAGTTTTGCTCTCCCTGTTGCCTTCCTATCCAGATGTAGAACTCTCAGCTCCTTCTCCAGTACCATGTCTTCCTGCAAGCTGCATGCTTCCCTCTATGATGATAATGAACCTGTACACCAGCCTCAATTAAATGCTTCCTTTATAAGAGTTGCCATGGTCATGGTGTCTCTTCATAGCGACAGAAACCCTAACCAAGACTCTTTTAAAGATACCTCAGACCTTGAACTTAAACTTCGAAAAGTGAAGTAGAATTGTCTCTGACTTATCTGAGTCCTTTTATCATCCCTCCTAGCACTCAGCAATATAGCATCCTTCAGGATGCAAACACCAACAGCCAACCCACCCACATGAAAACAAACCAACCAAGTCACAAGACTTGGGATCAAAACGGACAGTTAATGAGCATCTGATCATGTGACCAGCAGCCTCCCAAACCCTACAAATACCATCTTACTTAGGCATCACAATATTTGTATGGGGCAATGTATGATACGAAATGCCCTCTCCACTGCCCCTGCAATGTTTAGGAATTTGTGATTATATGGTACATGGCAAAGAGGAACTGGTGGTGCAGGTAGAATTGAGATAATTAACCAGAGACCTTAAAATAGGTCCACTAATCCTGCCAGGACAACCTAGCTATAGAGTGATGATTTAAAGAAGAGAATGTGAGGGTCAGGGTTGTTGCATGCATGAAAGACCCAGTCACCCTACTGGCTCTGCAAGAGGAAGGCATCAGTGGTCAAGAGCTACAGGCAATGTCTACAGCTAGAAAAGACCAAACAAACAAACAAAAACCAACAACAAATTCTCCCGTAGGAGGCTGCAGCAGTCTCCTGCTCCTGTCTTAACCCTAACCCAGGTGGCCTACCAGGCCTCTGACGCAGATCTAGAAGACAATAAAACTGAGTCATTTTAAGACACCACATTGAAGTCAATCTCTCGCTTTATAAATAGAAAACTAACAGAAGTAGGTTCATAACAATGTCCATTCTATAGATGAAGAAATAGATGCATGAACATTCTGAAATCGTGCCTGAGGTCGGCTAACAAGCAAGTGCCAGAGTCACAGTTTGAGCCAGGGTGTCCAGAGCCCTACTCTTAGTATGTTATACTTTTCTCCCTTTCTTCCAAAAACTATGCTGCTCTTTTCTTTCATTAAAACAAAGGTTTGGAGGTCGACAAGATGGCTCAGTGGGCAAAGAACTTCCCCTCACAAGTCTGAGGACCTAAGATCTATCCTTGAAACCAGCTCCACAAAGTTGTCCTCTGACGTCCATGCACACTGTGTGGCCTGAGTACTACCACACCCATGGCACCCATAATGATAACAAGTAGAAACAAAGACTTGGCTTCCTAAGTTTAACACTGCCTGTGGAACACGAAAATGGATGGTAGGAGAGGAAAGTAGCGGGACTATATAGCCAGTGCCTTATAGTCTCCTGCACAAACCCATGAGGAGTCCTTCCAAAAGGCATGTCTGTCATGGGTACCTACCTGTGAAACCACACTTATAGGCTATCAGGGGCAAATAGCAAGGTCCCATTTGCCTTCCTTGTCTCTTTTTGCTGCTAGGCTCCCAGCTGGACACCAACTCTCGCCCTGCCTTATATGCAGAAGCCCTGCTTCCTCCAAGCCCCAGTTAGGAATCATGATTGTTCAAAGTCAGTCTTAACAATTCTATTTTATTTGTCAGCAGTTGGTTCTGCCATGAGCATGTGACCCATCTGTGGTCAATGAGGTACACAGTGGTGCTTGCTTATGGGTAAATAGAGAAAAATATATAGGCGGTATCTACTACTAGGTCGTCAAACTGTAGACACTACTTTAGATCATGATGCTATCATCATTTATGTAGTGAGAAGCCTGGAGAATATATTGTAAAAGCACCTTGAGCTGGGGAGTGCTCCAGAGTTGTTCTGTCTCCAGATGAGAAACTCTTCA
Organism: Cricetomys ansorgei; assembly: GCA_026225945.1. Classification (NCBI taxonomy): domain Eukaryota; kingdom Metazoa; phylum Chordata; class Mammalia; order Rodentia; family Nesomyidae; genus Cricetomys; species Cricetomys ansorgei. The sequence continues at coordinate 17,752,204 of JAMJFZ010001133.1, forward strand.
AGTTATCCCACCCTGACTGAAGCGATAGGTCTTGTCTGTACCTATCATTTTCGTTTGATGTACCTAGTGAGACAACGGGAAGTACTCAGGCATTCTTTCACTCATAGTCCTGGCGGTCATTAGCAAGCAGGACGCTTTTATTTTGTATTCAAGAGAACTCTGCCTCTACCGGGTAAGTTAGCTTGAGAAAAATCACCTAACTTTATGGCAGAGCTACCATTAGAATTCTGTCCCGTGTGAGTTTACAACTTGGGACCTTTCCACCAGATTTGCCTGTGTTCATTATTTTATGGCAAAGAGTTCAATTACCTTGTATCAAAACATATTACATAGCCACAGAAGGATGGCAGACAGTTAAACAGTTGCTCGGTTTGCCTAAATTGCAGTTAAATTAGCTCCTCAGATGTGCCTCTGACTTTTAAACATGTTCAATTGCAGGTAAGGAGATTTAACTAAATATTCTAAGTAACAGCCTCCCAAACGGTAGCAAATGTGTAATAATGGCTCTAAGATCCCTAAACATGCTTAGAATGTTCATTACACTCTTAATGTAGCTAGCAATTAATATTCTAATTACTGGTTAAAAATTACTTCACTACCCAGATCCTACTGGAGCCTTGAATCTAAATGAGGTCTTCCATTAAAGTCAAGCTATTGCCTGGTACATTCCCTCTTCCTGAACACTCAGGAGAAGGTTGTTTCCCAGTGTTCCTTGCAGTTACATTGGTTCCATGTGGCTAGGGTCTGGCCACTGGAATGGACAGAAGTGATACATTCACTTACTAGCTAGCCAAGAAAATAGTTATACGATACGCCTCAGACTTTCTCCTGGAGCAGTTATGAAGTCCACATGCTGAGGTTGGTGACATCAGTGGCACAAGGAGTCTGGACCCTCATTTTCCAAGAGAACTACCTAACCTGCATCATATTGCAAAGCTTTAGTGAATAAACCTTTCAAAGGCATTCAAATGGTGTTTACTATTGTTACCATTACTCAAATACAGCTCAGGTTTTTCTTCAAAGCACTAAGACGATTGCTATAAAAGTGTCCTTGCAGTTAACTCATGAATTTCCTGCATCTTCAATAACCACTGTTCACCTGTGCTGCCCACTGGACCAGCTCATCAACTGGTCAATGATATACGTCCCATAAATGTTTAGTGCGTGAATAAAGAGGCGTGTATGTGGAGCGTCTTTTCTATTGTTCTGTGTTTTGATAGTTTTATAGACTAGGCCAAACAATGAGCTAAAACCTAAAGCAACAATGAACTCAACTGCTCTATTACATCATGAAGACAGAAACGTAGTAGTCTGCCATCCATCTAGGTTTCACTTTTGTCTAACAGCCTGAATGGAATATTCAGTAAGTCACAAATCCAGAAATTTCATTAGTTGGTTTTGTGTGTTTTTTGCTTGACTCAAGGCCAGGAATATAAGGCCTCTGGGGCTCCTAAAATATGTCTTTTTCATAGCTCTGAGTTTGGGCACTGAGTGAAAAATTACCTTGTTAGGCCATAACCTTGTTTATTGTTCAATATGGGCAGCACCTCAAATGTTTAAGCAAGGCATGTTCATAGTCTCTGTGGATGGGGTGGACCTGGTGCCACACACCTCAGCTCTGACGATCAGAGTGGTCTGACACCAAAAGGCGAACGGGGATGAAATCATTTGGTAGAAGCTTTACACTGGGTGAACAGTTACTCTGCAGACAATAGGCCTTCATATTTTCCCTTCCTTGCTGACATCAGCAAAGCACACATCTAGCAGCTATGTGTCCCAGAACCCCTCTTCCTTATAGTAAGGTGGTAAGACTCCAAATGGTAAGACTCTGGGATGAGCAATACCCTTAATGAAGGTCTTTCTTTTGTTCATTTATTAATTACTTTATCTGTGTGTTTGGGGTATGTGTGTTTGCGTAAGTGTACTTCTGAATACCCATGTGTTTGGAGGCCAGAGGTCAACTCAGATAGTATTCCTAAAGAGCCCTACATTTTTGTTTTAGACAAGATCTGACTAGCCTGGAGTTTGTAGAGTGAGCTAGGCTAGCTTGTCAGGAATCCCAGGAAACTCCCTATCTCTGCTTCCCCAGTGCTTAATTATAAGCAGGGGCCACCATAGACAGCTCTTTACGTGAGCACTAGAGATCAAATTCAGGCCTCATGCTTGGAGAGCAAGCACTTTAACAACTGAGCTTGCTCTTTCTCTCTAGCCCCTCAAGGACTTTCAATTTTATTTCCTTCCACCCTCTTTCCCTCTGTGTGTATGTGTGTGTGTGTGTGTGTGTGTGTGTGTGTGTGTGTGTGTGTGTGTGTGTTGCTGAGCCAGGGATTCATGTAGTACAACTCACTATGTATCTGGGAATAGCTTTGAACTTTCAAGGACTTCTTATGATATGGCTTTGGGGTAAACCTTGGAAACATCATCTACATACTAATGAAAGGACTGCAAAGAAAATTTCACAGAGGAAGGACAGCACCAGAATCCTCTTCTATCCAAAAACAAAAACAAAAAAAACAAAAACAATGTCAGTCATGAACCATACCCCAGTAGGCTATTTCCATTCATCTCCTAGGTTGTTCTTTGAGCCCTAGGCATATTTCAGAACAAGGATATAGGTATCTTTTCCACTGAGATGTAGAGTGATGTAGATGATAAGCCAGGTCATCAGTGTATTTGACCTTTGTCTAGAAATTAAAAGGTAATGTGCAGGTCCGATGAATGTAATGAATAAACTCCAATATAACATTCAGGAAACACACGACAAACTTCAAATTAAACCTCTCCTCTGACCTTGAAAATGCCAAGAATGCCCCCCCAGAACAGGATTGGACCATGGCCAATGAGGTCTGAATTCATTACATATGTTTTAGGGGTGGGGTTCTTGCTGGCACTCATGCTAATGAATTGTTCAGCCTTCGTGGAAGAACTATAATGACAATAATTCTCAGGAAGTTGCTGGTTCTTGCCATCTTTCATTTGAGAGCCCCAATACACCTTCTATGCATTACTTAGATTAAGGACTTTGTGAAGGAGGCCTTTGTAAGAGAAATAGCTTGGGCAGCGGTGCAGCAGAGCGTGAAATCCCAATCTGGATGGCTGGCTGTGTTGTAAAATTCATCCAGGAATGGAGAAGCCAAAAACGGAGGTACAGAACAGAGCGGTGGAGTTCACAGTAGCTGATGGAAAGTTTCCCAACCATATCATGACAGTTGGCCTATGCAGGGCTCCGAATGAAATCCATTATGTTGCCCACAGAGCATGGGATTCTGGCAGAGTTGGTGAAAAAAAAAAAGCTTCCCTCTGTGAACTTTAAAAGTTATCAATGGCCTCCCACTGCCCCTGACACTGAGAGTGAGGGCCTGAAGCTAGGGAGTGTCATTTCCCACAGTGGGCCCAATGATCAGTTATAAGAGCATTTTGATAAGGAACTGAATACACAGTAAAGGATGAAGGAAAAGGTGCAGAGGTTCTTTAGGGCAGCTAGTTTGCTTGGCAACACGCTACTATCAAAAGTCTAAGCACCAGATTCTGAGAATTGATAGCACTTTTAAATAATGACAGATTTTTAACCATGCCACTAATAACATTACCCACCCATGAGCATCTCGAGGGATTTTCGTGAGCAAAAGGGCATGGATGACTGATGCACCACTCTTGGCCAGCATTGGCACACTGACTTCACACACTGACTCTTCAGAGTGGGCAGGGAGGCTGAGAGCGACCACTTTGAGAACATGTTACTGTTGACAGCAAGGCATCCAACACCTGCATTAAACCCCTGTTGAAATTGCAATGTGGGTTGGACTTAGTGGGAACATGGCTTTGCTGAAACTATAGCTCAGAATTTTAAAATGCAGAAAGGCATTCTCCTGATGCTGAAAGGAAGCTCTATTTGGACACAAGAAAACAGCTCATCGCTGTAGGAGTACATCTGCTGGGCTGCCACAGCAGCGTACTGCTACAAGTGGTGCACGCAACATGGAGTCTGACTTCACGCTCATCCAGCGTGGAGACAAGGAAGAATAAGGAAGAAACTCCAGACCTCAGAGTCCTGTAAAGCATGCTCAGGGCAGCTCCTAGAAGACAGAGATTACGTGTATACAAAACAATGAGTAGAAGTCTCCTGAAGGAAGAGGAGAGTGAGACAGGAAATAACCCTCTGTAAAGAAAAGAATTGTGCAAATTAAGTGAGAAAGAGGGCTCAAAAGTGAGAGCCACAGAATCAAGGCCTTTAAAAAAACAAAAAACTCAGCTGGGAGCAGGAAAGAAGCAAGATTTTGATGGCTTTTTCTGATCATAGAGCTGACTCTCTCTCTCTCTTACCACTGGTGCTGGTGGCCGCTAGAGGACAGGAAAAAGAAACTAGAGCATACTGTTCTATAAACTGGGTTTGTTGAGAACTTTTTGTGTGTGTGAAGCCCAAGTTGGTCACGTGTTTGAGATCTATGAAAAAGGGTTATGTTTACCTGTAGCATTGGTGAAAAAGAATGCCCAATTGCCAGAATGTTTCAGCCAGAGATTCTTTCCATTGGCCGAGAACACCCTGCTGTTGTGGAACCCTTAGAGTCAAAAAGTCCCTTAGTTAAACTGACTAGGTTTTGTTTTTTTTTTTTTTTTTTCCTGCAAACCTGACTACAAGTGGTTCAGATACTGCTGCTGCTGCTGAGAACTCCACCCACGAGGGAACCTGTTCTGCAGATAACAACTAGTTGTTTTTCCTGGAAACCAGACTCTATCTTAAAATCTGGAAAGTGTTTCCACAGGATCAACACAAAGAAGCTGCCTTCCAGAACTGGCTGAGGTTGTATCTCATGTTGGCAGCTGAACTTGGAACTGTAAGAGTCACCCAGGTGGTGCTGGTTTTGAAGGCATGAAGGAGCCATGAAAAGAGCCCAGAAAAAGCTATTAGTGAAGGTGCAGCCTCAGTAACAGTTGAATGGCACTATGAGAGGCCAGGAGAGGCCATTGGAAAAGGTGCAGCCTCAGTATCAGTTGAAGACCAAGAATTGAAGGACTCAATGCAGAGAAGCTGAAGGTTGGCATAACAAAGAGAGCCTATGAGAGGCCATTGGTGTAAGTGCAGCCCAGTTGCAAAAGAAGACCCCAGCATTTTGATTATGCCAGTACTGTGGAACAACCACCAAGAACAGCAGTGGTGGAGGAGAGCCAGCCAGAACCTGGAGGACAAGCTGTGTGTGCTGCAGAAGGCAGAGCCAGAGAAATGACCCAAGCCCTTTGGAGAAGCCCAGACGATGGTGAGTGTATTCCAGATAATTGGGCATTGATAATGTTTTTCTGCTGCCCAAAGATTTTGTGAAAAGCTTGATAGATGTTTGGTTTCATTTGGTCCTGTGCATTAGCAACCCTCATGATTGTTCCTCTTGGAAACTGTTTTGCTGATGTAGTGTTAAATTGTATTGTAGAAATAAAGCATTTTTATTGGCTTATAAAGAAAAGGGGAATTGTTATAGAAGGTTATTTTTAGTTGTGTTTAAAATAATTGCTTTGTGCCCTGTTGGGTATTGTCTAGGTCTTGGTGCTCTGTAGCTTTGGCTGCAGGTATTGGATGTATGTGGGGGATGTTTGATCTCCATGTGCTATCAGTAGAATACCTGAGGAGTTCTGGATCAACAAAAACGAGCTAGGATGCTCAGGGTTTCATTGTCGAATATGGCATTGGCCATAACAGTGGGTCCCTCTGCTGAGGTCTGGAAGGTTTGCTCCTGTGATTATGCTTCCTTGTCATCCTTGCTGAGCCGCCACAGCAGATCCACTACTACACATTGCTGTCTTTGGTATGCATTGAGCCAAAGGAATGCTGGCCTAGTAGAGAAACCAGACTCAGATATGGGGATGAGGCTCCAGTTGATTTCACTTCACAGAAGATGCTACCTCACAGGAGACAGTGAAATCAGAACAGGTGAGTCTTTCTGATGAGATTTTCATGAAGAGAAGACAGCCTCTGATAGTACTCTCCAGTACTGATGTAATAAAGAGAAGTTGAACATGTATTAGTTACTTTTCTGTTGCTGTGATAAAAATACCATGACAAAAGGTAACTTAAGAAAGTAAGGGTCTATTTTGGCTTACGGGTCCATTGTAGCTGGGATAGCATGGCAACAGGCCATAGGAAGCTGGCCAATCACATTTATCCACACAAATGAAGCACAGAAGAGACTGGGAAGGCCAAAGGTCTTCAAAGGTTGCTCCCAGTGGCATTCTTCCTCCACCAAAGCAAGAGCTCCTGGTTTCATAACCTTTCCATAGCACCACCTACTGGCCACCAAGATTTCAACTGCATTAGCCAATAAAGACATATCGTATTCAAGCCTACACCAACGTCACTCAAATACTTACTGGATCAAAGTCCATTTACAGGTATGAACAAGACAAGAGGCTTCAGATACAACCTCACCTCAAGTCAAAACTCCTTACGTTACACTAACACAGTATTTGGAGCATCTTCTTTTCCGCTAACCAAGAAAATGCTCTATTGTTCTATAATCGCATCAGTTAATTCAAACAGCTAACTTAAAGTGTTTATGAAAGATACTTGGGAGGCTCAGACTGTCAAGTTAAATGACTACAATACTACTGAAGCGCTGATTTAAAATAGTAGACATCGAGGTCAGTGAGACACCTCAGTGGGTGCAGGTCCTTGCTGCCAAGCCTGCTGGCCTAAGTACGATCGTCGAGCCCCACATACTGGAAGGAGAGAACCACGTCCCATGTGTTTTCTTCTGACTTCCACATGCATGCTCTGGAATTCAAATGCCCAACCCCCTTTACACAATAAAAATAAGTAAAAATAACGAAGTAATAAAGTACGGATTAAAAATGTATTAGGTTATAAATGTTAGACACCAGGCCAGCAAGATGACTCAGATGGCCTGAATTTGATACCAGGGACACACATGTTTGAAGGGGAGAACCAGCCCTTCCCCCTCCCCTAAAGCTGCCATCTGTCGTCCTCCACGTATGTGCCAGGGTATCCATTTGTGCGTGCGTGCACATACACAATAAACAAATGCATACACACATAAAGTAATAAGATGTTTAAAAAAGACGTTAGACATCAATGAGAAAAGAGACTGTCCAGTCACTATCTAAAACTTGACCTCTGAGTTTTCTACTATGATGTGACCTACTCACTCAAAACAAATCACAGCGACAAACTTGTCACAAGGGGCCAGGAACAACATTGTGGAAGAGACAAGCTGGAGTGCTTAGAGAGCGAAGCGCCTCATGGGAGCCCTTTATGTTTTGTTTATACATTGCCTTTATGGTAGTAATTCAGTGACATCACTCCTCGGACATTGCCAGCATCAGTATCATTGCAACAGCTAATCCACCTGGGAAAGGAAGCTACACAAGCCCCAAGAGAAGGAAAACAGAGTGAGGATCCACAGAGTTGAAATGAATACGGCCTAACATGACTATTCCCACACACCGGATAGTGAGCCCTCGGTGCACTGGACAGCAAAGCACAGACTCTCTGTGAAGCCTGAGCTGCCTCAGGGAGGAGGAGGGAGGAAGCCATGGGCAGAGGACGCCGCAGGGCTGTCTGCGCCTCTACAGTTCTGGAGCCCAGCAAGAAATGTTCACAGTTGTTTCCAGTTCAGTTCACTTGGGAATACTCGTGTGGGTCCAGGAGAAAAGGATCTGAGGTTGGGGAGTGGAGGAAGGGATCTTCCAGGCACATCCATAACTGAGTCTGTATCGTGACTCTCAAACAGTAATTATGGTGTTTCCCAACAGCAAGGGCAAGGGATTCTCGTTTATACCTCTCAAATGGTAATTAAGTCCTGAGTTCCATTCCCAGCAAAGTACAGAAATAAGAGACTTTAAAAGACAGCATGGGGGTCACAGGTGTGGGCCGCTACCTTCGTTGGCCTGGGCGGGATTCACAACTCTTGGTTGCTGAAAGGAGTCCTTCGCAGAATGGTCATGTGCTACTTTGGATCTCCACCGTGTGAGTGGTGAAGAAACCCATCCTCCACCATGTTAGAAAAGAAAATCTCTACCTCAACACATTTTTCTAGTGACTCCACAGCTCATAGAAGTCCTTCCACCTACAATGTTCTACAAGCAAAGACCTACTTGGCAGGTATCAAAAAACCAGAACAAAGAAATGCAAACTATGTATGGGTTGGGATGTGGTGTCTCCCCATAGGCAGTCTTAGCTGTCCTTAAAAAAGTCAGTTAAAAACGTTTAAGGAACATAGTTGGAGTACAGCATTTCTAATGTGGCTGTCACACTACATTTAATACAGAAAAGATGTATTTTTAAATGATCCGGTTACTCTTAGGGCTTTGGCTTATAAAAGCCTTTTTTATTGAGATTCTAAATTCCAGTCTGAATAACCTTTCAATTTGTTCCAGTAATTTTTCCCCCTTCGTACATTTGCATTGGCAATACAGCTGGAGTTGTTTCAAAGCCCGGCCCTAAGCACTGAGCCTTTTGTACCAACTCTCCCCCTTCAGCATAGACTGTGGGTGCCAGATTTGACATTTCTATAAAGCTGTTTGCACAAGAAAAACCGCTTGCTTTTCAAAGATGAGATTAAAGAGAGCTTAGGAGAAGAAAGAGAGCCTGTAGTGTTTTCATCCCTGCAGTGATTACCTGGGGGTTGAGGTTGGGGTTCGAACTGAGAATTAAGTCACTCCAGGATCCCAGGACTTGTTAAAAGCAGTGTGAACTAACATGGCTCTCTGCTGATGTGTCCGTGTACATCCCATGTTCCCTGTTTCCGTATCTAATTATTCGTCACTTCCCTTGGTTCTCCACTGTGAACATTCTGACTCTGTTTTCCAACATGGTACGTTGGTGACATTCGCAAACACAATGTCAGCGCAGAGACAGACGTGGAATCTCTATCACCTTTTTCATGAAACAACCCCTCCTGAAAAACCTAATGGGAAAGAGAGACTTGCCAGAGACAGTACTATGAAAGGATTTGGGGTCACTGAAATGAAAACCTGTAGGAGGACTGTGGATATTTATTAAGCTTCCTTTTGTGGCTCAAACCAAGTAAGATGCTTTGTGTGTTGGGAGGGGGGGGGGGGGTAGTACTAAATGGAACCTTTGAATAAAAAACTCAGACATCATTCCACTTGTAGGAACAGCAGCTATTCTGAAGATGGTTTCATAAAGCTCAAATCCTAGAGAGTCTCGACATATTGTTGGGATAATATTGAGCCTATGAAATCATTACTTTCATTTTCAGTGTCTGAGATGGGTTTCTTCATGTTGTCGAGGCTATCCCTGAACTCATGAACTCAGTCTCCCCACCCAAGCCTGTCACGTAGCCGGAACAGTGAGCCCGCACTGCTGCCAGCACAGCTGAGATGGCAGAAGGCATCACGGCACATCCTAGTCCCTGATGTGTGCAGGGACTACATAGGTAAACAAGGAACACTTTTTCATAACTTGTGCAGCTTAAGAGGCAGTAGGGTTTTTGCAGATGGAGTTTCACGAGCAGTCCAGGCTGTTCACAAACATGTGGCCCTCCCACCTTTCCCTCCAGAGTGCTGGAATTCCAGGTGTGTACTCCCACGGCCCGCAAAACCAAAAAGGTTGGTAAAACCCGGTATAATTGGTACCTATTCATAACACATTTACATCATGTTAACACGTCTCGATGGACGGGTAGGTGAGCCGGGAAGATAAAGAATGGGAAGGACTCCTGGCAGAATCCCTAGAAGTTTTCATTCACAGCTCTGAGGCCTGCTGCATGCAGTAAGCCCCTTTCCTTCTTGTCGCCAAAGCCGTAGCCATACAAGTCACTTCCTGGTGTGATTTGTTTCTGATCCGTTTCCAAACGTCAAACGGCCTCTTTCATTGGGTTACACGCAGTTCAGTCGGTAGAAATTAAGACAATAGGACCAGGAATGATTTTCAAAATCCAGAAGGCAACCTTATGTTATTTTATTTTTTGTGATTTTAATGAATAGACAAATTGGTTTCTCTTAGGAATCGCAAGCACCCAGTAAAAACCAATTTGCTTCATCAGTGTGGCCCAGTTGTATCCTGATGCCTGTGTTTTTGGATTAGTCATCAATAGCGCATCCTTTGGGAACACAAGCTGTGACTTTGAAGAAACAGCTCAATGACTAAGGGCTACAACATAGAGCCTAACATTCCAGGGTTAGGTCTCTGGCTCATCAGCAAGTAGTTCTAAGACCAGGGCCAGTGGCTTTGAAACCTTTGTAAATGAATTTAGTGATATCTTCACCTCAGTGGGTCACTAAATTAATTCATTTAGATGGGCTGGTGAGATTGCTCAGTAGGCAATGTGTTTTCTGTGTAAGCAAGAGATCCTGAATTCAGACTCCCAGAATCCACATGACATTCAGACATCGTGACAGATGCCAGTAACTCGAGTGCTAAGTGGGCAGAGACAGGTAGATTCCAGGAGCTCAAGGGCCAGAAGATCTAGCAAAATCTCTGGGTTCTAAACTTGATAATTTATCTCAAAAAAATAAGGCAGAAAGTAGAAGATCCCAAGAGTTGACCTCTGACCTCCACGTGCAGAGGCACAGGTGAGCGCACTCACATACATCCATGTACACTCATCTATACACCACATATACACACCCCCAAATTCACAAGACAACTCCCAGAAAGCATTGTGCACGGAGCTCAACACGTAGGTTAAAGTCAGCTAAATAAACATTTAATCCTTTCTGGTATTACTTGTCATTTTCCTAAACGATGGGTCTTTATTCAGCGCCACATCCATTAAAGACCCAGAATCCTGAAGGACACCCTCTTGAGGCATCCTCTTGAGCAGTGTTCCCAATAGGATTGTCTACTCCGCCAAGATGTGTGTGCCAATGTGGCTGACACCCACAAGAGGGGCCTAGGCAACTAGGGAACTGAATTTTTAATTATTCTTCATTTGAAGTAACTTGAACATGAATTCACATGGTCACATATGGCTCGCTGCTACCATATTTGGAAGCAGTCATCCCGGAGCGATAGGAAAATGAGCTAGAGAGTCCAAAAGTAAACAAAGGAATGAGCACCGATGGGAAACACTAACAGTAAAGCAACTGGTTAGCTCTCACCCGGCGAGCGTGAGATGGGATCTGTGACTGTGGAGGGAGGCTGAGCAGGGGCCAGGCTTTCCTGAATTCAAAGATGCCCTCTCACAAACTCTGTAGACTTAGGGGAATCTGCTTTGGACCCTTAGCTGCCCTTGACTGTGAACAGCTGGTACTGGAACTCACTAGGAGCTAGGGTCAGCTCCCTAAGAAACCCATCGGCGCTAACTCTGTGTGCACACATACCAACACATGATTTAAATTTGTGGTCCATCTGGAAACTAAATTGGTATATTTTGTTTATTTATTCAGCAAGGATATAAACTGTTAAGTAAGAGCCCTTGCTACATGGTGGAGCTCACAGGAGTCGGAGAAAAGGCCAAATTCACATAATTTAGTGCATACTCAGTGCTTTCTGCCATCCACATACTTTATCTTTAATCTCATGGAAGCTCGGGGCACAGTCAACATGGCTATCATTTATGCCGGCTATGCTTATGCGTATGTGTGCTTAGTGTGGCTAAACAGCTCCCCCAAAGGAAAGCAGCAGAGTAGGATCCAGATCTGGTCTGATAAAGTTCCAAATCAGAAGGCCACTGCTAAGCATTGTAACAGCTAATAGAGTTTTATTCCTTTGTTTTGAAAAAAAAAAAAAAAAAAAAAAAAAAAAACGCTATGAATCTCACCAGGAAGGAAAGACACAAACATGGGGAGACAAAACACGGGCTGACGACCTTCCGGACTTCACAAGTCCCTGCGTTCACATGAAAAAGACGCGCACGCAAACACAGACTTAAAAAGAATAAAAATAGATCTTCAGAAATAATAAAATGAAGACAGTGGGGCCCTTCTACCCCACTGGAGAAGGAGCTTGCATATCTTGACCCTGGTTGAGACCAGAGAGAAGTGGGGTCCCGAGTCCTCCAGCCCTTCCCCCGCATTCCTCCAGGCTCCCGCCCAGTCTTCTCCTTCTCTCTCGTCCCAGTCTCCTGCTACTTCTCCCAGGCATCCCATCTCACATGGGCCAGTATGGGGTCAGAGAAGGAGCAGCGTTCAAACTGGCAGCAGGTGCCACCAGCTACAACCTCCTTACGTCGCTGCCGTGTTTACGTGTGGAGCTTTGTCCAGCCCGGGTGCCTTCGTCTTCTTTCAAAGTGTTTTAGGCAGGTTCGGCTCTTCTGTGTTTCCAGTGAGGCATACTGTCAGCACTCGGCAATCACCGGATAATACAGTAATTATACCCTCCTTGCCTAAATGCCACTGAGGTTTCAACACGCTTCTATTCCAGTTAAGACCCTTTGCTGAGCTGCCTACATTTGCATGGTCACTGGTGATTTGTACAAGTTTTTACCCACATTCACAGACATCCTCTTACTCTACACATGATCATATTTGAGAGGTGGGTGGGAGAAAATTATATATGAAGGCCATTGCCCACGCATCATGAAAAGTGCCAGGCAAATGTTATTATTTCTGTGCTGTCCACATTTCCCCTAGTCGCATCACATCCCCTTCCGCAAATGTTCCCATCATGTTTTATTCTGACTGTACGAATTCTGCTTACTTGAACATTCTCTTCAAAGACGACTGCAGGCAGGAGGCATTCCATTTTAATCCTTCACTTGCCCACCCAAATGTCAAGCATTTGTGTTCAGCATTTTCAAAATCAATGGGGACTCAAGACATATCGCAATGAATATCAGATTGTTCAGAGCAGAATATTAAGCATGCTTTCTGTTTTTCTAAGGCGGGTTTTAAAAACAGGACTGGCAACAAAAGCAAGTTGAAAGTTTATGAAAAGAGACAACTCTAGCTGTGTTGCATTTCCCTTTGTCTGGAAGCCAGTTCTTTTGAAAGAGTTCAAAGCAGAACGGAATTGTGGTTCCCCTTCTAAGCAAGCAACACTGTCCCTGCAAGTCAGTAAGTCTCCCTGCTGCCTCCCAGCTCCTGGCAGCCCACCTCACTCCCTGCAATTTGCCATCCACATTCCTGAGACTCCTCCTCGGTTACAAATCTGCTGTGGATGCTGTTTCATTCTGTATCCATGGTCAGTTTCCTGTGAAGCAACCATGAGTAATCGGTTGTCGCTAGGATCTGACAATGGCTTGAAAATATTGTTCTTTGGGTTGTGTGTGGTTGATTGTTTTAAATGCAAGTAAGGAGAGAGAACAGAAAAGATGGTGACTGAGGGTTCCAGAAAGGGACAATAAACTTGATTTTCTGTTTGTGTAAAGTGTTGCTATGATAACATATTGAGTACAATTTTAAAAATAATGAATGACAGGCCAATAGGGCTGATCATCGTGCCCACTGGCACAGAGACTCTGACGGGGAAAAAACTATCTGGCCAACAGAAAACTGGAATTAACTGCTCCATCTTAAAGATATTTAGAAAACATGTGCGCTACCCCCACTCCCCTGCCACAACACATACACACACACTCTACTTCCCAGAAATGCCTTTGGTGTTCATTAATGGCTGATTTGAATGCTGGGACGGGAGTTAGGAAGACTGGCAGTCTCTTGCCTACAGTGTTTCTGTTCTGACTCCTTCTCTCTGGAATGCATGAAGAATGAGTTAAGGATGTACACGGCTTCACTCCCTTCCAGACCACAGCAGTGAGGGCCACCTTGTAGCCAGGAGAGAGGAGAAGGTCTTCCAAGGGACCAGATCATAGTTTACAGTTCTGGGTCCCTCAGACTCCTAGCAAGGCCTGGTGGGTGCCCCCCACACCCTGCGCATGCACACACACACTGGAACTGGTAGGTTGGGAGGAATGGAAGATACCATTCCCCAAAAACTTGGGCAAAGAAGAATATTCAGGCTGGTCTTGCAATGTGGAAGGTAGATATTTTGTTTATTTTTGCGTTTTGTGTGTGTGTGTGTGTGTGTGTTGGGCATGCACATGTGTATGTATATGTCTCATGTGTATATGGTTACATGTGTGTGTGAAGCCTGAGGTTCCTCTACTGCTGCCCACCTTTTGTGGAGTGTCTTTGAAGAGTACTGAAGCACTGTCTTTCACTAATCCAGGAGCTTGTTGTTTGAAATATTAGGGCTAGCCTGTTTGCTCCTGCAATTCCATGTCTCAGCCTCCATATACTGGGATTACAGGTAGGCTGCCACACCCTTTGACTTTATGTCAGTTCTGGAGTTCTGAACACTGGTCCTCACTCATACATAGCAAGCAGTGTCTCCTCAGCCCTGGCAAGCACATTTCTTATTCCCCTTGGAGTCCTGAGGGAGTCACAGATGATTTCAGGGCATCAAGCCCCCACACAAGGCACCTCCTCCCTTGTTAAAGTCATTTTTACTCCCTAGTCTGGCTTCCCAGGTGGAGTAGACAAGAAAGAAATGTGCTGTTCACCAGGTTACATCCCCCACCATGTGCCATGAATACTGCTGAGACAAAGAAGGAAAAACCTCTGATCACATAGGCCCTGGCAGTTCTCCCCTCCTGAGTCCTCACTCCTCCAGACTGAGCAGCCAGGCCTCCATTGACCTCCACCCTTTCCCAGAAGGCTTTTCTAGGCAGGAAGCCAAAGGGCTGCATACACTTCAGAGTGAGACAGCCCTGAGTCTCAGGGGTATGGGAGACACTCTGGGGGCTGGTAACAGAGAAGACTCCATTTTTTCCCCACATACTCCTCAACTGTGAGTGAGTGATGGAACCATCCTTGGGACCTAGCCTGATCTAGTAAAGATTCTCCACTACAGTGGGTCTCAAGCTATGCTGCAGATGAGAATCGCCTTGGGGGCCTGTGCATGTATACACCGAATATGCAGACACCTAGAACTGACCCCAGAGGCACAAATAAAGCAGGCAGTGTGATCTGGGTAGAGGTGTGGAGGCTGCAGAAGCCAGAGGCCTCAAAGACATCGCTTCTTACTTCCATGGGTTTCCAGAACAGGAGAATTCTGTGTCAGCCTTTATCACCATAATGCTGGTTAATTTGAGGGACTGTCTCATTTGAGCATCGTTTAGAGTGTCCTCTGGAGGGGCTGAAGAGATGGCTCAGTGGTAAAAAGCACTTGTCATTTCTGAAGAGGACCTGAGTATGGTTCCTAAAATCTACATGGGGGGTCCACAACTACAGTTCTAGGGGAGCAGATGCCCTCTTCTGGCCTCCACAGGGACTGCATGTGAATGGTGGATATGCATATATGCAGGCAAACATTCATTCACACAAAATACAACTAAATAAAAATTTTTAATGTCATCTGGAGAATCAAGACTTGGGATGGGGACAAGGTCTTTGATGATCTGGAGCAAAGCCTAAAACCCAGAAACCAAAACAAAGCCAAAAACTTGCTAAGTGATGTGGGTGAAGATGGACACAAATACCTCCACTGGCAAGAAGGGTACATGGACAGTGGAACTGAGCCCAGTCTTCCCTGGGACACTTCCAACACAGAAGATGCACATCTTTGTACTAGTGAGATCCTGCACAAGGGACCACTACACACGGCCCTACCAGGAAACAACAGCCTTATTAAGGAATCTGCCCAGGTCCAGAGAAATAAACTGCAGGACCCACAGAGTCAGGGGATGAAGGATGTCACCACTGCGCCTGTGCATTCCACACAGCATCAGCTCCCTGAGGTCTTTGAAACTATGGAAGTGAGGCATCAAGCAGCCTCCTCTCTGGCCATGTAGAAGGTCTCCCTGCTAGATGGGGACTGCCAGCCAACTCTAGATGCAATGTGAAGACTGTGAGCATCCTCCCAAGCTGCTGACTGAGGGAAACCACTGGCCCAAATCACAGATAGACCAAGAATTGTTTGTGAAGTTATAGCTATCAGCAGCTACAATTGAAGCTAGATTTTTATCTAGTTATAATGGTGGAGGTACAAGAAGCCAAACAGGAACACACTTCATTATTCAATCTTGGTTAGGTCACCCCTGTCCCTCTGCCACCCCCTCTTCCTATGCCACCCTCTCCCTATGCCACACCCCCCTCCCTATGCCACACCCCTCTCCCTATGCCACCCACCTCTCCTATGCCAACCCCCTCCCTATGCCACCCCCTCTTCCTATGCCACCCCCTCTCCCTATGCCATCCCGCTCCCTTGCCACACCCCTCCCCCTTTGCCATTGCCCATCTCCTGGTCTCTTGGACCACAGAGAGCACACAAGGGAAGGAGAACAAAGAGAAGAGGCTCAGAAGGAAAGGGAAATAAGAACAGAAAACGGCCTTCTGAGGAACACTGGCCAACACAAAAGCCAGAGGAAATAACGGATCATCCAACTTCACAAAATTTCTAAATTTTTGACATGGCCAAAGCCACCATAAAAATCAGAAGGCAGACAGAAAGATGAGAAAAACCATCTGTGAGCAATGACAAAAGTTATATGCATTTCTTGATCTAAAACCAGAGGAAATGGAGAACTTGGGAGTCATTTAGGGAGAAGGATAGAGGACCGGTGAGAGACGTGTGCACTGGGAGTGTGTGCTCGTGTCAGCAAGCAGTATGGCTGAGCTTCCCCACAGCTCCTCTCGAGCACCAGCTAGCAAGAAACACACCGATGAGGCCACGGGTGCCATTTGGAAACAGGTGTCCCCAACTATAGAATGTTCTTCACTCTGGCTCTATTTGTGTGTGTGTGTGTGTGTGTGTGTGTGTGTGTGTGTGTACATGTGGGGGGGAGGAGGGAGAGGGAGAGAGAGAGAGAGAACGAGAACTTGTAACATGCTTTAAAAGATGAATTACAAACTGAAAGCCCCTGAACTTGAGTACGACTCAGTGGCTGAAAGCAGGTTCTCAGGGGCTGAAGAGGCGGCTCGGTGGTTAAGAGCACTTACTGCTCTTCTAGAGGACCTGGGTTCAGTTCCCCAGCACCCACACTGGGTGGCTCATAACTGCCTCTGACTCCAGCTCCAGGGATTCCAGAGCTCTCTTCTTGCCTCCTCGGGTACCTAGAAGCACACTGTAAACGTAAACTCATGCAGACGCACACAGTGGCATAAACTCACCCAGACACTAATACACAAATGAAAATAAATCTTAAAGTATTTTTAAAGCATATATCCAAGATTTATTTCATGACATGAAAAACCTGTAATGATCCAATAGAGAGAGGAGGAGGATTGAGGCACAAAATTATTTAATAAGATCTTCATTTTATAAAAAGCATGCACTTAAAATAAAAGGCTAAGAACGTAAAAATCGATATGTAAGATATATATTACCCAGGGACATATATTTATAGTACAGCTTTTAAGATATATATTTACCCACCATTTCTCAAAGAAATGTAACAAAGCTGTCAGAAGTCAAAATAAGAGAGAGGGGGAGAAGAAGAGAGAAGAGAGGTGACGTGGGGAAGACAGAGAAAATGAGACAAGGGAAGGAAGGAGAGGGGAGGGGAGGGAGGGAAATCAGAAAAGCAGGTAGGCAGCACAGACCCTGTCAAAGGGAGCCAAACACAGCCAGCAGAGCCTTGAGCCTTTCCTCAAAGGAGCTCTTGAACACAACGACCGGGACTTGTCCCCAGCTCTGTGCTTGAGGTTTGAGTTACTTTGGGCCTGGAAGAAGAGTAAATACAACAGAAGAAGGTATTTGGGGTAGTGGGAACATTCACCTAAGTTTTATTATGATATGTGTTACGTAATTATTTTATTTCATTCTGCACTACTATTGTGAGTATCTTACTGAGACTAACTTATAAGCTAAACTTGGTCACAGCTGTATGTGTAAAGGAAAAAAAAAGTGGGCTTGGTGGTTCTAGGCATCCGCTGGGCATCTTAGAACACATTCCTAAAGAAACTGGGTACTCTTATATTTGAATTGGGGTATCTGGGGTATGCTGTCCATGAAGAATCTGGACTGTCTGGTTACTAGATCTAAGCAACGGTCTGGGCATTGTGAATCTTCTTCTCAACCAATTGTGAGTCCATGAAAAATGCCATCAGGAAAAGCATCCCACCTGAGAACAAGTCCTCACCACGCCAAGGTGAAGTAAGTGACTGGGTAGTTTCTCATGAAGTTATATGTGCTTGGGTCCTAGGATCATCTTCCATTAGGACTTAACAATCTGCACAGCAGTGTTAAGATGTCTGTTTTTCTGGGAGATGATAAGGTCACAGTTGTTCTACTTGTTTCTCTTTAGCATCCTGAACAAGCTAAATGAAATGTGCTAACCCCACACCATAGTACATGCCCCACCCCACGCCACCCCTTTTCAATATTTTACTCCATGAAATTCAGATATCTGATAGCTGGATCTCCACCACATCAGCCTAAATTAAAGAAAGAGACTTAGCCATTTTGTGAGCCGAAGCAAAAAGGAAATGACTTTTTCCTTCAGGCCCCTGCTGGGTAAATTCTCAGCCCAAGATGGTATTAGAGATAACTGGCTCCAGTTGAGCAGGTTTGCCAAGGCTGAGGCATCTGTAGGGTGAGAGTATTCTTCTCCCAAAAGCTGCTGAGATGTGCAAATCTGTCAGCAGAGAGGGAAGGAACACACCCTACACTGAAGCCTACAGAGGCGCTGGTGAGCTGAAACCCACAATAGGCAGGAATGCACAGGGTTGCCTCCCAGAGCTGAAGCCTGTGGCTTCTAAACAATATTGACAGTAGCCAGCTCAAGTGAGAACTCAGATCTAGTTGTCTAGAAGGGCATCTGACCATGACAAAGGAAGAAGGCAGGGGTCATGTGAATCGAGGTTGGACACAAAAGCCCAAGTTTGACACCAATGCCCACGAGTCCCCTCCTCCCCTTCAAACCCAAGTGCCCAGCCGTATGGCAGGAGATGGTTCAGCTGCACAGAGTGGCATCTGCTCCAATTCCTCATCACTAAAAAGGATTTACTTAAAAGAAGTTATCAGAAGAGGAGAAGGAAAAACACATCTGACCACAGGATGGGTAGCAATGGACGTTACTGATTACTTTAGCTAGGTATCAGCCACACCTTCACAAAGTATAGGCCATTTACAGAATCAAATTAAAAAGAAAGGAAGATAAATGGAGAACACTCATCTGGTTTTCACCCCTGGATCATCTCTTGTGGCTGGAAAAAAGAAAACTGCCCACAAATGTGAACATTTTAGTGTACACACATTAAGCAAATACAAAATTCTACCCCAAGCAAAAAGCAATTAATGCCCCAGCACAGAATCCCTAGAGCTGCTTTCTTCCCCAACAGTCTCAGAAGTCTGGTAGATTCAACATTTGTGGGCACACAGGTGGTCTAAAGTGTGGGTGTCAATTGTTTCCAAAAGGTCTATCTGTAAAGGCTTGGTCCCCAAGCTCCAACACTGAGAGGTGGGAGAATGGCTAGGAGGTAGGGCCTGGTGGGAGGTCCACAGGTGTCTGGGGGATGCCCTTAGAGGACTGTGTGACCAGCATCTTCCTTTCTGTCTTTCACTCTTGGTTTGCTTCACTGCATTCTCCTTGCCATTAACATCTCATCAGTTTCCCAGAACAATGAGTTTTCCCAAGGCTGGAGTGTAACCTCCAAAACCATGAGCTGAACCTTTTCTCTTTATAAAATAACTGTCTCAGGTGTTTCATTACAGTGGCATAAGGCAGACTAATAGAGAAAGAAGGACGAGTAAAGTACAATAGATACACTTTATACTTTCTTGCCATTTGTAGGTCAGATGCCACCATAAAATATGGTAAGAAGTCACAGGGTTAGAGGCAGACACCTCCTTGCTGGAATGGGCTACACTGCACTATTCCTGAGTGGTAATTGTCTCCAGAAGAGTCATCTGGACCTGGTTAGGAAGTTTTTTTTTCCCATAATGATGTGAATATGATCAAAACACATCATATAAAATTCTGAAAGAGTGAAAATATTATTGGTCCTTCTACTCTAGAATTAAAAAGGAAAACGAATGACAACCTATTCACCATGGCTTGTCAAATACATTTTTCCAAGTTGCACGAAATGACCACCGGCTAAATAGCATGCTCTGTGGAATGTGGCGTTGATGGCCTGGTCACACAACCGAGATGACAGAAGCTTTTGCTGCTGCTGATTTGCTTAGTGGATATTAACTGAATATTCACTGAATCCTGTTAAAATAATTAGTGTCCACCAGCAAGTAAGTGGCAGAGGATAATTGCCATCCCTGTGGTGCTAAAATTCTAGGAGAGGAGACCAAACAATGAACACCATGAATAAATAAAGCATCTTGTAGGGGAGAATATAATAAATAAAAACTATTATAGAAGATGTCCCCAGTCAAGTGGCCAACCAAGAGTAGCATCGCAGGAGGATCAGAGCAAATTGAGAGGTGCTGGTGTCAGTCAGGAGGTCCTGGTGGTCCTCACAGAGAAAGTGACATTCAGTCCAATGCTGACTGATACTGAGAAAGTTGGCTGGGCAAGTGTCTGGGAGAAGTTTCCCTGAGGCCCCAGGAGGGAGGGAGCTCAGCTTTCGTATGGATTGGGAAGGAGGTTGGACAGTCTGGAGACATACGAATGAGAAGGGAGATTGTAAAAGAAGACGGTGGAGAGGTAACAGGTAGATGGGTGAGGCGGGGCAAGAGGAGGTAAGAGTTCTTCACAGGAACTGGGTTTGAGGCGACTGGAAAATCGTTAGAGAGGAGAACTACAAACTTCCACTTATTAAACCAACAAACAAACAAACCACTCTAAGATGATGCTGTGTGTCAGATATTTACATGACAATTCTTAGCAGTGGCAAAAAAATAGTTATGAAGGAGCAACAAAAATAATTTTATGGTCCGGGGTCACCACAGCATGAGCATGAGGAACTGTATTAAAGGGGCGCAGCGTGAGAAAGGTTGAGAAGCACTGCTTACCTACCAGGTTGATAATATGGGAAGAGATGTCACAGAGGACCAGAGGTACTAGAGGGTGTGTGTGTGTGTGTGTGTGTGAATATGTGTGACTGTGTGTGACAGTGTGTCACAGATGGTATATCTGAAGGCAGAGCCTGAGGATTACATGGGAAACTTTATGAAGACTGTGAGATGCAGAGGGGCTGAAGACATGACCTTGGTTTTAGATTTGTGTGACTAGAAGGATTAGTACTATCATGAGACACAACAGAGGAGGTGGGGTAGGAATGCTGGGAGCAAGGGTGGGCATGGAAGTCTGAGATACAGTTAGATCCCTGGCCAGAGAGGGCAGGTATGGGCTGCAGGAGGAAGGACTGAAAGTGTAAGACATAAACCTAAAGTAGGTACCCATCCTGAGGAATGAGGCCAGAAGGAGGGGCAGCAGCATTCAGCAGTGTAGCTGGATCGAGCCCCAGAGGTCAAAGAAAAAAGTGGAATCCAGGAGAAGAAACTGGAAAGAAGCTGATAGGAAACAAAGAAGAGGCTGTACATCCTGGTAGCCATGGGAAGGAGCTGGAGAGAGAGATCATATAGGAAGGCAGGGCAAGCTGCAGGTCGGTGGCTGGACCAGCGATGTGCACAGAGCTGGGAGCTTTCGTGTTCTTTTCTGAGTCTAGAACCACCCAGAATTTGATGCATATAACCTCATTCGATCTTCACAGCTGGTCTTGGACGCTGCTTTCTTGTTATTGCGAAGCAGAGGTTTGGAGTACTCAGCCAGCTGTGAGGAAGCAGATGTGCATGTGCCCTTGATGGCACGCATTTGCTTCTCCCCTGCTTTTCCTTCCTCCCCCCTCCTTCTTGCCCTTCCCTGACACTTTTAGTGAACAGAAAAAAAGAGGCTGTGAAAAAGAAAACAAATAAAAAAATCAGAAAAGGAACCTAAACAAACAAACAAACTGGGCTTCCCTACATATAGAAATGGCTTTTAACGGGACTCACATCATCCCAGTTTTGGGAGACAAAGGGTATGATAATGAACACCTAACTAATTAATATCTAACAAAGGGATGCGCTCAGGACCAAGAGCCATGACGAGTAAGATTTCACCTGATAACTCCTCTCTTCTGTTTTTAAAGGCTTTTAAATAAAGTCACATGCAATGTTGTTAACCTAGCACGAGCGATCATAAACCCAGAAGAGGGAAACTGATGCTTATCATCAAATAAGATGGTGCTGGGGCTTGTCACACGAGTATGAATAGGTTCACAGGTTTTTTTTTAAACCCTCCAGGATTAAAAAGAAAGTGTGTTGGGCAAGGTGTGAAGAACAAGGGTACCTGTGGAGGGTATGCAGAAGATCATAACCCTAACAAATTACTCCTGCGATAGTGTCTACCTGCAGCAAGAATTCACAGAAAGAAACATCTCCAAAGAGGTAGGTGAAATCCCAAAATAGTTGGTGCTGGGCCGTTGGCTCAGTTGTAAGGTATTTGTGGGACAAACGTGGTGACCTGGGGTTGGATCTGCAGTATCCATGAAAAGGATCCCATCTACCCGCACGTGCCTGTAATCCCAGTGCTGGGAAAGGCAGAGAAAAGAGGATTCCCTGACCGGCTGGCCACCTAGTGTAGCCAAATCAATGAATTTCAGGTTCGTTGAAAGGCTGTCCACAAGATGGCTCAGAGGGTAAAGGCATTTGCTGCCAAGCCTCATGTCCTGAGTTTGAGCTCCAGGACCATATGATCGAAGGAGAAAACTGACTTCTGAAAGTTGCGTTTTGACTCTCTGCAGGCACACATGTGTACACACACACACATATACGCACACACACACCCAGAAGAAATGTATTTTTTTAAGTGGGACATGATTGAGGACAACAGTAGAAATTGGTCTTTGGTCTCTACATGCACATACATGAACACATCCAGAACACACCACACACAATTTCAAAGTCAAATTCATCCATAGACATGGATGTATATGGGATTACAGTTACATGTGTTTAGGAAAACAAGTTTCTCTGTTGAAATGCTTCCTAGAGTTCTTGTGAGCACACGCCTCAGTCTCCAGTGTTGTGTCTCTAATATGCAGTGAACATTCATCGAGTGTTTTCTGCAACAGCAGAAGCCAAGTGACTCCTGTTAGCTTGGATATCGCATCCCAAAAGTTCTGGGCAAATCAACCACTTAGGGCTAGGATAACCAATTTCCTGCTCATCATAATTTTTATTTCTTTAACAAAACATGAAGGCTTTTTCCTAAGCAAAGGAAAAGATTCATATGAATGTCAGAATGTATCGAGGAATCCTTTTTGTCATTCAGATCTGTCAAGACCACTTTCCAGAGCTTCCAGATTTTTCTCAACCCCCAATGATTCAAGGCCAAAAGAAATATCTAAGAGAGGGCCTTTGATTAAGTTGTTGTGTCTCAACAATCTGGGAAGTATTTGAAAAAAATGTTTTTATAAAATTCTGTTTTAGAATTTTATTTATAGTGTGGTGTATGTGCAAAAGAGACAATGCACACACACACACATAGTCTCCCTCCTCCCTCAGGTCTCTGTGTGTGTGTGTGTGTGTGTGTGTGTGTGCATGCATGTGCGTGTGCGTGGTCATAAATGTGGAGTCAGAGTACAACTTTCAGGAGTCTGTAGTTCTCATTGAGGCAAACTCTCCCTCATTGTTTCTGCCATGCTGTGTGTGTTGTGTGTGTGTGTGTTCCAGACTAGCCAATCACCCAGCTTCCAGTCCATTTTGTCTCCACCACCAATATCTCTTTAGCCATGCTGTGGTTATAGAGGGCCACCACATGTGGCTTTTTTTTTTTAAGTGGAAGTTCCAGGAATAGGACCCAGTCAGCAGGCTTGCACAGCAAGCGCTTTACCCTCTGAGCCATCTTCCCATCTCCATCCTGTATCATTCTCAAATAACCATATATTTGCCCCATAGATGGGGCACAAAGTCCTCAAAGCCTCGAGATGGGACTAGATTTCTGGCTCTACACTGCTTTGTACATTACACTCATTTGTAAAACCATACAACTACTAAAAGTCCCTCTGGACCAAGAGGCCACATTGTTGAGAGAGCCGGATACCCAAAGCTAACAACTCATGCAACATCAAGCAGTGTGCAATCTACAGTTTTGCTTGCAACACCACACTACGACTGCTGGTGTACCCCAGGGTGCCTCGGCACACAGTTTGGGAAGCCAAGTCATGAACTAGCCTGACATCATCGTGTCTGAAACCTGATCCAATGTAAATTGGGAAAACATTTAAAATCCAACTGAGTGATTGAAGATTTCCTCCATTCCCTACTGGCTTGCTGATTCCGTCTTGATATTACTTTAACATTTGACCATACATCTTGATGTAGGCTGACAACTTCGAATCTTTCCTGGGCAGTGTCAACCATCGGCTGTTTAATAACAAGTGTTACAACAAACCTTCTCTGTAAATACTTTAGGCTTTGTAGGCCATGTGATCTCTGTCAGAGCTTCTTAACTCAACCACTCAGTGAAAAAATCAGCCACAGACAACAGGGGAACAAATGAGCATCACTGTATTCTGTTCAGGTGTTATTTACTAGATCAGACACTAGGTCAGCTTTGGCCGTAGGTGGCGTTCTGGCAAACTGCTAGGCAGGGAGATTGCCGTATGGCATGATCGGGATAAACACAGGTTAGTAAGAGAAGCAGGATCACTCAGAACACACAGTAAACCCCATTTTTGCGACAGTCAGGTGTTAGTCTCCCCTGTCATCTTGAGTGGCTGTGGAATCATAGGGGGCACCCCTCTGAACATGTCTATGAGGGCTTTCCTGGAAAGGTCTGATGGAGAAGGGAAGACCTATCCTGAATGCAGGCGGTACCATCCCATGGATTGAGATACTGTATTAAATAAGAAAGGGGGAAGGGAGGAAGTCTCTGAGCTGTTCTCTGCTTCCTGGCTGCAGACACCATGCTATCAGACACCTCATACTCCTGTCTTCATTCCTTCACCACCATGAGAGACTGTCATCTGAAACTGAGCCAAAGGGAGGATAACTTCTTCCCTAAGCAGATCCTTGTCAGATATTTTGTCATAGCAACAAAAGTAGCAACAAATGCACTGGGTAATCTAGCAAGAGCTTGCTGATGGCTGCTGGGTGCCAGCATGGAGGTGGGGACAGGGCGCAGGGTGGCTCTTGTTCTCAGTAGAGGACCGATGAGTGATGGTTCAAGCAGGTGCATGTAGAAGTCCTATATAACAGTGTAAAAGCACAGGACAGAGACTAATGATTCTCACATGACATAAGTGGGGCATAGGGGGTGGGTGGGGGCGGGGGTGGAATAAGGTGATAGCAATGGAGAAAAAAAATGAAAACAGAAAACAAAAAGAAACCCTCAAAACACAAAATGAACAGGGATGACCAAGAGGAACTAGAAGCCTTTCTGCAATTGTCTAGAGTAACAGCAAGCCACCAGTGGTTATTGTGGAGGGCTCAATTACACGATTTTCTGAGATAGAAACTGTAAGATAAGGGTGCCTCGCTGGTCAACAGCAGCAGCAAGATTCAAAGCCAGGCATTCTTTCTCCAAGTTCTGGCCCTTGGTCACTGTCCTATTCAACTTCGAGAGAAAGGTCGCCTGAAAGAAAAGAATCAGCTTGATGGGTTCACTCATTTCCAGGGTTGTTGTATGGCCCGAGGGCTGAAGCTGGCCCTCTGCTGATTTTGCAAATAAAGTTTTATTGCAACAGTACCATGCCCTGCCTATCTATTTATATATTGGTTACAGCTGCCATGTTGCTGTAATAGTTGGGACAGAGGCTGCAGCGGCCTGTAAAGCCTAAAACATTTACTATCTGGCACTTTGAAGAAGAACTTTAAGGACCTTGATTCACTAATTCAATTCATGAGTTTTTCTCTCTGTTTTTCTTTTTCTTTAAAATTTGCTATTTGTGGTTATGTTTGTTTATTTTGTTTTGTTTTTTTTTTCATTTTTCAGACCTGGCCCACGACCTCCTGGTTTTACAAAGTTGACCCTTCTGCACTTGTAGCTGTTCACTGGTCCCCTGACACCCCCAAGAGCTTTGTTCTCAAAGCGTAGCTGTTTTGTGTCATTGTCTGCATTTCCCGCTACTGCCTAGATGTATGCCTACGCACAGGCATTGGTAGTTTGTAAGCTGGCACTTGACCAGCGTCAGAGTCTTCAAGTCTTGCTGACTCTGAAGGTACGCAGACGGCTGCAGATCCCTGCACGCCATGTAGTGGGATGCACGCTTCAAGCAGGCAGAGGGGCGGACGGATGGACTTCTGGAGGGGTTTGCAGGCCTCTTTATTCCACGGCTAAGATCCACATCAGCCTACTAGCACCTCCACCCTGATCACACTGCACCCCAACAACCCTCACTGATTCTATGAGCCACAAGCTTCTTTCTCTATGTTAGTGTAGGCTTTTCTGAACACGACGTTTAAGAATGGTCTTCAGTTTTTCATGGTTCTTCTTGGTTTCACAGGAAATGAAGAAGGGAAGATATCCTGTCTTTTGATCAGGTACCTATTATGTTATCTACTTCAACCACAAAATGCACCAAGGGAAAACAGGGCAGCAGAAAGCCAGTGAATGTTCACTAACTAAAAGTTACTCTTGTTTGAAGTGTCCAGGGAGGGCTGGATCGACGATACAGCAGCCGGTGAAGTAGGCCTCTTCATGTACTTGGCTTAGCAGTATGACGCTGTTTCTTCTGGATAGGGTATAGCTGCTGGACCCGTGAACCCACTGTAGCTGTGGCTACCTCCGAAAGATCGGGGAAGGGATGAGTCCATCAACATTCCTTTCTGGACAGTGGACATCTTATGAAGCTCCGCCCCTCCCTGAGTAGCTACGGGCAGTTAATGGTTGCTGAGGTGGGGGACATGCGCCTTAGTGTATTCCTTTAGCAAGTGGCCCTTGCTCTAGTAAAGAGAGCCCCATATTAAGGGAAGCAACCTTAATCAAATGCAGAGAGCCACACTCATACACACAAGACAGAAAGTGGGGGAACTTTCTGAAAAGAAGAGGTTCTGTGGGAGGGGACGGGAGAGAAGATAATGGGAGAGGATGAGATCAAAGGTGTGTGTGTGTGTGTGAGTGTGTGAGTGTGTGTGTGTGTATCTGGGTGTAAGTGTGTGTGTGTGTGTGTAAGTGTGTGTGTGTTTGTGTGTGAATGTGTGTGTGTGTGTGTTTTAAAAAATAATAATAAAGATGCTATTGCTTATTGAGTTGGAGTATGGTCCTGCATTCCCAATATATGTTGAAGTCCTAACCCCCAGGAACTGTGAGTGTGGCTTTAACTGGATTTAATCATGTTAAGACGAGGACACACTGAATCAGAGGAGCCTGCAGTCAGTGAGCAGTGTCCTTAGAAAATGACAGGATTTGGGCAGGGAAGGAGGAAAGCTATGTGACTCCGGTGCCACAATGCATAGGCAGGCATCAGAAGGAGGCAGAGGTTGGGACTGTGCTGACCAGGAGAGCCATGGCGGCCTGCAGCCGCACGGCTGAGCGCGGCTGGGCCTGCGGTGCTTCTCTAGGGCGCTTCTGACTTTCCTTGCAGACTTGTAACCTCCAAAATGGAAACCTCTCAACACCTGGATTCCAAGGCTGGTGTGCTGACTGGTTTTCAACACATTCTCTTTTACTCTATGGAAATTTCACACATTCACAGAGCGTATTTTGATCACATCCATCGCCATCTCCCCCCAACTCCTCCCAGCAGCGTCCCACCATCTCTGTCCCAACTTCATGTCCTCCATTTACTTTGTAAATTGTCCTGAGTCCTAGGGGTTCTGGCCATTGGCTTAGGGCTCTAATCCAGCACGTCCTCATCTTAACTTGGTCACACCAGCTAAAGTCACACTCACAGGTCCTGGGCATTAGGGCTCAGTGCTGTCCACATGCACACAGGTGTAGGGTCATCTACTGAGGCATGAAGAACCTACTTGTAGCCATGTTTACAATGGAGAATGGCTCTTCTTCATTCACTAATCACTCATGGCCAACAGCACCTCCGCCAACAGTAGGGCCTCAGGCTCCTTCCCCGTTCATGTCAGAATGTGGCCTGTGGCACACTGACTCTTAACCCACGCCTGTGAACACTGTTTCACCCTGTCCCAGCCCATGCTGAGGCTTCTCTCCCTTGTATCTATTCTGCATCTTTACTTCAACACCTAGCCAGCTGGTTCACACAGAGAGGCTGGTTCCTGGAGCCCTTGACCAACGGACTAAAGGGTTAGGGTGAAGCTGCAGAGGGCCATCTCATACAAATCAACAATCATCTCTCCCATCAACTTGAAGCTAGACATGTCAGGTAGCACAGAGAAGGCTCATTAGTTCCAGAACTCTCCATTTCATATCAGATAGGAATTTTCCATTTCTTTCTTTCTTTTCATTTTTTATTCCTGTCAGAAAATGGCTGCGAGGGACAGTGTATGAACGAAGGGGAAGAGGACACAATCTATAATGCCTTGTTTATATGACCCTTTATCTAGTTGCTTGCACGAGATAAGCAGAATTCAATTTCTGCTTTTCATATTTTCACGGCCTGTTTTGTCATACAATTTAATCAACTCAGAAACTAAAATTAATAGCTCAGCTTCAATAATGCTATCAGGATTGACCCAGCTCCAGGAAGGCAGTGGGTCTCAGTGTGGTAAGGACACAGTTTGTTTTAACTCCCTCTCTATAAACAAAGTGCAGGCCCAGCCCTTAGAATCCTAAAGATGACCTTACAAGAAGATGATTAAGTCTGCAGTTTTATATTTACTGGACTTATTGATGGAAGATGGTTATATTGAAAGGCCATTTTGAGAGCATTCAGGATATTTAATTTTTGAACATGTAATTTTTCCCAATATTGGTTTCATTACTAATGTTCTAATTATAGAAGACATAAAGAATAATTTTATCCATCAATAGCTGTTTTCCATTTCCTTCTCATTTTTTATATTCAAGTGATTTCTTTTTGCTGTCATGACATTATCAGGATATTGTGGTGTGTGTGGTATTTTATTTTTCTATAAAACAGATCCAGCAGAAGGCAGCATGGAGTAATAGAACCACAACATTTTGCCAGCAAGCCAGTGTGAATGCAGATTCCAAGTCTCTGATTGCAGAGGTTCTTGGGCAAGTCACTTTCTTTATCTGAGCCTAAGTTTACCAATCCAAACTCAGAACCAGCTTTCCCCAGGTGTCAGAGGCTGGAACTGATGCATCTCTCAAGGACGTCTATATTGAAGTCTTCATCCCCAGGCGGTGGGGACTTCAGGAGGAAAAGGAGGCTGGGCTAGGAACAAAGTGACCCTGGTACCTTCTCCGTGCATTCTTCCCATCTCCTGGCTTTCCAGTTGCCATGGGGTGGACCGCTCTCCTCTGCCACTCATTCCCATCACCACATACCGCTACCCGCCATTACCATGATCTTCTACCTCGCCATGGGCTCAGGATAAATGGAAAGTGATCATGGACCAAAACCTCTGAAACCATGAACCAAAACAGCCCAGTAAGTCTTGCCTCTTTTTAACTTGTTTCTGTCAGATATCTAAGTCAATGTGTTTAATTAAAAACAGCTAACCCACCCACCAAGCCAACCATCTCCATTCTTCTGTGAATCACTATGGTTACCTCTTAGTAGCATTTTAACCTTCCTTTCCCATGGCATGGGATGCAGAGTATAAATTCATGTCTTTCCATCCACCCCCAGATAATCCTTTATGCTAAAATAGAAAGAAGACGTTTTAAGACAGGAACTCTGTGTACCTATACAATTCCAGAATAGAAGCCATTAGATAACAATCAAACAGTGATAGGGGTGTCAATAAAGGTAAATTAGGGGTAGAATGCTTGTTCAGCATCTAAAAGGCCTCTATCAATTATTTCTACACTTTAACACAATCACTGGAATGCTGGAAATTCCCCCCAAGCATCCAGATGCTCTAAGAACAATTTGGACATGAACATTCTCCTTCAAAGATGATAGGATAAGCAGACTGCATACGGGGCTACCTCTATTGCGATAATTATTTTTACTTCATATTTTGTAAAATTACTTTTTATAAATGTAATTTGTAAATTACATCTCTCTCTTCCTCTCTCTCTCCCCCCTCCACCCCCGTGAGTGTGTGTGTGTGTGTGTGTGTGTGTGTGTGTGTGTGTGTGTGTATACCCACCACAACATGTATATAGGTCAAAAGGAGTTGGTACTCTCCCTCCCCTGTGTGGGTGCTGGGGTGGCACTCAGGCCAGCAGCTTGGCAGCCAGGGGCTTTACCAATGGAGCCAACTTGCCAGCCTCAGGCCAGTTCTTGTTGAGGAAATTATCAACCATCAATAGCAAATCAGCTACTTGTGGTCATAGACCTAAGTCTACAGATGCCATTTTGCCTTGCAATGTGTTAATTTTAGCAGACTGTGGAGGCACAGGCCAGAGAAACCTGAGGCTACTAATATGGTAGAGTAAGTTTCTTGAGGCAGGACCCAGGCTAGAGGTGGGGGCAAGCTAAGGAGCTTACACACATTTTTTACTATCTGAAAGCTACATAGAAACTCAATAAAAACTCCATTCATCAACACAGACTCAGAAACTTGCAAACATATAAACACACCGAGAAAAATGAGAAACATGTGTGTAGCCAACAGAACCAAACCTTCCGATAAGAAGGGAACATTGAGCTGGCAGAGTTATCAAATCATCCTCTCCCATAATTATGGAAGTGCAGAGCTCTGGAAAGAGCTATACACTTAGTTCAGGGATACAGTTGGTGATTTCTCACCCGAGCAAACATTGTTTTAGCTTCTAAGTGAATCCCGAGTTACTTTAAATTCTAACTTCTGACAGCTACCTCCTACAAGCCATTCTTGCAAAAGTTCTCTGCGTGAAAAGATTAACTTTTGTTCATAAAATACAAACTGAAGAACTAAGAATGCTTTTGTAGACTGTTATTGGCTTTTATGAATATAGGCTTTTAAGTTAAACTAACAGCAACAAATAAATTCACTCAGTTCTCTTATACAGCAGAGAGATCACACTAAGAGGTTGAAGCTGGATTTTAAAAGCTCCAATTTTTACAAAATTAATTTGCAAACATGGCAGCTGTCACACATGCTGGATTTTTTGTTTGTTTGCTTGCTTGCTTACTTTTGCTGTTTGCTATAGAAAATATTTACAGTTGGTCTGGCATTTTATTTAAAAATGAGAAATTTTCTTTCCACTGATTTCTATTCACCAACATAATGGTGATCAGTTTTCACATCTTACTGACCTTGAACCCACTGTGAAGAACATCTTCAAAGAACAGTCGACACGGCCTCCTGAATCCGTTTCCCAACTGATGGAGACAAGGGCATGTTGAGTAAGGTCTTGACTGATGAGTCAGAGACGGAGGAATAATGCATCATCCTAGACATGGGATGCAGCATTCTCCATCACCGGACCACTTCTTTGACAGCCAGACATAGAGTATTTAGTTATTACACACGTCACTGTCCCATAAGAATAGATTTTCCCCCCAATATTGAATATTTATATTTGTGTGCAAATGTTTGTGCTCATGTGTGCATGTTTGGGTGTATGTGGATGTGTATACATGTGTGTCTATTTATAGAGGCCAGAGGTCAATCTTAAGTGTTGTTCCTCGGGTCCATTCACTGTGGTTCTTGAAACATAGTGTCTCGTTAACAAGTAGGCTGGGCTGGCTGGATACCCAGGGATCTGCTTGCCACCACCTCTGCCTTCCAGCACTGAGGTTACAAATGAGTGCCACCACACCCATCTTTTTCACTCAGGTGCTAGGGATTGAATCTAGGTCCTCAGGTTTGCATGGCACGTGTATATTATTCACTGAACTATCTCCTATCCCCTGAATATTTATGCTTTCAAATAACAAACTATCCTGAGATTACAATACAGTCTCTTGTGTATTGTACAAATCTAGCAGTGCACAGTCTCCCTGAGTAGCCCCAAGACTAGTGACTCTTTTTTCCATTCTCTTTAGAGCACAGCAAACATCAGAAACCTAATAAAATAGCACGACATGTTGAACAATGAAATGCTTACTAAAGCTCAAACTTTTCTGAGGAGCATCTCAACCTTAAATAGAGGTCAAATCACAAAAAGGTACCATGTCGAGGAGTAAGTACAGAGAAAGGGACGGAAGGAAGGAAGAAAGGAAGAAAGGAAGGAAGGAAGGAAGAAAGGAAGAAAGGAAGGAAGGAAGGAAGGAAAGAAGGAAGGAAGGAAAGAGGAAGGGAGAGAGGGAGGGAAGGAAGGGGAGAGAAGGATGGAAGGGGTTGTAAAGTGAACCTGGTAAGTTCTGTTCCCCAGACAGCTACTTGTTTAGCTGGGGGACTGTACTCATAGGCATGGGTATATCTACTCCTGTTTCTCATACCCTTTGAATTTAAAAAGAGAGGAAAACTGTCTCAATTAACTTCCAAAATGGGCTGAACTGTAACTAAAGCAACACAACTAACTTTACCTGGTGCCAAAATAATTGCTTGACCTCCATCATTTGGGGCATTAAAATTAAATCCAAGGAAGATGGCCCCCAAACTCACAGCCCTGGCCAATATATCTTCTTTGTCTATAAGAGCGAATCCTCCTGAAGGGTATTTTAAAATTTAAAATCGAACATAGTCTGCTGATCATGACATCTCAAGTTCCTTTTCATTGAAGAAGTGGGTTGGCCCGCTGCTCCCTGGGATCTCTGCCAGCCCACAGGGGGTCAGTTCAGACAGCCTAAGCCACCAGATATAACAGAGCGGGGAGTGTCCTGATCCTGGCTCCTCTGTCCTGTAAACAGTCCAGCACATCCTGCTCCACACACCAGCCCTCCACCTCACAATACCATTGGAACTGCACACAGTCAGCATCTGTTAGGAAGCTCTCAAGGTTCAGGCAATCTGTCAAATGCTGGCAGAGGTCAAATCAGGCATAATTAGAAACTGGCAATGACCCCAGTGCACTCACATTTTGAGTAGCACTCACCGTAACTACAATCCTTTAGCGGATAGTTTGCTGTTGTAGTCCTGATGTCTAGACTTCCGAAGATCGACTTGAGAAGGAGAAGGGTGCTAATGTTTCAAAGCAAGCATCCTGCCTGATATTACTCCTGTGTTAGGGCCCAATGTCTATAATCATCCGCAAGGCGGATGCTACTGAAGATGAGGGAAGGTCAGCGCAGGACAGTAAAGGAAGGGTGGCTGGTAGTCACGCCGGAACCGAAACAACACTTTTAGGAGCATGTTTCAGAGAAGCAACCTCTGCAGATGATCACCAGGCTCCACAGAAGTAAAATGGCCTGAAGTCTAGCCTATGACCATGGCAACGTGTGGCTGAGATGAGGCAGAGAACATCATCATTGGAAAGGAAGCTAGTAAGGTTTGGGAAACACACAGGAAAACAAATCTCCATTGCTATGCTGGCACATGACTTGAGGCTTTATCTTGTTACTCATCATGGGTCCAGCTTTGAAAGAACATCTCCCAAATGTCTATGACCACTGAGATGGTTTATTTACACCTAATCTCAAACAGGACAACGTGCAGAACTGTGAAAGCTACAGGGTACACACTAGGGCTGACATGGGAGTAGTGTCCACAAGAATGTGCAACTCAATAACCTTGATCCTTGGGAGCCTTCTCTCTCAGCTCCTCCCTCTGTCTGGCATGCACTGCACAGCCTCACCCCTACCCTCTGCACTACACTGCCTTATCCCTACCCTTTAAATTGCACTGCACAGCCTCACCCATACTCTCTGCACTACACTGCCTTGCCCCTACTCTCTTCGTTGCACTGCACAGCCTCACCCCTACCCTCTGCACTGTGCTACACAACCTCACCCCTACTTTCTGCCTATGCCATGAACTTCAGGAAGAGATACTTCTGGGTCATATGGCTCACCTTCTCCCTAGAGGCCAAGAGAGCCTTCAAACACTGTTCTTCATGGCCAAGTTCTCTCCAAGTTATTCCTTAACACCCAGCTCCATAATCTCATATGCTGCCCTTTGACCATTCCTAGCCTAGCCTTGGAAATCTACCCTTCCCAGTTGATTTTCTATCCTTTTTGTAATTCCTGGTCCAGCCTCACAAAAAAAAAAAAAAAAAAAAAAAAAAAAAAAGAAAGAAAGAAAAAAGAAAAAGCCTCAACATCTCAATATGACATCACTCTTACGCACTCTCTTTCCCTGGAGCCCTCCGCCTCTTCCACTTCCATCTATCTGTGTTCCCATGCTCTCCACATCATGGATCCTGGACACTCGATAGCGTATCTTACTGGGAAATCCAAACGTGGTTTCTCATAACGGTCAAAGATGTACAGCCACTGTCAGGCTGCACTATCCTGTTTCCCTTCTATTACTGTCATTTCCGAGCCTTCTGGTCACTCACGAATGCTTTAGCGCTGAGCCCACTGCCTTCCTCATTACCTTCCTATTGTTGCTTTTGGTAACAAGGGTATCCTGGCACCTGAGGGTCTTACACATGCCTCCCAAAGACAGTCCTACACACCTGATCCGCCTGCTCCCATGGCTTTAACTGAGACTTTATCACTGTCAATCCTGGGTTCCCTACGCAATCTTGATTTTTCTGGACTCGGCTAGCAGGCCTCCAGCTCACTTTCATCTATCAGTTAAGTCCTCGAGATAGTTGATCTCCTAGGGCCTGTCACCTCTCTGATGGTTAATCTTTGTTGTCAACTTGATTGGATCCGGAATCAATACACATCTTGGTAGGTCAGTGAGGGTGCTTCTTGGAAGGATTAACTAAGGGTGAAAGACCCTCCTCCTAAGTGGGTGCCCCCTTTTATGGTTGCCCAGATAGAAAGAGGTCTTCAGAGGGAAAGGTTTGTGTTTGCCTGCTCGCCTTCCTCCTTGCTGGAGAACCTGTCATCCTTTATGGAATTAGAACCCAGTTTCTTTGACCTTCTAACAGACTGAAGACCAGCAGCTCTCCAGGTATCCTCCAGGGCTTCAGCACCAGCTTGAGACTGCTGAAGCATCCAGTCTCACTGATTGGATAGCTACCTGGTTTTCAGCCTATCTGGTGTGCACATGACAACTGCTGAACTACTCAGCCTGTATCATGTAAGCCAATCTAATAATCCCTTTGTAATATATATTCATTTTGCCAATTCTATTCCTCTAGAGAACCCTGACTAATACAAACTCCCTCTCATCCTTCCACAGCTTTCTTTACCAACTGCAGATTATGACACTCCTTCCCTTTGAATCCATATGCAGTTCCATTTATTAGTTCCCCTTCCATCTAATTAGACCCAATTCTAAGTAAGTCCAATTTTCCAGTTCCAAAGAGCTATGTATGGCTGGAGGGAAATATAACTATATTAGCCAGTTCACCCTTAAAAGTATAGTAAAATATTTCAGGTGTCTCTTCCTACTGCTGGGTACCCTTCAACTTTTCTCTGGCTAATTTTCTACATGATTCTCCTGAAAAAACACTGTACTCATTCCTTTCTCCAGATCTCCATCTCCCCTTCTTCCTGTTAACCTTCAAGATTCCCTTCTCACTTGAATGAATGCATGGGGCCAGCATGCTATGAGACATGGGACCTCTTTGAAGGAGGAACACACCCTTATCATTCAGCCAAACAGAGGATACTAATGACCCAATCCCTGTTCTGAGTTACTGCTGGTTGAAAGAGACTAGTTACTTTAAAAAAAACAAAACAGTACATAATTGCTAAGGAAAAAAAAACCCACCAGTTTTAACAGTCTTCAGGGGTAACAGCTGACAAATGTCATGCCTGTAGAGTTATTCACTAATCATGATGAAGAAACCAACAAGAACTTTGGATTTCTAGTACCTTTCCTGCTGCTCTGCTGGCTCTTCCTTACCTGTCTCTGGAGACCTGTGTGACTTTTGAGGTCTGTACTTTGCCTCTCAGGCAGCCAATGGGGTAACCGGAGGCCTAGGTGGGTGGAAAGAACAGAGTCCTCCTGATAGGTCCTCCATGCAGTCTCATCCAGGGAGAAAAGTCAAGTGGGAGGAAGACTCTCTTTGATTAGACAGTGGGCCAAATCTTGATTTAGCACAGAAGCTGAGATTCTGAAAGTTTATCATTAATGGTAAGGCTTATTATTTCAGCAAACGTAATCATTTTCAAAGTTGTTCCAAAGAAGAACATCATTTAAATATGACCTTAAGAAGTTTCATTTTTGATAAAATGTGAAAAGTTCATGGTGGAGAATACTCATTGAGTTAAATCAATGGAATTTTTGAGACATACATCTTGAGAATTTGAAGAGAAAAAATAAGAACATACTGTGACAATGATAAAATTTCTCAAAGCCCATTCTATGCTTTCACTACAAGTTGCTCTCTGAAAAACAAATGACCAGGTTAAGTTCAGGAAGACTGAGACTCTATCTTCTTGGAATTTGCAAGCACATTAGAGGTGGCCAGAGGTCCTAGTAGAGAAACCCATCTTAAGTCACCAGGCTACACAAAGCATTCCCATTATGCACATTATTCCTGTGCAATAACCTCTTCTACCTCTACCTGTAAGTTCCTGAAGCATTCAACGGAATACTTCCACAAGAGTTCAGAACCACATGGATCTGGCCCAACTTTCTCAATTTTTAGCATTTATCAAAGAGATTCTAAAACATACAGATTTATATCATTAATCCCGGTTGAGGGCAGATCTCAGAGGCGTGTGCCATTGCAAAAGTAAGGAATCTCTTAACAGATTACAGTGTTGAACTGTGTCCCAAGTATAGCCTCCCAATCCTGCTTGACACAGTCACCCAGTGATTGTTTATATTGATCTTTGGGCATGTCTGTAAGAAACTTTCTAAATTAAGTGAATGGAAGAGGGCAGACTCACCCTAACAACCAGACAAACTGAAAGGGAGGAAGTGGGATGAGCACGTGCTTCCTGACTATGGATGTACTATGACCATCTGCCTTGAGCTCCTGCTGCCATAACGCCCCAGGCATGATGGACTATACTCTGAAACTGCTAGCCATAAGAACCCTTCCTTCCCTAGGTTGCTTTCTGTCAGGCACTTTGTCACAACAGTACAAGTAGCTAACATATGGCCTACTCCAGGGAAGCTGGGGTACAAAATTATAGTTGAGTATCACCCTCAAATGAGCTTGTAAACCTTTGCACTATGGATTTCCAAAATGTCCAGGTCAACATCATCATCATCACCAGCAGCACAGCTGCCATCTACCAGGTAATTGCTGTGTGTCAGCTGCTGTGCCCTCATATCTATGCATTCTGTATTCATTCCTGCAATTGCCCACCAACTCTATTCCACACATAAGCCTAGTTCATTGTGCCCAAGGTTCTCCCAGCATGAAAATGCCTTAGATGATTGGCTGATACTGCCAAGTAAGTTACTCCAAAGACATAGCCTCAGTCCTGAACAGACTATACACTTTACACTGCGTTAAACAACTACCATGCTCGGGATTGGATAACACAGACTAGTGCCAATCACCTTTTTGGTCTTTAGTTTTTATTCTGGATACAACCCTTAAGATGAAGCCAGAGATCCCATCAGTGCAATTTAGGGGAGAGCAATGTGGACGTAAAGGGGAGGTCTGGGGTCTAGCCAGGACCTCCAAAAGAAAAACCCTGAGTGGGGTTAGAACTTGCATGGTAGGGTGAGAACACACGTGGGGCCCAAGCCATGGGTTGTTTTCTCAGCTGGCCCTTGCCCTGGGACATACAGCATCTCTGCTTCTCTTTAGGCTCCCCTCCCAGGAACTGCAGAGCAGCCAGCCTGATTAAGACACTCCAACCAATAAAAGCAGCATTGACTGGCTCCTATGACCACTCCAGGTGCTAATTACCTGCGTTGGCTTCAATGGAAACCTTAGAAAAGCAGCCATGTGCTCAACATCCTGTACCAAATGAGGTCTCTTGATACTCAAACACTCTGCCCTACAGCAAAAGGACCCCACATGGGGATCCCCTTCATACAGGACAACGAGAGAACTTTCTGTTTACTTGGAAAACCCCTCTGGATCCCAGACTCGTTTTTCTCTTTGCAGAACACAATCACCTTGTTGAACACATTCCTATCCCTTGGTGACCCCATCAAGTCTCAGTGACTTTCCCATTACAGCAGGGGCAGACAGGGCAGATCCAATCAGGCCCCGTTACTGCTCCCCCTGGATTTTACTGTCTCCCTGAGTCTTGGCATACCAGGTCTTGGCAACTCCCAATCTGAAAGCAGCACTTGGCTTCCCATCTCCATTTCCATGGCTGCTTCCATCATGAGGTGACTTCAACCTCTCCCTCTGCAGACTTGGCTCCTACTGCTGGGAGAGAGCCTGAGGGTCTCCTATGCCTGCTCGCTGGAGCAGAGCCCTATACACAGTCCCTGAACCTCACCTGGCCATCTGCCAGGAAAATAGGAAGAAAGGGGATTCTATAACAGGAAGGGAGCTGAGGGCGGAGGCAGGCACTTGGTCACCTTGTCACTCTTGATAAATCATACCCTCCGTCACCTGCTCTCTCCTCTGCCTTCTCTACAGCAAGCGTTTACTGAGGAAGTACCAGTTAAAGCCTTACAGAATAGAAAAGGGCTCTGACAGATGCTTTCCACTTTCCAAGAGCTCCCCAAAGCCTCTCTGTGCCTATGAAGTAGTGTCTCAGAACTCCAGAGCTCCCCCACAGTACTCACAAGGTCAAGAGCACAGACCAGTAAGTAAGGAAAACGAGAAAAACCAAAAACACCCTTAGCCTTGATTGGATATAAAATGTTCTCCAATGAAGCAAGACCCGAGATACGCCATTTAAAAACAAACAAAACAAAACAAAACCAAAAAACAAAAAATGAAAAACAAATTCTGTTTGCTTCCAAAATGGGGAACAGGTCTACTTGTGAAAGTGCATAAGATTCAAGACATACATCCCTGACTTTATCTCTAGGTGCTGTGTATGTATGTGTATATGTATGTATACACAAAATAAAGATTGAAAAAGAACATAAATCATATACATATGTTTGTATATGTATATACGTACACATACATATACATATATATACATACATATATATATGATTTATGCTCTTCTTCAATCTTTATTTTAATGACCATTAAGCCCCCACTAGAGAAAGGTTGATTTCCTAGCCAAAATAATCCATATTTGGCCAATATCATCTCATGAATAATTTCCATATTTACTGGCTTTCTTCACAGTTCCCTTTGCACAATAAGGAACAGCAGGAGAGAGGATGCCCTGGGTGTCCTTCTTCCACTGAGCCACTATGCTCCTGTCAGAGCAAGCCTCACTAAGCAATGGAATAGCATGTCAATTGAGGAGGTCCACACACCGTTCAAGGTGTGTCTGCTAGCACAGCTCTCAGACAGCAAACATATCTGCAAATTAAATGTGAGAAATCAGAGAAGACTGTGAACCATCACAGGACGGGGAGAACAGGACCCCGACACTCCAGCTAATGCCTGTAATCACAGTGATAAAGGGCTGCAAATGGCTTCATTCCACACTGCCACTCACAGCCCTGGCTGTGCCCTCGCTTCTGCTACCTATAGTGACCCTGGTGATGCTTGAGAAAACAGCTTCCCGCTGTGAGTTCTCTAACAGAGCAGCCAGATGGGGCGGTTTTGCTCCATTATTTGTGCCTGTAAAGAGAAAATGCCAACGGAAAGATTCATGATGACCCATCCCATTTCTGCAAAGCTCCTCTGATTTATTAGGGCATAAGCTACTGTACAAGCTGTAATGAGACATGAATGTTCTGGAAGGCCTATGAACTCCAGGAGGAAACCCCTCACCATCACACGTCTGTGCACCTACATTATTAACAGCTCATGCCAACACAGCCTGGGAAATCCTGCCAACTCCACAGTCCATGGCAGCTTTGTGGTGGGCAGGGGAGAGACACAGGGAAAAAATGTCCAGCTCAGATAGAGACAGAATACTTATTGACACACTGCATTCAACCACGAAGGTCTGTGAGATCCATAGTAGCCCCGTGAGCATACTTTCTGGGATAAAGGTGAAGGTGGGGGCAAGGCTTCCCCAAATGTGAGATGGGCAAATCTAACTCGACGTTTCGTTGTGCCAGTGTCTTTTGGTGCTGCACAAACATGGGAAAGAGTGTATTTAGGATCAATTCAGAAGAGCCTCAGTCTCTGGTTTAAATTCCTCTATCATTTCAATGGCATTTTCTCCAATCTAGTGGCTTCAATGCAATCACCATATCTGTGCTCTTTAAACATTGCCCTTCTGATTCTAAATATAGATCAAAAAATTAAGAGCAGGCTGGTCCTTTTTTGTAATATTTCCTGTAGTTTATAACCATTTCCTTTCATTATAGCATGTGTATCACTTTAATTCAGTTTTGGCTTCACTTGTCAAACTTCATAAAAAGAATGAGGTGAAGGAGTGGCCGAGCAGGCAAATATAAGCTTCCTGACATGATATTAGGCACCAGCCATTTGCCACTCTATGCACTATTAAGGTCACCTTTTGTCACGCCGGTGCTCATTTCCACAATGACTCCCAAGCAGACAGCATGTGTTGGAGATCTAGCAGGAGCAGGAGTGAGTGGCCCAGCCAAGGACTGGCGAGGTGATCTGCAGAGTCTGGTGCAAAGCAGAATTGTGAAAAGAGGGACTTCAGGATGAAAAGGGAAGGTCATTCAGCCAATCCCAGGGCTTTTCTGAGCATAGAGTCCTGCTCATCTGTTCAATAAAGTAGCATAGTAGCACCTTCAGGAGCCAGTCCTATTCCTAACCTTGAGGAGCAAGTGCGTGGCGTAACCAAGGCCAAATGTTCATGTCGCCACTAACAGATGATACTCATGAAGAAACAACACTGCCACTGTGAAACATGACAAAGGCATGTGAGCAAGGCTGGGTACACAGGGCAGGGGAGGCAGGCGTGTGTCAACACTTGGAATAATAGGGACGGAGAGGTTCATGCAAATGTTTCAAGGAGAGAGCCTGCAACTCCAGTAGGAAAGAACCAGGTTTAATAAAATAGCCAAGTGGTTTCTTTCTCATATGCCAGAGGATTGACAAAGGGACTGCCACCTTCTAGAAAGTGTCACAGTGCGGCACTGTTGCTGTGGCTGTAGGGCCAATCCCCCACAGAAGTCTACCTGTGTCAGATGAGACTACCTTCCAATCACAAGAGAAAATAAAACTGGAATGCCAAGGCTAGGAGACCAGGATGGGTTG
Organism: Cricetomys ansorgei; assembly: GCA_026225945.1. NCBI lineage: Eukaryota > Metazoa > Chordata > Mammalia > Rodentia > Nesomyidae > Cricetomys > Cricetomys ansorgei. The sequence continues at coordinate 17,793,207 of JAMJFZ010001133.1, forward strand.
AATGAGGTACTTAAAAACTGTCTAATTCACATTGAGATGTGAACTCCCTGGGGGAACAACACCTAAACCCAAAAGGGCGGTTGTTGCAGTATCCAGTTCATCTTGAGGATTTCAGTGATCAATCGTGAAATAAATGCTCTGCTTTTCAAAAACTGTAAAGAAAGAAAGAAGGGATGAAGGAAGGAAGGAAGGAAGGGAGGGAGGGAGGGATGGAGGGAGGGAGGGAGGAAAGAAGGAAGGAAGGGAGGGAAGAAAGAAGGAAGGAAGGGAGGGAGGGAGGGAAGGAGGAAAGAAGAAAGGAAGGGAGGGAAGAAAGAAGGAAGGAAGGAAGGGAGGGAGGGAGGGAGGAAGGAAGGGAGGAAAAGAGGGAAGAAAGAAAGAAGGAAGGAAGGAAGGGGGGAAGGAGGAAAGAAGAAAGGAAGGGAGGGAAGAAAGAAGGAAGGAAGGAAGGAAGGAAGGGAGGGAGGGAGGGAGGGAAGAAGAGAGGAAGGAAGGGAGGAAAAAAAAGGAAGGAAGGGAGGGAGGAAGGGAGGGAAGAAAGAAGGAAGGAAGGAAGGAAGGAAGGAGGAAAGAAGGAAAGAAACAGATCTGAGATGATACCTAAGAGGCTGCATGCAGGACCCCACACCCTACAGGCCTTACAGGCTTTATGGGACCACTGTTGAAGCAATGCCTGCAGGGATCTAAGGATTAAGTGGTTCTTCATCTGCTGTGTTGCCTAGAGAAAACTAAAGAAATCCTCCAGGTTCGCGTGGGCTTGTATGTGTCTGATGGGCCGCTGGAACGGGGTGCAAAGGTTTGGTAGCTGTCTTCTTCTTTGCTACTTAATCTTCAGGCCAGTTCTGTTCACCTCTCACGCAGACATGTGAATTGCCCAGTGTTGCTAGGCGGCTGCTCCAGCTTAACCAACTGAATTTTTTAGGCAATACTACAACCACCTCTTAGGCACCTCAGCAAAATGGAAGATTACTTTTCCTTTAGATCAGAGCCTGATCTCATCATCAATCAGTGGTCAGTGGTCTGCTCCTGAGCCCATAAGCCTGGGTTCTATTCCCTGTACACCTGGCTCACATCTACTGCTCCTGTGTCCAGTCTTCCCAGATAGTTGCCAGAGTCTTCTTCCTGGTGCTAAGTGGCTGAAAGAACAAGCCCACTCACCACTAAATCCTCCTTGCAGGCTGGTGAAGAGAGCTACATTGCAAATGCTGGAAGAACGAATTTGTTTTTAATTTAAAAGACTGAGAAGGCTCCTAGCCGCAAGGCAAATGTCAAGAGTGAGCTCAGGGTGCATTTCACACCTGAGCAATAAGCCTGTGTCAACACTGCCTGGGATACTGTCACTGTAATTAAACACACAGAAAGGCCAAGGATCCTCCATGCCCAACAGCAGAGCCTTTGCTCACATTAGCCGTGCTGTTCTTCCACTCTCCAGGCATCAGACCCAGCATCCTACGGCACTCCTGGAGCCAGAGAGCATGCGCTTGAGAAAGTGGCATTGTGCGGATGGAGAGCAAAGTCCTGGGGACTCCCCTTGGTCCCTTGCTAATGGGTCGGAATGGAAAACAGAAAGGAGAGTTGAGACACGTCTATAACCTTTACCGACATCCTTTAGTAGATCTGACTTGTCATTAATATTTCCGCCGTTCCCTCCTGTGTTCAGATGACTTGATTTTTTTCCATCATTGTTTCATGAAGTCCGTTGATATTTGATCTTAAAATCAAAGTGTTCCTTAAATACAACCACAGTAAACAACCCTCTGGATTTTGAGTAAGGAAATGGTTTCTTTAGAGCAAATCTACTTTATTTTGCTCTCTAAATGTGTGGGTCAAATACTCGTTGTTTTAAACAACCAGATTGTTATTTGAATCAATTATAGTGTTTCAGGCAGTGACAGCCAGTGTATTTGCTTTCAGGGCCCAGTGCTCTCTTAGTAATGAAGGTGTCTGTGGAGGAGCCAGAATGAAACAGGTTCATCTAACATCCATCGCAGAAAGTCCACCGCAGGCGCCTCTGCCACTGACCCCTCTCACTGATCCACATTCTACTGCGGATGACCATTACGGATGATGTTTCCAACTAGCTCAGACAAAACTGACCGGGAGATGTCATACTTAGTCTTAAATACCAACTCTTTACTATTCGTTCTTTTACAGTAATATCAAATCCTGAAGTTCAACGGCTCCAGCTTCATGTTTGCAAAGAAAGTGTTCAGAAGAGGGCCCTTTATATGACTAACTTTTGAATGCATGCTACCAGGGCTGCTGAAGCTGTCTCCTTGTAGCAAATACACTATACCAGTTGGAAAGCAGAGGCAAGATCCAACAAAGAACCCAGACCTGTGGATATAAGCCAGAGGGGGATGCCTCCGCTACAACCATGAGCGAACGAGCCTTTGGGGTAACAGAGTTCATAAGCAGTTCTTTGAGTATGTGGAAGGTGTGGTGTATGTATGTTATTCACATGTTCATGTGTGGGCACATATATGCAGCTGTGTGTACACGTGCAAGCTCATACATGGAATCCAGAGGTTGACATCAGGTATTCGCCAACTTTTTTTTTTTTTTGGAGACAGGGCCTCTCATGGAACCTGGAGCTTGCTGATTCTGCTAGACTGGCTGACAGTATTTCCTATATTTGTCTTATGGTACATGTTTTGACAGAAGGGAGCTTTAGAGTATAACTGTCTTTCTAATATCTGGGGCCATCAGAAGAGATACATAAATCCTCACGTGAAGGAAAGAAAAGGAGAAGACACTTGAGCTTTCTTTCCCAATGAGTCAGCGTGTGATGGAGTGATCCATCAAACAGACGTTCTGCATGAGTACATGTAGAAACCGACCCCCTGAATATTTCTCCAAATAGCATCTTCTTGGTCCAGTTTCCACTCATTAGTGCATGATGGAAAAATCTACTCCAAAGGAACATTTAAGCACAATTTTGTTATAACTTTGTCTGGTTACCAAGAACTTATAAAGAATTCATTTAATGTTCTACTTTCTTACCTGGTTTTTATAAAAGTTATCCCTGATTTCCTCAAAGCCAACTTTCCATGAATCATTAATGTTATCCACTGAAGCTGTCTATTAAGAATTTAAAAGAATTTTGAGTTTCCCTCTTTAAAATAAGGGTGGAAATCCCATCTTTTTACCCATTTTTATCTGGTAGTAAAACACAGAGTGATCTATTCAAAGGTATATTTTCCTGAGTTATAGCCCATCCACTGCATCCTGCTCTCTTTAAATATTCATCCATTCATTCAAACACGCATGGTCCTTCCCTCCAACTGCCCACTGACTTTCCCAGGAACTAATCTATCCAACTCAACTGAGTACTGTAGCCAGAGCTTAGAAATTTAAGATCAGTGAACTCCTTCCCTTGGCTTCTGCCATCTCTTCCTATCTCTGGCAATCCTTGTGGTACTATAAGTCTTACTAATTCTTTTGGGGGAAATCATTGCATTTGGGGATTAGTACAGCTACTTTATACTTGGCTATTTCTACAGTATATGAAGCTAAGGAAAAGGTAATTTCTTGGAATTAAAAAGAAGCTCTTCATAAAAATAACTTGGGGCTTCATTCTCAAGGTCTGTGACTGTAAATAAAACTTTCATTGTTGAACAAGGAGTCAAGCCCCAAAGGACTAAGTCGGAGCTCTGTGCAAAAGGACAGACCGAGTGCCAGAGAGATGAATGCATTTCATTACCTTGAACTTATTCCACAGGCATAATTAGAACTCCTCTGAGAAGTCTCCTAATTATGTAATATTCAGCAAAGTATGTGAGCATTTCATTTTGGCATTAAGCGGAATCTATCAAATTCCTTTTTAATTTAGGGTTCCATATTTGAAGAAGAACAAACAAGATAGGTCATTTCTACAGCAATTGTTTCTGATTAGTACCACTATCTCATGCAAAGGTGGAGGATACATTTTCATCTTGAGGTGTCTCTAGAGTAAAGCCAGCTTAGATCAGCCTGGACATCTAATAAGATGCCCCTGTTCTAGAGACCCACGGATGAAGGTACATTATTCCTAGCAGAAACATGGTGATGTGGAGGACCAGAAGAGGCACCCCTAACTAGGTGGCTGGTATCCCACATTTAGGTCACCTGGATGGAGCAGGGCCACCTGGTCCCAGCGACACAGGCTATAGCAGAAGCTTCGGGAGTCCTCAACAATGCTACCACCTCCACTTTCTGATCCCAACCATCCCAGGCTGCTTCTGCCTTGTAGCATCTGGTCTAGAAGTTTCCCTCACCTCACTGGCCTTCTAGAAAAAGCATTTCCCTCTACCTTTTCTGTCACCAGCGAGCCTCCCCTTCCACTCTAGGCCCTGGGAATGGGGTTGGCACTTTTCAAATAATTTCTCATTTGTGTCAAAGACAATCAATAGAGAAGCAAAGGCTCCTTTTCATCAGAGGAGAATGTACAAAGAGGAGCTGTGTGTGCAGGAAACTTACAAGACAAAATGTGACTCCTCTGATGAGGAAGTAAGGAACCCGAATGCAGAGGGGATGCCAAACACCCAAAATATTCCACAGGTGTAATTAGACTCTCTTGAAACATCAAGAAATTACGTAATATCCATATTGCACGTGAGTATTTACATTGGGCATTTAAGTGGAATCTACCAAACTCGTGTTAATTTAGGACTCCATACTTAAAGGGAAACAAACAGCATAGGCCCTCAGTTGCTTTTTGTTTTGAGATTTCAAATGACAGACAACATGGGAACATGTAGATCTGGCTGAGTTCTGAACGTTCTTCCACCACACTTTGATTGAAGCCCTTGGGACATGAGGAAGTCTCAGGGGGACAGGATGGGCAACTTATGGCACCATGGCAATTCCTAGTCTTCTTGAGCAGGGCACTCTGCTCCCTGGCCCCTTTTCAGGAACTTTCCCCAGGGAGTGCTCCAAAATGTCACTTCTTAGGCCTTCAGTTGGCCCCTGTGATGAAATCTTCTTTGTTTTCTAAGAGTCATGCTGGATAGCCCAGCCAGTGTTCATGAAAGAGTGAAGGTAACTCTCCACTCCCTGAGTTTAGAGCAGCAGTTCACAACCTGTGGGTAATGACCCCTTTAGGGGTCTAATGACCCTTTTGCATGGGTCATCTAAGACCATCTGCATATCAGATATTTATGTTACAATTCATAATAGTAGCAAAATTACAATTATGAAGTAGCAGTAAAAATAATTTTATAGTTGGAGGTCACTACAACATGAGGAATTGTATTAAGGGGTCACAGCATTAGGAAGGTTGAGAACTACTGTTTCTGAGGGATTTTGGTGATAAGAGGGCCATCTCAAGCCAACTCCAGGCAGGGAATGGAAAGGTTTTGTTGCTACAGACACAAAGGCCAGTGCACACCGGGGACGAGCAAAGGCAAGCTGCTTTGGCTGACACCATCAACCACAAGAAACAAAACAGACCCAAGGAAGAGAGGATGCTGGTGACGTGGCTATCTTCCTAGCAGCAGACAAATGTGCCCTGCCCCCGCACATCGGACTCCATCCTTGGGGTGTTGGTTCCAGGGCTGGTGTGCACATGGCAAGGAAGGGCCTCAGCCCCCACACCTTATGCATCTCACAGATGTGTCAGCTGGTATGAGTTATCCAACAGTGACCACATTTTGGGGAGAAATCATCCATTGATTTATCACAGGGGGCATAAATCATAAATGCATTTAGTTGTCTTCATCGCCTTTCTCGTCATCCTGCCCCTCTGAAGTGAAATTAAGAGGCAGCTGTCTTATCTGGGATCAATTCCAGATCCCATTTGTGTTTGAAAAAGAAAGCCAGGGGAGGGTTCATACAAACCTTCCATCACAGGTTGATCAAAGTCCTGGTGCCTTGAAGGCCAAGTCCCACAGCAGATAGCTTTGAGAGACCCAGGGGTGCAAGATGTAGACACCTGGGCTCACACAGTTCCCTCCCATCCCAAATGAGACCGAAGACACTAACAAGTTCCACGCTGTCTCTCAGAGAAGCCACTCCCCTGACGCACACCCTGTGGCTTACAGCCTCTGAGCCCACAGAGATTCCTATACGCCAGGGGAGGCCCCAAATGCCACATGAGAACAAAGACTCCTTGGCTGTACATTTTAAAATTTAGAATAAACCACAGCAAGGACAGAAGAATCCTACCAGAAAGTTATCAAGAGCTCCTCTAAAACACTTCTATTTTCTCTACAAATTCCACAGGTCTTCCAGGGGTCCTGTCTCATTCGCAGTGTTCTCTTTCCTAGAGATTCTTGTCCCGTTTTCCCTCCTCATCCCAAGTATGAAAGATTCTGCATGTGCCGGTGTTAATCCTCACAACAAACAGGGAGGAGCACTCGCAAGGCTGCTTTGAATATTACAAAGAATCAGAGAGACTGAGCAACTGGTTTCAGATCACACAGTTAAGGGCGAAGCTCAACATTAAGCTTGGCTTTTCTGTTTCTTTCAAACGTTAAGACTTTCTAACTCTTGGTTACTCTACTATTCTACAGAGAGTCATCAAAATTCCTGCCTAGAAGAGGCAGACTCACAGACCCATGTCCCAGAGTGCATCCCACCCCATTTTCCTCACGTCAAGTAGCCAGCTGTCAAATGTTTCGTGTATTTCTTTTTTCCTTCTTTTTTAAGAGAGCCTGAATGTTCATTTAAGAAGAAGAGCTCCTAAAGGGTTGTTTCCTACATTGAGAGGAATAGGAAGGAGTGGTGCTTTGGGAGGGTTACGATAATGACCCTGTGCAGAGGAAACACATTTCAGTAAGTATTGCTTGGCTCGCACACACATCCTCTCCTTTGGAGTCCTGATCTGGAACAGTCTCCTTTGAAATTCTAAAACCATTGCATTGTATCCTGTCCCACTGAGGTACAAAATAAGTCACATGAAAGCAAAACTGAAGTGATCCAAGTCTTAAAAGCCCCAGAGTTTCCATGGGTTGTGAGGGTCAAATTCATAGATGCAAGAGTTGAAAGTCCCCCAAATCCAGGCTTCTGAAGCCATAGACTCAGCCCCCAGCTCAGTGCACCTTCCCCAAAGCAGAGGGCACTTGGGAAATCTGTTCCAGAGCTCTGTGAGGGCCCCAGGAAGTTTCCTGGCCATTTAGCTAATCCCCCCACCAAGGCTCACTTTCAGTTCACATTCCAGCACTGATTTTCACTGGGGCCTCTCTGCTTTCCAACTAGGCCACAGAATTCATGCCTGGTAGTTAACATACAGCTCATGCATGTCCCCCAATGAGGCCCATTAGTCACCACCCTCAGCTGTTTTCTTTCCTCGGGAGGAATCCCTGAGGAACAAAGAGACTAGAGCAAAATCTATTTTTACTTTGTGAAAGAGGGACCAATGCATTAAACTCAGTTTGAGTGTGGAGTCCCTGGGAAGGGTTGGGAAGACTCTTGTGAGACGCTCTGGGCTCTAAGGAAGCTCTGAGAGGGGCCAGGCTCAGAGTTCTGGGCTGTAGGGCCCCATACCCTCACCTAGCCCTAGAAGTCTGTTTCCTTCCTACTGTTCATAGGAACAAAGAGCATAAGGGTAGTTGGGTGTGCAGTAGGTTGATAGCCAAAATCATCTGGCATCAGGAGGCTTATGACTAATGCTTAGATGTACAAAGAAGGAATGGTTTGGGTTATGGAGGGTATCTGATTTCCCAAAAATCTACTGCAAAAAGGAGCTTCATTTATGAGGCAAAAAGGTGATTTGTGTGCCAGACAGAGAGAGAGGGAAAGAGAAGAGCTAAGTAAGCGAATGTCTCCTCTGTGATGAAGACCTTGTACTGTTCAAAGCTCATGCCCGGTTTGGGGATTCAGGACCCTTCCTGTTAGGCTGCTGGGATCCAGTTCAAAAAGTAAGTCATCCCTCTGGTGCACACACTATTAAGAAGCAGGGTGACTCGCAGGGAGAGGCAGGAAACTTGCCTTGACCTAAATCTACGTTCTTTTCCTTCTGTCCACAAATGTTTATCAAGCACCTACTGGGTATCAGGCATTGTACCAGGTTGTAAGCTTAGAAGGAAAAAACAAAACACAACAGAAACTGCCATCAGCGTCTGCTGGAGAAGACACACACTTCAGAGATGACCGTGCTCGTCTCCAGTTGCTACGGCAACCAGTGCTGCGGAGAAGTTCAAGGTGCTGGAGAACGCCGTTCCTGTGGAAGGTCATGCCCTCAGACAAGAGCAGTCTTCCTGAAAGTTAGCTCACAACCACCTAGAACTGGAGACACTTTGAGACTCAGTAAGAGTCTGGGTACTCTCTGTTCCCCCTCCCCCAGCCCCAATAGAGCTCAATGGTGAAGCACTAGGCAGGCTATGTTCTCTGTCCAACCAAAGGTCTCAGATCAGCAGGAGGTGCTGGGGACTAGGCCACAGGTATGGGTTTTACAGGCAAGTTCTAGAACTTGCCTGGTTGTAGGTTCTTATATAACTTTGTTTCTTTATCTATAAAGCAGTACACTATCAGTATCTATATCTTAAAAGCCCTGTAAGGAGCAGCAAGGTGATGCTTGCTCAGGGCTCTGGAGTGGTTGGCTAGCATCCAGGAAGGTTTCTGGACATATGACATGATGTGTGCCAGGTAACACGTTACTCACATGATGGACAAAACAGACACGCTCTACTTCTCACAGATGAGATGACACACACAAACCACCTCCGAAGGCCTTTATCATTTGCTCTAAGATGAAAAGCAAGGCACATAAAAGAAAGAAGTAATGAAGTCTAGGGTGAGCTTAGTCAACTGGTCAGCATGAACGTCATGGTAAAGGTGGCATCCGAGACAGGCCATAAAAAGCTGAAGAGTAATTCAGTGCAGAAGCTGTGGGCAAAGGCCAGGCAAATGGAATAGGACATACAAATGTAGCCAGGAGCAGAGAGTTGAGCCGAGGGCACAAGGGGGGAGGGGCAGCAGCCGAGAAGACTGGAATCAGGTCTTCGTGGACCAGTGTGAGCAGTCAGTGGCAGCCTGAGGGAATCAAGGGCACCATCTGTTTCTAGTTTCCGGAAGCCCTCCCCACGCCCTGGGCTACCTTTCCTTCTGTTGGCTATCCCGTTTGATAGAGCCCCACTGACCTAGTTTTGTTGTTGTTTTGTTGCGCCTGCTTTGTCATCCTATCCGAGACAAATCCAAACCATATATAAACCAAAGCCAGACTCCACATCTGATAAGGGATTAATTACCTACCCACCCTCCAAGATACATAAGGAACTCTGTAGACTCAATGGCAAAATATAATCAAAACCAACCAAAGGAAAGAGGAAATCCTGTGTAGACATTTTCCCAGAGGAGAAGTGTGAAGGACTAATACGTGTCTTAAAGGATGCTCAACACTGCAGTCTCTGGGGGAAAATGGGAATCAAGGATTGTCCCATTAAACTCATTATGGGGAAATGTAATATGAGCTGGCAAGAAAAGGGAACCCCCATACAGTTGCAGGGCGTAGACTGCTGCATACCTCATGGAAAATAGTACAGAGGGTACTTAGAAAGTGAAAACAAAACCTCCCATGGACAACAGTCCCATTTCTAGGAATAGAACCAAAGGGATGGAAATCAGGATTTCTAAAAGACCAGTGTTCTCCCATGAATATTATAGCATTGCTCACAGTGACCAAAATACCAGAACAGCCCAAACGTCCATGTCAAGGCAATGGAGAGAGACAATGTAGTTTGTATACAAAGAGGGCTCTACTGCATTTTCTACAGTCTGAGTGGATCAGGCTAATCAAATCAATCACGGGCTACAGTAAGCAGAAGGGTTAAGATTTCCCTAGCATGGCGGGCGGGGTTGCAAAATGGTTCCGTCACCTGGTGGGAATGTACGCTGCCTGTCATCTGCTTTCTAAAGACAGCGGCACCTGGATGGAAGCCAAAGCCAACAAGCCCAGGAAGAGACACAGCGGCTGAGGCAGCAGAAAAGTGTTCAACGGCTGCCTAGAGCCCCAGAGTCCTAGTGATTCTTTCAATGACTGGCCGCAGCCACACATCAGTGAGTCTCCTTCCTATCGTGTCTTGTCATGCTCTTCTTGCTGGAGTCACAAGATGTCTAATACCAGCAGAAGTAATTAAAAATAAACTGGGAGACAATGAACCATTTCGACTGTGCTTTCAGCTGTGAGGAAGGCCTGTGTGAGCTCTCACCATGGTGACTGCAAATGCTTTTCCTGTCATTCTGTTGACTGACCACGAGTAATGAATGTTCCTGCTACTTTTTCAGGACAGCTTTAGGATTTATCGCCCTTGAAAAAAATACAGCAGAGACACACACTCACCCTAAACTTCTAGACTACAGCCAGCGGAAAGCATGAGAAAAGGGGGAAGGGTAAAGAAAGGATCCTCTGAACAGAGCTCGGAGGTAAAACCAGTGGGAAACAGAAGGATTCATGGGAAATAGGTCCTACCACTGAGACTCCTAATGCCACCCATTTAAAGTTGATGAAAGCTGGCAATGAAGGTCAACACCCAAACTGCACTGAAGCCTAGTCTTTGTCTCCTAGCTGCTGGGGAACTCAAAACAATAAGCTCATGGATATTTCCTGATCAAAACTCTCGATAGCTCCCACTACTCTTGTATCAGTGAAGGTTCCCAGCTTCTTGCGCCCATCAAAGCTCAGAGGAACTAGCCCCTGTGGTCCCGTCAGGCTTTGCGTGACACAGTCCTCAGGCTCCGGCCATGCATTCTTCAGTGGACTCTGCCCACATGCCCATCTTCTCCTGGCCCCACTCCATGGCTCCTTTCAGTTACCCTAGAGGTTCTCCTTGGCTGGCCCATCTACAAGAGTGACCGCCATGCTGTTCTCCATCCTAGAGCAGTATTTGTCTTGTTCAGAAGACTTATCTTATTTCAAGTGTTGTGATCTGCTTCCGTTTTCTGTGATTTTGTTGTTTGTATCAACCCCATACTTCTGAGCTCTGTTAAAATACCCCCGGGTACAAGGGACCCAGCAAACAGTTACTGCTGACGTACTGCCCCCTTTCCTTCTTTCACTTATTCCTCCTGCCAATATTCCCTACCTCTTTCTAGGTCTCATAGTAATCTGGTTCTATGAGATGGAAACAGACACAGCTAGTGTAGGGGTGGTCATGAAGACTACTATGAGACACACACACACACACACACAAAATCTTAACTCCTTGGCTTGCTTGTGATCTTGGGAAAACCTTATCTCCTTCCAACCTGCTCAAAGGAAGGTGAAAAGCCAGGCAGTGAATAATGGAATTCAGAAAGAAAAAGAACAAGCAAAAAATTCCTTCCAAACGGCTCTTAGTTATCAGAACACTGAGTTCCTAAGTGAATTAGCCCTTTGGAGGTAACCAACAGCCCCTCTAAGTGAACTAAAAATCCACTCAACAAGAGGGGAATTGTGCCTGGTATGGGAAACCTAACCAACTACTCAGGGTAGTGAAGTCATAGGTCTTGAAGGAGAACGTACAACTTCCATTTTACTAAACCAGCATAATCCCTGACGACATTCTAAATATCTATCCTTCTACCCACAGATAAGTGTAGTCCTCATCCTGTATCAAGTAAACTTTGCAACAGATGGAGACCATTACAGAAAACCACAACCAAAGTGCAAAATTGTAGAGCCCAGTCTCCATGGATATATACACAATACAATTCCCCCAGGGATCATTGAGGAAGAGGAGGCACAAAGATAGTAAGAGCCAAAGGAACACAGAGTTTGCTGTGAGATTTACGTCTCCTAGGAATGTCAGAAACTACACCCATAAAGTCTCACCAGCATGACTACATAAAAATGATCTCAACAAGAACAAAAATAGACATGCTAACGTGGATAGGGTTGTCGATCCTACACAAAGAACTACAGGCAGCTAAGGAATGGTGAGAGCAGAAGAAATAGTCTATTCTTGAGAGGAACACACCAGCTGGTTATCCAATACCAAATAATCAGCTTTGAAAATATGCTTACAAGTAACATTATACAGACTAAGAAGATTGTGCTTACATATTTAGGAATATACATCAACAATTAATGAAAAAAGAAGCCATGAATTTTTGACAAAATGCAAGAAGGTTATATGGGAAGGTTTGGAGGGAGAAAGGGGAAAAGAGGAATTATGTAATTATAATCTCAAAAAAAAAAGAAATAATAAAGGAGATAAAAATCAAAGAATTAGCCCTGTCTTTGCTCAGAAGCTGCTTTCCCCAGAGTGCTTCAGGCTTTGTGGAAAGATGAGGGGCAGAGGCACTGACCTTTACAAAACTCCTCAGGGGCTCTGAGGCAGAGCGAAGCCTTTGTGAGTCCTGAATGCCCAGGAACAAGGCTAACTAGCAAGGGAAGGAGATTGTCTGGGCAAGTCACCATGCAGCCCTTCTGAGATCTTAGTGGCACCAGCTTTAAGCTTGGTAACTTTAGTCATGCTTCTAAAGTGCATGGAAGACACATACAGGGTCCTCCTAAGATCCAAGCCTTCCCTATATTCCCCATCTAAAACTGGTTTTGGTTCCCTCCTTGTGGTCCCCAGCAGGTCACCAAGGATCCCCCAAGAACCCTAGGATACCCATTTTTGTTTTCTTTGTTTTTTGATATAAGGACCGAATCCAAGGCTTATGCAAGCCAGTAAAGTGTTCACCCTATGTATACCCTAGCCTCTTCGGAAGCTCTTGAAGTCCTGGAAGGTACCACCTTCTGGCCTGTTCTTGAGATAATTGAGGAGCAAAAACCCTGCAGGCGGGCTATCATTTGCCTCTGAGTTTCCTTCATCCTTCTGGAGAGTGAACTAACTCAGCTAAGCACATAGACAGTCTTGTCCCGAGACCAAGTGATTTTTATCCTTTTTTGCTCTTGCCTATAGCCCTAGGGTTCCTAGCACTCCAGAGTCCTGTCGCCCTGCAGACTGGCAACTGGGACCAGTGAGGCCAAAAGATGAACTTACTATGCTAATGACACAGTGCAGTTTGGAGCCTGTGGCCCACGCTCCTTTCACTTTGCTTCTTCCTCAAGATATCTGTGTGCTCCCTTAGGATCCAGCTTAGCTTAGCATCCAACAGAGGAGCCGTTGACCAGCTCTACCAACTGCTCACTGTGGAGCCCGAATCAGTTATGTGGTTCCTTGGTGCCTCAGTTTCCTCTGGGGAAAAAATGGGTTAACAGTGGTTCCCATCTCACACAGTGGCACATGAAAGGTTTAGAACAATGCCTGCCACCCTGCACTCAATAAAAATTTGCCTCAGGTATCAGTGTCATCTTATGAATTGAGGGCGCAGGAGATCAGTTTAAAACTGATTATTTATTGAAGGGAACTCAGGTTCCAGGGAATGGAGAGCAAGTAAATAGAGAATTCAAGAACCACTTCTGTTGCTCTATATGAAGCCCTGTGAGGATGGGTTGCTCAATGACATTTAAGAGGGAAAGGTGGGTCATTATCCACATTGAATACCCAGGCATTGTGTCCCTCTTCTACCCACACCAAGAGTAAGTTAACAGGTAATCTGTCATTGAATTGTTACAAGTAAAATACTAACCCCTAAAGGGTGACAAAAAGACAACTGAAGGTTTTCAACTCTTGGGTAGATTGGTCCTTCCCTGGTAAAATGGATTAGAAAGATGCCGTTCTATTTGTGTTGGGGGAGGGTTGTAAATTGACTGTTTCAATTTCTCCAATTCATATGTTGAAATCCTGACTCACCGTCTGATAGTACTAGGAGACTAGAATGGGAAAGGTGTAGGCTGCAGTCCCCATGCATAGCTATGACAGAGCTCACCGGCTTCCTCATGCAGCTCTCCACCATGTGAGGATTTGAGATGGCAGTCTCCAGACTTGAAGCCAGCTCTTCCCACACATGCTGGACCCCTGGCCTTGAACTTCCAGGCTCCCAGACTGTGAGATATAAGTCACTTTCACTAATAAGCTACCTAGACTATGCCATTTTCTTAATGCAACCCAAACCAACAAGGGAGTCTCTAGCTTCCTGAATGTTGCCAGAGAGTAAATCTGATTCTTTCTAGTCTATTCCTTCTGTTACTCCACTGACCTGAGAGCCATGGTCCCCTGCCGTGTACCCATACACACAACCACCAAAATCCAAGGAAGGGACCATCATGTGTAATGATTCTGAAGACTCAACATTCCAGGCCCTGGCTGTAGCTCAAGGCCTGGGAACCCCATCCCTCAGCATCCCTGTCCCAAGTGTGATATCCTGGGTCTGAAGCAGCACTGAAGGAGTCACAAGGAGGGGGCTACACTTCACTGCTGAAAAGCAGTAAGGCCCTGAGCATCCTGGGGTGAGATTTCTAGCACGAAAAGCATATTCCACTCAAGGTTTCACTCCTCTTGATTCTATTCTGTGGCGCTACAGTTCATCTAGGCAAAAAAAAGAGCTGGGAAAGGGAGGGGCAGACTGCCTCTGCCATTCTCAGTGGCATCCAGTGTCACACGCCGTGCCGAGGGCATCTCAATGATGCACAACTACACAACACTTCCTCCGATTTCCCTGAAGATACTTTATATCAGGTATTGGCAAACAATATTAAAGCACCATGGAATAGCTATTTCAGGCTTCATGGGCCAGCCAGTCTCTGTTATACCCAAACCCAGGCATCAGCTATAGGCAATATGGGTGCAAATGGGCATGCCCGTACTAAAATAACCCTGTCTACAGACTCGGAAATTTGACCTTCATATGCCTTTCTTTTGTCATGAAATAATCTTGTTTTCATTTAAGTTTCGTTTATTTTGTTAATACGTATGTGTGATGTATATGCATATGTGTATGCAAGTGTGCATTCCTGTGCATTGCTAAGGAGACCAGAGGAGGACATCAGGTGTCCTGCTATATCCGCCTTATTCTCCAGAGAGCCTCCTTTCTTTGCTGGGGTGACAAGCTTACACATCCAGCTTTTTTTTCTTCTTTATTTTTAAAGTGTGTGCTGGGGATTTAAAGTCATGTCATCATACTTGTGTAGCAAAAACTCTTACCCGCTGAGCCATCTCCCCAACCCACTGTTGTAGTTGTTTGGTTGTTGCTTTAGTTCGTTTGCTTTTAATTAAAAAACGTAAACTTATCCATACCTACAGTCTGCCAAAGTAGATAGGAGGCCACATTGGACTTGTGGGTGCTAGGGCTGCCAATCCCTTCTGTGTGTCGTTTAACTCTCCACTTCCTACCTATCCAACCAGGATCCCTCTATCCTTTGTACTCCAGGGGACTAACAAGCGGACAATAAATAAGTACATGACTTTACAACAGTTGTGTGGTGGTGGCAGAGGAGGTCATTTTTCTAGTTTAAATGTATACAGTGTTGAGTTCGAGCAGCTCCTGGGATGAGCATCTCTTATGTTTCAGATTCTATGTTTTATTCCAAATGTGTAAGAGCTAGTGTTAAGCCACTAACCAAGGAGTATTAAGCAAAAGCAAATGGTGTCTCATAAATGAATACATAGCTTCTCACTTCCACTCTAGGAAATAAATACTGGCAAAGGGGCACATTGCCTAGGCAACCACAGGCCGCCGCCACAGCTTCTTGGTGAATCTCCAATAACGTATTCTCCTTTCCGATGTGCTATAAGATGTTTCTTTGAGCAAGGGAGGCCCTAGGTAGGCACTAAACAGCTTTTAAAAGTGACCATCACAAACACTGCCCGTCTTCTCTCCCCATTTCTTATGCCTTCTCTTTCTTAAAACCCAGCTGTCATGCTGTATGGAGTAGGCCCAGAGAGGTTTTGGAAGACTAGGTACTCTGTGGAGAGAGAGCCCATGGTGGGAAGTCCTGCAGCCACCTGCTAAGCTCCTGCCAAGCGCAGCTTTGCTGCTGACCGCCCCACCCCCCCAACACCACATGGAGCACAAATCCACAGTTAGCAAATCCACAGAATCACACGGGATAATAAATTATTGCTATTTTACGACAACAAATGTGGATGGTTTTACAGCATAGAGCTGGTCAGTGGTTTTCCTTCCTTTTCCACTTCTCATTGCTTCTTACATTGATTTTTCTATTGCTGTATAATAAATCACCAAAATCAGGGTCCAAAACAACGTGTATTTCTGACCTCACAGTTCCTGTGTTTGGGAATCTGGACCCAGCCTTGCTGACGCTCAACTTTCTAAGGTGAAAGGTGAGGAGAGAACAGACTAGCTTTCCATCCTAAGTCTTGACCTGGTAAGAATCTACTGCCAAGGTCATTCACATTATCAGAGCAGATCCCTTTTCTTGTGGCTGCAAACCTGAGGGCCCAGCTGTCTTTCTGGGTGTTCGTTGGAGGGCTGCCTATGGTCCCACGTGCTTGGGATTCTCAAACAGCCCTCCACTTCAGCACAACAGCAAAGAGAATCTCTGGGCCTAACCTTTCTGCAAGGGTTTTTGGTTAAACAAGCCCCATTCAGGATAAAAATCTCACTTGATTATTTCACATTAATTGGAATGGGATAAAAACACCCCTCGCCATTATGAGATTCTACTGACTAGAAACAAGTCATTGAATTTGCCCACACTAAATGTGAAGAGATTATACAGGACATAAACCTAACAGGGTGAGAGTCGGAAAGTTACTTAAGGCTCTCTTTGGCCAGACTTTTCTACCATGTTCGGAAAAGGTACAAGCTGCTGGTATTATTCAAAAGAGGGAATCTGGCTTTATCCATTCACAAAAATGGGAGTTAAAAATACCAACAGAAGCAATTATAAGACTGAACCTCTGTCTTTTTAACACAAGTCGTACAGAGTTTGGAGTTTAGGGCTCAGCTTTTGTACATGTTGATCAGAGACTGACAGCTTTCTAGGGTGTAGGGCAGGAAACATGTATAATGGATTGGACCAGGGATCAGGTCCTTGCGAAGGTAAAGAGGAGAACAGGAGCGATGAAGAGCCTGTTCCTGGAGCTAGGTCTTACCTGCAGGGTTCCCATCAATAACATCAGCTTCATGCACAGACGTATTAAGAGTGTTTACCCTCAGGCCCCACACACATAGCTGAGTCAGAAGCCCCAGACTGAGCCCATGTAGGAACCAGCCCTCCAGGTAGGGCTGAGGCTCACTTAAGTCTGAGAAGTACTGTTTTATGGGAATCATGTTCCATTCTTAGAGTCATTTTTCTCTCTCCTGACCATGCTTCCTGTTTTTATAGTCTTGAAGATTGCCAATTACTGCGTGTCAGACACAACCCTTCACTAAATAGCTAGTGTTCAAAGTAATGGAGAAAGATGACTGCCTAGACCTTCCGTATCATCTCACTTTACTGAGGTACTAAATTATAATGGGGCACTATGCAAATTTATCACCTGGACCCTCATGAGGAAGTTCATAAAAGGGAGGATGTATGTGTATATGAATGTCATGGAATTCTCCAAAATGGGGTTGAAGGGCAGGGTGGGGTACACTATTAATTTCTAGTAATAAAAGACTCTCTCACCACAGAAATAATTTCTGTTTCTGCTTGACATTTTCTAAGTGCTGAAGCTACTTCTTTTATAGGAACCCCGCTCCAGTTTATCAACATGCCAGGCTGGCAGTCAGCATTGCTCATTGAAGAAGGTAGGTGTGCTGAAATCTCTATTTCATCTGAAGACTTAGGGCTTTGCATCTTTTAGCCAATCTCTCTCCCTATAATCAAGGCCAGAAGGTTTCAGTACCAATATTTCTGGGTAACTGCCATCTGTCCAGGATCCATAAATGGGAGAGATTGATAGAAGACCCATACCATACACCATGGATAGTATCCATACATGGAAATGCTTATAAAAGACCCACCACTTTCTTCTTTTTTAAAAAAAGTTATTTTATTTATTCTTCTCTTGTACAATATATTTCAATCTATTTACCCTCCCTCCATTCCACCCAGCCCACCCCACTCCCTCTTGTCCCCAGTTCTTCTCCCCCTCCACTTCCCTTTAGGAAGGGGCAGGCCCCACAAGGCTATCAGGCACACATGGCACAACAGGATGCAATCAGGCTAGGCACTACCCTCATATCAAGGCTAGACTCAGCAACTCAGTAGGAAGGAAAGGGTCCCAAGAGCAGGTAAACAGGTCAGAGGCACACTATATCCTACTGTTAGGAGTCCCATAAAAACACCAAACTAACAATGATAACGTGTATTCAGGGGACCTAGCACAGACCCATGCCGGCTCCATGATTGCCACCACAGGCTCTGTGAGCCCCCATGAGACTTGCTTAGTAGATTCTGTGGGCTGTGTTCTCCAGATGGTCTTGACCAAAATATCCTTCACAATGCTGTGTGATGTCAGGCTATCTGTGAACTTTCCATTTTGTCTATAAAATATTTAGGGCCCTACACTCGCTTTTTGGTCTGGCTCCTCACCCAGCACTCTCAGTCACTTAGCCCTGTCCCTGCAGGGCTGTTTATTCAAACTCATACTATGCCGTGTGCTTCAAGAGACAGGGATGTCCATCATCCTTCTCCCCTCACATCATATATGCTCATTAGGAACGAATATGGCCTCTTTCTGTCCTGAAGACCATCACCTCAGTTAGAGTTTAGATTCTAGCATCTAAGATCTTATGGTAAGTCCAAGAGGGTGCTCCATCTTATCTGAGGGTTAGGTTCTTAATTCAGTGTCTCGCATGGGTCATGCTCACTCCTGGATGTCCTCATAGGTGCCATGCCCGAGTCCTAGGTACTTCCAGTAAGCACAGCCAATCTCCCTCTAGCTGTGGAGGTAGTGGCTAATCCCAAGGTTAGGCGCCGGGCCAAGGAACTGCAATCTCTTTGGGGACAATGCTGTATAGAGCACATGTAGCTCTAATCGCCAGATTTATTGGTAAGGTAAGATCCTATGTGTTTCAGAAACATGTATAGCTCAAGAATGACAAACATAACGTGGAATGACTTTTCCTGTCATAGTCCCACAATGTACATGTCCCCCTGGATATGACAGAAGGTATGGGCTGCCTTCTGTTTCTTTTCGACAAATGTGTTTAGATGATTTGTGTCTCATAAACTAAACACATGAAACAGAGAAAAGATTATGTAATTGTACGTTTCTGTGGTAGCTCAGGATGGAAGACAAGGGGATATTTTTCATAGGTATAGACTCTGCCAGACCTCAGCAATGGGAACCACCACCATGGCCAATGCCATACTCCATTGACAGTGGAACCCTGAGTGTCTGAGCTCAGTTGTTTTATTGATCCAGAACTCCTCAGGTGCAGATCATAAGCGATCAAACATCCCCCACAGAAATCCAACACCTGCAAACCATACCGAATGCCAAGACCTAGGCTAGCCCCTCACCCAACATCACATAAAACATTTATACATAGCTAAAAATAAGCTTCCACAACAAAGATGGGCATGGCCTGGACTGTCTAATGTTCCTATACAATCAGGAAACAAGATGCTGAAAGGCATCTGCTCTGCCTGACTTTGTTCCCTGTCAAAATCCTACCATGTAAATGACACAGTGACCCCCCCTCCCTCAGTTGCCAATTCACTGACACACACCCATTAGTGAAACTTGTTTAAAACCATGGATTATGAGGACACATTCCCAGAGATCTGGGTATGGTATAGGATCCAAATATCCACAATTTTAAGCCTTCCCTCAGGGAACTCAAACCGGCTATTAGCTTTGAGGAACCTCAGCATTAAGTGCTCAGAAATACGAATGACAGTCATAGATGCCCTGATAGATGGGTTTAAAAGATTTTTTGAAAAGTAACTTACTGATTCTACTTGGAAACCAAGAAATAATGAGAACAGAGGGCAGACAAGCTTTGACAAGTGCAGGGAGGACAGACAAGCTTTGACAAGTGCAGGGAGCGGTGTCCCAAAACAGAGGAAAGATTCTAGGTAGAGTGAGCCCAGGGGCGTCCTACAGAAACATACTTATCGAGGCGTTGGCTTCAAGGTCACGGAACTGACTTGACATTTTACCGACTCCGGGCCTGCCAGGTAACTCTGGCTTCAAGGAAAACAAATCAAAGAGAAAGGCTGCCCAACAAGAGACGTACTTCACAACGAATCTTTTCGCACAGCATGTTAGACGTATCTCGACAGGCTCCTTCCTTCTTTCCAAAACAGTTTCATTTAATAAACTACAAAAGCCATAGCATTTTATTTTGGTCAACCCACAAACACAGGCTAAGAAACCAGAGGTCATTATGAGATTAAGCCGACACGGGACACTTGTCTGTGGACAAGCTGGAGGTTGCGATAGAGGCTGACCACGGACAGCACTACGCAGACGGTGCCAGCATCCACTCACCTTTCGGTCTGGCCAGTTGTATTTTGCGAAGATGGTATCATAGGTGTCCACCGCCCCATCCGTTATGAGCATGATCGCCTGGCTGCAGATGCTTCCTTGTCCTGTGTGGTTGAACTGTGGAAAGAATATTTAAAATAAAGCACATGTTAGAGAGTCTATGGATCCACAAGACCTCCAGGGCATACAGTCCTGGGCTTAGGAAACCTCTGGAAATCTAACAGCTCATCTCATGCTTGCAGTCTAACTAAGTTTTCTTGCCACCAAGCACAACCCTCATTGCTAAAACCAGTCCCTGAGGAGTTGGCAAAGGACCTTTTCGAGTACATTATAAGGGCAGCAGGCTATGAGGGAAGCAACATCTCCTTCAAATTCTGAATGAGGCTGCTCTGAGGGAGCTGAGTGGTACAGATGGTTTCATATGTTAAAAATCAAAACAGGTTTTAGACAAGAACAAAGTTAAGAAAATGATAAGTCACATTTCAAGGTTAAGTACTCAATTTGAACAATGAACTTAAAATGCATGTTTAAGCAAAAAAGGCTTTGCATTAATTTGTTAGTATGACTGGCACGTTTAAAATCCAGGATTGCATTTGCTAGTGTGCAGATCCTAACTTCAGCTTTACATATCTTCAAAGTTCTTACTCTTAGCCAGGGGTGGGGCGTATACCTGAAATCCCAGCCCTTGGAAGACAGAAGGACAGGAGGATGGCTCCAAGTTCAAGGTCATCCTGGTTTAAGTTTCCAGACAAACCTGGGTTTCAAATTGAGTCTTTGCTCTCAAACCAAATAAACAAACAAAAATCAATTAAATGGGGATGGGCACCTGAGACGTAGCTCAGTGACAAAGTACTTCTTGCCTTATATATGCAAGGCTCTGGGTTCAATCCCAGTACCACACATAAAGCTTCCAGTCTATCTGAGTAATAGATGCAAGGGAGCAGACATAATTATCAGAGTATTGTGCCCTTCCTGTGGAAATAAGGTAAAAAACTAAAAGAAATCTGTAATATATGCTACTAATGATGCAAGTCAGAGTAATGCTAAGTCCTTAAAAAAAATTATATAACAACGCAGAGGCACTGACTTATATGTCTTTAACCTTCAGTAGCGAATACTTCTTCCACTGTAATCTACTGCTTATTCAGTTGCTAACATGTATGAGTGTTGCTGGAGGTGAAGCATGCCCAAATTACTTCCTTCCCTTGATTCTGTATTCTCTTTGAAAAGGCATAGAAAAACTATACCATGTGCCTAATGATGATGATTCTAGAAAGAGGAAGCAGAGAAGGGAGACAGGAAGTGAGAGGTTTTACAAACTGTTCTCAGAGAAGACTTCACTGAGGATGTGATTTTATGTTTTTTTAAAGATCTTGTTTCAACAACATCAAAAACAACAAACACAATATCTGTCTTGGGGGTCGGTGGGGGTGGGAAGGGATGGAGACTTGAACTGTGGCTCAGTGGAAAAACACTTTTCTAGACCTTGCCTAGAGGAGGAAGGGTACCTCAGCAAATGATGTGTTAAGTATATTGGGCCAAAACACTGGGAGAGAATGGAGGGTACGCTAAGCCTTGCTGGTTGGTCCACAGTGGCCCAGGGAACAAATACGACATTCAAGTTGAAGATATTATTGTCTAGTCATCATGTAGTTACAAGTCTGATAGGTTTACTATAAATAGCTAGATGGATGGATGGATGGATGGATGGACGGACTAACAGATGGAATTACTCTGAAGCCTTATTGGGACAAAGCAAGCCAACCACCCATGCATTGAAAATCATGATACAGTGGAAAGCTCCCAATTATCTTCCAGAACCAGGTGCATGCCTGAGATGCTCTTTCCTGAGCGTTTTCTTCAGTCACATGGGAATAACATCCTTCCATGGTTGTTACAACAGAAGTTGAATGTTCACTGTGTACCAGGGTGGAAGCAGGAACCTACTTATGAGTCTTGGTGGTTGAAACTATACCTATCTTCCTTTTACAGGCAGGAGGCTAAAGCCCAGAGAGGTTATTTAACTAGCCCGAGGAGAAATGACTGCTGTCCGACAGCCGGCATCAGAACATGGGTAGACCAGCCCTAGCGTCTACACTTGGCACAGTCTGCACTCTAGCTTTTCAGTAACGATAGGGAAGTTCCTGAGCAGATAGTGACTAAGCATGCCCTCCAGTCATCCCTGCGCTGGAGGCATGGCATTTCGTGTAGTTATGTGAGAAAGCGGTATGGATCTCTGAGAGGCAGGGCCAAGTAGGAGATTCCTAAATCACTGAGATTACTGCCCTCAAAAGAGACCAAGACAGTTCTTGAGAAAGCCAGTAATAAGAGTGACCATGGCCTTCAGTGTCTCTGGCTTCCCGATCCAAGGTATAACCTCTGATTCTCACTCGCACACCTGACATGATGACATCATCTGCCTCTGGGCTCTTCCCACTGGTCAGCCAATGGGGCTCCTTCAGCCTCACTGTGAGTAGATAGAGGCCTTTGTCCTCCCCACTGAGACTCTCTCAGGGTAGTGCCTTTCTTCGCTACTTCAGTAGCAGCCTTCAAGCCTAGCCTTCTGGAGAGGTTGTTGGGGCAGTGGGTAGTGAGCCTACCACACTGCACACTCCTCCTGTCTTTGAAAAGCCCACAGCAAGCCTCTGAATCAAACTCATTCTTCCTTTGGGTCACAGAGACTTCAGAGAGCAGGAACTGCAGCTATTCCAGAAACCATTCAAAACCATTCTGCAAGAAAAATTCCCAACAAAGGAAAAAGAAAGGGAGGAAATGAAAGTATCCAAGTCCTGGGGCATGGGAGTCAGGGTCCCCCAGAGCTATTTATTACAGAAACAGTCCTTTCCGCTCAGGAGGGCCCCTTGCATACCCTCTGGAGCAATGTGGAGTGGGAGGATTTTGAGGAATGCAATTAAATTCAAATGCTTTGATGAGTAATATCTCTTCTCTTCATATTTGTCTAGAATGGTTTTTTTTTCATTGAATAGGGGGAGTGATGAAAGTGTTTTCCATAATAATAACAATGACAAGGGCCTGATGATGAACTACAATTAGTTCCCTGATTCATCAGTTAGCAGCGAAACTTTCAATGCATCCTGACATTTAGAGCATTTGGTTGTGATTAACAGTCTTTGAAATGTCACTGAATTTTATTTAATTGGCTAAGAAAAATTTTTAAAAGGTAATCACTGCAAAGATCACATTCATCGCCAAAAAAGATAATTGCAGTTGTCACGTGACAAGGTAGATGCTAACTACTGTAGCAAACCCGTTCTGTGCTCTTTGTGGAGTCTGATGAATGGAGTAGAGATCAATAACCGGAGAGGCCTTAGAAGTTTATGTGAATGTTCTTTTCAAAGTCTTGAGTATCAAGGACCACAAGCCTTTAAGTCATAGGAGCAAATACCAAAACTGAAATGTTGGTAATTGCAAGACAGAATAAATTCCATTTAATTATCTCAACCTCCAAGCCATTCTAAGCTCCAGCCAGTCACAATCCCTATATGTATGTTCATGGGAGTCCGTGTGTGTGTGTGTGTGTGTGTGTGTGTGTGTGTGTGTGTGTGTGTGTGTGTAAAACAGCCTTTTAATTTTACATAGGCTTGCAGAGGCTGACATACCACCCAGGGACAGAATTCTATCACTTAAAAGCCACATTGATGAAGTGGAAAATAGATAAAGCCTCATTTTCATGGAAGACTAACCACCTCTGTGTTTGTCTAAGAATTTGGCTGCTTAAAAGCCCAATGGCTAGAGATGAGGTGGAAATGTTCCTCTGTAAGATGAATATGCACTCAGAGGAATATGGTGCCAACTGCGAGCTACTCTCCAGCACAAACATTTGGCAGCCTTCATTAGGGCTGTTTCTCTGTCCAGGATCGATGAGCAGTTCATCTGGGGTCTGACTGGCCAGACTCTGCAGTGTTTCTGCAGGTGAGGATCAGGCATATGAATAGGTGGAAGGTTTCACTGTTTAAAATACTGGAAGCCGATGAGAGACTTGCCAGCAAGTCTAAAGACCCAAGTTCAATCTCCAGAACCTACATTGTGGAAGGAGAGAATATACACCCACAAGTTTTACTCTGGCCTCTACAAACATACAATATTATACATATATACATACATATGCATATGTGATAAAAATTTACTGACAGGATTTGAGGGGGGAAAGTCACTCATAATGGTGTTTTCCATAGGTCTTAGTGGTCTCTGGCAGCGTAGACATAATATTTTGGAGGATATAAAGGGGATTATGCCAAAACATATGCTTAGTGGGCCCAGCCTATTACAAGATGCTAATATTTAGCTTATGATATGATATAAAGTATTCCAGAGCCCAAAAGTTTGAGTGCTAAAATAAACTCATTTTTGAAATGCCTCTACGTTACAGGACTTCTCCTAGCCTCTAATATATACAAGTGCTGTGGACCTTCTTGCAAAAATGTATTAAAGTTTTGAAATGATGAAAATATGTATGTGAGTACATTGTGAAATATCCAGGGTGACCTGCACACAACCCTATACTGAAGACCATGGCAGATCAGCATTTATTATTCCATAACCCTGTCTCAGAAATGTATGAAGACAAAACTGATTAATGGAAGAGACAAGCAGGGAAAACAAATTTAAAAAAAAAAAAAACATTTTAGGGAAAGAAAAGGCTGACCGAGAGGTCATGCAAGAGGTCAGGGCCATGTCTCAGAGTGGAAGCTATCGCTGATTTTGAGACAGGATGGAAAGACTGGGAGTCACGGGGTGTGGAAGAAGAAGGAGTCCCAAGTCTGAATAAAGCATCTCATCAGCTGAGAGGCAAGAATTCCAGGACAGGTAATAAGATGTGTGCTGAAGGTGCTGTCAGGGAAAGTCTACACATTTTATATGAACGTATTTTCTAATAAGGGCAATAAATTAAGGAAAATAAAACCATGCTTAAGGTCTCACTCTTATACCAAAATGTTTTTCTGGAAATTTCACAAACAAGACGATAAACTTTTGTTGACAGTCTAAACACCCTAACTTCCCTTTCGGCTCTTGCTTTGTCTCATCCCCTGCAATCCTATTAGGCACACCTCTGGAGCTGAGAGAGTGATAGCATTAGAGCTGTGAAGGACAACACAGTGACAGGCAAGAAGGTAATGGGATCTCACTGGAGGCATGGTTCTCATGAGCTATCGCCCACGTTAGGATGGGACTTCTCGGTAGTGTACCTCCCTTGGTGTGCAGCTGTAAGTAGCTTCAATAAAATTTTATTTACCAAATGGGAGCTGGATGGAATCCTTTCTCTGGTCTGTGCATGCCCTGTAGGGTAAACGAGCATTTCTTTATGTGTCTCCGGGAAAAGCCACACATCTGCCTTCATAGATGAGAAAAGAAGACTGAGGCTGAGAATCCATTATTCAATATCACACACAGGTTCCCTGCTCAGCCAGCGTGACTCCAGAGGGCCACAAACTTAACCACATAATGGTCCCTATGTCACCCTCCTCTACTACCAGGAACAGGAAAGCAACGGTGGGCTGCTGGGAAGACTTCCAACAAGGGCTTGTAGATCAGAGTAGTTCTTGAGATAAAACAAACGAACAAACAAACAAACAAACCCTGAATTTCCAGATCATGACAGTCTTTTCAGTATCACCTCTCAGGAAGAGACTGGTAGACTCAGGACTGCAGAGACTGAGATCGCCAAGCCCAGAAGTCACCTCCTTGGGTCCAACCCAATGTCAAAGAGCTGCACAGCCTTCGCTCAGGTCAGTGCATTGTAAGCTATTAACAGAGGTGTGCTACCTAAAATATGAACCTTGTGCGTGTGAGAGAGACAGAGACACAGGGAGACACACAGAGACTGCTGACTCCTGAGCTCAGGATGGCCTTGAGCTCACTTTGTAGCTAAAGATGACCTTGAACCTCTGATTCATCTGCTTCCATCTCCCAACTGCTGAGATTGTAGGTGCATGCCATCACTCACAGTGTACATACTACCGAGGCATGAACCCAGGGCCTTGTGTATGTTACCTAAGCACCTCACTGAGCACATCCCAGCCTCAGACACGAACTCTTGCACATGTTAATCACCTGTAGCCAACAGGCCTGGGGAACGAGGGAGGAGGAGTCTCTTTGGGTGTACACTGGAGAAGCTGAGTAGACACTTTCTTCCCTGTTTAGGTTGTTCCCTCTGCAGGAGGAAACCATACTGCCTCAGGACCAAAATGGCTTTTATTGTGTCAGTGGATGTCTTTGACAAAAGAAAATGTAGGTACCGTGCCAACCCTTCACATAGCCAGTGTTGCTACATTTAAAAAAACCCTAATCTAGGCTGGGATGTCACGACGTGGCAAAGCTAAAACAAGGGAAGGACAATCCTAGGATCCGGGCTAATCGCCGAAGGCACGCAAGTCACACGGAGCTGAATGCGCCTCAGCTCACCCTGACCTCGCATTTTCTCACATGCAAAATGACAGCAGCTGCTCTGCAGAGCTGACATCCAGAGCCAGACATAGGTGGCATTCCAGCTTATGCCTCCAGCTCTCAGGGCGCCTCAGGACTGGAAAATAAGACTAACCACGACTTTCTGCAAATCCTATCTGTTGTCCTGAGCCCGAGAAAGGCAGGTCACAGGGGTGCTTACATCGTTGAGTATGTTGAAGGCCTCGTTCAGGGCGATATCCAGCATCCCAATTCCTTTGGCGAAGAGTTTGTCCAAGTGCTCCCTGAAGTGCTGAAACAGCAATGCAGACAAACCCATTAGTGTCTGTCCTGTCGTGTGGAGCCAGCCTGGTAGGGCCTGAGCCTGCTTCAGCAAGATCAATGGCAGCCTCAAATGACCAGGTTTTAGCTTTCCTTCCACATTCAAAACACAAAATATTCTATGTCCTATTTACCTTTTAATATTTATGTCTTTACTTTGTGTTCAGTTTAGGAAAAAAAATTATTGAATCTAGTGAAAAGTTCTTAGTTTGTCTGAAAGACTTGTCTCCAGTTTTCACTTCCTGAGATCCTCCCCCACCCTCGGGCATTGCTGGGCTGCTGGCCACATCAGGACTCGGGAGGTGTCCCCTCTGCATGGGAACTTATTATCAAGTGATTCGCTAGCTCCTCTGCCACACCCCCTCCTAACTGCTTCTGGGGGCTCAGTATTGATGTCACCCCCTTCCTATCTTAGAAGGCTTTCTCATGCCTTTTGCCTCTCAGACCAATTCACAGTGCTTCCTTTGTGGCATAGTTTGCTTCTCTGTGGCTGTAATCAAACACTGACCGAAAACAACTCCAGAGAGGAAAAGCTTGATTTCATCTTACAAGTCCCAGGTCAAAATCCATCACTGAAAGAAGTCAGATCAGGAGATCAAGGCAGTATCCTTGAGGTTTGAAACTGAAGCAGAGATCCTGGAGGAAATCTGCTTACTGTATTGTTCTTACGGCTTCTTCAGAGGCTTTCACACATAACTCAGGACCATCTGTCTAGGGATGGCACCACCCACAGTAGCTAGGCTCGCCCACATGAATCATGAGTCAAGAAACCCCCTATAGACACGTCCACAGGCCAATCTAATGGAGGAATTTTCTCAACTGAGGTTCCCTCTTTCCAGGTATCTCTACTGTGTATCAAGTTGATAAAAACTCCCCGGTATACTTTGCAACCTCAGGCTGCTAGCCTGTAGACTTATATCTGGCTTGCATTCAGCACTCCCGATAAGCAACTATCTAATTAAACTCTATCCCCACTCAAAACTGTTTACTTCATCATAGGCAGGACTCTGTCTCCTGGGTTTATCACATGGCAGAGAGACACAGAAGCTGCTCGGTTAGATATGTCTCAGGAGCAGGGATAAAGAGCAGATCTCATCACAACGTTGTACTCATGGCAAAGTGAAGCGGGCTACAAAACCAAAAGAACTTCGAGTAGTGGTCAGAAAAGGAATGAGCCTCTTTGGTAGCAGCCTGGAGTTGCTTCTGTTTGTTCTAGTCCTGTAGACCTCCAGCCTCAGCCTCATAAGAAAGCAACTATGAAACGCTGTGAAGAAGCATGGTGCACAGGAACCGTGCATGCTTGAGTATGGACTTTGATTTTGTTTCTTTTAGCGGTCCATACTGAGGACAGATCCTGGCTTGTACACGCTGGGCAAGCACTATCCTGTTGTGCTACATCCCTGAGCTCTTTACCAATAAGCTGGTCCTTAACTGGTCCTGGGGGCATATCATTTGGGTTAGGCTCTGCCTTACAAGTCCATCTGGGACCATATCCATCACCCATGCTCAGCTGTGCTCAGTTACACAGGTTTACACTACATGGTTACCCTTCCACTTTAGTCCACATGCAGCTACGTGTCACACGCTGCCTCCGGCAAGGGCTGCTTTTACTGTCGGACATGGAGAGTCAAATGAAACAAACATGTTACAGAGATCGGTTCGCTACAAGGTCAGTTGATTTTTTGTTTTGTTTCCTGTTACAAATATTCATACAGTAGGTGAAAAAATATTTCGTCGAAGAGAGAGCTTCTAAAAAGTGCCATAGATGGAGGGTTCCTTCTTTGTTTCTCTTTCTTCTTTCCCTCCTCATTCTATACTGTGACCACTCCATGAAGTTCTTCTGGTTTTCTAACTATGCATTATTCTTTCCTACCCTTAACGTAAACCCAATCAACACCCTCATCTTAGAGCTGCATTTAACATTCAGCCCAGCTCTGCACAGAGTTGCCTTCCAGGAAATATTCCCGAGTTTGTGACATCCACTGATTGCTGCTCTACCCAGTTTGGTAGCCATGGGTGACCTGTAGCTACTGACATTTAAGTTGAAATAAAATCAACCACCATTGAAAACCCTGCTCCTCTATAGCTCAAGCCGCCTCTCATGTGCTCGTCACCCCCTTATGGCGAGCGGCCACCTCATTGTCAGTGATCATCTGAGAACACTTCCATCACTGCAGAGGGTTTCTCTAACAGTGCCAACCTGATGATACAAGGGTCAGAGCCATCGTTTTGGCTCATCATATCAATGATCTTGGTTGTCAAATTGCCTGGATGTGGAATCAACTGAGAAAATAGGCTGCTGGGCATACCTGTGAGGGATTTTCTCCTTCAGGCTATTTGAAGTGGCAGCACCCACCCTAACTGTGGGTGGCAACTTCTGGTGGCAGCCCAGGTAAAAGAGGAAAGCTTTACTTCCTGCCTGCTTGCCTTCTCAGCTCCTTTTCCAGTTTACCAAGCCTCCCAGGCTTCCAACATAGACTGAAGACCAATGGCTCTCCATGGCTCCCCTAAGTCTTCAGTGACAGACTGGGACTGCCAAGGCACCTGGACTCATGGAATGAGTAGCTATTGTTGGATTGCCCAGACTGTATCCTATAAGTCAGTTCAAGAAATCCCATTCCTTCTACAGGTTCTGTTCCTCAAGAGATCTCTTAATGATACAGACGGGGACCCAGGACCCTTTTTCTTTCTTCTGACTTTCTCTTATA
Source organism: Cricetomys ansorgei (assembly GCA_026225945.1). Taxonomy (NCBI): domain Eukaryota; kingdom Metazoa; phylum Chordata; class Mammalia; order Rodentia; family Nesomyidae; genus Cricetomys; species Cricetomys ansorgei. Next base: position 17,822,833 of record JAMJFZ010001133.1, read on the forward strand.
GCAACACATTGCGTATGGTTTGGATGAGACTACATCCTCCTTTTATGTCCTAGTTTCGTTTCGGCTGATGTGATAAAATATCCTAATAAAGAGCAACTTAATGAAGCAAAGGTTTGTTTGGCTCACAATTCTAGACTGCAGTCCATCGCTGAGAGGACCTGCAGGCAGGAACTTGAATAGTTAGCGACGCTATGTCTACAGTCTTGAGCTTCCGTCCTTGCTGGAGTCCTTTTTTCAAAAAAAAGAAATTATTTGAAATATATTGATATTTTGCTTGCATGCATGTCTGTGTGAATGTGCCTTGTTTGCGTCTTTATCTGCTTTTCGTATCTCACACCCTTTAGGAAGCCCTGCCTAGACCACGGTGCTGTCCACAATGGGACTTCTTTTATCAATTAACAATCAAGACAATCACTCACAGGCCTTGCCTAGAGATTGATCTGATCCAGATGAGCCCTCAGTAAGACTCTCCTCCCAGATGATTCTAGGTCACGCTCAGCTGACAATTAAAACTAACCAGAACACCTTCCCGGGTCAGGAAATGGGTTCATTCCTGAGACCTCCCGCTATCATACAAGGACATTGACCCAGGACTTCTACTGCACTTCAGGAGAGAGCTGTCATCCCAGTAGGACGGTTGGGAAGTCAGCGGGTAAGCTTGGGTCCCAGCAGCCACCTGGCCATTGCAGGAGTACCCACATGGATGAAGCAAACAGCCTAGAAGAGATGTCCAGGGAGGCAGAGGGGGCGGGGGGAGAACGGGTCATGACAACAGGGCTTGACCACTCAGTGCAGGCATACAAGGCCTTTTCAGGTGAGTGAACAGTACACTTGTGCCTTTACTCAGTTTTAGCTGGATTGGGGCATCTGAAGTGGGCCGTCACGAAGGTCCTGAAAGTCAAGATGATGCCTTGGCAAAGGAGCCCCATGAAAAAAGGACCCTCACGGTCCTACTTGTGCATCCCCTTCTTTGTGTTGAGGGCGTGTGTGCATGTACATGCATGAGCATAGCTGTGCTTCTGTGTACATGGAAGCTAGAGGACTATTTCAGGTCTCATTCCTCTGATGCTGCCCACCTTGGCTTTTGAGACAGCGTCTCTCCCTGGCCTGGCACTTGCCCAGTAAGCTTGGCCTGCTTAGGGATTCACCTGTCTCCCCCTCCTTAATGCTAGGACTCCAAGCATGTGCAAACCCACTAGCCTCTTTGACATGGTTTTGGAGATTGAACTCAGGTCCTCCTGCTTGCAAGGCAAGCACACTGTGGTTATCACCACAGCCCAAGTCCTTACCCCTCTTCTTAATCACTGTCTCTGCACCTTGCTACTTACCAAGTGTCTGTGCCAGACAAATCACAGAGAGGCCCTTTATGCCCAGTGGGCCCTTGGTGCTTAACAGTGACCTAACAGCCACTGCTTTAGCGTCATGGTATGGAGTGCTAAAGACCAATGCTAACTATGTATATCCCAAGCGTACTGTTTGGAAACCAACAAAGGCACCACTTTGTGGTAGTGATACAGGCTCACCACTCTGTATCCCGCTCCTTACCAGAATTCTTCTCCACTCAGAGTATAGTCATGGGAAAATTCAGAAGTGGGTGTATTAAATCCCATCACAGTGTTACCACTGTGTGTATTAACATAACTGAGGTTCAACCCCTGGAGGCCCCACAACAGAGAAACCCTGAACCAGAAGCTCTTGTTCTTTCTGTAACCAGAGACCATGAAGCCTCAGTCTTGCCATCTGTGGAACGGCCATGCAACTGCCTACGTGGTGTATGGAGCAGACTATATCAGGGATCAAGGCTACAGGAAGAATTTCTGTCCCATCCTGTCCCTATTCTGGCTCTCCTTTAGGACATTTTTCTTCTCTGAGCCTTCTTTTTCCTCTAAATACTCAAGAGCGCCGGGCTGGTGAAAGATTCACCTGATTGAATGGTGGTACAAGAAAGCAGCGGGAGAAAGGCTCTCTTCACTTCAGAATCACCAAGAGACTGTTCCCCATGGTTTGTGACAGGAAATGACAGGCACATCATCGCAGGGCAGCAGGGCTGCTGTCACTAAGAGACAGAGGATGCTTCTCCGTGAGCACCAGAACGACTTATCTAGAACGCATTCCCTGCCTGTGCTGAGGACATTTGAAGAAAGACATGACTTGGAGGGAACTAGGGTTCTATGGGTGGGAGCTCTGCCAAAGCCCAATTATCAGTTTTCTTTTTTTTAAGGGTGCTGCCAGCCCATCCCCGTGTTCTCCAGCTGTCCTCACAACCATGCCATGGCTACAGTCATCCTTCTACGTACGTGTTGTCCTGTTTTTGTTTTTTTAAGTTTTCAAATCTTGCATAAATGATGGAAAAGAATTTATCAATATTTAAAGTTTAAAAAAGAAAATGAGAAGGTTGGTGGCTAAGAAGGTGGCTTAGTTGGTAAAGTACTCCTATCACAAGCATGAGGACCCAGAAGAACTCAGCTGGAATACAGGGAAGCAGAGGCTGGAGGCTCTTGGGAGCTCCCCGGCCAACTAGACTCGTCATTTGGTGAGCCACGGGTTCAGTGAGAGACCCTGTCTCAAAAATAAGGTGGAAAGCAAAAGAGGAACATCAACCAAACATCACACACACACACACACACACACACACACACACACACACACACGCGCGCCCTCCCAAAACCTTATAGTGCACATGCAGCTTTATAATCTAATACACCTCGGAAGGAAACAAACAAACAGAAAAAAAAAAAACAAAACCACCTTGCCCTTCAAGAGCCAGGTTGTTTTAAATGGACAGAAACATGGTTAGTTTCATTGACCCACAATCCCCAAGGTCCTCAGGATCCTAGGTACAGCAGACTAGAAGGTTCTAAATTTCTGGGCTGGGAACTGCTCAACAATTGTGCACAGAAGGTTTCCATGCTCTTTCTAAATTAAAACAAACAGTTTGTGGGGAGCAGTGACAGCCCCATCATATTATTAAACTTCAATACAGGAAGAGTAGGGTGGCTTTTTATCTCTGCTTCAGGCAATTCATGTGACATATGCTGCTGTCCAGGAAAAGGCCTCACGTCCAAAGCAATTAGTGCAGCTTATTGCCTGGGGAGATAAACCTGCCACGGCTCCCCATGCCCAGGGCCAGCAGGCACCACAGAGCCCGCTTATCTCTTTCATACAGTCACCGCAGCGGGGCCGGTGGAGGACTATGGAGAAATGGGCTCTCCCTCCACCTGCATTTGCATGGTACAATCATACTGACAACTCTCTCTGTGACAAGGCTCCTGCGCTTCTCTGTCCATGTGCCTTAGTTAGGGATTACATTGCTGGGATGAAATGCCATGAACAAAAGTAACTTAGGAAATAAAGGATCTGTTTGCCTTTACGGCTTATGAGTCTGTCACTGAGGGAAGCTAGGGCAGGAACCTGGAGGTTGCAGAGACCATGGAGTATCACTGCTTACTGGATTGCACCCTAAGGGCATGCTCAGCTTGATTTCTCATAGCACCCAGGACCACGAGCCCAGGGATGGTACCACCCAAAGTGAGTTTGACCCTCCCACATCAATCATCAGAAAATGCATCACAGACCAATTTGATGGGGCATTTTTCTCACTTGAGACTTCCCCTTCCAAGATGATTCTAGCTCCTGACAAGTTGACATAAAACTAGCCAGCACACCATGTAATTATAATAAACGACCAAGTTCATCCACTCAAGGGCAGGTTGTCAAATACAAAGGGGACATCTAGAGATAAAGCCACCCCTCACCCAGAGTCCTTGAGAACCAGGGGCTCTGTCCTGGCTAATTTTACATCAATTTGACATAAGCTAGAGTCATATGAAAGGAGGGAATCTCAATTGAGAACATGTCTCCATAAGATCCAGCTATAGGGCATTTTTAAAAAATTAGTGATTGACTGGGAGGGTCCAGTCCATTGTGGGTGGTGCTATATCTGCACCTGGGTTCTATAAGAAAACAGGATGAGCAAGCCATAATAAGCAAACCAGTAAGCAGCACTCATTCATGACCTCTGCATCAGCAACTGCCTCTAGGCTCCTGCCATGTGTGAGTTCCTGTTCTGGCTTCCTTCAGTGATGGATCATGATGTGGAAGCATAAGCCAAATAAACCTTTTCTTCCCAATTTGCTATTTGGCCATGGTGATTCATCTCAGCAATTGAAACCTTAACTAAGGCAAGCTCTAGTAAGATGCACCTTGACAGTACCAAGGATTTATATATGGCTGATACTAAGAAAATTGCTAGTCTCCCCTGGGAAGCTTCTACCCGCACATGGAGATGTCTTTCTGGGCACCCTCCCACTTAAAGTTTACATTACCAGATCTTTGCTAAAACACCCCACTCTGTTCTATACTGACGAGTCCTGGAATTATTTTCTGCTTTAATGCCATAAATCTCAGTCTAGCCAGAGCTGAAGCCCCTAAGAGATTAGGGGAACTAATCTCTTAGGCAATTAAATGTGACAGTGTGGAAATACGTCTCTGTCTCCTCACTGCTAACAAAGGTACACGGTTTGACAGACTAGAATCTACTTATTCCTCAAGTGCTGTATTTAGAGGAGGGGAGCGGGCATCTAGAGCAGTGGTTCTCAACCTGTGGGTCATGACCCTTTTGGAGGATGAATGACCCTTTCACGGGGGTCACCTAAGACCATCTGCATATCAGATATTTACATTATGATTCATAATAGTGTATATATATATATATATATATATATATATCATATATATTACATAGGTGTGTGTGTATATACATACACACACATACATACATATACACATCTTAGAAGGTCCAAGAATCCAATCATTGTTCAGTCTATGAGGCTTAATTGATGCTACACTACATGATAAAGAAATAAAGTCAAAAAGACACAAAGGTCTGTACAAACATATTTCTAACAAAATATGACAGTATATCTAGAACACCAGCCTAGATCTGTTGAAGAACCTTCTCCTATTCCAGGCCCCACTCAAAGCTAGTCACTTGGTGTATGGTGTAACACAACCACTTGAGGAATGTGCTGTCTCCAGAATCCAAATAGGCCCATTCAACATTGTGCTTTTTTTCTCGGTTGTGGGAGGGCCCAGGTGCAATAACTTATCTTTCAACTTGGAAGGACTGTCTCTGCATGCCCTACACTACAGGACACCTAAGACTTTCACCGAGGTAAAAGGCCCTTGAATTTTGGTTGCACTCATTTCTCATATTCTGATATGTATATGTGTTACCTAACCCAACTAAATCCATTGCATTTAACCAATCATACTGAGCAGCAAGGAGTAAGGAAAAGGGTGGTCTTTAACTGTGTTGGTGCACCTCTCACCCTTTGCATTATTAATGAAGGGAATGTCTTCTGGGCCTTCCCATTGAGGGGGATTGGACACAGTGTACTCACTCTCCCATTGCTATTTTCCTGAGCCTTAAAATCCAACCATCAACCAAGCCAATGGATATTAGGCATCTCCAACTCCTTTCAGTAGACCACCTTTCACAAATGCTTCAGCCAACCGTTCAAACAAACTTTTGACACCATTTTTTCCCACACTATGCAAGCTTCCATATTAAACCTAGAATCTCCACTCAGTGCACCCATATCAATAAACTCAATCTGATCCACTTTTATGTTCCTTCCACCATTATCCCACACTCTTAAAATCCATTCCTACACATATTTCCCAGACTTTTGCTCAAATGAATTAGCAAATTCATTAAGCTCTTCAGTAGTGTAGCATACCTCCTCATGGACTATACTTTCTATCTCCCCTCTAGGAGCCCTCTTATTCTTCAGTCTGGTTATAGCTCTAGAAAAAACTATTGGCGGGCCATGAGAGACATCAGTATTGTCTTGCTTGGCATCTCCTTCACAGAAAGTCACTGTTGGTTTAGTTGATACTGAGGATTAATTTCCACAATCAATGGTACAAAGGCAATATTTCAGGGGTAATATTAGGAATGGGGATATATCTTCTGCTTGGGGCAGAGAGACTACTTCCTTAGGTGAGATAAACCCTTAAGAATCTGAGGGTTCAAAGTTCTCAGCATCAATAGAGTCCTCCCACACATCTCCATCCCAAGTTACAGGATCCCATTCTTTACCAATTAATGCCCTTACTTTTAACCTTTGATATCCTCTGAGGCTGGGATTTAAATTTTCAGTATAACTCAGCCAAGCTGATGATGAGAGCGTTGGTTTGATTTCCTTCAACTTGAGCTTGGTGGCTGCTGGAAAGAGGATTCTCTTCCAGGGCACACTTAGAAACTTTTAGACTGTTTATGCCCATCTGGAGCTGATCAGATTTATCACTGCGTTCATTGTTATCCTTCACCTTATTCTGAGATGCTAGAAGTTGGTTAATTGTGTCACAAAGCTCATGCTTTTCCTTTGTCAATTTACCCAGAGATGCTAGGAACACCTGACCAGCAGCATCATGTTCCTTATTTTTCCACAAATTGTCAAAAGTTTTATATACAGAGGGACCAAATCTATTGCTTCATGAAATTGGTAAATCAGGATAATCAAGTGCATTTGTCTCCTGAAATTTTTAAAATAGTTCACACAATGCGCGTTGAGCATTCTTCAAGCTCCTAGGAGAGTCTTCAGGACCTGTGCGTGTTGGCAAACTGAAAAGCCTATTCCAGATACTTAACAAAAATTCATCCTTATACTTCTATTGCTCTAGAATAATTTGTGGTACTAAAATCTATATTAGTCAGGATTCTCTTGAGGAACAGAACTGAAAGAATGAATACATATGTAAATTCTTTCATATATGTGTTTGTGTATATATGTATGTGTACGAATATGTGTGTGTACACATATAAAGGGGATTTATTAAAACGGCTTACAGGCTGTGTCCCAGCTGGTCCAACAATTGGCTGTCTACCAATGAAAGGTCCAAGAGTCTAGCAGCTGTTTAGTCTACCGGGCTGGATGTCTCAGCTGGTCTTCAGTGTATGCCAGAATCCCAAAGACTTAGGCTCTAATGCCAGTGAAGAAACAGACCTGCCAGCAAGAGTATGAACAAGCTGGCAGCCCTGGTATCTGTGGGATGTCCTGGAGCCTTCAGGATGCCCTGGCACCCGAGGAAGGTCCTGGTACCTGCAGAATGTTTGGGTGCCTGTGTGATGCCCAAGTGTCTGCATGATGCCCAGGCACTTGTGGGTTTGGGCAGTAAACAAACTTCAGGTCAAAGTTTTCAGGCTAATATAAGCCAAGTGGCTGTCCATGATCATAGCAGCCTGCTGCCTCAAAAGCCCACAGTGATCCCTGTGATCCATGCTTCCACCACATAAGCTAGACTAAATTCCTTCTTTCTTTCTTTCTTCCTTCCTTCCTTCCTTCCTTCCTTCCTTCCTTCCTTCCTTCTTTCCTTCCTTCCTTTCTTTCTTTCTTTCTTTCTTTTCTCCCCCCCTCTTTCTTTTTTCTTTTTGAGGGCACGAGGGTGGGAGGATGGACGATGGAGGTATGGGAAGAAGGTATTATAGAGAGAGATACATTGCTTGAAACTCAAGTTATTAATAAAAGTATTATATAAAAATTGTTAAGTCCTATTCACAAATAATAAAAATGCATCAAAATCTTAAGGAGAAAATTTAGCAAATGTTAGGCTATCAGAAAGATTCCAAGTGACATAAAGGAAGACTTGAAAAGGAAGTGCAGGATTACTATAGACATAGAAATTTATGAAATTCCAATTCAAATCCTAATTTTTAAAAATTGATGAGAGCTGAGCCTGGTGGAACTTGCCTTTAATCCCACTATTTAGGAAGCCAAATCAGATTTACACATGAAGTTCCCGGTCAGCCAGGGTGATACAAGTATAAAGCACACATGATAAAAACCAGTACTCAACAACAACAACAAAAATGATCAACTGGCAAAGATAGCAAACTTCCTTCTTCTATATCATTTATATAGGCTGCCAGAAGAAGGTGTGGCCCAGATTGAAGATAGATCTCCCAGATATCTCCAGTCCTATCTCCAGATAGGACTCTGGATTAAAACAAAGTCCTCCCATTTCAAATTGTTTAATTGAGACAAAAAAAAAAAAAAAGAATCCCTCACAGGTATACTCAGCCACTTGAATTTTAGTTAATTCCAGATGCAGTCAAGCTGACAACCAAGAATAGCCATCACAAGGGCCCTGTTGAAGCCTTCCAAGTTTCAGGCCCAGCAACAGACGTGATACTGCTTTCCTTCTGTTAGGAGGAAATCCTGTTAGACTCTAACGGGAACGTGGCTTTTGATAGTCCTATCAGCCGAATAGATGTGAGTGCTCTACCAGCCATCATGGCTATCCCTCTGTAAGATCTCCATGTAAGGTTTCACTAGGCTAATGGTCTAAATCCAAACCACAGAAATACATCTTTTTGAGACCAGGGACTTCTCACACCTATCTTCTAATCTGATTTAGTTACTATTACCATATTACTTACTTTAAGACACAGGCTTTCTGTCTTGACATAGTTACTCCATAGTTACACACCTACTACCCCCACTTCAACCTTAGACCGATTCTCCTAGGTACCTGTTTAGCTTGTGAAATTCCCTGGCTGAATTCTACAGTCATTTTGGTCACATGCCTCAGGAATACAGGGCTGGGAATCGTCAGTAGATTTTACAGAAGAAAGGCATGGTCACCTACCTCCAAACCCAGACTCTAGGAAATTAGGCTACCATTTGATTCCACTGGGGAAAAGAGAGACATAGTGCTTCTCAAAAATGGAAATGGAATGGTCCAAAAAAACTGGTAGAATAGAGGCTGCTCAGCTGTTCACAATTAGGGAGAGAACAACACAAATCCTGATAGAACTGTACCAAACCCTTCCAGGGTCTCCTGCCCACCGTGTATAACGAATTGAAGTGTCTAAAGGCAGCAGATGTTTAAAGCCAGTGCCAAATTAGACACAAGATGGATCTCCTGGACACGAACAACACGTGCTATTTCATACCAGGCTCATCAGATCAGCTTCAGTTTCATTTCCAGGGCAAAAAGCACTAATTATTCTCCGTGAGACGATGGCCGTCTGCACAGCACAAGAGATTCTCTACAACGGGGAAGTCTCTCAAGTGGACCAGCATTTCCAGCATGTCAGTCCCTGTTGTCCCAAAGGAGACATGTTAGTCATCAAATCCAGTCCACCACAGGGTATAAGAAGATCTGCTACCATGCTTCCCAGAAGCCACCTCAGGGTGCAGATGCTGTGAGGAAAGCCACAGCCCAGAGTTTTCTTGACAGGCACCCACTTTGTGTCCCAGAGCACTATGGCAGTACGCGTGTGAAACAGCAGGCCTTGCCCTTCATGTCTGCCTGACATCTCTGAAGGTCCAAGTTCATCCTTCATAAACTTTATGAGGGCCTTCATTTGATGCAAATGTGTTTCTCAGAGCAAGAACGCTCTCAAGAGCTGGGGTGTACAGGAGACAGGAGTCAGAGTTAATTCCAGCCATGATGCCAAGAACACTGTAAATGCTTCTGCTCTGCAGAGATGTGTGTTTATAGTCAGAGCCCAGGGAGAATGCCAAGCAGACACATCGCTGTGCACGCCAATGAGCTCATGCACACAGAGCCACCAGCTCCAGCATGTGGCAGTCCTCTGCATCCACGCTAAGAACCATAGGCCCCCATGCTAGGCTGGAGGGCCCTGGGATGCATGTGTGGATGCATGTGACCTCAGGAGGTAACTGAATTCTGTTTTTATGTTTCAGTATGATCACTTTAAAGATGTGTGGAGTTTTATAAAAGTTATATTAAATTAAAATGTGTTTGTTACAATGATCTCTGCATTTTGCCAGACATAATTATATATGAATATTAAACTTAATTGTATCCAACTCATCCGGTCTCATTCAAGTCTGGGGATAAACAAAGCCCCTGGTTGACAATGTAGTTTTAAGGATCTATCAACTATTTGACTAGTCCCTGACTGATAAATATTTAGATTTTTCAGGATTTTACTTTTCCAGACTTTACTCCAGTGAACTTCATCATGCCTACATTATAAGACATCTGCCTCATAACATCACCATAGCAACTTCACAGAAGTAAATGATCAGTAAACATGAAGTAGAAACATTTCTTTGTGGATACCACAAGGAGTTATTGGAAACATTTAATGAAATAATCAGACAGAATACAGAATATGGAACCAGTGTATAGGAAGCACTCAGTAAACACGAGGTCTCAGTAAGGTAACCATAGTCCATGGCATCAGAAGGCACTGTGTGTTGGGGTCTTGTTTTTAAACATCCCAGTTGACATTTTAAGAACAATCAATGCGTTCTCCCCTCCCAAGTCTACAAACAAGAAGAGATGCTGTTTCTTATGATGGCGAATGAGAGTTTAGATGCCTTGCTGAAGGGACACAGCCACACCTGGGGACCGGGTCTCTCCCGGTTACGTTGTTTTATATTCCCACAGCAGCCCATGCCAACATGGCTACTCTCTTCAGCAGACTCCTATTTTCCTAGCTCTAAGAAAAGCTGGCCTAGGATTAGGGTTGACAACTAAAATACAGATCAACAAATTAATACCAAGCTTCAGATAAATAAGAAATAATATATAAAAATTCATTGTTTATTAGTATATACACTGTATCTCAATTTACTGCAAGTTTAGGGTGGGGTGGAGCTGGCATTCGCTTTCTTTAACAAGTTGTGGCCTGTTCTTTCTGGGGTTGTTCTCCAGTCCTCTCGTGGCCTCTGCCACACAATGGGCACGGTGTTCCAGGTTCTTCTTGTTCAACTTTAGCCGCAACCCACGATCAGGCATTTTTCTTAAGAGCCCAGGGAACTCTGCACTGTTTAAGTTTTTCAACTTGATACAAACTAGAGTTACCTGGGAAGAAGAAACCACAAGAGAGGAACTGCCTTCATCAGATTGGCCTGTAGGCATAGCACCCGTGGAACATTTCCTTGATTCATGATTGGCGTGAGTAAGGCCAGACCACCAGGGGCAATGCCACCACTGCAGATGGTCCTGGGCTGTATAACAGAGCAAGCTGAGCAAACCATGGGTAGCAAAAGCCAGTGAGCAGTGTTTCTCCCTTCCGCACGGCCTTTGCCTCAAGTTCTGGCCTCCAAGTTCCTGTCCTGATTTCCCTTGATGATGGACTATAACTTGAAAGGTGACATTAACCCTTTCTTCCAACAAAACTGATTTTGGACAGTGTTTTATTACAGCCACAAAAAAAGGAACTAGGACATTCTAATTCACACTTATTCTCCTGGGTTCATACTCAGCAGTGAGGAGGAAGGAATAGAAAACAGCAAGGGACCAAGTGAAGGCGCAGAGAAGGAAAATGGCAACATAGATGCCACAGAGGCTCACGAGAAACACAGGATGTGGTAAGCGTCTTATTCCAGCAAAGTGACAAGCAGAGTGAAGAAGGGCTTGGGGGCCCCAGACGGACATTCACTCCAGGGAAAGGAAGTACAGTGGTGGGAAAGTGAAGGCTGGAGATGCTGGTCACTGTGCGATGGAGCAGACAGGGAGCATGCTCTGTCTGCTCCTGCACAGCACCTAATGAGGATCTTTGAGGGAGCCATGAGAACACTGGTGAAGTGCCACCTGTTGTGTGAGACAGAGTGAGCACTGACCTTGCTAAGCCCAGAGATATATCCTTAGAGTCTTCTCCCTTCTCCCCTTCTACGATGCATTCCAATAGCTTCAGCTGGCTTCTGGCTCACATCCATTCATTGAGTCATCAATGCTCATTTTATTGACTATTTAGTTTGGGTGCCAGGGAGGAAGCCTGGGGCTTTTCACTTGCTAAGCAGGCACTCTCCCGCTGAGCTACATGCCCAGCACTACCAAAAGTTTAAGAATCCACCCAATTCTGTGTAATCAACTTGATCAACTGAGCAAGAGGAGCAGACCTGACTTCATTCCACAAACCTCACATACCAATGGAGACAGTTCTCTAGCAACAAACGCCAGAGTAAAGGTGCCTTCAAGGAGAGGCCCTGGAGTACTTTGTAAACATATAACAGATATACCGAAGGAGGGCCTGAGATTAACTAGGCAAAGAGAGCAATGCCAGCTAAGCCATGAGTACTGTAGGTAGAGGAATGGACATGCAAAATCCCTAGGATAGGAGACGACAGACTATAAAAGTGACTCTGATGGCAGAGTACAGAAAACGAGGACGTTATCCGCCATAAGCAAAACGAGGGTGGGGTGGGGGACAGACAGGAGCCGATTAAGCAGGAACGTACAGGCACTCAGAGCTTCCACCCAACAAATTACGAGTCAGAATGGTTGTATGATGATTAAAAGATCACAAAACTCAGGGATAAAAAGGACTGCCAGGTTGAGGGGCTAGGGGACCCTCAGGTCAGCAGCAGGCAAGCCACAAGAATAAGCTGGAATACAGACCCCAAGGAAGAAGACAGTAAATTGGAATTAAATGCGTGTACCACCAATGCTTTCTGAATATTGGGATTAAAGGAGAGTACCAACATCCTAGAGCAGCCATGCTGCCGGAAAAAAGGATTAAACATTCCTCTACACTGAACAGAGGCACTAACACATAAAAACTTGAAACTTTCTGGATGCCCCTGAGGGAATTTTTAAAACCATTTAATCTGTAATAATTGTAGGATTTCACAGAAATTTCAAAAATACTACCAGTATCCATGGCCTCCCCACAACTTCCCCCAGTGATATCGTTACCAAAGAATAATTATTTAAAGCAGGAAACTGACAGTGACATAATACTGTAAAGTAAACTACAGCCTGCATGTGGATTTCATCAGTTTTCATGCTCATTTTACATATGCACATTGCTTTATAAAATGTTATTATACAGATAGGCTCATGAAGCCACCATCATCAACAGAAGACAGAACTCTTCTCTCACTGAAGAGAAAAGCCCTCTCATTGGCCATTTATATGAAAGCCATGCTCTACAATTAAGCTCTGGAGAACACTAATTCTCCTCTATCTCTGAAATAGTTCTTTAAGGATTTATTTTTATTTATGTGTGTGTGGCTGTGTGTATGTGTATGCACAAATGTGTGCAGTACACACAGAGGCCAGAAGAGGGCAATAAAGCCCTTGGAGTTGTATGGAGCTATAGTTATAGGTAGTTATGAGCTACCCAGTATGGATGCTGGGAATTGCCCAGTTCTGGGCAATACCATCAAGTGCTCTCATCCCCTAAGCCATCTCCCCAGCCTCCATCACTGGCATCTAATTCTGAGCATATCATATGAATGGAACCATGTAAGTGCCACCTTTTGAGACTGGCCTTTGTCACTCAGTGTAATGCCAGTCACACATATAAAAAAGGGCCTTTGTCAGCCTTGCTAACAATCATATTCTCAAAGCCCTGACAGTGCTCAGCTTCAGGCAGATAAATATCTCTCAAACTGGGTTTTTTTTTTTTTTTAATTAGCAAGCATAGAAAGGCTTACATGTGAGCAAAATTAAATAGTATTTAGGTCAATTTCAATGCCATGATTTTACACCAAGGAATCAGTCCAGAAAATATCCAAATGTTTATATGAACCATGTCTATCCCAGCACTATTTATTTATTTATTTATTTATTTAGTTAGTTAGTTAGTTAGTTAGTTTTTTCGAGTCAGGATTTCTCTGTTCTAACTTTTGCTGTCCTGGAACTCACACTGTAGACCAGGCTGGCCTCGAACTCACAGAGATCTGCCTGCCTGTGCCTTCCAAGTTCTGGGATTAAAGATGTGTGCCACCACAGCCTAATCCTAGCACTATTTATAATGATAGCCCTCCCCCCAAAAAAGCATAAATATATTCAATAATAATGAGAGTGAAATGTTATATAATCATGTAAAATAGTGTAAAATGCCTGTAAAGGATATTTCAATTTACTGTTGGTTTTAAGAGACACTTTAATAAGACGTACTTAAGAAAAAAACATTGATGGTCCTCCAAATAAATTGCCTATTTTTGATAGCAAGACTATGCATAACTTACAATTATCTTCCTTTTGCTTACTCACATTATGAATGAGATTTTTCTTTATGTAAAAGTATCATTAAAAGATCCTCACTGCTATGGATAATCCTTTCTCTCAAGATGTCCTTATCTATGGAAGGGCTCCATAGTTTTGGAGCCTCAGCCACAAAGTCATCATGAGATGCTTGTCCCCTGCCTGGGGTGGCAAGACAGTGGACCATGAGACGAGCTTGCCTTACAGAAGCCTTGCTGGTGCCGAGGACCAGCACAGAGGGGAGAAAGTCTGGACCTCTGCTAGGAACAGAAAAGACCTCCAAGGGGAATTCAGAGGAGGTAGCCCTTAAAAGAAAGTAAAGAATTGGGTAGGTGTGGTGGAGAGCGCCTGGTGGTGGCGGAAAACACAGGAATTAACAAGATTTGGGGAGGAGGAATGTTTGGACAGCTCACCAGTCTCACCCAGGAGGCAAGGACAGTACCTTTTCTCCCTTGGAGCCACCCAAAAGGAGCCCTGGGAGCGGGGCAGCCTGGCTCCCTAACTGATTTTGCCTCTACTACAGATGAAACTGACTGACCAATTACAATAAAGCAGATGGAGGCTTGCCTACCCCAGGAGTGACCACTTCTTCCCACACACTCATCGATCATGACACCAAACACAGCAGAGGGGACCACCCACCGAAGCCTCCACCTGCAGACAGAGCATCCAGATCACACCAGACACGGTGCCTCTTCACCTGCAGTTTGAACACCCATGCTGTGAGGCTGCTGTGTTTTAGAGTTTTTGATCCAGGACTCTCACAGGATCTGAGCTAAGAAAAAGCTGCCTCCTCTAGTGGCAAAATAAACTTTCACAAAATGGAAAGAAACCAGGTACTGCCTTTAAAAAATGATCACAAAGACAAGGTATCCTAAAACCGAAAACTCAACCCACACACCTTGAAAACTCCCTGCCACAGTTGAAGGTTCTTGCTTAGTACCATCATTTCAATACTTCTAGAAGGTTCCCGGTAGACAGGCAGAAAGGAAGATATTTTTTTATCAGAGCTAATAAAACTGAGGGCAAATGTGGAGTTAACTTTCTTGGTCACGGAACCTGTGTAGTCGCTACACCACATGGTCGGAAGGCTCCTACTTTTAATTAATTCTCCGCTGACATCTTCAACACCTTTGAATTCAGTAAACAAGAAGCCCGTTATTGTGTTTTATAGTCCATGCTCTGTTGCTCTGGCAAAACACCCATTCCTGGGTAATTTATAAAGGAAAGAGGCTTACTTTCTCACCATTCCAGAAGTCCAAGAGTACGGACTCTGTCTGCTTAGCTCCTGGCAGAGGATTTAGTTTTGTCTATATGCAGCCGCAAGGAAGAAAAGCAAGCAGACGGATGACGGCTCAGCGTGTCACAGAAGCAAACCTGTCCTATATGCACGTCCAGTACTGCTAGAAGGTCTGTGAGTGCTCCTCAGACTCAACTTTTACAGTGAGACGGAAGCCTCAACAGGAGTCTTTGGTAGTGACTAACTATAACCAGATTGTGGCAGTACTGAAAATTATGTGGCCACCCTGATGGCTACGGAGGCTTAAGTCAGAATACATAAGTACAGGGGTGGGAAGAAAGGGCTGTCTCCAGCCACAGAGCTTTGGTCTCTGTCTCTACACAAATGTTTACCGGCGTTCATGGATGCCTAGCTTCAGTTTCCAGGGTCTTTCTCTTCAACCAGCATCTGGCTAAAGAATCCTCCACAACAATTCACTTGATGTAGTAGTTTTAAAATTAGCTTGTGTGAGAGATCAGGGTAAAAGGAACTTTCTTAGAAAACAACTAACCATAAAAGCACTAACTAGTCAGTCATTTAATTCCAAGTCTTAGAGCTCTGACGGACAGTGATGATCCTCTGAGCATCTGATGCTGCTGGAGCAGCAGGCTCAGAGTGTGCCTGCTGTCACACAAATGCACGTGGAGCTTCCAGAACTGAAGGGTGCTAGGAATCTAGTTGTGGTATCTAACAGAATGCAGGTGATCAGACTGTCATAGAATCCCCAGGAAGCTTTCTAAAATACCCAATGACTCCAAGCTGAAAGGCTCAGTACTTTATATGAAATGTTGTTCATTTTATAATGAGAATCTCAGGCCTGGGCAAGTTGGGATTGGTAGATGATGTTGGTAGAATGTGTTTCCTAGGAAGAGACCATTGTTTGGCACAGAGATGCCATTGTGGGATGTAGCCTATCACCTCCTAGGACTGGGGCCAGTGAGACAAAATTGTCTACTTAGGTAGGAGACTGGAAATGATGGAAAAACCTCCATTGGCTTTGTCCATCCCTTCAAAGGCCTCTGAGTTACTGCAGGGTCTCAGTCAGGCTGCTAATGCAGTCTTGAGAGCAACATTCATGACTGTGATGACCAGAATGGGGATTCAGAAACAAAACTTGAGTCAAAACACATACACATATACAGTCAGCTGAGACCATGCTGTGTCCCTTATGGCATGCCTATGATAAAAAAGTACTGTTTGAAGTCTTAGAGTCCATGGAGCCCATGATTTCAGGTAAGAATCTCCAGGCACATAATGAGGACATCACATAAAACACAGTCCAATGAAACGCTAGATTTTTATCAGCAACATGTAAGCAATGCAGAAATGAATTCTCTGGGTGGGGTGATCAAGTACAAGTTTGAAGGGGCAATATCTGAGTTGCTCTGGGTGTCAGTCTGAGCTGCCGATGGCAAACTTCTCTATGTAAGACCCACAGCTTCTTACACACACACATAAAGAAGCAGAGAGCAAGAGGCTCATCACACTGCTGAGAAAGAAAACCCCAAAACAACAGCCAGAGGCTGCATTTGTAAGTTTGCTCCCTGGGTAGTCACAGCACACTGTGTTATCTTCTTCACTCAGCAGTGTGGAGATCTCAAACTCGTCCTTGAGGAAAAGCCAGGTTTGGGCTTCTGCTGCCTCTGTGGAATCATAATGACAATTCAGCTCCATTCGGGGTATGCTGATCCATGCTGGATGTTCCCTTTAAAACCCAGCTGGCTGTTAAATGAGGTTAATCCAGCTCAATCCAGTGAGATTTTGAAGCAAATGCCCAAGAAAGCTGTTAGACTCCAGGCAAATATTTTACATATCCACAACAAAAGAACATCTTCCCTCTGTAAAGACAGGAAAGAGCCTCTGTCCTACGCACAGGTACCTTCAGCATTGTTTCCATTATTTCCAGACTTCTACTTGACTACGTGAGCAAGCAATTTGTCCCACTGCCCTACTCCCAGGGCGTGACAGCCTACACATCACACAGGACCCTCTGTGCCAAGACAACAGGCCCCATTCCTAGGGGATGCCTTCAGCATAAACTGCCAATCCTAGCATGTTTGGGGAGGCTAAATAACTGACCATTTGGAGGCCATGCCAGGGACAGCTGGCTGAGGTTGCCAGGGACCTTGGCCTGCAGAGCATAGAGTCTCAGTCTGACATCTGGGTCCTCCCCAGGCTCAGTGATTACAGCTATAGCAGAGCTGCTGCATCCCCTTCCACCCCAACACCTCTGCTCTGCTCTGTGATGGGGGAGGCAGTTAATGTTCAGATGAATTGGCACCCAGACTCAGGCCTGAGAAAAACACAGAGTGAAATCATGCCTGCCTAAGACCTTCAGTGATTTTTTTTCATAGCTCATTTCAACCAGGTTTGTCAACAGGTTTAATCCTGTAGAATAATTAAAGCTAGAAGACAGGCCACAGGCTGCTTTCCAGAGCTGACAGGGAAATCTGCATATGGAAGAAGGTGCACTGTTTTGCCTGCCAAGTTTTTTAAACTTATCAATTCGTTAACTTACTCACTTGAAGCATACAAAAAGAAAAGCAGAGGCCTGTGGACAACTCCAGCTCCCTTAATAGAAGGCACAGCACAAGCAAACACAGAATACTGATACGCTGTATGTGAGGTCATCTTCCATCAAGGTTGGGGTGTGTGTGGGTCCATCTCATCCAAACAGGACACTCAGGCTGTACCTGTGTGAAACATCCGGCTGGCCTCTGATCTGCAGAGTGATTGGATCCTTAATATGGATCCTTCTAACAGTTGTTCTTGTTGGTTTTTGTTCTCATCCTGAGCATGGCAGCCTGGATTCAGTTTGTCTATTATCAAATGAGATCCAGAGCTTGATCTCCTTCCATAACCGATGTGATTAGCAAACGAGTGGGGGCTATGTTGAGGCTCTGCAAAGCATGGAGCCACACCCCGAGCTGAGGAGGTGGGAGGACCGTGTTGCTGTCATCCCACCACACTCCAGATCTCCTAGACAATTTCCGAACCACTGGCCAGGGCAGCTACACCCACAGAATTCAGGGTGTGGGTTTAACCCAGTACATGGATTTTAAGATGCATGATCGGATGTCCTGGTCACTGTACTTTCATGTCTTCCCATCAGTGACATTCGCCATACAACTAACATGAATTTTCACGTGAGAGACCATTTTCCAGATATTAGATGCTGTCTAGTAAACCCAGAGCGTCCCTCCATATTAATAGCAATCTGGTAACAAGTCTCTGGAGGGATGCTCAGACTGGGATCTGTGCTATATATGATGTAGTCATGTTTTATCTGAAGAATGCTGTGTTTACTGATGGCCAAGGACATACATGCAGGACTGTGCCACATTCTAAAGAAAAATCCCTGTTACTATTAGGTAAATACCTGTAAAATTACAGCCCCTTCTAACCTAGTAGATTCATTAAAAATATCAAAGGATGGGGCTACAGAGAAGGCTCAGCATGTAAGAAAACACGCTGCTCTTTCAGAGGACCTGACTTTCAGTTCCCAGACCCTGCATTGGAATGTTCATGATTGTTTGTCATTCCAGCTCCAGGAGATCCCATGCCTTCTTTTGGCTGCCATGGGCACGAAAACACACACACACACACACACACATACACACACATACACACACACACAATTTAAAAATTAATCTTAAAAAAGAAAAGAGTATCCAAGGACTGTTGGAGAGAGAGCTCAGTGATGAAGATGTTTGTTGTTGCAAGCATGAGGACTTGAGCTTGGACCTTCAGCTCACACATCAAAGCTGGGTGTGGCCACATGAGTTGGTACCCCAGTGCTAGGAAGAGAGGCAGAAGCAAAAAGGTCCCTAATGCTTGCTGGATGGATTTTTGGCCTAGCCAAAAAAAAAAAAAAAAAAACAAAAACAAAAAAATGATGGGAGCTCCAGGTTCAGTGAGACCCTGTCTCAAGGGAATACTGTAAAGAATGGTAGAGGACATTGGGTATCTTCCTCCATATCTGCACATAAGCTCTGATCAGAACTGCTTACTAGGGCCTCAGGGTCTGATCAGTTTAATTAATGCTCCCCAAAATGCTCCAGAGAACTTGAAACAGCAACATCGTAGCTTCTATGTTTGACAGGGTGTCAAAGTAGAACCCAGGCAAGCAGCCATCACAGTTCAAATCAGGTCACAGCCCCTGGACACATAGAACCAGAGAACAGTGTTTTTAATGGTAGCCACCACAGTCCCTAGTCTCTCCTTGACCACAAATTCCACCAGTTCACAGCCAGGTAGCAGTAAGACAGTCATGTGTACACACATGTGTACATATGTGTGTATATACACACACACACACACACACAGAGAGACTTTAAGCAAACCTTATTTCAGCAGACCTGTCCATGTGCAGACATAGAAATCTAAAATAAAGGGCGCAATAGATTGCCACGCAGGTGGAAATAATGAGCACGTAACACGAAGATCGTGTTACATTCAGTTGTGCTCGTCCTTACCAAGGTGAACACAGTAGCACTAGGAGAATATCTTACCAACACTGCTCATGACACCATTTTCAAACATGCCCTACTACTTACCTATAACTCAGAATTGGGCTTTACTTCTCTATAAGGCAAGGTTTTAGAAGAAATGAAAAAATACTGGATTGTGTCATAAAGGAAACCCTATCTGCTTAGCAAGGCAATGGGTGGATAATGTTGGGCTTCTTCAGATATACATGACTGGTATGGCTCTGTATTTATACTGTGTACCCACACAAGTCATTTCAGGATCTTCATGTTTCAATCATCTGTCTGATGAGCTGACCAAATATGTTGAGTCTGCATTTAGTAACATTTATAGCTTATACTGAGGATGGGCAAACTACCAGCCATGGACCATGTTTGTCTACTGTCCATCTTTATAGATAAAATTTTATTGAAACACAGCCAGGGCCATTCATTATGTACTATCTGTGTCTGCTGTTGTGCTACAATAAAACCCAGTCATTATAGCAGAAACTCACTGGCCCCCCAAAACCAAAATATTTACCATTCAGCCTTCAACTAGAAGTTTTCTAGCATCTAGTGTAGACTCCTACAAAGAACTCACATTTATTCCAGCACACTGAAGTGAAAATGACCACAGTGACAGCAAAATTGTCCCATGTTGGCAGATTTTGTTTGTTTGGTTGTTTGGTTGGTTTTCTAAGACAAAGTTTCTCTATTGTAACTCTGGCTATCCTATAACTCACTCTGTAGACCAGGCTGGCCTTGAACTCACAGAGATCCACTTACCACTGCCTCTGGAGAGCTGGGATTAAAAATGTGCAGCACCACCACCTGGCTTGACAGATTTAGCCCTAACTATATGTTGACACACACAGCCTACATAGTTCCCCAATAGGAATTTGGCTAGTTTAAAATAAGTGAATACATCAAATGCATACAAGTACATACGTGTATGTGTGTATGTGTGTGTGTGTGTGTGTGTGTGTGTGTGTGTGTGTTTATGCAATGTTTGAAGAACTTTCACAGAAACAGAAACAGACCCCAGATCATCATTTTTATAACTTCTCTGAAAGGATGTCTGACAAGAACTAGGACTTCTTTTGT
Organism: Cricetomys ansorgei; assembly: GCA_026225945.1. Lineage (NCBI taxonomy): Eukaryota > Metazoa > Chordata > Mammalia > Rodentia > Nesomyidae > Cricetomys > Cricetomys ansorgei. The sequence goes on from JAMJFZ010001133.1 coordinate 17,843,662, forward strand.
ACTGTGTATCATTTATACCACTGTGTCTTAAGTAATTTGAGGTACAGGGTAATGATGATTTAATAGTATGAGGTCACATCTCTTGACCTTGACAAGCAAAAATTTCCCCACTAGGAAAGGAAAGCATATCTGGAAATTAGAAATTGTCCTTAGAACTATAGTGAAGTGAATAGCTTAGTATTTACCATTCTACAAAAATAGTTTCTTTTAAATCTTTGTGTGACTTTCAAAAATGTGAAAATAGTGTTAAAACACTTTATTTCCAGATGAAAAAGTTTTGTGCGCTCAATGTAAAGACACTCTAATAATGCAGAAATACAATGGAGGGAACTCTTGAACTTCGCCCTTCACTTCCCCCCTTCCCTTTCTCCCCCTCTTTTCTACAGGTTAAAAGCAAAACAGAAACTACCATTTCATAGTAGTAGTTAACTGCTAACTGTACACTGTTGTTATTATCCTTCCCCACCTCTCTGTGTGTACTTTACTGCTTTTTGTAGTTATTTTTATTATATTATATACACTAGCTGGGTGGTGGTGGTACACGCCTTTAATCCCAGCACTCATAGGCAGATGCAGGCAGATCTCTGAGTTTGAGGCCAGTCTGGTCTAGAGTAAGTTCCAGGACATCCAAAGTTACAACAGAGAAACCCTGTCTCGAAAAACCAGAGGGGGTGGGGAATGTACACTGACTGTTAAATGAGCAGATCTAGAATTTCTATACAATTGTATACAAGTTCTTCCTAATTTTTCTATTTATTTCTAGGTATTTAAAAAGCAGTGGATTGTCTTTTACTAGTTTTGAATTTAATAAAAGTGAGGTATTCTTTGTTCTCTCAGGAAACTTCATCTCCATTTGTATCCGAGCAGTCAGCGTTTATTTATATGTAGAAAAGTTACTTATTTATATGCCCCTCACCCTCACATCACTGTAACACAGCATACTTCATAGTCCTATGGTCATGGGAGACAGGAAGCTTTAGCACCCTGGCTGCTGCTTCAACTAAGACTGGAAGAAACAGTCCTCTTGAAAACCCAGCAACTCTGCTGGGTCACTTTGTTAGTACACAGAGCTTTGGTGTCTCCTGATTCCAGGGGAAGAGATGAGAGCTGCCAAAGAAGATGGGAATCACATGGGTCTCTACAATTGGCTGATTTTGCAACAGCTAATTCACAAGTATATCTTAAACAGAACCATAAAATTTGGTGGATTTCAGGACATCTTCATTATAAAACCAGAGAAAAACCATGTCACCCTCCTTCCTCCCTCCTATCCCTCGTCTGCTCCCCACAGAGACCACAGGAGGTTCATTTCAAGGTCTGATGGATGGTTCAGAAGGGCTGAAGTAGATTACAATGTGAATTTTCTTGTTTGAATTCTATATTTGAACTCCAGACTCACCCAATTTGTCATGGTTTCTTTTTCCTTAGAGAAAATACCAGTCAGTTATTTAGTATATAAAACAGCAAGGCCAAATGTTCTCCAGACAGAAAACCACACCTTTAGAAGACAAAACCAACCACTTAAGAGAACCTCCAGACCCTTGTCCAGGGACGCTGAGCTGTCGGCTATTTATTTTATGCAAAAATCACAGGAAGCCAGTTTTGATCAAAGCCAACCAACATTTCCATCCTCGTTTGCCTTGTTTTAAGACACGCTAAGATCCGCACCTTCTTTTTCTCACATTCTTTTCAAGTAATTTTATCAAGTGCTGTTTTGATTTAAATGACCGTGTTTGGATTTGCAGGTCCCTGGATTAAGGATGCAGCATATCATAATCCTAGATGTGACCTTTGAGAAGCTCCTCATGCCCTTTGGGTAGCTGAACCTATCTGCGTATCTGACAGTCTCAGATTTTTCACTGTCCCTAGAACTTGCCAGGAGCACAGGAACATTATCAAAGGCATCTGAACATGCTGGCCAAGACCAATTAACTGGCATTGATGCTCACACTGCTGGTTCTACATGAAAACATGGCTGGTAACAATGCTCCGTTTCCATTATGAGACGAGGAAAATGTTCAAAGTTGCCATCAAGAGTATTGGATAAAAAATTCCAGTGTGAAACCAGCTAGTTTCCACTCTCTGTCACATTTTGATTACCTTGAAGATATTAAAATGTGATAAATTTTCACTATTCAGTAATAATACATGATACTAAACAAGGCAAAACATAAAGAATTCCAAGATTCTATTGCCAATGTTTTCCAGATCTTCTATTGAAATGAGAAAAATATTTGAAAACACTAGATAGAATCTATTCTCAAGTGGCTCATGCATTTGCTCACTCATTCACACTTCTAGGAACTATCTACCTCTCAGTCCTAACTTGGGTGTACAGTCTTCTCCCTGTGGAAAATGAGCATGTCTGCCCAACACAGACCTGTCTCTCTCCAGTAGGTATGGACAGGTGAACTGTCTGCTGTCTGGCCATTCCATCCCTAGTGATGGGGCCCCTGACCTATCGGAACACATAGAGACACAGCCAGGGAGATGGTATGACTCCTGACATCAGGTCTGAGGCATCGGGTATAGTATTCCACCCTAGGAACCTACAATTAAGTGAATACATTTAAATGTACATTTTGCTTTTCACGAATGCTCATATCACACTCTGCCAAATGAGTGCTGCAGGTACATAGCCCACCCCGAACTGATGGCAAAAGCAGAAACCTGCTCTGATTGATGGACAGAGCTCACCACTATTTTAAAATATCATAAGACACTAATGGAAACTAAATGCTTCTTCTTCTGAGAACTTTCTCAAAATAGAAAGAAGATTTATGCCATTATAAAGTAAACTGCAATCAGTACTTCCCTAAGATAACTGAAAAACTTCTGTCATGCTAAGCCTGCAAACTCTTTGCCTAGCCCTAGACCCTCAATCTTCTTCACCTTTGTTCATCCAGAGACTGTCTGGAACTTGCCAAGTAAGCTAGGCAGGATGTCTGGCCAGTGAGTCCCAGGCCTCTGCCTGTTTAATCTACCCCCAGTGCTGGAATTATAAAGTACACGCACCTGGCTTTTCAACTTTAACTTAGGTTCCTGGAATTGTGTGCTCCTCTAGAAGTTCTAGGATTCAGTTCCCAGCTCAAAACCACCTGTAACTCCAACTCCCGGGGGCATGATGTCCTCTTCTGGCCTCTGTGGGCCTCGGGCACTCACGAAGTGCACAGAAATACATGCAGGCGAAACACCAGTACACAAGGAAACTAAAGTCTTAAAGTCAAGCTGTCTAGCCTGTGACCCTAACCCTAACCCTAACTCTAACCCTAACCCTAACCCTAACCCTAACCCTAACCCTCGTCTAACCCTAACCCTAACCCTCGTCTAACCCTAACCCTAACCCTAACCCTAACCCTCGTCTAACCCTAACCCTAACCCTAACCCTAACCCTAACCCTAACCCTAACTACACTGATTGCTCTGACACTGATGTTGAAGCAGCTGCACATCCAGAGCAGGTTGTGCATTATTTTTTTGTTATGCTCTACTGCTATTTGTTTTATCTGACAAATTCTATCCCCCACCAAGAAAAAGGTGAGAAGCATCTCTTAATATGTCCCATTTGGCTTTAAGTGTCAACTTGATTCAGCCTAGTCACCGAAGAAGGAAGTCTCAGCTGAGGACTTGCCTACATCAGATTGGCCTGGGGGCATGTGTGGGCGATTGTCTTTTTGTTAAATTATGTAGAGAGAGAGGCCCAGTACACTGTGAGGTGGCACCGTTCCCTGAGCAGGTAGACCTGAGATAAACCTGGATCTGTGAGTAAGCCAGCAAGCAGTATACCTGTCATGGTTTCTAATTCAAGTTCCTTCCCTGACTTCTAAATGACAGACTGTAACCTTTAAACCAAAACAAATCATTTCTTCCCTAAGTTGCCTTTGGTCAGAAGGTTTCATCACAGCAACGGAGATGAAACTAGAACACACCATTTTTATTTTTTTAAAGGATATTATGTAAAATTGGTATTAATTCTTATTAAAGTGTTTGGTACCAATTACTGGTGAAACCATCTGGGTCTGGAATCTTCATCACAGGACTTTTAAATTATGAATTATTAAGTTTCTCTTAATGGTTATAGACTATTTAAGCTATTTATTTCATTAGATTGATTTTGGTACATTTGGACCACTTTTGATAAGTTTTGAATTTACAAGCTCACAGCTGTCTATAATGTTCCTTTATTGTCTTTTTAATAGCTTCAGGATCTGTACTGATGTCTCTTGCTTCATTCCAAATATTGCTGATTTGTCTTTTTATTTTTGTAGGGTTTGCTAGAGATTTATCAATTTTACTCACTCTTTTTGAAGGAGGCAGTTCGAATTTCACTTTTTTCTGTATTGTTTTCTTTTATAATTTAATTGATTTCTGTTCTTGCTTCTGCTTGCTTCCTTTTCATTTTCATTAGCAAACTCCACTTGATTATCTTTCCACTTAGTACTTGAAAGTTCTTTCCTTCTTTCTGCTCCCATGATTTCACAGGAGACCTGCTATCACTCACACTGGTATTTCATGCAAGCAATGTATCCTTTCTCTCTGGTTATTCCAAGATATTTTCCTAACTACGTGTTTGACATACCTTGACACGGACTTACTTGGACTTACCCTATTTGGTTTTTTTCCAACCTCTGAATATGTAAGCTATTTTCTTTCACTAAGTGGAGAGACTTTTGAACCAATATATTTTTAAACATATATTCAGTCCCATCCTCTATTTTCTCTCCTAGAACTCCGATGCTGCGAATGCTTGCTTTTTTGTTACGATCTGGCCTATCTCTGGGACTCTTGCTCATTTTGTTTCAATCTACTTTCCCCTGTTAAGAATGAAAACTCGCCATCAATCCACCTCAGAATTCACTGGCTCTATCTGCGAACACAGTCACTGCCACCAGGCTTGTCATTTTTGTCGATTCCACTTCTCTCTTCCCTAGTTCCCACGCAGCTCTATTGTGTAGCGTCTACTTTGCCTTCCCTAGATATTCTAATTTCTTTCAGAATTCCTCATTGTTAGTGGAAACCTTTACAATCCCAACATTTGATTGGTGTCCACAGGCTTCTGTTGATCATCTTTTCTCATTCCTGTTGTGATTTCTGGTTCTTGAGAAGACATGGTTTTGTTGTTTTTGGGGGGGAGGGGTTGTTTGTTTTTGTTTTTGCATTCCAGACAGTATGCATTTTATTTTTTGGGACTCTGGATTGTCTTAATCTCTTTTATTTTAGCAGTCAGTCTCCATTGAAGTATACCACAAAAGTCAAGTGGTTCAGAAAGGTCAGAAGGAATGACTGACTTCCTGCTTGATCGCACAGAACCACGGAGAGTGGTCCATGGTTGATTCATGGCGTTTGGCTGGAGTAGAGAAGAAGCTATTGTGACAAAGATTTTCAGTGGTCTTTCTGTCAAAGGAAACTGGAGTTCCTCTGAGGGTTTGTTGTTGCTGCTTTTATTTTCCTTGTTTATGTTTTATTTCCCTTCTTACTGATCTGGATGAAAACCTTCTGGAATGTTCTATTTCAGGGTAATGGTGGCCAATAAGGAAACAAGGTAAAGCATCTGCATATTTTTAAGTCTGAAAGCCCTTGGCCAGTCCACCTTCTCCTGGATTTCTTTCAGGTTCATCCTGTCCGTGTTTACTAGAGTCACACACTAAGTTTCAGTGTTCTGAGGAAGACAGCCTGCATGGTACATAGCTCTTCACACTGCAGAATCAGACATTTTGATTTTTTTTTTTTAATATTCAAAACTACTCCAGGTTATTTTTTAGTAACCATAAATTCAAAGACAATTAAAAAAAAAATTCCCGGCCCAGCCCTTGTTTTTGCATAGAAGACTTGATACTTTCAAATTTCACAACGCTCTTCATTCTTTGTGGAAGCCACCAGAGGAGGGCTTTGATCATTAAGCATCTGTCTCTTTAAGACCAGAAACTTTACCCATTGTTACCTGTTTGAGACCAACACTGAAGCATCAGAAAGGGGTGGACTCCACACCCATGCAACAGACCAAGGGGCAGTGCTTAGAGAACCTGCTCGTGAGTTTGTCCCTTTCATAGAAATAAGCATTCTGGGGAAGCCCTTCTTCTCTGAACTACTCTGTTCTTACTTGTTGCTTGTTAAAATGAAGGGGTTTTGTGTGTGCATGTACATGTATATGCATATGTGTGTTTGACTTTTTTTTTTTGTCTCCCAAACTGAAGCTCAGCTATTCATCCTTCTGTGTGCCAGCTGGAATGAACCTCTCTTAGTCTTTTGCGGCTCTCCTCCTCAGAGATTCCTAAGCAGAGAGCCTCCCCTGCCTGCCTCTAAGGCCAGGGCTTTTCTCTGTAGCATTTGTCTACTACTCAACAGAAGCTCATCTTGGCCACTACCCTCTGTCCCCTCATGGGGGTCTGCTCTCCGGAGGAAGCGGAGTCCTGAGTGGTGAGTCTAGTAAAATAACACAGGTAATGGCATCTGTGGGTCCTGTGAGGTGGGACAAGACTGCAGCTAAGTCTTTCCTGGATTAAGCTGTCACAGGTGCTGTGGAAGGGGAACAGCGGAGGTGTGATAGTTGGGCTGGTAAATCAAAAAGTCGCCAAGGGGAAACAGTGTATCATCACAGAAGTCTGTTTTAGAACATTTTCTAGAAGCCTCAAGATTGAATGGAACCTTCAATCCCATTTCCTATGTTTTTTTTTTTTTTTGTTTTGTTTTGTTTTTCAACACATCTCCATTGTATTCCACAGTACTTACATAGTGAGTCATTCTTGGAACATTTAGAATATAGCAATTTGCAGATCAGCCCTCTCTTGTGAAACTTACACTCTAAAGGAAAGAAATTATCTCCAAAGATACCCCAGTGATGCTTCAATTCATTGTAACAAGTGAAAAAAGAGAAATAAGTGGATTCAATATTCCTTGAGATCTCATCAAAAACAATATTCTCTCTGTGGCACCAACAGAGACACTGAGCACATACAAGATCTGCTGATGGTAAGAGGGAAATAAAGCCAATCCAATAGACCCAGAAGTAGCAGGCAGCTGATTAAAAAGTAATTATTTTACTGCCATGATTTTATATGTGCTTCTCAGTAAACATTCCACAACCTGGGGTGAGCTCCAATGGGCCAGAGTGAATGCATATCACATTCAGTGAGATTTTAACTACTGCAAATAATCACCATAACAGAGACAGAGGTATGCCCAGATCCCTGGTGCTCCTGCCTAGAGGCAGCCCCTACCTCCTTGTTGGTCCTGTCCGCTTGCACCAAGGTTCCATTCAGACAAGGTTCCACGTAGTGAAGCTCCTCATTATACTGCAAAGGGTAGAAACAACCAAGAAGAAACATTGAATGGATAATCCAAAAGGTACTAGTTAACAGTCAAAGGGTACACAGCTACACAGGAAGTCAGCACAATCACAGGCTCTGTTTAGGCAGACAACTGCAATCAAGCGTGAAAGATAACTTGTTTGAGAGAGAAACCTAAAGAGCCCATGCTGGAGTACAGCAGGGTGCATGCAGCTGACTGGTCATCCTTCAACAATGACTGGGCAGGGAGCAGTTACACAAGCTTCCTGGGCATGCCTGACAGATGATGGAGCAGACAGATCTGGTGAGACAGTTCCAGTTCCAGCCTCAGATTCACAGAACCAAGAGATACCTATGTTGGTCACACATGAGGGGACATAATGGAGGGAAGGAGTGGCCTTGGTGTTCTCAGTCACCCTGGAAGGGTGGAAGGGGTTTCTGGTGATACTCCTCCTATATAGTGGTACCATCTACATGTCTTTGCCAAAACCTGTCTTCTCCAACATGTTGGAGCCCCAGAAATCCATGATATGACCCTTAATTTTTGTCCTCTACACATGGCCCTTCCCTGGGTTCTGATGGGTTTGGGACATTTGGATGGACATTAATGATACTCAAGTATCATTAATCCACACAAAGGCATGCTATGGCCAACTTATATTCCCTGCTGCACCCTCAAATGGCTCTTCTTGTCCTTCTGACCTTCACCACTGAGAACTGTGCCAAGAGCTCCTCTGCCTGGCTTCTGCTATCCCTAGCTGATCCATGCTCATCCTCTGGATTGGTTCAGTTCCATACCCACTGGGAAGGAACTGTGGGTGCAGGAGAGGCATCGAGACAAGACTCTTTTCTGTATATTCCATATAATGTCTAGTTTCCTTCACCAGGAACCCTAGATTACAGGGAAACCCCGTCCTTAGTTGCTCTACCTGGCCACCTGATACTGTGATTGGCTAAGTGTAATTGTGCAAGAGATATGTTGTTGCTCTGAACTAAAAAGATCAGGGCACAGATCTAAGCCCACAGTAGGTGCCACAATCTATTTATTCAGTGGAAGTATCATGACATTTCCAATTCAATAGCCAAATAAAGCCAGAGATACAGACGAAGAGATGAGAAACATCTCTCACATCCACTCTAGAACAAAATCTGGTCAAAGATCGGATCTTTTGGACTATGACCAGTGAGCACCATGCGAAGGCCATAGAGTGAAATAAAGGCTGATCTTGGGACACTCTCTGGCTATGTGCAAGGATATACCTTCGCTGCTACGACAGTGGATGGATGCATCAGTATACCTGCAGAGAAGCTACCTAAGGGGGAGAGACAGGGTAGTGCTGCTCTGGACAGTTAGTTGCTATGGAGCAGAACCCTCCATCCCTTCATCCAGACTCAAGATAAGCTTCACTTGTAGTTTGGCTCAGCCTCAAGTACTTCCAATATCTCACCCTTTACAGACAGGGAAACGAAGGAAAAACAAAGATGACCAAACTGCAAAAAGACACCAGTGAGTAAGAGGGAGCAGTGTCCAGGTTCCTGTCCAAACAGTCTGATCTCACGGCCACTTTATTTCAGGATTTCAAAGTCCTCTGCATGCTGTGAGCCCCCTTCACTCCTCATCAGGCTCACCTCTGCCCCTCTTAAGCCTTTGTTTCTCATCTTGCAAATGCATCTGGAAATTTTCATCTGTCCTATGAAGTACTGAGAAAAAAATGGATGTGCATCATCCCCGTCCCCATCCCCTAAGTGCAGAGGACCTAACCCAGGACTGTTCTTCCTTGCTGGGCAACTTCTCTAAGGATGGTGGATGTTTTTGTTGAAGGAGGTAGTGACAGGGGCTGGTTCTGGTGTAGGTTTCCGGGGACTGTGGTAATGTTCTATTTCTGGAGATGGTTAGCCAAATTCAACAAATGTGTTCATTTCGTGATGATTATTTGAGCTGTATGTATATTGTGCATGTTCTTATGTTAAATTAAAAAAATGAAGAGACATGTGCTATGCTGAAGTTAACTGCTGAGGAATAGGGTGTGGCATTTGGTACCCAGAAGGGAAGTCATCACTGGATTCAGGAAGCATCTGCACAGATCAACGTGAAGGTCTTCACCAAGGTTCTCCTGTACTTTGGAGGGTACTGGAAGCTGCTGGGGAGACAGACGTCCCCTTCTCCTTCACCTCCCTTGTTGATGACCAACTTGGTTCAGAGCAAAAATACCCTTGCAGTATAAGTGGTCTTCGCCAGTCACAGTTATCCAGCTTTCCTCTATCAGGTCTTTGTCTTCAGAGCCTTTTTGCTGCCAGGGTTAGTCAGTGAATCATGTGCAGACAATGGGAGAAAAGGGAAATTTCTTTGATATTTTCTCAGACTTCATCCTGTCACTGAAAGAAAATCCATCTGTATATCTCCACCCCTTCCTTCCTCCTAAGGGTGCTGTTGTCTAGTTTCAGTGGCTACTTCACAACCATGAGTGACAGAAGGATAAAAAGCACATGCCAAAGAAGAGAGATCAAAAAGATGGGGCCAGCCACTGATGCCCTCTGAACCACAGCACCAAGACTTTTTCTCTTTCCTTCTGGATCCTTCTATCAGGTTATTAGACACATGCATATTGAAGAAACCTTTGAACCTTTATTCAGCTATTCCACAACTCAAAGATCTAAATATTCTTAAGGGCCCCACTTTGGTTCTTGCTTTTTAAGATAATGTGTGTAAGGTATGTGTGCGTGTGTGCGTGAGAAATGTGGGTGAACGTGAATGCCACAGTCATATGTAGAGATCAAACAACAGCCTTGCACATTGGTCCTCACTTTTTACCTAGTTTGAGACCCTCACTACACACCCCAATCTAGCGGGCACAGGAACTAGTGAACATTCTCCTGTCTCTACCATTCAGTTTTCCATAAGAGCACTGGGAAAACAGAAGTTTGCTACCATACCTGGCTTTACATGGATTCTGGGGATTTGAACTCATGCCCTCAGACTTACAGGGCAAGCACATTACTGATTGAGCCAGCTTGCTCTTATCCCTCCATTTTCTAGATAACTTTAAAAAGTTTCATCAATTATCTTTTTAACACTTATTTTCAAAGGCAACTCCTATGGTTGTGTAGTTCAAGATTGGAGTTAGGACAGCTGTCATCATGTCCTGTGCTGCTATGTACCCTGTGGGGCTGCAGCTGCTAAACCTCACTGATCCCATGTCCTTGTACCTACTCATCTCATGGTAACCATCACAGTAGACCTGTGGAGATGTAGGGAGGGGACAGATCTAAACGAACATGCTTTGCTAATTCAGAGGCTAGCAGATGTTGGAGGCGGGGGCTTCAGGCGGGGTTTAAAAGCAAAGAAGACCAGAAATGTTGTCCTCATCAGGGAGGTACATATGCAGTAATCAGAACCAGGCTCACTGTCCCTGTGTGCACTGTACCCACAGTAGAGACATCTACTCTTCTGAACCCCAGCCAGCTTGTTAGTGGCATCAACCAAGCTTGCAGTTTCCTAATTTCCCCTGACTACATCAGGATTGAGCCGGGCCCAGAAATCTGGTCTGTATCACTGTGGGGAGAGGAGGTGGCCATGTGTAGAGAGGGGTGGTACGTGTCCAGCAGCTGAATTAAGAAAGCCCACTGGCTATGCAAGTCTGTCAAACTCCCAAGGGACTATAGAGGTGCCCTGCGTGTGGATGTGTTTCTGAAGCTCCATCCACTCCACATCTGGACACCTTCCAGCCTGTATACGTTTACAAACGCTCCCTAGATGTCCTCACTGTTTTTACTGTGTGTATATATGTGTATGTGTGAGGAATGCATATGTATATGTTCTTGAGGGTGTGTACATTTGGATGTGTGTGCATGTGTGTGCATGCATGCAGAAGCTAGAGGTCAACATTAGGTATCTTTCTCTACCACTCTTTCCCTACTTAATGAGACAGAGTCTCTCAGTGAACTGAGAGGTCATTGGTTAGTTAGACTGGCTGGCCAACGAACTCAAGGGATATTCCCGTCTCTCTGCCTCTCTCTGGTAGCACTGAGGTTACAGATACTTGCATGCTGTGTGCCTAGGTTTCCATCTTGGGGATATGAAATCAGGTCTTTATGCTTGAGCAGCAAACATTCTACTAACTGAGCCATTCTCCCAACTCCAATATTCCCTGGATTTCTGTCTTGTGAGTTAATGGAGTTACATGGTCACATCAGTTTACAACTGAAGATGTGGTCACTGTTAACCTTAGGATACAATAGCCATAAATAACTCTCTTTCATTCCTACTTAGCCAAGCTGATGCCAGAACCCTAAGGAGAAAGAAGATGCTGCACATTCACCCTCATGTGTGCAATTTCTTCTGAACTCTGCTTTCAGCTCTTCTGTGGCCAGGACACCACCCTAGAGAACTTCAACCACCCCCTCACAGCAAAAAGTATCAAGTCCTTCATGCAAATGAGAGGGGAGTTCTCTTAGTAGGACAGGAGAGCCTGGGGAGTCCAGTCAAGCCAGCCACATGCTGTGAGAATGGGCAAGGAACTGACACCAATTCAAGGGCTTAGAACCTGCCGCATGACCCATGGGGTCTCAGTCACTGTTAGCCTTCTTCCTTCCTATTTCCTTGTAGTTTCCTCTTGGGGTCACACAAATAGCCCCTGATTCTATCACCTACAAACCAGGCTACCTGGCCAAGGAACTGCATCTCATGAGCCATAGGGTCTGGGTTAGAGTAACCTGGAGTCATTACCCCTGCTCACTGTGAGGATGAGTGAGCATGCCCAAGGCCCTGGCATGAAGGAAGAAGAGTCAGGCCACCAAATGTGCATGCTCAGTGTGTAGAAGAGGAAGGAAATAGGCACAGGAATGTAAGGTGTGGACACAGTGACCAACAGATGAGCTAAGGAGAAAGAGAGAGGGGCAGGCATGGGGCAGAACTGCTCTTGGGAGCAGGCCAGGACCACTTGGTTTCCTCTGAAGAACACTGTATATACACTTGTGGATGACAAAGTGCTACTCCACTTTGTCACAAGTGACCAACTGAATGGCCAAGACAGGAACCCAGAGTCTATTCCACTCCACACTCTGAGCCCTCCCAGGAACCAGGTTTCTAGCAGACTAGGAGAAGAGGCATTGCCAGATCCCTTCCAGGAAGAAAGTGCCTCTCACGTCAGTCTTCATTCCCCCATTTGCTCACTGAGCATTAACTGCTAGCCTACTGTGTGCCGGATACATAAACACTCTCTCAGCTAGATCATGACCATCACCACTGCGTGATAACAAATGACTCTTATTACCTTTTGGTTGTAAGTGAACATGTTCCTATCTTTGCTATTTTTTTTTTCATGATAAAATGTGCTGAACTCTCACACTAAGAGGTTCATTCTAAACCTAAGCCAGGCTGCTATGCCCACCCTCAGACATTAAATTATGTCCTAACAGTCCTCTCTCTTGTCGGGAGACTCTGTCCCTCTCTCCATCAACTATCAAACTCATGGCCAAGTAGCAACAAGTATATCACCACATGTCTTCTCCTTCCTTCTACTCAGTCTCTGTAAGCATTTCCCACCTTTCCTCTTCTATAGACACAACACAATTCTCAGAAAGAAGGCTGCTAGGAAACGCAAGCTTTAACCTCAATCCCTGAATGGCCAGAACACACTTGGGAAGGACCCAAGAACAAGGCTATGGCCATATAATAGAATCACATCTTCTGTTGGCTTGTGCACACTGCATCCTGAGGGCTGGCCACACCGATATGAGGGAACTCAGGCAGAGGGAAGAGCTTCCAGAAAGGCCTCCCCACTTCACCTTAAAAGCTGAGACTCCACATGTCCTGCACACTAGACTTGTGTGATATGGCCTGACTCTCTCGATCCAGTCCAATTCTTTCAGGCCCAGTTCCCCCATATCCTCCCTGATCCCAAAAAGCTCCAGACACAGTCAATTCTCTCCTGAAGTAAATAGCATTTGTCTCCTCAGTAAACTCCTTCCTCCTTCCATCCCTGACCAGCCCATGGGTCTTATGCCTAATGCCTGTATCACTTCAAATACCCATCCAGGTATCACCTCTTCTAAGATGTCATAGCTGAGTCTCCTCCTGCTTGCATGCTGTCTCTGTCCCTGCCAGGCTTCCCCCCAGAAGGCACTGGTCTCACTGTATCGTGAGCACATGTTCTTGGCCTTCCTCACTGGACGGTCACATACAGACTCTCAGGGGTTATGATGCAGATGCCTGTCTTCTACACAGCCTAGCGCTGAGCACACAGTCCTGCTTGTTAGGCCAACTGATCAAATTAACAAAAGAAGCAAAAGGGCAAAAGTGTAGGGAACCTCATGGATACAAAGCTGGGGTGGGTGGATGCCGGTATAAAATGAAAAACAAAAAGAATCTCTACCTATTTCAGATTAATAAACAACAAATGAAAAGAATTGGTGGGTATGCCCTGGAGAATCTGAAGTTCCACCAGCAGTCCATAATATTAAAATGCTGGCTTGCTTATGGAACGCAGGCAAGTGATGCAGAGGAGACTCAATTAGACATGTTTATAGTTTTCCTGCTGCATTTTAAATTAAATGACCTTTAGGATGAGAATGCAGGGACCATGGAAAGACGCAGAGGAACTCAGTGTTTTCACCAAGGCAAGGCATCGCAGGACTATCTAGCTTACAAAAGTGTCTTCTGAAATTAGAAACGCAACTGGTTCTAATTAGCCCCAATGAGCATGGGAAGCAAACACCAACCCAGGCCCCTCAATACATCACCGACTGCTTTATAGAGCAAACCCACAGCAGGCAGAGTGCTAGAGAATTCGTTCTAAGGAAAAAAAAAACTGTTCATTAAAATCAGAGTATCAGAAATTTCTAAGATGAACTAGCAAATGGTTCTCTCCTCCATACCATTCTGCACAAACCTGGCCTACAGGGGGGCCTTTAAATTGATTTCACAATATCGTCCCAGTTAATGTGGTGTTCACTTAATGCCTGGCTTCAGCATCTGTAAAACCATTTCTCAACTTCCAGCATCAGATGAAATTAACACCCTCATTTTTATGATAATGTTGTTCATCTAAAGTATGGCTTGGAGAAAGACTTCAAAATGTATGAGAAAAATAATATGAGAAAAATAACATGCTTTTTCTTGTCATAATTTGATCTCAAATTTTAACTCCAACTGCACAAAAACCCCTCTATTTCACCTGTTCTTTATAATTCCATTAGTTAATTCACTAGCCCTAGATATATTTTTTCAGTATCCTGCCTATCAAAGAGAAAATGATATTTATCTATTCTTTCACTTTCATTCTCTGGAAAGACCCAGGTTAAGAGACTTTCGATATAATATGTAAGATACACCTGACATTAAACTTATGAAAGGAAAATCTGATTCAAATGGCTACAAAGCATTTTTCCAACTATTTAAATATCCTCCTGCCTTCCTGCATTATGACACTAAAAATCAGAGGCAATGATGAATTAGATTTGCCTGAACAAAACCCTACAGTGTGTGAGGACTCTCAGCACCGGAAATAAGGACTGCATTCGTGCCTCTCTTTCTCAGAGATGTCTCCTCAAACGTCCACCTGGCAAAGGAAGCAAAGCAAGCAAAGGAATGGCCATATAGCACATATAGCAAAGGCAGCCATGGACTGTCCTCTCGGGTAAGGGGGTTCTGAAAGAACAACCTACTCACTCATGCAGGGCGTTCTGCCTGGAGGTGCAACGCCTCACCTTCTGTATCTGCAACCAGTATTTCTTGGGGTGCCCTCAAGCTACTGACTATTTTGAACAGACTTGGGGAAAAGCTACACCATGTTAGGAAGATACATGTGCAAGGTGGACTCAGGAGGAAAAACTGCAGGAGAATAAGAGTCCAGAAAGCAAAGCTAGTGAGATGCATGAGCACCAGGAGACATAACTCAGGGGGATGCGAGTGACAGCTAACCACCTCTGAATCTACCACTGGCTCTGTCAGTAAGCACGCAAAATTATGCCCTACTTGTGGACTCTGTGCAATACTTTTTTTGTGTAGCAATTTCATGTGTAGATATTATTCAATCAAACACACACCCAACCGCATAAACATACACACATTATCTTCATTGTGTTCCAGGCCACAGTAAGACAAACTACTGAAACACTTTCAAGTAGAGGAGAGGGCCCACAGCACAACAGTAACATAAATCTATAGCCAACAAAGAGGTTTGGGCAAACAACTGATGCCAACTATATGTGACAAATACAGTTATTTAAAACAAGATCATAGAGACAGGTTACTGGGTATTCTGTAGAATATGGTCCGATCTGTGGAAAAATGATGTGACGGTAGGTCAGTGCAGGACTGCTTGGTAGGTAAAGGCACTTGCTACTAAGCCTAAGAACTGGGTTCAGTCCCCAGGATCCACATGGTAGAAGGAGAGAACAGACTCCTGAAGGCTGTACTCTGACATCTGAAGATGCGCACATACTAAAATGTAATATAATATTTTAAGGATGTGAACACATATATAAAGAAAAAATTTGAAATAATTGTATCAAATGGAAAAAGAATGATGAAAATCTGATTTATTTAAAATGCTTGCATGTTTTATTCATTTAAAAGCAATCCCATAGGAAGCTGGTGTGAATTCACCGCCTTCCAGTGTGAATCCCTCGCTCTATCTGATCGGTTCGCTTACACATTAGTGGCATGGAGACCATGATGCTATTACAAGGGGTTCAAGTAAAAATTTTCAGAGTTCCTAGTCATCACCATAACTCTGCGGATAGTCTCAAGGCCATCATTCATGCTGGAAACTAATGAACAGATGCAAAGTGACAGTTAGCATAACCTCCAATGGGCTCTATTCTATACAGGGATGACTTAGGGTAAAGAAAAATATGTCCCACCCACTATTTCTATATTGGCTGGCTGTCTCCTTTTAATTATCTTAATCACCCACTCCTCATTATTGCACTGACACTGTATATCTTAATGAACTTACACAGATTATCTCAAGTGATGGGTCTTGTTAACTGAGCAATAAATTCTGACACATAAAGGATGCAGGATGTAATTAGTTAGATCCCCTTCTTCTGTGAATTTCTGATACTTTTGTTGAGACATAATGAAAGATTAATAAAATAGATAGTCTTATATTTGCTGCTACTTATCTGTAAATGCTCCAGGATGTGTGAAGATGAGACCACATTTACACAGTCACACGGAGGCTGGAGACTCGGGGGAATCCTGATTAGAAAGCCAATGCACCCTTGATTAGAAAGCCTCCTCGCAAAGGGCTGGGCCTTGAACTCGGCGTCTTTGTGGTAAGACGGTAGAGGGGACTCGCTGCATCCTCTCCACTTCTGCACAAGACCTGACCGAGGCTTCCCTGTGTACCCTCTGACTATGCCAGTCTGAGACAGTGACTTCTGCTGCTCTGCACCTCTGCCTTCAGGCCATGTGCACAGGACTGGGGTGAAAAGCCAATGTAATGAGTTGCTGAGGCTCTGTGGCGATGGCTTCACACAGCAGGTGCTCTGTATACAGCAGCTACTATGATTCACTCCACAGAGATTAAACTCCTACTGTTTGTAATGCATTGTCCTGGGGTCTGGGTATACGTCTTCAGCGACCTCTGCACTCCAGGAGGATAATGGTCTCTTTCTTTTCCAATGGCTCTTTAGAGCTTTAAAGTTTTTATTATACTTATTTGGCAGATGTATGTGTGTGTGCATGAGTTGCACATATGCACACGTGTCATGACAAAGAAAAAGTGTTCTCCGTTTATGGGATCTGGGGACTAACTCGTGTTGTCAGGCTTGGAGCAAGCGTGTTTATTCACTGACCCATCCTGCTGGCCCATCTTAACGGCTTTCTGAAACCTGACGCTGTCAGTTCCTTGCTCTGTGGCTATACCCTTTAGTCTGGAGGTCTCATGAGAAACATGTGGGAAGAGCACCCAAGCAACCCTTGGAGAGGCTTGCTCTCTGGGTCTCCGCCTGCCAGTCCGACCCTGGGCATTTCACTGACACTTTCTATGGGCTCTTCCCTTGGAGAACATGGTGAAGCCAGACCCCGCTTCCTAGGTTACTGTGAGGAGGAAAGATCTTCCTGCTGTTACCGTTGTGGACATGGGGTTGACCTGGTGTGAAGTTCATTATCACGTGAGAGACTCTGGAAGTTCCTGGAACATCATTGCTAAGTCTATTCCCCAACACCCCACAATAAACAAACAAACAAATAAATAAATGGCTGGAGAGGTTGTTCACTGACCCCAAAGAAGCAATGTATTCCACAGCATTCTCAGTCCCTGGATGATCCCCTGCTGTTCCTGATTCAGTGAACAGCACGGCACACAGGCGTAACCAACCTCCATCCCCTGGTTCCCAGGCCCCGCACATCCAACAGCAACAGTGCGAGTGACCCAGAGTCACTCTGTGCAAAGAAAGCACAGAGCAGGCATACTCACCGTGATGATGTTGAAGAAGTCATCATCACCCAGAGTGTCCAGAATCGAGGAGACTGTCTGTTTGGCGATGGTCAGGCGGAGTCCTTTCATGCTGCCACTCACATCCACTAAAATGACGACATCTTTTGGAGAAGTCGCTGCCTGGATGTACCTAAGTAGAGGGAAAATTGAATTAACATGAATCGTGGCCTCTCTTCAAATTTTCTCTTAAAATTGACTAAGCGACTTGAGCACTGCCTACCATTTTCTGTTTCTGCAGTCAAAGGCAATCACCCCATTCTCATCTGGTTCCCATTTAATCCCTAGAAGAAAAAACAATTATGAGAAACCCTGAGACTTCAAATGGCTATTAGTAGGACTTCAAGGCTGCTTGGTTTGCTGACCAAATAGACGGAGTGAAAAGTCACAGCCCAGCAGCTCCTCACCAGCTATCCGTCCAGTTCTGGAGAGCGCCCCCAGGAAGTAGCCCTGCAGCAAACAGGGACTTAGCCCATATCTTCAGAAAGCTGCGGTGGGTGGGGGCAGCCTCAGCAAGATGGAGAGAGGCAGGCGAGGCCATGACTCCAGCCCCTTCGCAGCTCTGGATAGACAGCCAAGACCATTCCTCACAGCCCAGCAAGGTGCTGAAGCTGTTGGCATTGTTCAGAGGCCTCTAAGCAGTGTCTGGCCTCATCCCCAGACCCCAGTGAGGTCATGTCTACAGCACGGGCTGGGGAGATCTGATGGTCTCAACTCAGAGTTCTTTCCTCCCTGTTCCTGTTCTAAAACTCAGAAATTTGCCCTGCCTTTCCATACTGAAATGAAACGGCCCTAATCATCCTGCAAAATAAAGTTTGAAGCCAGGCTGTGAAGCCAAAGGAGTTTTCCCCATATACAAATCTGATCCAGTGTCCTTAGTCTCCTGGTTTGAAAACCAGCCAGGCTACAACCAAGGGTGTCGTTCTCCATGTAAATCTTATTCTAAGAACGATATTTTGCTTCAAGGTCAAAAAGATGGCTCAGCAGGGAAAGGTATTTACTGCAAGGCTTGACAATATGAGTTTAATCCCCCAAACCCACATGACAGCGGGAGAGAAACACCTCCCTCAAGTCGTCCTCTGACTTCCGCACGTGACATGCGCACACATGCATTCATTCACACACTTATTCTCCTTCACGTACACACGCGTAATAAACAAATAAGTGTGTTTTTCATTTAAAAAGAAAAGAATTCCTGTTTAAAACACACAAGTCAGGACATCATCGTTCCTGGCCAGAACTGCTGCTCGTGGCTAGAGGACGTCAAACAGATTTTGAAGGGGGAAGAAAGAGTTATTTTCATGGGTGAAACTCCTGATTCAGGGTCCAGCATTGAATGCTTTTGTTTGAACTCACAATGGCCAGCATTCTTGATTACACCACGGTGGTGACAGGCTGGGATAGGAGATAGCCCCGAACTCCTACATGGAGAGCCTGGAGATGGCACTGTGCAGCCCAGTGGTGCTACATTCTGCCCTCCTTGGTCCTCTGCTTCCACCTGCCCTGCGGCCTACAACCAAGGGCTCCCCTCCAGGAATCAGAAAGCAGAAGGATAAGGAAAGGCCAAGTAAAAGTCATCACGCATAAAGATAAAATACAACCGACAAGATGATATGATTTCGCATACCAAGGGGCCATAATGTGGTTTATTCCAAACTTGTCCGACATGCTGTTCTGTGGAAAGCCGAGCAGTGTGGACGGCGTAGTCCTTTCACAGAGGAGCCGTCTCCCCGACAAGGTCAGGTAATGTTCCAATTAGCAATTCCACAAGGAAGTGGTTTATTGCAATTAATTGTTTTTCTTTTTTCTTTTATCGATGTGCTGACCTGGTTAAGGGGCTTGCTGTTGGTGGATGCTTCTCATATTCATTGAGTGTATGTTACTGCCTGTCCCTATCTATGGACACTATGGGTCAGCCACCACTACTCTCTGGCTCTGTTAGTCTTCTTCCTTTGGCATCCTTACTGCTGTGTATTCTCCCAAAACTTCTAAGAAGGGACCAGAGGGGAGTTTTTAGTGACGGTGCTGCATATGGGCTTGTAACTCTCTGCATCCCCACAGGCACCACTGACATTGGTGCTTTTCTAAAATCCCCATCCGATTAGTTTGCTGGGAAAACTAGCGAGGAATAGAATACCAGCACAAAGGTAAATATAGAATGAAAGGACCCTGTGCTGGTCAACTTGACACAAACTAGAATCACCCTAGAAGGAGTCTCACACACGGGGACTGCACACAGACACTCAAAAAGAAATCACGGGTGCCTATGATGCCAGGGCAGGCAAGTGCCTGGGGGTCACTGATAGATGAAAGATGCTTGAGGTGACGGTGCCTTACTTTACCGTGGTTCTGTAACTTAGAACTACCTGAGAGGTGGCTTAGTAGTCACGGATTCCAGGCACTCAGTACCAGAAGCTTTTATCCAAACTACCAGAGTACATGCTCTCTGCACACCTGTGATCCTCACTGAACCATCCAGCGGCATGATCGCTTGCCAGAGAAGCAAGGATGTTGGCAAGTACTGGAGCCCACCAGATTTTCAAAACAGCATGAGACTTCAATGGGCTCATAGATGAGTTTCTTGCTGGAGCTTGGTATCACTGGGTCACTTGTAACCCAAATGTCTGATAAAGGTGTTTTCCACATGAGGGAGCTTTTCAAAGGCAGGCTGGAGGACTTGATTTCTGTTACCTAATTCACCCTGATTCTCTTGTCCTAACTTCAAGGCTTGTGATGAATCTGGGACTCTGGATACACTTGTGAGAACGAAGAAAGGCTCATCCCGCCTAAGGCCAGGTACATTTGTACCAATTCGTGCCTTTACAATACTGTAAAGATGGAAACAGGCATCCTAATAGGAAAATGTCCTGGTAAAAACACATACATCATGCTTCCCTTCCCTGGATGGCCAGGAGGTGAGAGATGAGCTCTTTCTAGAAGCTATTCTAGAGTCAAGTGGCCACATGTCATCCTTTAGGGCAACTAAATACCTTCAGAAGACTGTACCCATGTATTTATTAATGCAGAAAAGATACAGACATTCTATGGAGTCAAAATCTTGCCAAAAATATCATAAAAGAACTTCAAGCATTTCCACTAAACTCATCTGACTAACAAAAGCCTCATTTAAAAATAAATCACCCAATCACAGGAGCCCTTTCTGGTGACTCCTTTTGTTTCCCAATGTCCCTGCAACTATACATTAAGGACTGCTTATTGGTAGAGACGGTTGATGATTTGTGGCTTCTACTTATCGTTTCTTCTACTTATCGGTGCCACACGGTCAGGTGGCCAGCTATCCAGCTGGCCGCTAGGCAGACATGCTTACCCTGCATGCTCCAGCCTTAGCAATGTGCGTCAAAGTTGCTCTCCATTGAGTACACCAAGGCAGACTGCAATTTGGTGACATTGAAACTTTAATGGTCCGCTGTTTATTATAACATTATCTGTAATAGGATGCTTATTGCTTAAACGGCTGTGAGCTCCACAAGGAAGTGTGTGTGCCCTGCTGAACAGGGCCCTTGGGAAACATTGAATAATCTAGTGAGGCAGACGCCCCCCCGGCAGGCAAGTCTCAGGCCACAGATGCTGTGTTCAGGGCAAACAGCTCCTGGAGGCAGAAGTTGATGGTGTTTGTGCAGCAGCATCCGAAGACATCAGGTGCCTAGTCTTACTTAATGAAAACATAAAAGCCTCCACTTAATCGCTCCAAGATTGTGCAGCATGTTTTTTTCCCCCTTCTTTTAGGTTGAGCTTGTTAATTCCCACAGCTGTGATGCTGGAACAATTGCAGCCTCCGGTCCTGTCTTCACAACTTGTAAGCAAAACTAAAACTTCCCTTTTTAATTAAAATTTAAACCAAGTTAGAATTAAAATCCTACTGCAAAGCAGAGTCCCAGGAAGGCCCCAGAAGAAACACCTGTTCCACGGGCATGATGACACATTGACTTGGGGGTGTTCCTGGGGGCCTTTATGCAGGGGTGCCACCATCTGCTGGCTGTTTCAACTTCTGTCTCCAAGGTCAGCCACCTCTGGAGTCCAGGAACCTGGAGCCCAAGTTCTCATCCTCCGTTTCTTATACTTCTAGTGATGATTTAATTTTGTACCCAGATGACTTGATGGACTGATCGCAACAGTGATCGTAACAACAGTTGAAGTAATAACAAGAAAACCAAAGACAAATGTGGAATATCTTACAGCCCAGTTCTTCACTTTGATTGGTAACTCTATGACTTAATTTACTAAGAAAGATGCTGAAGCCACACAAAATTTCTGTTATCGATGCAGTGCACACATCACGTGCGCACGCGCACACATATATGGGCGTCTCCTTTTTTCTCCTGTTCTGCACCCTGACAACAGGAGTCATCCATTCGTTTCCTTCGAAAGCAGTAGTTCTTAACCTTCCTAATGCTGTGGCCCTTTAACATAGTTTCTCATGGTGTGGTGACCCCCAACCGTAAAATTATTTTCATTGCTACTTCACAACTTTAATGTGGCTTCTGTAATAAGTCCTGATGTAAATGCATGACAGGCACATGGTCTTACGTAACCCCTATGAAAGAGTCTTTCAATTCCCAGAGGGGTTTCAACCCACTATTCCAAGGGCAGGGAGAAAGTGTTAAGCACAAGTCTGAAGGGAAATGCATCATCATTCACTGAAGCCATGGTCGTTAACTTAGCACACTTACCCGGGTACTGCCTGAAAAAGCCCTTTGCGCTTCCAAAGTACTGCCATATGAGAGATGGGTCCCGATCAAAGTTATCTACAAAAACTTTGTTTAGAGATTCAGACCAATAAACTCCATTGACAATTGCAGGATCTGAAAATACAAATAATAGAGCAATGTTAGGAAGCAGAGAGACCAGGTCGCAGGTCACACTCCGGGCTCGCTCACACAGGTGGTCATCAGTGCAGATTCTGAAGTGCTGCGACCAAGAGATTCCAACACCTGGGATGATGCTCCTGTCCAGCTCTCCGAGAGTACCCATTCCTGGGTTGTATGGTTCCTTACTCAAACTGTGCATCCTTGTATCGGTAATTTTTCATTTGACAGAGAACATGGTTCTTGAAAGAGCAGAGGGTGCTCTTAACATCAGCTTCCTGCTTTCTAGAACTCAGCATTCAAAAGAAGGAATGTGTTTTCTCTTACTGCAATCACCTCAGTCAACAGGGCCCTACTCCAATTGGGATCACATCACAGACTCCCCTTCTGCTAAGTGCATTGTGAGCCCTGAAAGGAAGAAGCCACCTCTTGCCAATCACCTTACCCATGGATGTTAGAGTGGCTGGGTGAAAGGATGGATTGTCAAATGGATGGATGGATGGTTGACAGGTGGATGGATGGACAAATGATGAATAAAACAAAGGTTGTTCTTCAGAAACCACATGATCTGGGCACTGTAGTTCCCACACAACTTAGAGGGCAGAAGCAAGAAGGCCACAGGTTCAAGGCTAGCCTGGGTTACCTAACCAGCCTGAACTCCAGAGTGAGACTCCTCCTGTGAGAACAACTGCTTTCTGTCTATAGTTCCATTGATAAATCTCTTTTCCTCACCCTTGAAAGGCCAAAGATAACTGTTTGTGTTTTCTCCACATATTTAAAAAGTGAGAACAAAGAAAAAGGAAGAGAAATGAAGAAAAATTCACCTACTGGCCAAAGAAGGTGGATCCCAGAGGGTGTTCTGTGGCAGGCCACCGCTCCTATTTATTTCTACCCTGAAGACAAGGCGTCACAATGAGGTGACATCCAGCCACAGGCAGTTCTAGAAGGAATTCTATTAAGCCCTTGTACAAGGAGGTAAAAGTAGCAAAATGAGGAACATAAAGAGCAGGAAAACAACAACACAAAAACGAAACAAACAGCAGAGAGTGGCTCCCTTCTCCCTCCCATGGGGAGACATGGGGCTTACTTTCTCCTGTCCCCCACAATAGCCTCTAGGCAGGGACTCCTGTGACACTGAACTGCAGAGGGACTGAAACTATGGCAAGTAGGGATACCTTTTCTAAATCTGTATCAGCTACCAAAAGGCAGACCTCTAGCGTGTGTCTTCCTTATGTGCAAAATCATGATAGTAAGACCCATACTAGAGGCCTATTTAAAAAGTTCATCACATCCTCAGGATACAGTTACTAGTAGAAAGCACCCAGAGAGCTGTTCCACTGTTCAGACCCCTCTCCAGAGTCTCCTGTGGAATCCTGAGTCACAGCAATCCCACAGTGGCATGCTCATTCCAAGGGCTCACAGTACCCCACAGGAGGCAGGGATGAAGGCAGAGTTTGTCATCCTGGCCCCAAGTAGCTTAGTATACCAATGAAAAGAATCTTTCTAAAAATACTCCTAATGATGAACTATGCTGACAACGAAATTCATTATTGGCCCAAGGAACATGGGATGTTTACTTTTAATTGCCAAGTTGACGTTCTAAATATCATGGAAAGTCTCAGAGAGGGACTGTTTAGTTCAGACTGGTCTGTAGACATATCTATGGAGGGTAGTCTTGATTGCATTAATTAACATGGGAAGGCCCAGCCCACCATGGGTGGAGTCATCCCTTGCATTTGTGTTCTACACTGTTTAAGAGCAGAGAAAGTGAGCTGAGTGATAGGCTTGTGTGAATTCATTTTCTCTCTCTGCTTGCGGCTGTGATATGGCTGGCTGTCTCGGGTCCCTGCCATCGGCTAAGATAGACTGTCACAGGGAATTGTGAACAGAAAAGAACCCTCTTTCTTTAATTTGTTTTTATCAGTTATTTTAACCACTGCAACGAGAGATGAAGATAGAACAGCACCCCTTCTCTCCCCCATGCCTGTCCACCCTGTGCCAGCTGCCTGCCCTTTCTCAGTTGGCCACCCTTAGTATGTTTCCTAGACAGAGTCTACAATTGGCACCTGACCAAGCTGGTGGGTCTGGGTCCTGAGTGACCATCTCAACTCCGCCCTGCCTTATTCTTTCAGATCACAAAGGCCACTGGGACTCTGACTTTCATCTCAAAAGTACATGTTGTAACTACTGTAACTATAATCAACTGCATCACAGCCCGGGGGCGTGAACATGACTGATTCAATTTTATACCACAGAATAGTTTTGAGAAAGACTTTATCCTCACAATCCTGGAGAACAGTGCCATTTATTGTTCCTGCCCAAGCTTGATAGCAATTACTGTGACTCACTCCTGGCTGCAGAAGCCACTTACATGAGCCCACAAACATGCAAATGCAATAATAACTCTGAACCCATGGCTTTCAGCTCCATCAATGGACTAAATGATATCAGAATCATATAAAACCTTACCACAGGCAGAAGCAGAAATCCTATTTTACTAGCTCATTGTCTCAACATGTTGTAGAACTGAGTGGTTTTCCGTCGGACCATGTTGGCTTTGGGACTGGTTCAGTTGTCTAATTATGACTCCTCTGTGGATAGAAGAAGGATGCACACCCTTTCAGGTGGTCCTAGAATCCCAGGATTTCTAAGCATGGGACTGTGAGCATTGCTGGAGATGCAAAGGTAACCTCCTGGGCTGAAGGCCACCCCATCCAATTTACTTGAACACTAAAGCTTGCTCTGAGTTGTACTTCTTGAAGAAAAGGGAGCTGTGACTTTCTAAGGATATAGTAAAGGGGTACTAGGAAATGTGACCTACTTGAAATAGGGTCTAGATGACACACATCCATGTGATTCAATATTTGAGATAACACTTTCCTTGGCATGTAAAACAATCACAGTATATTGATTCCAGAGGCTCCTTTAGCAAGCAGTTTTAATTGTAAAGCCTTGAAGAGTTGCCTGTCGTTACAGTCAGCACAGAGACAGACATGAATACAACATTTTTACCAGGCATTCAAATATCCAAGCCAGAACACACACAAAATAACTTGGCTACAGATGGTTTCCCAACATCAGTGACCTACAAGAGAAGTCAAGTAACTCAAGAGCAAGTCAAGCCTTCCTCAGGTCCCTAGCCCCTTGTGCTACCCAGTTAGGAAGAGGCAGATGTCACTCTGGAGTTGGGCCAGTACTCTAGCCTCGCAGACCTTCTATGGGAGCAGAGGAGAATGACTGGCTTGTAGTCATTTGTGAAATTCTCATCCTCCTATGCAACAAAGCTAAGCTTTTCCTTGTTTGTGATTTTGGTTTCAAAATTTGTCTACAGTCTCCTTAGCCTCACTTAGGATAGCTTCTGCCTTTCCCTATAATCGTCATAGGGGTCTCATTCATCATTCATTTAATTCATTCATCTAATCTTCATTCAGTCTTATTCATCTAATGAGCGGCTCCAGACCTGGTGGCCCCAAAACCAGAAATTAATTCTTTTATGATTCGGGAAGCCAGAAGTCCCAGGCAAGGTGTGACAAGGATGATTTCCTCAGGAGCCTGTGTGGGAGGGTCTATCCTGTTCCATGCCACTCTCCTAACCTCCTTGTGCTCTGCAACAACCTGGCATTCCTTGGTTTGCAGACTCAGCACAACAAACGATGTCTCCATGTTTACCTGAGCTACCCTTCTGAGTCTCTGTGTCTTCTTTCCCTCATAAGGACACAGGTATACATCAAATCCAGATTTTATGTTTTAATGATGTCACATCGGCAGATATGAAAGGTCAGGGCTCAGAAGGTTTGCAGGCCACTATTCATGGCATACATCCTCTGAATTATTCTCTGCAGTTCACTCCCATTTTAGGGTTTGCATATATTGTTATATGTATGGATGCTTTGCTTCCATGTATGTCTGTGCACCACATATGTGCCTGGCACCAGAGAAATCCATAAAAGGGTAACAAATCCCTTAAAACGGGTGTGACAGACGGTCGTGAGCCACCATGTATGTTACGTGAATTAAACCCGGGTTTTCTGGCAGAATAACCAATGCTCTTAACCACTGAGCCATCCCACCATCCCCTGTCTGTATTAGTTTTAAGAGTTTAGTAAGCACAGGACTTTTTGTAATGGAGGACCTTTAAAGGCCCCACCCTTTACTTTTGCAGCAATACTGTATTTTCATGTCAAACTGTATCTGTATGACCTTTGTTGATGAGCCCTGCCTGCATGTACTAAATGTATTTAAATAACTGTATTTTTGACATATGTCTGTGTATGTGTGTAGCGTGCTATGTATGTGCTTGTGGGTGCACATTTATGTGCTGGTGTGCACATGTGTGCACACGGATGTCGGAGCAAGAGATTGATGTTGGGTGTTTTCTTGCTCACTCTCTACCATATTCACTGAGGTAGCAGATTTCAATTGAGCCCAGAGCTCACTGACTTGGCTAGCTTCCCTGGCCAGCTTGTTCTGAGAATTCTGTCTCAGTGCTGGAATTACAGCCAGGCCACCATACCTACTCGGCATTTACCTGGATGTTAGGGATTTGAACTCCAGGCCTCACACATGCACACATGCACACGTGCTTTACCAGCTGAGCCATCTCCCCAGCCCCAAAGTCATTTTCCTCAATGTCAAGTGCACACACCAAAACCAAGATTTCCTGCACAATAAAACACGTTTCCAGATTACAAGGCCGTTCTTTCCACTACCCTATCCACACTACACGACTTCATTGTGCGTGGCCCTATATAAAAATCCAGAAGAAGCATCAGTCTTGTTTCCACCCCGATGAGAGAGAGCTACCACCAACATATTAAAAGTGGTTAGTTTTTAACAGAAAAGACACGATGAGATGCCTGGACAGTCCTGCCTCCTTTGTGGCACAACTGCACTTCGGATCTAAAGAGCATCTCTACATCCCTGACTTGTCTTTGTAATATATCAGACATGCCAACAACAAACAGCTTTTCATTTCTAAGTCTGACACGTGCTCGGTACAGCAAATGGACCATGAGCACCACATCGTAAACAGAGGCTGACCCTTATCCTGTCCATTAGAAGATACATAAACATGGCCCCAGGAAGAGCTCCCTGTTTTCATCCCTTTCTCTGTATCAGTGTTGCTGGGCAATATCATTTCAGAAGAGCCCACCAATCTGGAGCTCAGGCTCTGGAGTGGAGACCCAGAATGGAGCTCCCCTTTGACCCTGTTCCCTAACAGCTTGGGCCTTGTGAATTCACTTCTGAATTTAAGGGAGGGCGATGTGAGCTGCGCCTCCCAAAATGCTGCTGAGACAAGGCCTGCTGTGATCTCAGGAGTGGAAGCACGCCATATACCCTTCTGTGCATTAGCATCCCAGCACTATGGCAACTCTCTGATCCTGCCCACTTTAGTTCAGCCACATGGGTGAATCTGAATCAGTCTCTTCCTTAAATTCTCAAGGCAAGATATTCTGACAACTCTCATTTATTCCTATAACAAACATTTTCAACCACTTATCATATCGGGATTTATTATTCCGATATGTTTGGATATGAAGTGTCCCCCAAAGGTCCATGCACTGAGGGCTGAGTCCCATTCTGATGGCACTTTAAAGAGGTTTTGAAAACTTTGAGACATGGGGTCCAGTTGGCGGAAATAGGCCAGTAGGGGCATATTCTTGAGGGCCATGTCTTGCCTGAGATACTCTGTAACTCCTGCTCTGCTCCCTGACTGCTATGAAGTGGCCAGCTTTGCCCCTTCTTGCCTCCCTCATCCTGATGCTCTGCCTTGCCAGAACCTAGAGACAACAGAGCCATCGAGAGTAAACCGACACCTCCTAAAACATAAGCCAAGTCAATCTTCCCTCCCCTGAAGTCCTGTCAAGTATTCTGCCAGTGGTGTCAAGAATCCAGACAGTTCTGTTTCAGGATGAGGAAACAATGAAATAGAATAGACTATTCTTCAAGCAGAAATAGGTGTGGGGAAGAAAGTAGAATGAGGTAAGTCAGAAGGCTACTTTAGGTAGGGAGGAAGGAGAGGGGACCTCCTGAAGGTGACACCTGAATGCTGAGAAGTCCCTAAGTACCAGTCCAGCAAGAGCATGGTAGAAGAAGAACAGAGTTCAAAAACAGTGCTGAAAAGAAACAGGTTCGGCAGGGAAGGGATCCTGCTGAGGTCAGGGAAGGGGTCATACAAGCTGAGGCTGAGACAATGGACAGGTTCAGGACAAAGTTTTAGCAGAAGGGCGAAGTTCCCAGCCAAGTACACATTCTCTAATAGATAACGCCCTGCCTCCACCACGCCCAGGCTCATCCCGCCTAGATTCACAGTCCAAAATCAAATTTCCTTCTGAGATCTATAGTGAGAATAGCCACTGCCTCTTTCCAGAACAAGCAATCAGAATCTCCAGGGCTGTCACAGTGCCTGAATTTCCTCTCTAGACTTCAGTCATCTGGACATACTTGATTTTCTTCCCCCAATACCATTTATTCTATGATGAATTAGCAAAACTGAATTATTTTAAATCTGTCATTTCCTACCACAAAATCTGGGTCCATTTCTAGGGAATCTGAGTGAAAACAAATGGATATAGAATTACATAGAAATCGTTCTTCTCAAAAACCATTGTTGGAAGGGAAGACATTGAGTTCAGATGCCATGAGTTTCATACAGAGCTGCTCTTCAGGAAGGTACCTTACCTTTGGTGACAGATAGGATCTCAGGCTTGCATAAATAAAACTCTTTGAAGACAAGCACCTTTAAGTTATGTAGTTGCATGAGGAGCCAGGGGACCGAGCCCACGTAGCTGTTCTCCAGGGCCAGTGCTGGACCAACTTCAGGAGAACGGATGGAAAATTTCATGCCTCTATTTGAGCAAGTGAATGGAATCTCTCTCTCCCCTATTCATTCTCACTAGGCCATGGATTAAATAATAAAGAGTCTGATGCTAATTATCCATCGCTTCTATCTCACAGAACATACTCCTGCATGTGGGCTGAATTATAAATCAGGCTTATTTGCCAAACATTTGCCCTCCCACTCAATTCCATGATAGGCAAGGTATTAAACACAGGCTACTCTTTACAAAGATGGAGTCAGTTTCTGGCAGTTCTGGGGCCAGAGGGACAAGGAGGATCTGTGGTCCCACGCTGAATCACTCTAGATGGGAAGCAAAGGGTTGGCAAACCCCCAAGAATACTCTAGAGTCTCCTTGTCTGTTGTCTCAGTGTATAAGTTTGGGGAGATTAATTCCCCAATGCATTTCATTTCAATGATTAGCCTTGTCTCTTTCTCCTGTAGCTAAAATTCCTTCCCAGAGGCAGATGTAATCAACCCTTGCTCCTCCTCCTAAGGTCCCAATGACAAACAGAGGCATAATTCCACCAAAGTTTGTTCTGGGAAACCAATGAGTTTATTGGACTTCCTTACAGAGCACAGGCGATGGGTTCTTTGTTGGGTATAGGTGCTACCCTTCGAAATGCCACACTAGAAAGTCTTTACCCATCAGAGATGATGGCTTTTCTATAGCCACATGGATCTCATATCTTCCCTGGCTTATGAATTCTAGCCCCTCCCTAAGACCACCTGAAATTGGGACTGAGTTACATATAACAGGTGGTATGGAGTGGTTATACTCTCAGGTGAGGGCTCTCCTGACCATCTTTTGAGGGTATGTGAACAGTTAATAAGCCCACCTTCTATGGTGATTTACAAGCAAGCACAGTTGAACTCCTCAAGCTGGTGATTGTTTCTCTTGGAGTATAGTTTTGTACAATACTCACTTAACTTCTTTTAAGTTCTATGGAAAATCTTATGTACATTTTCCTCCCTTATGATCTGGGAATAAGACAATCACAAGTCTTCATGGGAAAAAATGATGATAACAATCAAAATGATGATGATGATAACGATGATGATTAACATTTATGGCACATTTACAATATGCCACAAACTATTCTAAGACCCTATCCAGTGAATTATAAATATATTTCGTCCAATCCCCATTTTATAGAATAGAAAAATGAACCTCAAAGCTGTGAAGGTCATTGACCTAATACATCCCACATTTTACTACCAAAGGCAAAGTTAGTTCCTTGTACAAATGACCAGATAAGAAAGATATTATCAGAGATCATTTATCTGACCTATGAGAGAAAGGGCTGGCTTAATGTATGTATCCTACAAACCAGGTGACATGACATTTGGCACAGGCTATCCGGCCTCCGCTGTCAACGGATAACTGAAGCCAGTAGTCCCTACGGAGACACCCAGTAAGGCTGCCTTGGAACTCTGGCATGGGATCTTTGCACTTATTATTGGGAAAAACATAGCTTGGTTGAAGGGGATTGGCCAGAGAAAGTAAACAAGGCTGAGGACCAATTCTAAGTTCCTCTCCAAGAATTCCCAAATGTATCCACCTCAGTTTCTCCTGCATCATGTAAGGCCAATTCATCTCCTCAGCATACAGAGTCGGGGTCTATCTATAGAGGGGTCATTGAAAAGCAGAAAATCTTGGGTAAAATGCCCTAGACATAACATGTCCAACCATTGCCAGTGGGCCACATATGGCCAAGAATATCTATGAATGTAGCTCAGCACAAAATTGTAGCATACTTAAAACATTATGATGTATATATACATATATATATATATACACACACAAACACACACACACACATATATATACACACATATATATATAACCACAAAACATATATGTATACATATATACATGCATATACATTGCATTTTTAAAACATAATTGTGTGGTTATCAAGTAGGAATGTATAGATGACAATTTCATATCCCCATGTCAAAAGGTTGGAGATCGTTGCCAGATAAGCAGATGGTAAGGCTTTCAAATTGTCACGTAGTATCTGCCATATTGTCGTAAGGCCTGTGTTCACTAAGTTAAAATGCACCATCTTGTATGGGGCCTGTCCCCATTAATCAAGCCACTTTGTACCTCTAGAAGAAAGAAAGGATGATCACTTCCTTTCTGAGTGCTGGTTCTCACTGGCAGGGAGGTAAACCTCATGTGGGACACATTTAGAACCCAGCTGAGCAGGTCTCTTTTCCTCCAGCAAACACTAGAGCAACGCCAGCACAGCAAATCTCCCAGAAGCTCCACGAAACTTGAGTCATGCTTGAAACTCTGTTCTGAAGCTCACAGCTAGAATGGCCTCCATGTCCCAGAACATCAGTAGCTCCACTAATGTATCACGGCCTCCCACGGCGAGCTCTCAGACATTCTAATCAGACCCAGGACACCTTTCCAGATCTTATTCCACTCCACATCCCACCAAATACACCACTCAAATCCTGGCCAATCTCACTCAGGGCTTGTCTTTCTTGTTTACCATCCCATTGATAGCAGCTGTCACTACTTGTTAAGGCTGGAGTATAGAGCAACGCACTCCCCCACTCCCAGGTACTTGGGTGTTAAAGGTTTGGTCCCAGCTGGCGGTGGGTGATGAGAACTTTAGGAATATGGACTAGCCACATATAGTAGATCACCTGAAGTGTCCTTGAAGCATAGCTTGTAGCTGGTTGGTCCCTTCCTACCTCTCTATTTGTCCCTGTATGCCACAGGGTACACTGCTTGCTCCATCATGTTCCTCCCCATGATGCTCAGCCTTACCTCACGCTCAAAGCAATGTGTCCCCCAGCTGGTCACGGATGCAAACATCCACAATCATGAGCCAAAGTCATGTTTCGAATAAGAGGCTTATGTCAGGTATTTTGTCACGTCAATGAGAAATCTAAATAACACAGAAAACTGGTACCAGGGCAGTCAGAGCATCACTGTGACTTAGCGACCATGTGGTGTAGGAGCCCCACCTGGTGGGAGTTGGGAAAAGTTTGGAGAAAAATCTAGGATGACTTAATGGGTAAGACTAGTAGAAGTTCAGAGAGCTCATAATGCTTCTAGGAATGTGGACAATAAAGAATGGACTCATGGCCAGAAATAATGGAATATACCTAGAATTCAAGTACTTGGCAAAGGAGAGCAGGGGACAAGGTATTTGAAGTCTTCCTCAGGTATATATCCAGTTGGAGCCCAGCACAGGCTACATAAGACTCTATCTCCAAAACAAACAAACAAAGCCAAAAAACAAATACCAAAAGACTGCATTTCAGATGGTAATTAGGATTCTACAGAGAATAGGACCAGAGGCCGTATGTGTTATATTGTACAAAAAAAAAAAAAAAAAAAAATGTTTCCACATACTTTGTCAGTTTCTTGAGACTTTTCAAGATGAATTTAAAAGCTGATGACAAAATAATCTTGCAGAGACAATTCCAAGATAACCTATGGCATGGTTATTGCTTACTGCTTTTAGACAGGTTTATAAAGAATATTTAGAACAAAAAAGCAGAGGGTAGAACTTGAAAAATCAAGCAATTTGGCAAGGAAAGAAGAGCATTTAACATCATGGAAGGTGTGGTTGTGAAAGAGACAGTGCTAGTGAAAAGAAGCAAAATACTTTGTACCAAGCAGTGGATAAGATGCCTTGAGGACAGTCAGGGATCAGCAAGACACCATCCATCACAGGATCCAGAGTGTAAGGTACAACTTATGTGAAAATACTTTTCATGAGAAAAAGGATCATGGAAAGAGTTCACTTTTTGCACCACTTCAGGGCCATACACAGAAATGTTCTCCCAGGTCAGCCATTCAGGTACACAGAGGCTACTGTTATTGTAGCCTAAGGGAGGCTGGATACTTTTTGGGCTGACAGCAGACCTTGACACCACCTATATGATGCTGATGTTACATGCAGACATGCAGAATGCAAGCCTTATGGGGGTCATCGATGCTTCCATCTGGTTTTCAAAGGAAAGCCTGGGAAGCTTTGCCAGGAAATGTGTTACAGGGTTGTAGACCTTGCAAGCAATCCCGCAAGAGAAGGAGCTTTGGAGAACTCAAAGAAGCAGTGACAAATCCAGGAAGTTGAAGATGCCAGGAATGGGAAATGCCTGCCAAGGAAAGCCACAGTCAGTGAGCACAGGTAGCCCAAGGGAGACGTCATGTGCTCTGTAGCCAGCAATTCTATAAGCAGGGCTGTTCACTCCCACGGCAGCTCACGCTATGTCAGCACATGTCCAAGATGCCAGACATGGAGCAACAGGATTACAAGATCATTTGTTTTGCTGGGTCTCATTCTTACTATGGTCCAGTCCCTCTCATCTATGTCCTCATCCCTCTCATTTACAGTGAGTGTTTGCTCTTTCCTACTACATATATTTCAGTAGATAACCTGTTTTGTTTTTTAACGGCAGACAGTTGAGTCTCAGATAACCATTTTTGTGAGGGTTTTTTTTTTCTTTTTTTTCTGCAGTAGCTTACAACTAATAGTTTTTCTAGAGTCTCAGGAGAGACTTTGGACTTGGACTTGGTACACTTTGGGAAAAATGCTTGGAACTTTTAAAGATCAGACCTGGCTGGAGGAAGTAGGCTACAAGTGTCATGTTTGTGTGGGAGAGCATTTCTTGCCTCCAGCCCCTTTCTTGTTTTTCTGACTCCTGTCTGCACGAGTCAGTAGTTCTTCCTTCCACCATACTCTTCTGGCTGGGTGCTCTGGCTTGGCACGGGTCTGAAAGCTATGGAGTCCATTTGGACATGGAATAAACCCCACAAACCCAATAAAAACAAATCTTTGCTCTTCTAAATTGTTGTTCTGATGTCAAGAAGCTAACGCGTTACTTTAGATAACCTTATCAGAAGAGTGCAAATCATAGTTTGTAATATTCTGAAAAACATTTAAGGACTGTACTGGATACAATATATGTTTACTTATTCACTCAGAAATCATTTTATAAAGGCTCACTATGTGCCACTATGTACTGGGAATGAGGGGTAAAATGATGGGGGAAACCGGATGTGGTCTTTAACTGAATGAGTTACATAGCCCAGAGGGAGAAATTGGAATCTACATGGTAAAGAGGCCTGGGGTCAGAGAAAGGGTCCAGAGTGGCCTCTCGGAGTCAAAGCAAGTCAACATGCCTGAAATCTAAGGATCAGAAGGAAGCTGGGATGGGAAACGGGGAAGTAGGGACTCAAGTGGCGTCTTGCATATCAGGTCTTGTAGCCAGGTCTTATTTCAATAGCGCTAGAGATTCCTAAAATCTTGGGCAGGCACTTGAGGTTGCCACAAGGTAGTAGATGGGGTTGAAGGGGTCTCAGGCTCTTACAGTTCCTCAAGGCACTAAAGGCACTTAAGGAACCAGGGAGGAGAAATGAGAGAGCCCATAGATGTGCAGAGCCCACACATCCGGTTCCAGTTTTGAATTTGAAAGTCAAGGATTTTGCCAGCGGTTGCTCCTCTCTTCTGTTTCACAGGGGATCGGAGCAGCAAGTGACTGGCAGTGGGCAGGACAGCAACACTACAGTTATGATGTTGTGCAAGTAGCGCAGAGACTGTTGTGCTCTATATGTCACATGAGAATGGGAAATTCCAACGACTGTCAGAGGGGCTACTTGGTCCCCCAAAGCTGGACTGTCACTGACATTAAGACTAAGGATTATTTCTCCCTTGTCACCTTCTTAAGACTGCACATAGGCCATCCTTTCGGCACTTCAGGCTGACAAAACTGCATTGTCCTGGAACATGAAACAGGAATGATTATATGAGGAAGTCCCAGAGTGTCCGGTCTGGGCGTGAGGAGTGTCCACAGAGGCTCTAGGGATGGATTCTACACAGTGCTTACATGTGAGCTGCAGTGTGGACCGAGGGCTCAAGATCACTCAGCCCTTGACATCTGCTCTCTTCTTCTGTGAGTATTCAGTCAACAAGCCCGTCAACAACAATGATTACCATAAAAATATGGTAATTGAAAGCTTATCTGTCCTATATTCCACACACAGAGGAGGGGAACACATAAAACAGACTACCATGGAAGGAACAGATGTTCTGAAAAATCACACACAATTGAGGACACCGTCCAGTCAGAGATGACACAGCTGTCATCATTTAGTAAGAAGAAGCTCATGATATTCACCCAGAAAGTCTGCCCTTGTTTCATTTAACCTTTGGAAGAGAGAATGAAACCCAAACCTTCCTTCCATCTTCTAGACAGGCTTGGCTCCCAGGAAAATATGATTCTGTGAGCCTGCCATTCGAACTGATGCTATCAGCTCTTTATTGATATTTAATATAAACACAGCCCCAGGGCTAGCAGGTACCTTGACTTGGTCTGAAATATAATTGCCAGGGAACTGTACAAATGCATGTAACAATTAAGGAACTGTCAGGGATATTGCTGGTGCAAAGACATAGTGCTGCAGGCTGGACAAAAGCAGCTGGTACTGAGCTGTGGAATCAGGGAGCAGAGGACTGCAGTGGGAACCAAGGAACAGAACTGCCCAACATCCTGGCAGCCTCAGTGGGCCTGGATATCACAGGCAGAACATGGGTGTATTGACGACATTCCTTTAGGAAATTGGACTAGATTTAAGTTTGTTGTTTGGTTTCAATATCCAGAGACCCAACAACTAACTCTCCCTCCTCTGACACAAGATTTCATGCTGCAGGGAAAACACAAGCTCTGATTCTGGGTTTTCAGAGTTGTAGGGCTGGAGAACAAGGGATGTGCTGGCTGATATTGTCAACTTAATACAAGCTAGCATCATATAAGGAGATGGAACAACTCAGTTGAGAAAATGCCTCTATAAGATTGAGAAGATGCCTCCATAAGATTGGGCTATAGGTGACAAGCCTATAGGGCATTTTCCTAATTAGTGATTGATGCAGGAGGGTTTATCCTATTTTGGGTGGAAATACCTCTGAGCAGGGAGTCCTGAATTCTATAAGGAAGCCAGATGAGCAAGTCATGAGGAACAGGCCTCCATAGGCTCTGCATCAGTCTCTGACTCTAGGCTCCTGCCTTGTGAATTCCTGTCTTGTTTTCTCTCAATGGACTGTGATTCAGGGTATGTAAGCCAAACAAACCCTTTCCTCTCCAAGTTGCTTTTGGTCATGGTGTTTCATCATAACAGTATGAACCCTAACTAGGACAAGGGGATAGGAGAAAGAGATACATTTTTGGTTCTTTATATAATACCTGTATAGAGATAATTGAACTTTGTGTTACTGATTTCACAGTAACTCTTTAGTACTAGTCTAAATAGTGAGAACATTCTCAAGTGACCACACAGAGTCAGACAACAATGATGAAGTCACTAGTGCTCCAGAAGCATATTGGATTGGAAAAATGTAGTTTCAACATTTCTAATCCCTCCCACTATCCCTTCTTGATAAGTCCCCACCAGCAAACAGATCAACATGTGGAAAGGCCAGTGACACTCACACACATTCTTTTAATAATGAAAATAGATTCTTTCCTTTTACAAAGTAGAGGTCCATCTTTTCTGACTACAAAATGATGTAAATGTTATACCCCCTCAGAGAGTGTTTCTAGCTCTGTCCCTATGGGAGTGAGTAAGGGGTAGGCTTGGAAATATTCAGAAAGAGTTCCAAATGGATGGTGTCTTCTGTGAGTGGATTTCAGGAAGGACATGCTCCTTTTTGAAGCCCTTGGAAGAAAGCCAACTTCATGTGGAGGTGGTTTCATGTACTTGGCACCAGGGATCTGGGTTCACTAGTAGAGCATTGTAAGTGCTTGTGTCTGATGCCCAATTTCATGTAAGGATCTATGGGCCATAAACCTTTTGAACTATACCACTGGAAGTGTGAACACTGCCAAAGACCATGATACACACTAGGAATGATGCCAACTGCCAGTAATGTTGGCCAAGAACTATTAACAAGGAGACTCCAGCTGTCTTTTCACCAGACCTCATTCACCCTACACATTCTTTTAACAGCTATAATTTTGGTTTGTGGAACAACAGCATTGAGCAAAACTAAATGAAATCAAATGATTCAATTTATAGATTCTCCCTAGTGCATATACATCAACACCTAATTCCTGAGTACAGGGACAAGGACCTGACAGCCACTTCTCTTGACATATAGATGGTTCACCCACAGGTTTGATTCTACTAAGTGATTTACAACCAGGATGACTGTATAACTTATCATCCAAAACATATCCCTGAAAAGAAAAGACAGGATGTTAGTCACACTTTTGGATGGTATAGAAGAATAACTGAGAAAAGTCACCTGTGGAGGAGTTATGCATTTTGGCTCACGGTTTCTGAGCTTTCAGCTTATGCATGGATGGCTACATCAACTGCTTTGGGTTTGAAATGAAGCAGAATATCACAGCAGTGTGAATATATAGCAGAGCCTGCTCACTTCTGAGTATCTAGGAAGCCAAAAAGACCATCAGGAAGGACCCAGAGACAAAATACATACTTCAGAGCACACTTCTAGCCAGACCCCACCTTCTGTAGTCCAACCACCTCCCAATAGTCTATTCCAAAGTGAACTCATGAATGAGTTCATACATTGATGAAGACAGAACTCTCATGGCTCAACTACTTCACAGAAGCTCCATATCTGACCACTGCTTCCATTCTGAGTCAAGTCTTCAACACTTGAGCCTTTTAGGATACTTAATATTCAAATCATAATAGTGCCTCTAACACTAATTATTTATACCATAAAACCTAGTGTGAATTGAATCTACCCTGCCTACCACACCCAGATGGCAGGTACTTTATTTTTACAACCTATCCTTTTCTATGGACAATGGAAATGTGCATATGTGGATGGGTGTGTGCATATGCATGTCTATTGTGATTATGATGAGCAGTCAGCTACTTAGTCCAGAAGGATTAAAGTAAAAAGTGTGTGTGTGTGTGTGTGTGTGTGTGTGTTTGTGTGTAAAACCTTCTTAACACTCAACTAATCTTCACAGCTAAGACAATGGCCTTTTGAAATTGCCCAGGCTCTTTTACCAGCTCTGAGCATTCAGCACATCCCAGATATCAGCCAGATTGCTTTGCTTAGGAGCAAAGAAAGACAAACATTAATTAACCCATCAAGTTGCTATAGGAGATGTTCAAGATAGTTTCTCTTATGATTATGTTAATGCATTCTCTACATCTTCTAGTTGGAATTCTTCCCAATCTAAGAAACTACGAAGCCTTCTTTAAATGTCTTCAAAAACTATTGGTTCACTGAACTAAAACTACTGCCTGTAGTTACACACACATACACACACACACACACACACACACACACACACACACACATACACACACACACCACGTACCCATACTGATTTCCATCTTTCTATTCTTTATCCTACAGAGTTGGTTCCATACTCCAGCCCTTCCTCACACCTGCAGCCCTTGCCTCAGTATCTCCAGTCTCTGGTCTAACAAGCATCACTGCAAGACTCACGAGCATTGCATCTTTAGTGCCACTCTACTCAGAGGCAAAATACGAGATGTGTGGATGTCTCCCCACTTTCTTTGACTTTCACCATCATCTATCCAGTCCATAACAAGTTAGCAAAAGAAGGTGATGAGGTCTGCTAAATAGCTTAAATCTGGGCTTGGGTCTAAAAGAAGCCGAGAAGATATGAAAGATGGGTTCCTGAAGGAAATTCAGAATGCTACTTGCAGGAAGGCATGGCTAAATATAACAAACTAGAAGCCCCTCCAAGGTTCCGAGATGGTCCAAACACCCAAAGAGTTATCTTAGATGCCAGAAAATCAAGTTACCTAGGACTTCACCAGTAATATAGTTTAAGAATGTGCATGATAATTCCCCAACTGAAGAAGGAATTTATACCTTATTACTATAAAAGAAGTGGTTGAAAAGGTTGGTTGGTTATACAGGTCAGAGGTGAAGAATTGGCTGGAATGTGTAAGACCTTGGGTTCTGTCCTCAGAACCACTGGGGGAAAAATGGAAAAAATGGAAAGACTGAATGGAAGGAGTAAAGGAAGGAAAAAGGAAAGAAAGAGAAAGAAACGAAGAAAGAAAGAAAGAAAGAGAGGGAGGGAGGGAGGGAAGGGGGAGGGAGGGAGGGAGGGAAGGAAAGAAAGGAAAGATTAAGAATTCTCAAATTATACAGCAGATAAACTTTTATCAAAGTCATCAGAATAACATTAATGCAAAATATAGATCTCTTGGGGTGCAGAGAAAAAACAAATCAAAGAGGAGAGGAAGGAACACCGGGTGGGCTGTAATGCCATGGGTCTAGTAGATTATATGTTACAAGTAACAAGGAAAAGAAGAAAATATTATTTCTGCAAAAATAAAGCTAACCAGGCCATACATATTTAATAAGACTGCACCAAGAAAGGAAGAACCCATTAAAAAAAATGATGCTTGACAATAAAAAATCAAGCCCTTCCTAAATGGCAACTGAGCTCCCAAATTCTTCAAGGACAGAACTATTTGGGCATTCTTGCTGGTGCTGCTCTCATGGGAATGTGCTTTCCAGTCAAGGCTTTCTAATAGGTTTGTAAAATTTGGGGCAAACTTTTTTTATTTTGGTATTTGTAGAAATATACTGATTCAGAAAGATCTTTGAGCAATGCAGATGTAAAAAGATTGAAATCACAAAGTTGGTCTATTTAGTCAATGTGACTGGTTTGGAACATTGTGTAAACTGCCAGAAATAAAATGTAAATGAAACCTCAGGCCAATGCTTTGGAGCCTTAAGAGATTTGATGGCTATTTTATCATAGACACTAACTAGAAATGAGAGGTGTCATGGATGCAACTAGAAACCAATACAGATTTTCGGTTTCTCCCTCTAGGATTTTGCTCTTTGATAAGTTTGATTATTTTTAAACAGCTTGGTTTTATTTTTGCATGTTAATTAAGGGACAGATTTTTACTGGTTGCTATTTCAATGTATTTACCCATATTAGAAAATAATGGAGCGGGGTGGTGAGGTTGTAGCTCATTTATAGATTGAGCGTACTTAGCACTCGCGAAAGGAAAGAAGAGGGCTGGGTGGATGTGTCTGTGGTCAATAACACCGGCTGCTCCCTCTGAGGACCCAGGGCTTATTCTCAGCACCCAAATGGCAGTTTCACAACTGGGGTAACTCCACTACCAGGGGATCTGACTTCTTCTGTCCTCTGAGGACACTAGGCACATACACGGTATGACGTACATGCAAGCAAAATACCCATACATATACAATAAAGGTAGTAAATATATCTTTTTTTTTTTTTTAGAAAAGAACATACTGACTTTTTATAAAACCTGAAGCTATGTTACTCAAAGGATTTCCCAAAGTAAAAACCATCCATGATGGTGTC
Source organism: Cricetomys ansorgei (assembly GCA_026225945.1). NCBI lineage: Eukaryota > Metazoa > Chordata > Mammalia > Rodentia > Nesomyidae > Cricetomys > Cricetomys ansorgei. The sequence continues at coordinate 17,884,393 of JAMJFZ010001133.1, forward strand.
AGGTTAAGAATTAAAGGACAAAATAAAAGAGAATGGCTTGGTCATGTAAAATCAGTATGTAGGAGGAACAGCCCAGTGACGGGATAACGAGACAGGAAAACAAAGCCATTTCCCTTCACAAAGGGAAACTTATTTAACAGTAAATTTGTTACAACACATATTTTTTCTTTGAAATGTATTATTATCCATTTGCCATACATATGGAGAAATCTTATCTCTTACAATCAAAATATGAATAGGACAGAGTTAATTCACATGTAGGATCAGTAAAAACCATACCAGTGTCACCATCTAATCTTGAATAACTAAAAACTTATTTAAGAAAGAAAGGAAAGAGAAAGACGGGGAAAGGAGTCTTTTGCCTTGGAAACAGCTGATTTATTGTAGGTAAGTAGCATAAAAAAGTCACTTTCTAGACCCTTAACTTTCTCCCGATATTGTCATTAAAGCAATAAAAAGTCCAAATGTTGAAAATCCCTCCAAAACTGTTAAGAAAAGCAATATAGAAATAGATAACAGATGCCCAAAAGCATCTTGGGATGAATATGCTAAGAACCCATAAATGCAAATGATCAAATCCACTTAATTGTGCCAAACAGAAACATAAGAAAGATCTATTGATAAACAAAGTGCAGACAGTGCTTCAAAAACAATTCGTTTTGAAGTCTTGAGGCAAACACCATTCCTGGTTCATGACTTTAGGCTGACTAGACCCCCAAAACACAGGCTATGTTTTCTCCACAATCACCTTCAAATCAGGAACAATGACAGAGGCCAAGCCTGAGCCTTAAGAGGAGGGAAGGGAACGTGCGATGGAGTTTGCAGTCAGCTTCCATTAGCTCAACTAGAACACTAAGCTCATTTGGTGGAGAATAAGTGGTGGAAATCACCTCTAAAACTAGTTTCAATCTTTCCCCCAAAAGGAGTTATTTTAATTAACAAAAATAGTTTCTATATATCTAAGAAAAACCTAAAGATTGGAAAGAAAATTTAAATCTCCCAAATCTAATTGACAACTGTTATTCATATAACTGTCCTGGCAAGCCATTTTAAAGGGTTACTGGTTCTCCTTGATGTAGTCTATTAGCTATCAGACTATTGAGACAACTGGCCCTGAGAAACTGAAATATCCCGAGAGTCTCATACCAGGAGACGGGAAAGATGGAGCCAGAAGCCAATCAAGGAGAGTTTGTCTCCCAGGAACAAATTGCACACAGCCTGGCAACCCATCACATCACCTTGCAGGACGGGCACTTAGACACTGATGGCTAGGACCACAGTTTTACCACGACAGCTTAGCTATGCATACCTCTTGCCTTCTGTTTACAAAGCCCATGTCAGGAAGACGGACTTAAGACCTCTATATCCATTCTTTTTTCCAATGTGTCCTCATTAAATAAACCTTTCTCTGCTCTTCACTATCATTTGTCTCTTTAGTTGGCATTGAGGACAGGCAGTGTTCTAGTTTTGCCCCTGTTGCTGTTATAAAATGTCCTGGCAGAAAGCTGGACTTGGCCCTGCTATTGCACATGTGAAATTACAGTGACTGTGATTGCTTATACAAAGCTTGTCCAATCAAGTCAGACAAGATCCCAGCATGGATAGAGAGGGGGCTCATGAAATTCCACCCCTAGTTGAGGAGCTAGAGTAACTGATGCTTCTTGTGGGGCAGAAGAGCCAGTTTTCCTTGGGGATCTTGTCCCAAGAGGCTATCTGTGTTCCAGAAGATGGTCCTGCACCCACTCAGATAAAGGCAACGGTAAGTGGACTCGGTGGAAAGAGGAAAAGGAGGAAGTGGAGGAGGAGGAGGAAGGGGGGGGGAAGAAGAAGAAGAAGAAGAAGAGGAGAGGAGGAGGAGGAGGAGGAGGAGGAGGAGGAGGAGGAGGAGGAGAAGGAGAAGAAGGAGAAATAGCAGAAGCAGCAGCAGCAGCAGCAGCAGCAGCAGCAGCAGCAGCAATATCAGAAGCAGAAGTACTGTTCTTGTCTTGGGAGGGCAGAGAGGGGATGAACTGAAGGAAAGGGAAATGGGAGTCAACTTTATCAACATGCATTATTGGAATGTATAAAATTCTTAAACAGCAAACAAAAGCAATTTAGGGGAGAAAGGGTTTATTTGACTTATAATTCCAGGTTACAGTTCATCGCTGAGGGACAATCAAGGCAGGAACTCCAGCAGCAGGTCACATCACATCCATAGTCAAGAGCAGAGAGAAACAAGTGCAAGCAGACCTGCCCTTTCCTTCCTTCCTTGCTTTCTCCTTTTATACACATAGGGCCATCTGCCTAGGGGATGGTACTGCCCAAAACAGGCAGGATCTTCTCACATCAGTTAACAATCTGGAAAGTCTTCCATAGATATGCCTTCAAGCTAACTTGATCTAGATAATTTCACAGTAAGACTTTCTTCCCAGATGATTCTAGGGTGTCTCAAGTTGACACTTAAAACCAGCTGGTTTGTCCTGAAGTCTCTAAGCCAGAGGCAATCCTTTTTCCTCAACTTTCATGGTTTCTAAAAATCTTGGTGTTCCTTGGTTCCTAGCTAGATGCTTCCATCTTTGCATGGCTGTCTTTTGCATGTGACCCTGTGCATCTTTCCTTTATCTTAAAAGGACACTTGTCATTTGATTTAAGAATTAACTAATCAATCAACCAATCCAATGAATTAATTAGTTATCAATCAATCAATCAATCAATCCAATTAAGATGTCCTTTCAAAATCTTTACATTGTTCATCTGTAAAAACCCTATTTTAAAATCAGGTCACTTATTGGATGTATGTTTGTACATCTCACCCCCAAATTCATATGTTGAAATCCAAGAGACAATCAGATTATGAGGTGGGGCCTTCATGGTGGGTTTAGTGCTCTTACAAGAAAATACTCAAGCAAGCCTGGTTCTTTTGTTATCTCTGTTATGAGATTACAGCAAGAAAACAGTCATCTGTAACAGGGACTGTCCTCACCAGACCCTGACCTTGCTAGCACACTAGCCTTGGACATTCAGCCTCTAGGACTATGAGAACAAATTTCTGATATTAAAGCAATCCTGTTTCTGGTATCTTTCCCATACCAGTCAGAGCAGACAAAAGCAATCACAGCCTGGGATCCTGAGCACCCAGGGATTTTGTAGGGAACATTACTCAACCCACTACAATGCCCTCTAGTTCCATTGTTTAAAAATATATAATACTGAACAAATGACTAGGTTAGACAATTCTTCAAATTACCTTAATGTGAGACAGCATGAGCAGGTGAGAAATGGTCACTGTAAATCTGAAAATGGCCTCAAACTCAAAACACTCACAGTATGTCAGGGGAGACAGTGGTAAATTACAGTTAGTTTTACATTAGAACCTTGTATTATGAAAAAATATAACCACTCAGCAGCAGCTTCACAATTTACTTATGTATTTTATTCCATTTGAAAACTTCCGAGTAATCAGGCAACTGACCAGGGTTTGAGACTGCTTCTGAATATGATGTCTGGGCAAGAGGGGACTGGCAAGACTTTAGCTCTGCCTCACAGGCACGTGTCAAGGATGATTGGGAGAACCACCACACTCAATTGCCTGGTGGCCACCTGATTATTCTCTTAGAAGTGCCTGCTCATAGCAGACACTGACCATGAGAAAACGCCAGCTGCAGACTACTGAGTTGTCAGCCATTTTTTCCCACCTACAGGCAAATAAGTCTCATCCCTTTTTCTCCTTCCAAGTAAAATGGTGGCAGTTCCTTCATTCTGGCACAGCAGCAGAGTCCACTCACCAGTGGGTTTGTAACGCTGGCTCTAAATGCCCTGCTATTCTTATGTATACTCTGAAAATGTTCTCTAATTTAGTAGCCTAACACTGCAAACGTCCTTATTTGACCAGAGGAATCCTGACACAATTTATACACACATCCACATGAACACACATACACATGCACACATACACGCACATGTGCACATGCACACATGCATGCACACACATGCTTTGGACAAAACTAACTAGAGCACACTAAGAATTCTCTGCTTCTTTGCATATTGGCTGACAGATTCCTCAGAGACATGATGAAGTCTGAAGATAGTCTGGGGGCTTTCTTTGTGGTTGCAGGGAGGAATACCCAGGAACTCTGCATGCTCTCTTTCTTCCCCTTGGAGTTGGGAAGGGCAGAGGAAGAAGCAGGGCCAGAGCCAACAGCTCTTTGTTCCTTAGCCTCAGATCACTTGCTAATGAGCTTTCTTCAAGGTGATGAGGATGCCCAGCGGTGCTAAGGGAAAAGAAGGCTTGTTGTGCAAAGAAAACTGACCCAACACAACTGCCTGCTAAGAGTCCCAGAAACATTCATGTGAGTTAAGATTGGTGTCCGTGCCATTAAATGTGACAACTTTGCCTTCAGTCAGGAAACCTTGCTAGGGAATAGCTTACTAAATGGACTCTCACAAGACTGGCGGTTCTTAAAGACAGGAAAGGCCTAGGGAGGTGGTACAACCTAAGCTGCTCTCAGTAGGTCTGAGACCAGAGGCCATACTGTGCCCAGAGTTCAACTACTGAAGACCTGCCATATAGCTAACCCTCCAGGGTGGAAAGAGGGAGTGATTGTGGCACAAATGTTCAGGGTCCTAGGCATTGTCTAGAGAAGGAAAGAGTGTCCCTCACCACACGCCTCCACAGAAGAAGGTAGGAAGACCACAGCCAGGTCTTAATTCAGGCTGGGAACAAAGGCCTCCCACAGTCATGTATAGGTGGATCAGGAAGACTTCTCAGATCTGTGCTGCTGTGGTCAGGGACCAGCATTACCTTGGAGTTTTGGGGATTACTGGCTATGCAAGAGAGGAGGGCTCAAGTCAGACAAAAAAGTCAAGTCCAAAAACACCACTTAACCATGCCAGACTGTCTATAAGCAGGCACGAAGCCCCTGGTTTCTGAACACCTTGCATAAAGTAGATACCTCAAAATGTAATTTCTGCTATTACTCTATTTGGCTCCAGCCATAACAGTTTTGTCCCCTCCGGTGCACAGCACACACTGCTTAGTGGAGTGGCTGTCTGCTCTAGGCTGTGCCCCCTAGGAAGGGCTGTTCACATAAGGCCAGGTAAAGGATGCCAATAGCACTTCTGCCAACATCCATAGCATGGGATGGAAAGAGCTAGAACAGTACCACACCCTGGGGCACCAGGGCCCATGTCTTTCCAATATACAATGGGCCTCTACATTCCTGCTTTCTGTACTTCTAGACCAGCTGAGCCTGATATTTTCCTGCTAAAACAGTACACTTCCCAGCTTCCCTATGAAGTTATTTCTGTCCCTGTAAGGGGCCACATCCTATTCGATAGGCATTTTGATTATTCACTCTTGTGAGTAACAAAATATTCCCGCACTGTGAATGACCATGATCCCATCTAAGGTCAGACCAAGCCCCTCTCTCTTTCTGCCTTCTGTCTCTCTATGATTACGTTAAAATCTAACACAACATACTACAAGTCTCTGCTATCTAGGTCTCTGTGCCTGTCCCTGCTATGTCTCCTTCTCTCCTCTTTTCCTTTATCTCTCCCAGTAGCTTCTTCACACTCAAATGTTAATAACAAAGCTGAAAGCTTAGGGGACAGTGGGTCACTCACTGCCACAGTCACAGAGTCATCAGTACCTACGAGCTTTTGTTTCTACAGCTGGGCACCTGCATGGCTGCCCCACTCCCTGCAGAGAGCTGCCATCACATCTCACCAGAGGGAGGTGGATTCTTAGATGCTCTGGGCACCTGTGAATACTCATGTACAACAATAGCTCTGGTAAGAGCGACAATGATGGTAATAACCGAAGAGCCTTCCGCCAGATGCCATAGGGAAGAGACTGAAAGAGACAGAGGAGACACTGGGCCCGTTATGCCTAGGGCTGACATTGTACCTTGCTCTCCAAGGGCTCTCTCTGCTGGCCCATCCACATTCAGTGTTTTAGGGGCGGCTGGCCTTGGCTTAGGACCAGCCTGCACACCCGCCATCCACCAAAAGCTGGGTCACCACGGAGCAACAAAGCAAGCCCTGAAATCCAGAGTGACACTGGGAGCTATGGCCACCAGTGAAGGGCACCTTCCCTCACTCCAGGTCTGGCATAGGTGGTTTCTGCTGGGGTTTCCATCAGCAGAACATGGAAAACCCTTATGAGGTAGCTCCCAATTGTCCCAGGACTATGTCTGTGGGCATCTCTCAGTATATAAACACACAGAAATTAGTTTGGTATACTCATGGGTATACCAAACACACCCATAAGATTGTGTTAATTTTTTTTTTTTTATAAAGGGATTCACAGTAGAAAAATCCAGAGTGCAGAAAAACCCAGGTGTGGTGAAAAGGAACAGACAGGCATCTCTCACAGTGATACACGCCTAGCTGGTCTGCCAGCCCACCCACCACAGTGAGGATGCGCTCAGTGTGTAGCGTCTCCACCCCTATGCCACAGTCACATTCACGAGCCACATACCGTGGGGTTGATGTTAGAGACAAACACTGTATTAAAAAAAAAAATTTAAAATGACTTTCAATTAATGAATACGTACGTGACAGTGCTGCATGTGGTGAGGGGTACACAGTGCCGGTGCTGTGAAATCAGAGGTACTGGATTCCCCTAGAGCTGAAGCTACAGGCAGCTATGAGCTTCCCAAGAGGGATGCTAAGACCCACACTTGGGTTCTCTGCGAGACAGGCATTTATTTGCTCTTAACCACTGAACCTCCAGCCCTAAGCGGGCTGTTTTAAAGAGTTATCTGCACTAGAATGGTTTAAAAAAGAAAGCCTGCCGTTTTCCGTGGAATGCATGAGTGGCAACCACAAACCCTCAGGTGTGGATAGCTTTTAGCAAAGAAATCAAGAGACCATCAAAAGATCCCCTAGGATCTGCAACTTCTCACTTTCCATTCAGTAACCTTTTAGCCCCTTTTATTGTGAGACTCGGTGGCTGCTTCATCTGTCCTCCGGATGAGAATGGGTTCAGGGCTCACAGTGACAAACTGACCGGCAGAGACCCTAGGCACACCGGACATCACTCAGCATCCTGACGGGCCACATGTCCGAGGCACAGCTTCTACTTTTAGCCTGGCAGTGGGCTGACAGGAGAGCTGGCTCAGGCCACACAGTCTGTCTTTTAACTCTTTTTTCAGTAGAAATTCAATGATTCAAAATAATAATCCTATTTTTTTCATAATTTGGAGTTATCAATATTATCTTTCTCCCATAATAGACATTATTGGAAATGAAAACTAAGGGAGGATTTAGCAGTTTAGCAACTCACAGAAAATAGAGAAGTCATATTTTAGCCATAAATTCCAACAAGGTCTAAACAGGAATATTGTTATAATAAAAAGCCTGTGTCTCTATAGAGTGGAATTTTCAGGAAACCAGAAGTGAGAGTGGACAGAATCCACATGAGAGCATATCTCCTTGCTTATTCCTTCAAATGCTTATTAGAATTTACCTTTCATAAGGCACAGTTTAAAACATGATTTTCAGATGTTACAATGCATCCGAGGCTCCTGCAAGATGGAAGCAAAGGGAGCTAGGCTCTCCCTGCTAAGGATCTGTCTCTGCTTCTAAGATTGAATACTAAGGAAGCCTCCCACTGTTGGGCCAGACCATCTCAGTATGAGATGGGCCAGCCCAGCTCCCCTGCCTCTTGTATACTTGCTAGCATGTTATAACATAAGAAAGGCTTGGAAAAACTATACTATACATGTTTGGCTGGAGTGATGGCTCCATAGGTAAAGCACTTGCTGAGTGAATGTGAGGACTTGTGTTCAAGTCCATAGAATCCATCTAAATCCAGGCATGGTAGCATCCATCTGTAATCTCTGAGTTCTTATGGTGAGATAGGAGATGGAGACAGGAGAATTCCCAGAAGCCAGTGAGCCTGACATCATCAGGAGCAAACAACAAAGAAGAGATCTTGCCTCACCCCAACACCCAAGGTTTTTCTCTGATCTCCATATAAGTGTTAGGACACTCATGTACACAGAAAGACACAGAGAGAGAGAGAGAGAGAGAGAGAGAGAGAGAGAGAGAGAGAGAGAGAGGGAGAGAGAGAAGAAGAGAGGAGGGGAAGGGGAGAGAGAGGGGGAGAGAGAGGGGAGAGGGAGAGGGAGAGAAAGAGACAGCTGTTGCCCAAGCTCTAATCCCCTAAAGGTCTGTGTAGAATGATACAAAAAGCACAGTGAACAAAGCATCCTCCTTTCAGCCAGTTATTCAAATTTTCAGAGCATCACAATCCACCTCTGTGCTTGTATTTTTAATGCAAACACATAAGACATGATAAATGCTCTTGTGCTCTCTGTTACACTTCTTGGCTGATAGTGCCCTGGCTTTGGTAGCCTTGGCTTAAGCCTTTCAGTGCTGGCATATAACTGGACTTCTCGTCAGCCAAAGCAACAGTCATTACCCATTTAAAACCCAACCTTTGTCTCCATCCCTCACCACCAGTATCTTTGACTTAGATTTCTAACACTTGGACTAATGCAAACCATATCCCTCTAGAGACAGTATCTTGGAAACAATTCTTGCTAACTTAGCCAGCCATGATACAGAAATGTGTGCCACAGGCCTGGAGACAGAAGATAAGACTCTCCTTGGCACAAACTAAAGGTGTGTTGTTGGCCTCCTACAACTAATGTATTTATTAGGAAAAGGAGCAGATTAAATTAGAGATGCTGGGTTGTCAAAGGGGGATAGGTCTAGAAAGCTCCTCTACCAGCTCAGAAGGTGCATGGATTAAGTGTGAGGCTAAATCTGAAGAAACGTGAGGCATATTTCTTTGATATGACAAAGAAAGAAAAAGCAGAAACTTGTGCCCACTGTGAAGTTATTTAAACTACAGAAATGTATTTTCCCCTAATTCTGGAAACAGAATTCTGGCAGGGCTGGTTTCTGGTTGCTTTGTAGACCTGGGTCTATGTTTAAGTAGTCTTTCCTTCAACCTTGCCCTCATTTTATAAAAGTCAGCCATATTGGATTAGAGCCATACTACAGGGGCTCATTTAAACATAATTATCATTTTAAAGATCGCTGCCTATGATTATTCTGAGACTCTGGGATTCAACACTCAAGTGTTGAGGATGGTCACACCTTAACCCACAACAGGGAAACAAACTGGCAAATAAGAGACTAAACCTCATAAAGGCTAATCCACTTGTTACCTACAGATAGGACATGAAGAGGACATCCACTTCCAATGAGTGAAGGGTAAAAATGATTCCGAGACAGATGGTAGACATGGGCACGAGAAAACTCACAGGATAAAATGAAGGGAAGTGAGGATGACCCTGGAAAGCTAGGTAAGCTAGGTAAGAGAGACAAATGTTGAATGTTTTGTCTCCTACACAAAAACCTAGATTTAAAAAAAAAAAACTAAAACAAACACACAGGACATGAAAGTAGAAGGGGCAATGTTGTTGGAGGGTGAGCCTTAAGGAGAAGGGGAGTCAGGAACAAGGGAGAGTAAAGAGGGGTAAAATCCAAACTGTCATGTTACCTCTTGTATGAAGAATCTATGTTTAACCATTTATTCACATATACAGGAATACAGAAAGGAGACTATTTGTGGGAGGGAAGGGACCAGCAGGAGAAAAAGTTGAAAGGAGGGACAGGAGTAGGTCATAGTGGGGGGAATGTGAACAAAGTAAAATGCTGTGTGTGTGTGTGTGTGTGTGTTGTGTGTGTGTGTGTTTTGTGTGTGTGTGTATTCACAATAAAACTCATTATTTTTATACCAACTAAAACAATTTTTTTTGTAAAATGAACAGGAAATATGTCAACCTTTTCTTAACATCCAAGGGAACAAGGCAAGATGGCAGAGAACAACAGCTTATAGATATTCTGTGAAGCCTGGTTTGTAATAGGGCAAATTGCCACCATTAATTCTGCAAGAACATGACAAACGTGGGTCTAGCCTTCTCCCAGGTTCCCACTCCAATGGAGGAAGCCTTCTACATTCTCCCTAATGCTGGCACATCTCAAGGTCCCCAATGAGTCATTGGCTTGAAGCTCCAAATGACTTCCCTCATCAGCTCTTTATCCAGGTTCCTGAGGAACTGTGATCTGCTAATTCCCCAGTGGAGATGGAAGTGCACCCCAGGAAACTCTGAAGGTTAGATACCGTTGAAGGGCCCTATAGCTAGCCCATGTACTTGGATAAAGCCAACCCAAGAGACAAAGTGCCATGTGGGCTCAACTGTTGCTTCAATGCACTGATGTAAGGGGCCAGATACGGGCCAGGACTCAGCTCCAGTCTGGATTTCACTATGTACAGCTCCGTGTCTTCATTTTTTTCTATAGCACTTTGTCTCTAAAGATATGGATTCACCCACTGTCGAAGGTTAAAATGACAGCATGTGGCATCTTTGTGCAAATGGAGATACACAGGTTTCTAAGTGTGAAGCAGTACAGCAGAGCTGTGAAGGCAGAAGCTCTCAGGAGTTCCCTTATTGCCATGAAATGAGAGGGAATAAAAAGGAACAAGATCAGAGATGTACAAAAATAACACTGCCACTTCAGAATTGAGATGGTGGCCCTACAGTGATTAGAAAATGAAGATGCATACGCACTATGCAGCGTGAGACAGCAAGAAAACCACTAAGTCTTCTATATTAGCAAAATTAGGCATGGGCATTCAAATGGCATATTGAAAACAGGACGGCCTTGAGCACAGAATATATCTGAGACTGGGCAACCAGCTATCAAGACCTACCTGTGCCACTGCCAGGAAGTCTTCAGCCTACAAGGCAGCTCTGGCCCAGACTTCCTGTAACGTAAGTCCCTGATGCAGCCTAGATCCAGGTGGTACCTGAGACAGTGGGGTAAGAGAGAGAGGACTCTCTTGTGCACACCATTGGCCACACTAGTCCTGGCCCTCCACTGGGACCTCTCTTACTTCCAAGGAATTCATGAAAACCTAGGAGCTGCCAGTAGGCCTTCTGACTCAGCATCAAGTGTGACTGCTCCCTAAAGACAGAAAACCACACTTCAGATGTGACTGGGTTTCCAGTCTGACCTTGCAATTCTTGACCTACCATATTCCAAACATTAAATGTTCTTCATAGTTGAGGAAAGGCATCCCCTGCCTGTGATGCTCATCAGCAGACATATCGTAGAGTCCTTTCAGAGAGAAACATCTCTTTTCTCACGCCAGCATCGTTTGTCTTAAATGACTGTTGACACCACAAAATGACACATCTGCATTACAGTCTGCAAAGGCTGCATTCATACTGACTCTGACATCAACACCTTCTACATAGTTAGGCTCAGATTAACCCATCATCCATCATCACCTCCATGATGCAAAGAGAGGCCAGAAGGCTGGCCATGTTTTATATACAGGAGTATTTGATATTTATGCAGATGTATTTCTTAAAAATGACTGTACATATAAAATGACTGTACATATATTTTGTTCTTTTCCTCTTCATTACTAAAATTAATACATGTTTGTACAAAATGAACAGAAGGGTAAAAAACAAAAAGTGAGCATCGTTAATTCTCCAGAGGTGCTCCACACAGACAACCACTTCTGTCGTTCACATTCACCAGTGTACATGAGATTTTACTGTATTTTCGCTTCTGTGTCTTTCCTTCAACATCTTTGTCCCTTGCTAGAATGCCTTCAGACTCTTTCCCCTGACACCTGGATGCTTCAGCTTAGCATCTTCTATTCATCTTTGTGATAAAATATTTGATTAAAGCAACTTAGGACAGGTTTATACTTGTCTACTTGGGAGTTCCATACAGGGAATCAATCCTACTACACATTGCTCAGGCTCAGCGACTTCCTGGAATTTTGATAAGCCTCCACACCACTGCAAACTCTTGTATTCTATATGCCCATAAAACCAGTAATACATGGCTGATGTCCTCCAGTTATGTGCCCCCTTTCACTAGAGGGACAGAGTCCCTCAAGATCCTGAATGGCTGAACCTTGGAAAACATATTCTAACATAGTTATCCTATTTGGGCACTTATTTGTATTAGCACCACCCTTTGAAATTATTTTAATTCAACTGAGTTCTCATTGTTATACCTAGAAGTGTTGTGGAAGTTTATTTTTAGTTAGGCATAAAATAATTGTTTTGTGCATTGTTCGGTGAGGGGCTACCTAGGTCTTGGCATTTTGTATTGAATGCAGGGGATTCTGTGGGGGATGTTTGATTGTTTATGATCTGCACCTGAGGAGTTCTGACTAAATAAAAGCACTTGCGCTGAGACACTCAGGGTTCCACTGTCCAGGATGGTGCTGGCCAAGATGGTGATTCCCTCTGCAGAGGTCTGGCATGGTTTCCACCTATGATATGCCTTTGTCTCTTCCATGCTGAGTCCATACAGTAGGTGTACAACTACAAATAGCATCCAGCATGGGGCAGGACATCATGCCAGCTAATCCAATGTGGAGACAAGGAAGAAGAGAAAGAAACTCCAGACTTTAAATAGTCTGGTAAAGTATGCTCAGGGAATCTGCCAGAGCATGGAGATTAAGGTATTAATTGAAGGCTCCTGAAGGAAGAGGAGAGAGAGAAAGAAAGAATTGTCTGTGAAGAGATAAGGCTGTGAAATAAATGAATAGATAGATAGATAGATAGATAGATAGATAGATAGATAGATAGATAAGAAGAGAAAAAAAGCTCCATGGTGAGAGCCACAGAATGGAGGCCCTTAGAGATAAAGAATGGAGGCCCTTAAAGATAAAGAATTCAGCAGGGAGCACAAAAAAGATAAGATCCTGATCATGGAGCTGATGCTCCCTCCTGCCACTGGCAGCAGCCAGGGCACAGGGTATGGGAAGCAGAGTGTACTGTTCTATAAACTGAGTTTGTTGATGGCTTTTTGTGCATGTAAAAGCCCAGCAGGCCTTGTGTTTGAGGTCTATGAAGAAGGGTGCATGTTTCCCCTTAGCAGTGGTGGAAAAGAATGCCAAACTGCCAACATGTTTCAACCAGAAATTATTCCCACCGACCCAGGACCCCTGTTGTTGTGGAAGCCATGGCTTAGAGCCAAATAGCCACTTAGTTAAACTGAAAGGTTCTTTTGGTTTTGCTTTGTTTTTCTACTGAAAACCCTACAATCTGTCCAGATGCTGATGATGGTGATGAGAACTCCGTCTAAGACGGAACCCTTCCTGCAGACAAGGATTAGGTATTTTTCCTGCAAACCAGACTCTATCTTAAAATCTATACAGTGTTTCCTCAGGGCCAGCACACAGAAGCTGTCTTCCAGAACTGGCCAAGGTTATATCTCATGCTGGCAGCCAAACTTGGTACTGTAAGAGTCACCCAGGTGGTGCTGTTTTTGAAGGTATGAAGGGCTCATGGAGAGCAGTTGAGGCTTGGCATTGTGAGAGGACAGGAGAGGCCACTGATGAAGGGGCAGCCTCAGTAACAGTTGAAGACACAGATGAAGGGATCATGTAAAGAAGTTGAGGCTTGGCCTATAAAGAGAGCCCAGGAAAGGCCACTGATGAAGGGGCAGCCTCAGTGGCAGTTGAAGGCCCAGATTGAAGAGATCATGCAGAGATGAGGCTTGGCATCATGAAGAGAGCCTAGGAAAGGTTATTGGTGAAAGTGCAGCCCAGTTGCAGCAAGGGACCCAGAGTTCTGAAGATGCCAGTACCATAGAATGACCACCAAGAACAGCAGCAGCAGTGGAGTGGAGCCAGCTGGAGCCTGGAGGACAAGCCGTGTGTGCTGCAGAAGGCAGAGACAGAGAAGTAATCTAAGCCCTTTGGAAGATCTCAGAAGATTGTGAGTGAATTCTAGATAATTGGACATTGACAGTGTTTTTCTGCTGCCCAAAGACACTGTGAAAAGCTTGATAGATGTGTGGTTTCATTGGGTCCTGTGCATCAGCAACCCTCATGTTTGTTCCTTTTGTTGACAGTTTTCCTGGTAGAGTGTTAAATTGTGTTGTAGAGATAAAACAATTTTTTTCTTATACGGAAAAGGGGACATGTTGTAGAAGTTTTTTTTAAATTATGTTTATTTTTATTTTTTAAAACGTTTATTTTTAAAATAAAGAAATTTATTTTAAAAATAATTGCTTTGTGCACTGTTGGGTGAGGGGCTGCCTAGGTCTTGGCATTTTGTATTGTCTGCAGGTGTTGGATTTCTGTAGGGGATGTTTAATTGTTCATGATCTGCACCTGATGAATTCTGACTTAAGAGAAGCACGTGAGCTGGGATGCTCAGGGTTCCACTGTTAGGACTGCACTGCCCATGATGGTGGTTCCCCTTGCAGAGGTCTGGCAGAGTTTGCAGATATGAATATGCCTCCTCGTCTCTCTCGGTGAGCCACCACAGCAGACTAACTACCACACGGAAGCGTGTGATGAGCGGTGTCTTGACTTCTCAGTACCTTTCCACTGCTCTAAGCAGAGTCCATGTATTTTCCTTTTTTGTGCTCAGTGTTTAATGGTGATTGCTACTGTTAAATTAATTCTCAGACATCTTGTCTTCAGATACATTGCAACAATAAACTCACTTATTTTTCTTTCTTGGAGAAACTACTTTTCACATTTTTGGTTCCATTTATACTCAGCATAAATCAGACTATAAAACCAGTAAAGAGTAACAATGCTATAGCCTAAATATAGCCTTGAAATTTCATTTGCTAAACAAATCAGTCATTTTTTTAAAATTTAGAGTCCTTAAGTTTTCAGGACATGGACAGAACATAGCCAAGCACTTTGCGAGAAAGTGACATGAATGGCTTCTACCTCCACTCCTGATACACCCTCCCTCTCCTCTAGAACCTTATTGTCTCTATTTCTATTAGTATCCTGGGTTCACGGAATCCTACCAGCATGACCCATTAGGTTCTGCCTACAATATTCTAGGGCTTTTCTGGCCCAGACTGTCAAACTCTTCCACATTCTTCCTGCAAGCCAGTTCCAAAGGCCCCCGAACCATGTGGTTATGTTTATCACAACAATGACTCCATCTCTCGGGATGAGTTTTCTCTATTGATTACTTTTGTGTTGCTATGATAAAATATCTGGATAAAACAAGTGAAGGGGGGGAATTGGGCTACTGTTTAAGAGAATACAGTTCATCCTTACAGGAAAGATGTGGCAGGCACCAGAGTGTACAGCTAGGATCCTTTACTTCTTGAAATAGTGGGAAATAAATATTGTGCTTGGGCCAGAAGCACAGACAACTTATGATCTTCTGTCCCTAAGCCCTCCAGTGCTGTGATTGTCCACTAGCATCCACATCTAGTGGTTCCGCAATCTCCCCAAACATCCTTGATAGCTGGAAAATAAATGTTCAAACACATGAGCCTGTGTGGGACATTTCCCATTCAAACTGTAACAAGCTCTAAACGCACTGCACCGCCCCTTCTGGCTAGGCGAGGGCCTCTTGTTGCACTGTGGATCGTTGCTGGCTCCCTCACTCATCTGCTGTGTATCTGAGCACGGAGGTTTGCAGGATTAAGTACGGAAATGCCTCGTCTCTAGCATATGTGAATAGTTGGTACTTATTAATACTCTGATGCAGAATTTGTTTTACATTTTCAGAAGGCTTTCTGCTGTAACACAATTTGATGAAGAGAAGAGACTGGAAGTGTTTATGTAAAATAAGAGTAGTTTTCCTTTCTGATGGATTTTCACATGCTGGGAAGAAAATAGCACAATTTGACAAAAACAGAGACTTAAATTTCTGCACATATGAAGTGTGCACGTAAACACCCAGGACGCAGCTTGCTGAACACTCTAGCAGAGCCTCGGGGTAGTAGAAATGGTGGAAGGCAGGGCACAGGGCAGAAAAACAGTGTTTCTGGGGGTCCAGGAGTCACCATGCTGGGTTCACGTGGCTTGCCCACTTTACTGAGTGATTCACAGCCAGTCTCTTAACATCACTTGTGTGTGTGCGTGGGGGCGGGGGAGCTAGAAACTAATAGTTCCTACATGACCAAGTAATGTGTAGGATGACGTTGTATTAAACCCTGTGGCTGGCACACAATAAATGCCATGTGTTACCTAAAGGAAGAAAAGTAATCATGGCCATGTCTACAAGGACAGTTGGTAGACACCGTGTTTTAAAAGGAATTTTCCATTAGCTTGGATTTGTAAAGAACAGCACAATGTGAGAAAGGACCTCCTTCATGCCCCTGTCAAGGCTAGTGTCACACAACAGCTAGAATCCCACGGCCCTCGTGAGAAGCCCGAGTCCCAAACAAGGCACGCATCACGCCACTGGCCTCACTGATGAGAGCCATGTCAGCTTCAACACAAACAGCTCCTCTAAGTCCAAGGAAAATGAGTGAGCGCAGGGTACATGTGCAGATGGGAACGGGAACGAGGCCCCTAAGGAAGGGCAATTCAGCCTCCGACACAATTTCAGCCTCACACGACTTTCTGTTCTCTGAGTATCATGACATACAGCAGAAGGAATGAGTTTCTGAGACAGAAGAGAAAACAAGAAAGCCCCTTGCCTCAGAGTCATAGACATGTCCAGGCATGAGCCACGCCACCAGGGCCTTCCTTGTTACCCTTCTTAGAATGATACTAACAATCATGACTTTCTCAGAGCCTTCACTATGAAGCAGCACACAGCCCAATGCTTAACACACACTGTTCCATTTAACCCTCACACGTGCTCCCAGAGCGAGGTGCTGCCATGCTGCCTATTGCATACACAAGCAGGAGTCAGGTCTGAGCTATCTGTGAGAATGACGCCCTGAGTCACAGGGAAAGAATATCACACATACTCCACAGGCCACGAGGAAGCTTCAGGGTTAAGCACTCTGTACATTGCTACCAGGAAACCTGAGGCCCATCCACAGGACTTCCTGTCTGTCTCCAAATTGCTTCCTAAATCTCAGAGGTCAACCTCTGTTCCCTTATCAAAGCAGTCTCTCTTCATGGGCGCAAGGAACCGCGTGGGTAACAAGTTGAACTGGACCAGGGAGAACGTTCTTCATCTGCTTTCCACCTGTTATTGCGGCTGTAGCACCCGCTCCTCCCATTCAAAATGAAAAGTGCCCAAGACTGTGGTGATCTAGGAATAACTTTGAAATTTAAGTCATTTTTAAGATGTAAAATAAATCAGTTATACCCTTTAACTCTCTATAGTGACTGCCATGTTTCATGTCAGGGTCAAGACATGAGAACGGAAGAAAGCACTGTCAGTCACTGCTCCTGGCTGCAGTTCTTTCTTGCCCTGCCCCTCCTCTTAGAGTTACTCTGGCCCAGGCTCGGCTTCTGTCCAACAGCAAGACTCCATTTGATTTCTGTATCGCTAAAAGAGGGAGATTAAGATGTCGAATTAAACAATCCAGGGAACAGTACCACCACACTAGGCACACACTTACAAACTACTAGTTCCCAAAACAGACAAAAAGAAGCAAAATTCACACACAGATGGCACAAAGGGACAACGAACAAGCAAAAGCCCCAGGGGGCTACTCACAGAAGATTTTGTGTGATTGATTTCTGTGAAAAACACTGGTCATTCTAAGTCCTCTGATACATCCCCACAGGGATGAAGGAACAACTGTGTACCCCAAGTGCAAGTAATGATACCCATGTAAAAGAAGCTGAATATAAAATTATGAACAGAAAAGGAGTGAGAAGGTCTCTGAACTCTTGGGGGACATAAAAGAGGGGCCAGAGAACAGCTCTGTGAAGAAGGTCAGGTCCATATGCAGAGAAGTAACTCTGAGGCTGGGCTCTTGGGAGTGACAGAGAAGGGAGAAAGCAGCCCAGATAGACGCAGGCCTGGAGCAAAGGCTCTTCAGAAAGACTGGCACACTAGAATCTGGCGTGACTAGGACAAAGATGGTGAGGTGCCCTGTTAAAAAGGACAGAGACTCACATTTACTTTTGCCTTCCAACAGTGAGGGTAGGTAGGGATGTCTGTGCTGGGAGGTGAGCATCCTCTTCAGATTTGGACAGGGTGATGTGGAAGCATGTGCCATCTGCAGGTATCTGAAGTCTAGATTGGAATGTAGAGTCAAAAAGCATCATACCTACCGACTAGCTTTCTTGGTACTAGCATATGCTCTGCATGCTACCTGAGGAGAAAGGTAATTATCCATATCAACCAGCTACAAACCCTTCAACCTACAACGACAACCTGCCTGCAAGGAATACTGGTATTTCTTTGGGAAGTAACCATCCACTGTTTGATTGTACTTACAGCACAGTCCGTGAGATGGAACCACTTGACACTACCAAAGAGGCCAAGAACCTGGGATGGTTCAAGAACTAGGCCATGAGCCTAGGGGAAAACCTAATACTATGATTCTGCTAAAGGAACATAGCAATATATTGACTCCTAATGACATAATGTTATACCCATAGATCGGTGCCTCAATCAACCCACATAAGAGAAGATTTTCCTTGCAGTAGATGGAAATTAACACAGAAACCCACAAAGTCAAGAGACTTTGGAGCACATTCCTAAATGGTATGCCTTCATTATTCTGCCCACCCCAACTCCTGACCCCACCTCCTGAGATTCAGGATCTATAGGGAAGGAGAGGTGTACAGACTATAAAATCCAGCTTTGATGGATGACTCCAAGGAAACAGTGTTTTCCACATACAACGGGACCGGCGCATATCACAGAGACTATGGAAGTATGCACAGGGTCTGCACAGGTTTCAGCTAGACAGGATTCCAGCCCTGAGAGGACGAAGGGGCACTTGGTTCCACCTCTGACAAAGAAGTTATCCATAATTGATTCCCACTAGCAAAGGGAAAATCAGTTTTTTTCCAATGGAGTGTCACCGGGTATATACACCAAGCTCTATGCTCCACGCCCAGAAGTAGTTAATCAACACAAAGTATACTAATCCTTTGTTTCGTTTTGCTGTTTTGGCATTTCCTTGACTTGTGAGGTTTTGTTTGTTTTGATATTTTGTGAGTATTTTTCTTTTTGTTTCTTGGTGTTTGTTCTGTTTTTAAAAGAGAGAGAGAGAAAGGGGGGGGAGAGGGAAAGAGAGAGGAAGAGAGAGAAAGGGAGAGAGGGAGAGAACAAACATAAAGTTGGGTCAGTAGGAAAGAAGATGGGAGGGTTTGGGATGATTTGGGGAAGGAGAAAACATAATCAAAATACATTGTATAAAATTTTTAATTAAAATATAAAATAGTTACCATTGGGCAAGGATACAAAAAAATAAATCTAAAACAAACAAACAAAAAAGTAGCAGGTGCCTCTGGGCAGGCACTATAATGGATGCTATAACTCCACTCACTTCAATGCTACAAATGACTTTCCACCTTATAGACCAGAAAACAAGAGGATCAGAGAATGAAAGGTTTTCCTTAGTCTTCCAGGCTTCTGCTCCTGAACAAGACTGCTAGTCAAGTCCCACCAATACCCAAAGCCTCTCTGGTGGCTTTGGAAACAACCCCACAGTAGCACAGGGCAGTGGCTGAAGAGGAAGTATCCCAGGGATATAGGAATAGTGTCACAGAAGACTTGGGCAAGGACATTCATTCTCTACCTCTACCTGTACCCACCGGTAGTTAGAGTGATCCCACTGAATTTTGCCTCCATCCAGTGTCCTTGGACCCAACTCTAGACAGAGGAGATGGAAAGATTTCCCTGGAGGAGAGTTGTCCCCATTTCTGCCTAAGAACTCAAGGATTTGCTATCACTAAGCCACTAGGAGAAGTCATGCTCATGCACTGACCACACCCTATTGACAGCAAGAAGCAGTAAGAACCTTGTACATGATATGCATCCATTTGCCCATCCTCCTATCCACTCCCATAAAATCTCTAGGCCAAATCGAACACAAGCCTGTAGTGTTGGAAAGCACAAAGGACCCTGTGATACCCTTTTTCCACTAATACCACTTCCAAGAAAATATGAATATGTACATGCATGTATACACACATGAAGATCTGTGCCCATGCGCATGCATATAAATTCAGAAGTGTGAAGGAGTTGTTCATTGAACCCCTCTCCTCACACCATAGGCTTTGTCAGAGGTAGTTCCTGAGACCTAGGTAAGAACAATGGTAATCAAACAGCTACCAGATTGGGAAGAGGGGTGTCTAAATTGTTTTTCTCTGAAGCAGAAGCTTTGCTTTGGTCTGAGTTCTCTGATCTTGACCTGGAATTCTATCTATATCCTTCACCTACATACTCTGGAGGATCTAGTAGGTGGGCAGGAAATCAGGAGGCAAGCCTCCAAAGTCTTCAGTTCAGAATCCCAAGGAGAAAACAAATCATTATAGTTGGAATTCATTTCTAACGTTACAGGTCAGTCCCTGGTGCTCAGCAGCACCTCCCCACAATGTTGTCCCCACCCACATATCCAAAGGGAAAAAAAAGAAAGCAAGAAACTTTAAATAGCCTTTTAAAGGGTTTGTGAAGGCTTCTTTCACATCAAATGGCTCTTCATAAACAACATTTTAATGATTTCTGTGTAAACAAATCAGAAACATATGGATTAAATTTTCCTCAAAATATACACATGTAATTAAGGGGAAAAGTACTTGGCAAAATGCATTTTGCATTTTATCAAACTCAACATCTAAAAAATAGGTTGAGACATCTGACAGATGCAGAACTAGAGAGCCTGCCTGTCCCACCACACACGCGTGCGCGCACACACACACACAATCTTCTTAGCAGGAGACCAGAGTCTGCATCATCAGACCTTGGCTCTGTCTCTAAGAACCTGCTGTACTGTAGCAGACAAGCTAGTTCTTCAGACTCTGCAACACTGGGTCTTCCGGAACCTATTTGCAGGGCTCCCAAGCACAGCATAGCCTGAGAGCCCATTCTTGGTCTGACTGGTACTCTTCTGGGAAGTCTGGTAGATAAAGGAGTACCTTAGGCTACATCCTATAATTCACACTTTCCCATCTCTTCCGCTGCAGCAATGAAACCCCCATCCTCTTTCTCCATGACTGCTCAATGAGAACTAGTAGTAAAATTGGGTGCTTCCTGAGCCTTCTCTTCTTCCATGCTGGGGTAAAGTGCAACCCTGTTTTTAATTGCATTCTTCACTCATTTGTTCCTTGAAGCAAGAATCTGTTGTCTGTGCACCGTATCCAGGGTATCACACTGGTCTCAACCTCACAAGGCCACCATTCTCAATAGTGCTTTCTCTCTAGGACTCCAGGCCCTAGGATTCCCACCATAGCCCACCAGTCTAGGCCATGCGCATTCTTCTCCTTGGGTGTTCTCCAAGCAGGGCCCAGACTCTTCATCCCTCTTAGTCTTCTTCAGTGTGAATACATCCCAGCACACATCGCAAAGTTCTTCCACCCAAGTTGTCGACTGCACCATGCCTCACCTCATGGCTTCTAGGCTTCTGATTCTTCTCCCATCCTCCCATGACTAGACTTCTGAGACTACAAGGATCCATTTCTGGGACTTATACCAGCTGCTCCTGGAGCCCAACCTCCCATGCTTAGCCTCCCAGTCCCCCTGATCGTAGACTCCCCCAGTCTTAGAGTTTAGTACATCAGTGCCTTCTAAAAGACCCACTTTCCAATTCCATTCACTCTTGTGATGAAGTATTAGCTATGGATTTTGAGGGACACGTATATTTAAGTCACAGAAGTCATACTACAGGGCTACTATGTGCCAGGCATCCTTAGTTTTTAACAAAGCCTCCTCAAAGACATGCCATTCATTATCCACGCCAACTCACAGTTGAAGAAGATTAGGTATACGCTTGCATGTAGGCACAGGTGCAGTGGTGGGGTAAGCCAAGCTGACATGAGTTTCTCTGCAGGCAGACTCTGAAGGTAGCTCTGGCCCCCAGCACCTCCCCATTCTAAGCAGCCTTATTCCAAGTCTTGATTCTTCCTTTTTGTGTAGAGTATGTGAGCCACCCAAAGTTTTCTCAGTATCTTTTACATTTAAATCATCTGGAGTTATATCTCTATTGCTTGCAAAAACCATGGAACATCCTAGTGCTGGCTGACTAGGAGAGCAGACATCAACAAATAACACGAGTGGGGGCTCCAGGAGAAGGAGCGTTGGGCTGACTCTGCAGGCTTCCTGCCCTTAGAGAAGTCCAAGGGCAGAACAAAGACACGGAAGCCATATATTCCTTGGACAGAGCCAAGCAGCACAAAGGCATGCACTCTATCAAGAGCAGAGCACATGCACTACCAAGGTCTGGTGGCGAAGGAGGCTGCACTTGAGCAACTTTTGAAGGATGGGCATTTGGAGAAGCAGGAATAGGAAGGTAATAGAATTAATAGTGAGCTATGAAACATAGAGAAAGGTGTATACAAGAAATGGAAGGCCGTCATCTGGTGGACAGAGGGGAGAAGTGGCAACAATGGAGCTGATGTGGAGAACAAGCCCTTTCTGTTCACATATGCACACATATACATGAGCCACACACACAGTGCATGTATGGACCACCCCTCACAGTTGCCTAACATGTACAGGTATGTATACATCTACATGTGGCATGTGCATACAAATCTTACATGCTTTCAGCTTCTAACTGTATGCCCTACTGGTGACCCCCCATTGCCTCACGTACTCCAAGATACCTACGAATGTCGCCCAAAACAAAACCAGAGACGTAGTGAAACACTATGAAATTAAGTTGTGATTATTTTTGTAACTCAATTTTGGTTTTCCTGGGTGTGGGTTTTGTAAATTACATTGTGTTGCAATGTCAAAGGCTGGACATGCCTAAAAGGGTATTCAACATGGAGTTCAGGTTTTTTCTCATCCTCTGACAGATCACGGGAAGCCTCACAAAAAGCTCCTGCCCTGTGCTTCACTTCTGGAAGATGCAGTGTCACTTACGGCTATATGGCCTCAGCCCAGGCTTTCTTGTCTCAAAGAGTCAGACTCACAGCCACTAGGGATCTTCTTAGATCCTAGAGAATGCTTTTTAAAGAGTCTGCACCTAAGAATCCTCAAAGGCTTGTCCAAAGTGTTTAGAAAAAAAAAAAAAAGCTCTTTTGAGCCCCTCTGGGACTTGCACAGCTGTCACCACCTGCGAAGCAGCACTATCTTCTGTACCTAAGACAGTGGCGACCACAGAGGGAAGCATTGGCCTGGTTGCCAAGGAGGCAGAAAGCATAAGGCAGAAGTTTAGGAGCTATCTGCCACTTTCATCGACAGCTAGAAATTCCGCCTTACAGGGAGGCACACGACAGCAAGGAAGGAAGAGGCATCAGACACTGCTGCGTGCTCACAGGGCCCAAACCGCTGCAGAAGAGCCTTGTGCTGGCTTCCTTTGCTGACGGCAAGATTTCCACCCAGGGACATCAGAGCCGGTGACCAAACCAGAGCATGTGTTTTGTGTACATGTCGTCAGGAACTAGATCTGAGCTGGAGGCCTTCTAAACATGAAATCTATTTCTGCAGCTTGAAAGGAGACTTTGGGGGGCTGGTTTGAATTAGGATAGAGTTGAGAATTTTCTTAAAGTTTCCCCCTCTCTCCTACGGACAGTTACTCTCTGCCTGGCTGAGACAAGATATAGCCCCTGGCTGACCCTGCTTCACTTCCCACAGCCTGGCAGGGTGACAGTTGAACCTGGGTAGGAGATGACAGGCAGATCCCATGAGGACTGCCAAGGATGACTTGGATCTAATTATTTAACTCCTATAACTCAAATGCTCAGACTATTCGGATTCTGCCTAACAATCTTCACGGTGCAATTGTAAAGCCCGTGTGACCAATGACAATGTGGGTCCCTTACACGTTGCTACCATCGAAAGGTATAATTATGCCTTTAAATCCCAAGATGCGGTGAAATCTCCATCTTGGTGCTAATGCTTCATGGAACCTTCAAGTCACTGTCATGTCTTCAAAGATCATTCCAGACTGTCTCATGTCTGAAATTACTCTATAAAACCATGTTCATTTTTTGTCTTCTGTTCAGAACATATTTAACACTACAATGGATTTTTCAGGCAGCTACACTGCACAAAATAGCACTTTCATTTAAGTCTTCTTCAGTTATTACCACCATCCAAGAGGACTAATCTCTACTGGGCAATGCTGAATGCTAAGGTGAGGTGCCATTTGTGCCATAAGGAGCCCAGACACAGCCCAGCCTGGAGTCCTCTGGAGGCTATTTAGACTGGTATCACTTTTCAAAAGGGGCTTGAGAAAGAATATCTATTAATTCCTTAGCCATATGAGAAAGAAAAGATGTGCTCATTGGGCCTTACGTCCCTCTGGCTTTGCAGAGAGATAGCTTTCATGTGGATACTCAGTCTTCCAGATATCTTGCTACCAGACCATTCCACACTAGAATGCAAATTCTTTGAAGGAGGCAGCTATGGTTGGCTCACCATGGGATCCATAATAACTATCAGAATAGTTAATGAAATGGGGGATGCCTCCCTGACTCTGAAGGGTGAGTAATAGGCAAACCAGAAAAGGGAGCCATTAAACTATCCAGCTACAAGACACAGGCACAAGAAGAATATCCTCAAAATACAGATCTAGAAGTATATGGTTGACCAAGCCCCTTAACGAGTGATTTAGAGCAACTCAGCAGCTCAGCTAAAATGCATGTGATTATCTCAAATTGACAGCTTAATGCATAGAACTATCCACACACAGTTCTACACCTTCTGTCTATGTATCCCAGGCTGGCCTTATATTTGAGGATATATACCTGCTTCTTCTCCCTCCAAAGCGCTGGACTTACAAGTGCATGCCACCATAGTCAGCTTGGACACAATTATTATTCCCACCATAGAGGGGGAGTAACTGAGATCTCAGGAGAAAAGGCGGTGTATGCAGCATCACCATCAGAAACAGGTGGAACAGGGCAGTTAGCCTGCATCATTGGATGACAGAGCCCAGTCCTTGGCCACTGAATTTCCAATTCAAATGGGCAGATAGGAAAGTTGCAAAAGCATTCTTTAGTGTTCATAACTTTAGTGTTCATGTGAAGAATGAATTTGAACAAGTCTTCTTGTTATGTCCACACTTCTCTATGCTGTAAGGAAAAAAGCCAATCCACAGTTGGCCCAGCAGCAAACCGAGAAGCTACCCAACCCTTAAATACCATCAAGGAAGGAAAGCATTAAAAAGGAAGGCACAAACTGGGTTAGTAAGCATGTTTAATCTGGAGAAGTGATTTTGCAGAGAAATGTGTTAAAGGAACCCAGCCATGCTCCCAACATGTAGCTAAGCAGTGATTGCAAAGCAGTCAGAAAAAAACCTGCTGATTTCTGCATTACACATTAACATGAAGGAGAAACACAGCAGTTGAAGGTCTCCAGGCAGAACAGGCATATGGTTAGCCCACCCAGAAGATGCTTGGGATACTTGATGTGTTGACACAGTGAGTGTGGGCTCTGAAGTCCCCAACCTGTTCACCCTCCAGGGAGAGCAAGAGCAGGAAGTCTTACCTTTGTTGTACATGTTCGTTGGCACTTGGACATCACTCAGACTGATGTTTACAGGCAAATTATTAAAATGGTCATTGGGGGCTAAGATGAATTCCTTTCCCAATTCCAAAAAGTTCCCGTCTTTGTCCCTTTCGTTGATCAGCACAGCATTGAAGTATTCATACTGAAAGAGAAAGCCAGAAGCTGTTAGAGGCCAGGGGCTTAGGGACAAGGGCTGGGACCTCAAGGTAGACCTGGGCACTGGCTGTGTGCTGCCTCCTACTCTTGTAATGCTCACCTACTCAAGGAATAGTCTCTAAGTCTTTAATGCAAGTACACAGGTGCCAGAGTATTAGAAGAATATTTGCCAGTGGTATTCAATATTCTTGAAGAAAACCCTTATCTGAATACAGAGAAAATTGCTATAAAACATTTTATTCTTTATGAATTGAAGATAGGGCACGTCTTAAAGTGGCTCATACATTTAAGATGAATGTAGTTGAAAATCAAAGAGTAGGGAAGTTTTTACTATGTCAGATCATACACGTGGAAGAGAAGGAAGTAAAAGGTTTGGAGCAGAAGAGGAAGGGGTGTACCTTTATATAGAATGCTTAGGGAGGACTTCACTGTTATAACAATACTGCAAAGGGGCATAATGAGGTGAGAGTGTCAACTAAAAAAGTATCAGGAGGAAATGTCCCCACCAGAGAGGGCAGCAAAGCAAAGGACTCTGATGTTAGGGTACTGGTGTTTTCCACAAAAGGCTTTGTCAATATCAGCTTACACATAAAGAATCCTGGCTTCATTATGGAAATTTTTCTACGGTCCTTAGGGGTTAACTCATCTGCCTCTCAAGTTCCATGAAGTAAATGTTTATGAGAATCTGTACTTTGCAAATGAGGAAACTGAGTACATGAAGTCCATGTACCCTGTCAAAAACTACAATGATAATCAGCATGGCTAGAATTCAAACACAGGCAATCTTCCTACTCCCAGAACTTGTTCTGTTACCTATTGTACAATGTTCCAAGACACCCAATGGTTATATTTGGATAGGAGTCGCAGATCAGGATCATAAAGAAATTACAATGATAAGGGCATTCATGGAAAATATAAAATGCTAAAATTAAAACATTGAAACAGATATAAAAAAGCGTTTGATGGGCAATGTGACTGGACACAGCTGAGGAAATAATCGGTGTACATGAAGGCATGTCAATGAAAATTCTTCCACCTTAGAATCAAGGGGAGAAATTGGACCAAAATATTCCAGATCTATGGGACAACTGCGAAATGTGCGAGGTGTGTATGCGGAAAGAAAAGAAGTACGTAGAAAGAGTCAAAGAAACACTTGAGAGTTTTCCAAAATTAATGGCAAGCCACAGATTCAGGAATCTCAGGAAACATCAAGCACTATAAATATGAAAGTGTATACTAGCAATTACCATATCCAAACTGCAGAAACTCAAGGAGAATTCTTGAAAGGAGCTAGATGGAAGAAATTTTTATCTATACAGAACTGTACTAGCAAACCTCGGTTGTACACTTGACTAGTCTGAAATCAATCAAAACCCAAGCAGCAGACTTGTGAGAGTTTTCTTGATTGGGTCATTTGAGGTGGGAAGACCCACACTAAATCTTGGCCAAACCTTCTAGCGACAGCCCACATAAAAGGACATGAAAGAAAGAAGCTTTTGCTTTTTATCTGCTTTCCCTCACTCTCCTTGGCATGTTCATCTATCCTGCTGGTATTAGAACCTACTTCTCTGGGATTCCAATACATACTGAGGACCGACTGAGACATCCAGTGGTGTGGACTGAACAATTATTATATTCTTGGCCTTTTCATTAGGTGGACTAGCGAAACTATAGTCTGTAAAGCATTGCAACAAATTCCCTTTTACTATATAGATTCTAGCAGTTCCCTCCCTCTAGAACACTGGTTCTTAACCTCACTAATACCAAGACCCTTTGGTACAGTTTCTCATGTTGTGGTGACCACCAGCCATTGTTGCAGAAGTTTATGTTCAGTTATTATAAAATACTGTTTTATGCACTGTTGGGTGAGAGGCTAGCTTAGGTCTTGGTGTTTTTATTGTTTGTGGGTGTTGGATTTCTGTGGGGGTTGTTTAATTGCTAATGATCTGCATGTGGTATCAACAGAAGATCTGAGGAGTTCTGAAAGAATAAAAACACCTGAGCTGAGGTGCTAGGGTTCCACTGTGAGCATGGCACTGGCCATGATGGTGTTTCCCTCTGCTGAGGTCTGGCAGGATTTGCAATTATGAAGGTGCCTCCCTGTCTCTCTTAGTGAGCCCCCCACAGCATGGAACAACTACAAGCCATAAAATTATTTTTGTTGCTACTCCATAACTGTAATTTTGCTACTGTCATGAATCATAATGTAAATATCTGATATGTGGGTGATCTTAGGCAACACCTGTGAAAAGGTCATTCAACTCCCGAAGGAGTCAAGACCCTCAGATTGAGAACTGCTGCTCTAGAGACTGCTGACTACTACAAGAACCAAGAATAACACATCATACTTCTTCTCGTCATAAATCATAAAAGCAAGAGGCAAGTGGAGTAAACTGCTCAAAGTATTAAAAGAAAATCAAAACCACCTAGATGGGATTGTATATTCAAACATACTTATCCTTCACATGTGCACAAGAAATGAAGACCTAGTCACACAGAGGTGGGGAGGATTTGTCTTTATTAGACCTGCCTTGCGAAAAGTTCAAAGCTCTTCACAGAAGGGAGAGCACACAGGCCAGAAAGTACAGTTTACATAAAGACCATCAGGTAAGAATAAATGAAGACACAAATTTTTCTTTACTCTTAACTAATCTAACATGTAAAAGCTTGTTCGAAATAATGATAGCAATAAACTCTTGCATGATAATAGTTTGTGGATAAGGGAAGGAATTCTAAGAGTCTGGGCAGGGGTGGGGTGGGAAGGAAGGAAGTGCTATGCTATGCTTTGTAGGTGTTAGCCTCAAAGCTCAGGTACCGTCAGTGTGATGACATAACAGACAGTCTTTGTGAAGGTTCCTTCCTCACGGAAGAGACTTGGTACCCAGATAAAAAGGCTTGATGGGGGGTTCATCCCATTTGCTGTTCTGTCTCCTGTCATGTGAAAATAGTGTTTCTCTCTTATGGAGAATATAGCATCAAGCGGCTTGGAAGAAGGGAGCAGACTTCACTCAACACCAAGTATCCTGCGACCTCTCATTTGGTCCCCTAGCCTCCAACACATGGAGCAAATACATTTCTGTTTCTGTTAATCAACCAGATTCAGATATTCTCTTAAAGTGGTACAAATGCACTGAGATACCCATTTGTAAGGCAATATCACTGTTGAGGGAGTAGAAAAGGTTATTTCAAAGGGCATCAACGTTCAAACTGAATATTTTTATGCTTGTATGGGCAGCACTAATTGGGTAATAGAAATAAAAGTACAAAGTTGAGAGGGAGATATGGTGGGAAGATCTGAGAGGAGTTGCACTGTATGAAATTATCAAGGAATGAAAAATACTGCATTTTTCAAAATTGAAGTTTCACTACTAAAATTGAAAATTGTAAAATTATAAACTCTAGAGAAACTACCTGAATAATTTAAGAATGAAATATAACATAAGCTAAGAGAGACAACTATGTCTTGTGAGATATTCAGTTAAAACTACAGAAGGTAGAAAAAGTAAAATATAAAAATAGAAACAGGCATAATAAAAAATGCAGCAATAACCATGAGAAAGTCCCCTACCCACTGGCAAGAAAGAAATTATCGTAGAAGAATAATGCAGGACTCAACTGCTTTTGTCCTATAGAAGTCCACTTTAGTGTAAAGAGACAGGTATTTTAGAGGTGATGGGAGAGAGAAATATGCCATGATAATACCAAGGAGAAGAAAGCTGGAGTTGCTGTATTAATTTCAGACAATGAAGACTCGAGAAAAAGAAAACTGCTCAGAGAAAAGGATACTATAGGAACACAACTTAACCATAGGGAAGGAAGCACTTGGAGAAAATGCAACAACCCTCAATGTGCTCACTATGTACACAACTAACAAGAGGCTATTAAAACACACTCAGCAAAGAACTCAAGGAGAAGCAGATGAACACATCACCACACTACACACATCAGGACTTCTGTCAGTTGTTGTTAAGCTTTACAAGCAAAAACATAGCAACAATATAGATGTAGTGAACAGCAGCACAGATTAAATTTAATTGTCATGTGTATACAAAATATGTAATCCAGGAAGAACAGAATATATTTGCTTGCCTCAAGTGCAAGGGTATTTGCTCCAACCATTCACCAGAATAGACTACATTTTGGGCCACAGTATATGCTTTCCGAGCTTAAAGGAATATAAATCACGGAAAACATGTTCCTTGTCCATAGTAGATTAAAGTAAAAATCAACAGACAACTGAAAGATTCCCAGATATTTGGGGATTAGCAATATACTTCTAAATGACATGCTGACCAAAGAAAAGGTCTTTGGAGAAATTTTAAACCATAAGAAAATGATGATAAAATGATCAAACCCCATGCAACAGTTAATGGGGGGATCATATCACTGAATATGCATATTAAAAAACAACAACAACAAGACCTAGAAACAGCCACCTCAGCTTCTATTCCAGGAAACTAAAAGAAATGAGCATATTAAATCCAAAGTAAGGGAGATTAAAATGAGATAGTATTTCTTTTAATTTGCAGGACAAAAAACAGTGAAAGAGAAAATGTAAGATTAATAGAGAAAACCAATGAAAGCAGAAGACTATTCTTTGAGAAGGTTTAATACAGTAAAGAAACACCAAAGTCATCAATGAGACGGCTGGACATGTTACACAGTCCAGAGGACACTAGATACAAGGTATCCAGAGTTCTGATCCATGCAATCACTAGATGCACTTAGCTCTTCTAGCTAAGGAGTTGCAATAGCACCCCTGAAATCTCTTGACCCGTGTCTTTGGGAACATTAGTGGAGACGTAGTGCCAGGACTTATATTGATTTATATTGGGGGATGGTCTTGCAAGGATACCCGGTGGACATCCATATAATTCCCTACCTAACAAGTACAATATTATAGCCAATGAGGGCTATCTGAAGTATGATTATGGTTAATTGGACTTTTCCCAAACAGAGTGCATTATAACAAAGACTAAAGGTAGAAAAATACCACCACAAGCCTTACATCATAAACATACTGCTAGTCATGTTCCCTTACTCTGACAAAGTCCCTGAGAAAAAATAACATTGGATCATGGTTTCAGGGGCTTCAGTCCATGCCCCGCTGTTTCTGACTGAAGAAAGGCAGAACACCATGACAGGAGAGCATGATCCAAGAAATTGCTCCTCTCCTGGCTGTAAGAGATAGACAGAAAGGGACCAGCGAGAATATATACTCTTTAAGGTATCACTCAGTGATGTTGAGGACCCCCACCTCCAACTGAGACCCATATCCTGTTTCCCCCTCTCCCCATGATGTCATAAATGTATGCACCAATCACTGTGCTAGTTAATATTGTGACTTAGTCTTTCGCAATGATTAGAGCCTTTTAGGAGGCCACTTCATATCCAAACTATAACACATATTAAATGAATGGGCTTAAATGGAAATCTATGCCTTCTGTTAGACATTAAGCTCTTGGATATAGAAGCACTAATCAAAAAATCATTTGGGAGACTATAAAAACTCAAAATTTTCATAATTAAATTCACCATTTAAAAATAAACAGGGAAGCCACTGTAAGGAAAAGCATTCATGAGCAGACGCCCCACCAGTGGCTTGCCCCAAAAACACAAGTGACCCACTTAAAATTCCAGTCACAATATGGGCACATATTACAAAAGAAGGAATATGAACAGCCAATGTGCATACAAAATATGTCCAACATCATTAGCCATCAGGAAAGTGAGAAATAAAACCCTGATAACACACCATCTCATATCCAAGGGATAGCTAAAATCAAAAACTCTGACATTAAACGTTGCTTCTGATACACAGTAACCAGAAGTATCATATAGTTGCTTGTGAAAATATAAAATGCCATGAATACTTTAGGAAAATATTTTGTACCTTCTCACAAAGTAAAATATATATCACCCTGTGACTTAGCAGTTCCAATCTTAAGGAACAAGAACACACACCCACAAGAGAATACTTATATGAATGTTCACAAAAGTCTTTTCATAACAGCCCCAAAATAGAAATAACCCCAAATCCCAAGAGGTGAAAGGATAAATAAACCTTTGATATGTTCATGTAATGACTACAAATGGGTTACCGTTGGAGAGCAAATTACTGTTACACTGAAAACACAAAGTTCAGACGCCTTATGGGCAGGCTTGTGAGACTGCAGGGAAGGTTACTGTGCAATGGTGAAGCAGGGTGGGGTTTAAGGGGAAGCTTCCCTTTTCTAATGTAGTGTGGGTCACACAGATGTATTCACTAAATCGCATGCTAAAAAACCCTACATTTTACTATTTATGCATGCATGGATACCTCAAAATATAGTCATAAAATCTTTTAATGACTTTTAAAATTACTGAACTTTATTTAAAAGTCACGAACTCTATTTTTACATATGTATATGTGTGGCGTGCATGAATATTCGCGTGTGGGCTCACATGATGTGGACACACACGTTTGTACACCTAGGTGGAGGCCAGAGGTTAATCATTGTCTACATTACTAAAGCAGGGTCCCTCGATGAACCAAAGCTTATTGCTTCCATTAGTTTAGCTAGCTAGCCTGCCCCAGGGATTCCCATCTCAGCCTCAGGAGTGCCGGGGCTACAGGCAAACCGTCACAGCCGCCTGGCTTTTATGTGCATACTGGGGACCTGAACTCTGGTCCTCACGCTTGCATGGTAAGTGCCTTATCCAATGAGCCATCTTCCTAGCCCCCAATTCATAAATCCCCTGTGTTTTTTTTTGTTGTTGTTTATTTGTTTTTTACAGCACAGTTTAATTGACAAAGCCCCTGAGAAAAACAACACTTGATCACGGTTTCAGAGGCCTCTTCTTAAGTACCATAATGAAAGCAGCCATATCTTTCTCCTGAGACAGAATTCTTTGGCCACCAGGGAAATAGGGAATTCTTATGAAGACTCTGCTTCCTGAGTGTTTCTCATAGACCCAAGTGCTTCTCAGACTGCCACACTTTCTGAAGCTCTAACTTTCACCTCCATACTCCCCTGGGACTGATAGTTCTGGTCACAAAAACAGAACCATGGCTTGCTCCCCAAGGGACAGTGCAGCTGCGGCTCACACACGCTGGAGGCAGCTTCTAAACTGTCATGTAACTGGATACGTCTCACAAGCCAGGATACAAATGAAGTAAGGATGGAAATGTAACCACATTTCACTTACTGGGAAGTCAGCTTATCCTTCCCAAGTCCATGTGTCCATCCGTACTGATTTTAAAAGGCTGTCTTACCATAAACAAGAAGGAATAACTCTCAGGATAGTGGGATGGCTCAGCAGGTAAAGACACTTGCTGCCAAGCCTGGAGAACCGAGTTGGATCCCTAGGACCTACGTGGCAGGAGAGAACCGACTCCCGCAAGCTGTCTTCTGACCTCTATACGCAGGATCACATGCACGCAAACACACATACACGCAATAGTAGCAATAAAATAATAATTTCTCAGGCCTCAGAAGTCATTGCTGCCACCATTACCAGGCTCAAAACTCAGACCATATGATTGGGGAAATAGCATTCTTAGCCCACGTCGTCACCTTAATATCTAAATCTTTCTCACCAATCTAGTGAGGATCTTTAGGAAATATGTTGGATGACCTACGAGGTGCGGACAGAAGCACACAGGATATGGATCCAGGACACCAAAGGTAGCCTGCAAAATACAAGACCCAAAGTGCTGAGTTTGTTGATCTCAGAGCCTGCTCTGGTCAGAAGATGAGGGGTTTGGTAGTGATTCACTGGGGGAGTGTCTCAGGTTTTTCTACACAGCAAGATAGGCAGGCTTTTCTTAGAGCAGGTAGACAGCATCGTCACCATCAGATGAAGAGAACTAAGGTCCAGTTGTCCCTCCCATTGGCCTAGAGATCTTCACTGCAGCTGTCACTGACATGGAGTGTGGCCACTTTCAGTTCTGATGGGGTACTGTCCAGATCCAGCTGGAGGTGCTACAGGTCTGATTCGTGGCGCACGGGAAGGCACTGTTAGTATGACCTCCATGGGTAACGTGGCCAACTGAAGCTTCTGAGACAGCATCTCTCCCATGGGACTCTCAGTCCCCTCTTAATAATGGCCCAACCCTTTCCTGCCACCCACAGCCTTGAAACTCATCACTCCCCAGTTTAGGGGCTGGCAATCCAGAGAGTAAATATTTTAGGTTTTGCAGACTGAACAGTCTATGCTGCAACATAAAATTTGGCTTTTTTAGTGAACGCAGCCAAGTGCAAGACATAAACAAAGGGGTGTGACTGTGTTCCAATAAAACTTTATTTATACAAGCAAGCAGCTGGCAGAAGACAGCTTGCAAGCCCTCATTTTCCTGCGCCCTAACTAGATTCCCTCTTTGTTCTTTCTGTGTGACAGGAACCTACTCTCTCCCAGGAAGATGTCCCAAGGCAGTCCATCTCCACACTGGCCAAGCCTCAGAGCAATTAAACTGTGTTCCTGGACAGGGCCCAAGCACTAAGATTCTTTCAACACTCTCAAGAGACCCAAGATGCAGCCCAGGCTGAGCCATGGTGCTTTGTAGGGAGGCTGCTGCTTCTGGGTAAATCACAAACCAGAACCTCAAGGCACTACTCAAGGACCTGCTTTGTGCGTAGCAAGCATGTTCTGTGTACAGTTTGAACTGGTGAGTCTATTCTGCCTTAAAATTCTTCTGGTTGCTTCCTGTGTGTGTATGCCACAGACACAATCTCCTGTAACCTCCCAGAGAGGCAGGCCTGTACATCACCCACCCTGACTCACTCCTGAACCTGACATGTGCAACTCATGAAACCCAGCCTGGAGGGGAGACCCTAGACACCCAGTTGAGTACTCTTTCAGTAAGTGACCAGAAGCTAGGCATTTCCAGGGAAAGTGCAGAGACAGACAGACAGACACCCAGAATAATAGGCTATTCATACATAGTATAATTGGGTGTTTATGCATTGCCTATGTTTGCTATAGTCTTCTCATGTGTAAAACAGAGTAACTGAACTCCTTCATGGTGTGTGCCAAGCTGCTATCCCAGCACTCAAAAGAGCTAGGGAAGGTAAGAACCCAACAATAGGTATCCATGGTAACAAGCTCCACCCCACCTATAAGGCATAATCTATCCTACTCTCTCTTGAAGCCCTTTTTCTCACTGAGCTATCTGGCTTTTTCCTTTCCTTTATGGTATTCACAACACTGGGAAACCCTAAAGTATGTGTTTTGTCTATCAACCCCTTAGGGCTGGTAGACATCATAACTCCCAAGATGTCAGAAGCATCTGTCCTTCCCTGAAGCCTCCCCTGACATTCCTACTACAAATCCTAGTACCCACAGACATGACCAGCAGACAGCTCAGTGAGACACTGTCATATTTCCAACTGGCTAGGGAGGAATCCTGAGCTGCCTGATTCCCATGTGTGTTTCCTTGAGTATGGATTTCACATTGTGCACTATTCAGGATGCTAGACCCCAGCCATAAGAACCAGAACGGGAGCTGAGCGTACAGGGAAGCGCCACGCTTGCTTCCTTAGGCGTTCTGATGTACTTCTGACTCAGTTTCATTTTCCCATAGAGCTGAAGAGGGACACTCCCTCGGATCTGTCTACAGATGTAACAGGAAGAGATAAAATGTACAGGAGCTGTGGGCACAGCGCCAACAGCAAGTTCTCCACGTGTTGTGTTTGGGTTCTCCCCTCTCAAGCCTGTTTTCCAACCCTTTCTTGCTCTGGGATTATAGCCAGCTTTTTACAGCTTAGATTAGAAAATAAAAATTAATAGGAAGATTAGTCCCAAATGAGCCAAGAAAATATCCCACTCTCCAGGCATGCATACCCTGTGCATAAGTGACACGTACCGCTATTCAGCCCAGCCCCTCTCAAAGGTCTAGTGCCATTTGGTTACTGCTCGATAATCTCATTTTCTCTTCACGGGTGAAAATTGATTTGTAAATGATCTGTTCCAGGATATTTCTGAGTATTAACATCACATTAACTCACTTATAATTCCCCAAGTGTCAGAGTTCCTTTAAGAAAGCAGATAATGAACATCCCTCTTCTGCCATCTGGAATCTGCAGCCTGAGAGCACTCGTGTCCGGCTCTTAATGGGCTCCTTAACAAGCTGCCTAGACAGACCTTGGGCTGCTGCCTTCTGCAGGCCACTTAGGATTCAGTCTTGAGAGGCATATAATATAATAAAATATTATATACCTCAAGGTATATAATACAAGGTAGAATGTTTTACTCCAATGTGCTGAATTCAAATCCTATTTCTGCCGCTGTGCAGTCACCTCTGCTACGACATCTATCAAATGAGTTCACAGCCACCGCTATCCTAGTAGAGTTGACTTGGAGAGCAAACAGAGTAAGAATAAAAGGCACACATTCTGTGCCTAGATCATGGCATTGGGTTCAAATATATACGGCTGCCTTTACTGTGATACTAACATGGTTGTATACTGGAAGTTTCCAATTTGTCTAACTACTAAGACTTAAACAGGTCGATGGAATCGTGGTGGCAGAGCTGATGGATGGGAGAGGGAAGGGGGTGGTTTGAAAAGCAAGTTATATAGTGGAGCTTTTACATTGCTGTAACAAAAGGCCTGAGAGTTAAGGAAGGCCTATTCTGTTTTATGGTTTCAGACTGTTCTGTATATGATGGTAGTCCTACGCACTTGGATAAGACATCTCTGAGGCAGGGGCTTGGCAGGTGCTTCTTCATGGCAGGTAGGAGCAGGGAGAAAGGATGCCAGAATCAGCCTAGCTTTTTTCTTTCCCCACTTTTATGTGTCCCTAGTCCATGGAATGGTGCTAGCCACATTTGAAACAAACCCAAGCCATATGTGCATCAAGTTCCCACGTTCTGTCATTAACGCTCTCTGGAGAAGATGCGCCTCACTTGCCTCTTAGGTAACCATACGACCAGCCAAGCTGACTATGTAGATTCATTATCCTGCAAGACTAGTCCCTAGGTCAGCACTACCCCTCTCATCTGGATCCTCAGCGCCCACTTGAGTCTTGCACTCTCGTCTTAAACGAGCATCTCAGAAGACTAAGCAAGTGGGCCAGCTCTGCAGATAATCATCCAGGAGCTTCTACTGCTCTTAGGTCACCCAGTATTAACCTTTGTCTTTTACATGCTAGCATACAAGTGAGCATATGAACATGCAGGCAGATGGACACGGCGGGGGGGTTTTTGACATACTATTTTTGTACCGGAAACTTTTTTCTTCTGATCAGGGTGGAGTTAAGGTTATCTGAAAAATAAACCCACACCTAATTATATATATCAAGATTTTTTTGATTTGGGAGGAAAGTGCATGATTAACATATAAGGAGAAAATGCTGCTCAGGCAGAAGGAAGATGTTGCTTTGGTCTGTGTTGGCATCTCTTCTCCCTGGTTTCAGTAAAAGTCATCTATTTCTCCTTAGAGCAGAGTCTAATCAAGGTCTCTGTCAGCCATACCTTACTTACATAAGAGCACATGATGCAGATGGGCCTCTTAAATCCTTTTCCAGAATTGCTATGAATGATAGGAGACTAAGCTCCCCACATTCATTATACAAAGGCCAAGATACCCCACTGCCATTTGGGGCTGTTAATATTTTGTTCACCATGCAAGACAACCTTCCTCTTTTCAGAACCATCACAGATAAAAGGAACAAAACAGAAATATGTAGAGTGTTCCTATGTTTACACCTCTCAGTTCTGAGACTGGTTTCATCTTATCACAATTTTTATTAAATTTTCTAAGCCTAGAAAGAGTAGGGTGGATGGAGAGTGGCGGGTGATGAAATGAAGTCGTACAAAGATGATTCTCAGAGCGCACACATCTGAAAGAAGGGGCTCCAGGACGGGTATCTTCTCTCTGCTCAACTGGCCAAGACCTCAAATGCTCCCTACTAACTACATTATAAGAAACATTTTTATTATGTGTGTGTGTGTGTGTGTGTGTGTGTGTGTGTGTGTGTGTGTGTGTGATAGAGAGAGACAGAGACAGACAGACAGGCAGGCAGGCAACCATATGGAAGTTAGAGAACAAGTTATGGGAGTCAGTTACCCCCTTCTACCATGTGGGTCTGTGGGACTGAACTCAAGTCTCCAGGCTTGGTGGCAAGCACCTTCACTCACGGAGCCCTCCCACTGGTCCATATAAAGGAATTTTGTAAGTACCTTCTAAGCTAGCAGACAAATACAAAATCACCAATCGGAATAAATTGACTGTTGCACGACTTGCATTCAAGAACTTGAACAGTTGAATTTCAGCGCACAGCCTCTACACATAAATCAAAAACAAAAAAAAAGAAACAATGTATTCAACTATAATGAGCTGCTTTAGTGTCCAGCAAATAAACTCCCTTCGTCCATCTATGGATTTGGATCTATAAGGACCAGAAAGATACAGAAGAATAAGGGTTATTAGGCGTTGGCAATAAGACACTATGTTTGGTTGTGACCCTCTGCCTATGAAGCCAGTCTATGGCGTCCGTGTTGTATATTAAGAATGTATTTAACTTTATCTACCTAAGTTGCTCTTCAAAGTGACTCATTCGGTCTCCAATATATTACAAAATGCTTCTTCACAAGGTGTAATTTAAGAAATAAGCCGGCCCCTGTTCCTATATCATGCGAACTTTGCCATTCCCATTTAGAAGAGTTAAGAAGCAATTAAAAGATAGACACTGAATATGTGGCCTCGTTATCAGGATGATTGCCGCAATTTAGAATGTTCTAGCATTTAATATCCTTGTGGTCCAGTTGCTCTGGTGATTTATTTTGTTTCTCACATGATGCTAATTAGAGAAAGAGATAATCAAGGCCACAGGACTTACATCACAGGACATTATGCCCATCTCCAGTTACTAAGGTAACAAATTACACTAATATCTCTTTTATCACTAATTACTGTCTTAAACATAAAACTTACTCTCTGATTTTAAAAAAGGTGGTAACTCAACGGTTGCAACTACCACGAGTACACCTGTGGTCAGGCACCAAATTGCCAGTGGGTGCTACTGGTTATAAAGGAGAATGAACAAGAAGGAAAATCAAGCTTTTCTAGACATGCCAGATGGTATGTCTGCCAGATGGTACAGGTAGGTACACCCCAAAAACTTGAGTGTTAAAGGCTGGTTCTCTAAATTGGGGTACTACTAGAGAGTGTGACTTTTGAGAGGGGGTCCTAGTAGGAGGAAGCCGCATGTTTGGGAACATGCACTTGAAATGAGTAGCAGGACCCATGTCTTTTTCCTTTCTCATTCCTTCTTTGTCACCATGTTCCTTCTGACACATGCTCCCATCATGTTCTGTCTCACCATGGGCTCAACAGCAATGAGATCAACCAACCATGGACTGAAACCTTCAAACCATGAGCCAAGATAGACCTTTCCTCTTTTTTAGTCTATTAGCTTGGCTATTTCATGACAGTAGCAGAAAACTAACTAACATACAAGAATATCTCAAAACTCACAAAACCTAGAAAAATATTATTTCATTTTCCACCATAGTAAGTTCTGTGTTATTCAAACAATTCCAGTGTTATTTAAAATTATGTTAAGGGGGCTGGGGAAATGGTTCAAGCAGAAAGGTTCCTGTTATAAGTATGAGAATCTGAGTTCAGACACTCAGTACTCCCTTAACAACCGGGCACAGGGGTGCAGGTCTGGAACCCAGTGCAGGGGGAAAGACACAAGCATATCCACGGAGCTCACTGTCCAGCCAGTCTGGCTTAATTGATAATTAACAATTTATAATTAACTGATTCAGTAAGAGATCCTTTCTCAAAACATAAGTTAGACAACAGACAAAGAAGACACACAAAGGTGGTTTCTGGCCTCCACACGTACACCTGCACACATATACATGCTACATGAACACATGACCTCCTACCCCAACAAAGGTATAATGAGGATAATTTGCTAGGATTCTATACTGTTTCATTGATTAGGCCCTATCATAGATGAATACTCTTCTCTGATGAGAAAACTGCAGCTCATCAAGATTCAGTAAGTGTATGAACATGCTGGAACTAGGAGTAAAAGAATAATCTACCTTGAACTTGATGTGGACAACTTCAAGCTTACCCCATCTTTGTTGCTCTGGGATGTGCTCCAGAATTACAATTGAACAACATACTCTAGAAGGCAGGTGTTTATCACAATATGCTTATTTCATACAACGTCTTGTAGTCATTAAGTTCTCTGAATATGTTTGGGTGGACTGGTCACATGGATTTTAATAAATCCTGAATTATAATATAGAACTAAGATGCCGTAGGTCAAGAAAATCAAACTTAGAAATTATAGGATAATAATACGCCTCATGTATTTTCCAACCACTACTCAGAAATAAGGCAGTAGATCACTGAAGCTGAAGTCCTCTCTTAGCCTGTCCTATTTACTTTTCTGGTTGCTGTTTCATCTTCATATGACAGCCAATACAGTTTTAAAGACTAACCATCAAAGTGAGAGATGATGCAAGAATGTAAACCCACTGACTGCCTGGATACATCTTTTGAAAGAAATCTCAGAAGGAAGGGAACAATAGAAACCAGACCACTGCTCTGCCTACAGGAGAAAATGTCAGCATTTTTGTCTTGTCACTGGAAGTTAACCTTCGCTGTAACCTGAAGGAGGAGACCTGTTCTCCCAGGGTACTCTGGGAGACTCAAATATATACCTACCCAGTCTACTGCATATGCTGTTTCCTTTAGTGCCTTTAAACTCACAAGACAGAATATGTCAGGCTAAGTATGTCAAGACTCAAAAGAAAAAAAATCATCATGTGTGATACAGACTTAGATCAGCAGAGGGCTCTTACAGCTACGATAATGGTGCAGATGCACACAAAAGTCCCTTAAACATTAATATTCCCTATGCTACTTCAACCTGTCCTTATCTATTTCAAACAGCAGTGGCATACTCTTAATGCAAGGTTATTTAGACGAATACATCAATCACCCATTCCCTTTCTGTCAGTGTGTGCTAGCTGTGCTGTGTCAAGATGATGGGAAAAGGAACACTCATTTGGGTGTTTATGGGTTCATCTATAATTCCCAACATCCCCTGAGGTTGGTAATGGCCATGTGACAGGCTTGGCCAATGAACTGTGAGTGGAAGTATTGTGTGTCACTTCCTACTTGAAAGACATGAGTCCTCTACTGGCTTTTCTCCCTGCAGCAATTCCAAAAGCGACATCTTTCCAGATGCCATACCTATAATATGGAAGGCCCTGAGTCACACAGAGGCAAGGAAGCATTTCAGGACCGCAGTATGGTGACAGGAACAAGAAGTAAACGTGTGTGTGTGCTCATCTTTGTGGGTTTCAGAGTTGGCCTGATTAATGCTCTGGGAGTTGACTATACACGAAAAAAGAAGATAAATGGTATAAATCTCTGCCCTAATTTATTCAAATCTGAGAAAATTGAAAATAAACACAAATTATGGGTATTAGTCTTCATAAAAGAATGTGTTCTGAAATTAGTTCAAACCTTCCCAATTCCCATTCAGAACTCCCTGCTTGCTGGTAATGACGGCATTCTACTTGGTGAAAAGCCTTCCATTAGTTTAAAAGCTCCAATTGTCAAACCATCAATGCCTTATAAAGGGGCAATAAAGAGCAGAATAACTAAGTGCCACAGAAGCGGACGCTATAGCTATGTTAAGATTCATGAGTTTAGACACAGCTCCATTCAGCATCACTTAGAGATAGAAATCCAATAATAAAAATTTTAATGTACAAAGAATCTCATAGTTCTCACTCTTACTCCCCTGTTCCCAGATGATAAATAAACCTACAGTGTCAGCTTCATTCATGGTGTCTCGATTCTGCTCTAACTGTGAGGAAGAAATGCCACTAAAGAGTCGTCAAATACAGCAAATGCATTTCTTGGCAATTGGAGTTCTTCCCTACATTGTCATTGATACTTATTTCTTCCAAGTGTTACCTTGCAAAGGGAAACCTTGTTTATCTGCCAAGCACAACTCAAAGGAACACACACGCACACACACTCACACTCAAGAGGGAAACTCACTTTAAAAATCCCCACATGTGAATATTAGTATTGCTTGGAAAAAATTTTTAATAAACTAAAAGAGCTAAGATGGCAACTTGGTTTTGAGGATGTTTGAACACATCATAAATTAATACAGACATCGCTTAACCTCTCAAAGAATAAATTCCTCCACCCAGAAAGCCACACATTAATTCAAATTTATTCACTTCTCAAAGCCTAAGCAAATGGCACTCTAAAAGCTCATGCAGAGATAGAGTTGCCTGTAGTCAGTGGTGGAATAAACTGAGGATGGCTATCAGCTTTTCAACTGTGCTGAAGCATGAATGTGCTGTGTATAATTTTTGGAAAAAGATTGAAAAGGCTGGACTTGCAAGAACAGATCACTGCAGAGGCACCAAGCACAAGACTGAGCTTTTCACATGCTTGAGCTATTTTCAAGTCTTTGATCTCTTCCCAGGAAGCCACAGAAGGCAGGTCACCAAGAAGCCACCCCAGATTCCAGGGCCATGGTGGAATATTAGCCGCAGGATTTCCAGAGGGTGGTAATGGAGATCACACAACTTCTCCATCTGCTTGAGGTTTCCAATAAATTCTGCATGCATCCCAGGAACTCACTGGAAACACTTTGGTTGTGTAAAGGGAACATCAAAGAAGAGCGAAGGTTTGAGATGAAGCAACGAGGTACCCTGATGCTACGGAAGTAAAATACTAGTGTGACTTCTTATCACACGTCCTTCCTGCTTTCATTACCAAGAGGTGGCTGAGCCAGAAGCCGCTTTCTCAGGTTTGGTCTCTAGGTCTATTTCCTAGAAACATGGAAGTTGCACTGTCCACCTACAGGAAATTGAATCTGGGAGACCATAAGGAAGAGAACACCTCTATATCTTGCTCAGTCTTCCCAACAGAGACACCACTGTGCTCAGAATCTAAAAGTGCCTCAACTCAGGAACACATGGAGTCATCACAGAGATATATGATCTCAGCCTCATGAGTCAGAAGGCTTGATGTCTTCTAATTATTTTCTGTTACCTGTGTGAGTCTTCAACTGTCTAAACCTGGATTTCTCCAGCTTGTAACAATGTTTTTCCACCAGTCAGCCTTATGGGCACCCTTGCCTATCCATTTCAGACTCAGGAGTGTGTTCCAGCTTTTCAGACATTGAATACCATCCGTATCATTCTGGTATACATAAGTGCAAGTTTGTATCTTCCATCTAAAG
This sequence comes from Cricetomys ansorgei, assembly GCA_026225945.1. Lineage (NCBI taxonomy): Eukaryota > Metazoa > Chordata > Mammalia > Rodentia > Nesomyidae > Cricetomys > Cricetomys ansorgei. The sequence continues at coordinate 17,927,103 of JAMJFZ010001133.1, forward strand.
TACCCACACATGTACAAAAGAAAAGAAAATGAAATATTCTTAGAAACCAGGAGACAGTTCAACTTGGCCAGCCATAATCATTAAATTACTGAAAGGTTCATGTTTCATATTAAAAACTTCATGCACGTTTTATATCCTTTAACTTATTTGTTTTTGGCTCCTGCTTTTATGTTTTTTGCTATCTCCAAAACTCATTCAGCAAGGAAAACATGCATTTGTTATTACCTGGGGACTGGGTGAAGACGGTGGTGGTGATGGGAGAGTGCAGTGAGATGTGATGGGAAAGGAGGCGGCCTGAGAAGCCAAGAGGCTTCGTACCATGGGGCACCAGCTCAGGTGCTGCTCTGTCTGAACAGTAACCTCAGCATGTTCTCTTCAGAGCCCCTGCTAGAGGCATCGTGGAAAACAGAAGACATTTGGAGGGTCAGCAGCTTCAGCATTTAGGAGGAAGTGTTAAACCCTAAAGAGTCAGCTAATAGGAGTTTGTATAGATATGTGGTACACAGGAGTAAACACTGACCTGCAGAGGCAATTCTTCTGGATTATTACAAGATTAAGCCCTACAGGCTAAGACCACATGTAAGCAGAACTGGACTTTCCGTATTCTGAAGGCTTGCTCATGTGAGTTTGGCTAACAGCGGCCTGCCCAGCATGTACCATTATAAGATTTTTAAACACATTCAGTTGCTTCTTCTGTGCACTTGGCTATGTTTAATAACAGTGGTCATGCAACTTCTTTCACTGGAACTCATTCTTAAACAGTGTCTGCCAATGACAACCCATCGGTAGCTGTAGGACAAATGGACTAATGTTTGTTTTCTTTCCTTGGGGCTCTGATGTGACTGAGAAGAGAGAAAAATTAAGAGCTATGGCACAGCTCAGGACTTTATTGGTTTTAAAAAGCAAATTAAAACAGAATTAAAAGTTCCAGAAAGACCCACAGTTGGGGTATCCCAAATGCCATTCTTTCTTGTACTCTGAGCATTTATGCTTCACTAGATCACCTGCTCTGCTAATTAATTAATATCTTCATTATGGTGTTATTTTAAGATTTAAATTCATTTTTTGAAAAGAGAACTTTGTATCTGCAAGGGGAAATTGGCAGATCTATATCCCAGGCCATAAAATAGAAAAAAAATCATTAAAATGTAATAGAAATGAACAATAGCATTAACTTCTAGCCAGACAAAGCTGCTTTCTCTGAGTTTATAGAGCAGATGAGCAAGAAGTCCAAATTCATCGAAGGCTTTTCAATGATGATGACAGACTTTCTTTCTGAGGTTCTGGGGTGATTGGTTGAATGGAAAATAGCTCTGTCCTGGCTTGTTTAATATCCCTGGGAATGTCCCACCAGAATGTGCCACACCTGAAGTGATGGCACATGACAAAGCCAACTGTGAGATTCTCTAGCCCTGAACCCACTAGTGTTGGGAGCAAAGGATGGGTCAAGTCAGGGAGGAGCCACAGCTTTCTGTTTTGTGTACCAGAGGGAAACATGGAGAAGAAAGAAGTGAGAAAGAGGACAGAATAGACATTCTGACTTTCTTATATTATTACATTTAATTAATTTAAAGTGTGTGTTTGTGTGTTTGTGTGTTTGTGTGTGTGTGTGTGTTTGTGTGTATGTGTGTGACAACTTGTAGGATCTGGTTCTCTCATACCATTCTTAGGTTCTAGAGCCCAAACTCAGGTCTTCAGGCTTGACATTTGAGCCTTCTTACCAGCCCCAGTCAGTCCATTGTAAATATGTTATAATGGGAATTAGTCTCACCCTGAGAGCAGAAGGCATTTGGCTGCTCCCCATTTTCTTAGCCCTGGCAAAACCCAGCTAAATTCTAAATGCTGCCTGATTCACAGAAAGTTACTGCCAAAGGAATGTGGCCTGGTTGGTGCTTATCTGAATGCTGTAGCTGGAAGGCCTAGGGCTGAGCCCATTTTCTGATAAAGTGTCTTCCTCTTTTCTCTGTGAAACCATACCTTATGCAAGAGTCTTTTCCAGGACCTTGACCCTTAGACATGAGCTCCACATCCAAATGGAGCCAGCCCAGTACCTCTGTCTTAACCAATGGCCCCATCTCTGGGTATGAAGGACCCTCACCTGCCTTTTTCCTATAATTGTAACCACCCTTGCTTCAATAAACTGAGAGATGTTTCACTGACCACACTCTCTGGAGAATTCTGTACATTCTTGCTGTCTCACAGATCTCCGATCAAAGACCGATGGATCTGCCTTAGACAAAAGCAAGGTGCCTGGGAGCCAGGGAGCTACCTTTCAGACCAGGAAGCCATGGTGGATTATTTAAACAACACAGCATCACTCACAATAGCCAACATGTGGAACCAGTGCAGGGTTTGACCAGGTGAATAGGTAAAGAAATCTATATTTTTAGTGAAATATAACTCAACCTTAAGAAGAGGGAAACCCTGCCACTGAAGATAAGATGAGTGAGCCTGGGGAGCGTTATGTTTAATGATATAAACTAGACACAGAAAGTCAGATAACCTCATGACCTCATTAATATATGAAACTGAACACAAAGTCCCATAAAGAGTAACAAAGAGAATTGTGGTTTCCAGAAGCTGGGACTAGAAGAAAAGGGCAGAGTTTGATCAAAAGCAGTTTTGGCTCCCAGTTACAAAATGTGTAACTTGTAGAGACATAGTTGTGTAGCAGGGGTTCAGTAAAAACAACATATATTATTCACTCGAAACTAGCTGAGAAAAAAAAATATCAAGTGTCCTTACCACACACATATAAATGGGAACCGTGAGTTGATGGACACATTGAGTGGCTTAATGGTGATAATCATTTCACAATGCATTATGCACGTCAAAATATTACACTGCACACTTTAAATGTCTACAATCTTCATGTGTCAATCATACCTCAGTAAAGCTGGGGGCAAAAACAAATCTAAGAAATTAGTTTATTTATATAAACAAAGAAGTCCTTTTTCTTGGTTTGACTCTCAGCAAGGTTGACCAGAGGACTGAATGACAGGTAGAGGGTAATTAGTGGCTGATGTTGGTGGACCAGTATCTCTCCTGTGACCCTGCAAAGAGCCCAAGGAAACTGACAGCTGTCATGGGCATATTGGCATCTTTCTTTCTGAAAACATTTCTTTATTTGTTCTAAAAGAATGAACTTCAATACCACAGACTGAAAGCAAAATAGCCCTTTATTCTCCTTTTCCCTTCACTGGAATAGATGTTCCACACCATTGCAGTTTTGCCTGGGAAGGTAAGTCAATTATTTTCCTGCCCAAAAAGCAGATCACTAGCAAACCCTGGAGGTTTTCTGTCCTAGATTAAGTGAGGACTCTGCCAAACAGTGAGAAGTTTGTTTCTTTTGCATTCGCAACTCCAAAAGGGGATGACTGCAATGGTACAAGACTCAGCAGCAGAGCTCCTGTTGGGGGAGACACACCTTCCTAGTCTTCAGCTCAGGCTCCTTCAGGAAATTCTCCACTTGGGAAGATTTAAGCCATCTTCAAAGTTTGCCTCAAAGTATGCACATTTGGATACAAAGCACAATGCCAACATCTTCAGTGCAAATTAAATCTGCAAATATAAATACTGGTGGCTATAAAAGACTTCTTGGGATATGCTAGGACCACCAAGGCATTTCAGAGGCAGTCTGGAAGCTTCCCTTTCTCCTTTCTTGTATCTTCACCCAGAAGATAGGAAAACTCCAGCATCTCAAAGAAATGGATGAAGTAGAGTATTCATTCAGAAGTCCAATCCCATACGCAAAATGAAGCAATTAGGGCTTGGAGATGGCTTAGTAGCACTTGCTTTGCAGGTGTGAGGGCATGAGTTCAAATACTTGGAGCCCCTTTTTCAGCCAAGTATTGAGCAAGCATGCACCTGTAATCATACTATAAGAGAGGAGGCAGAGATAGAAAGATCCCTGGGAACTCATGAGTCAGCTAGCTTGGCATCAATAGCACAGGAGCAAATGACAAAGAGACCCTGCCTCAAAGTAGATGAGGACTAATGCCGGAGGTTGTCTTCCTGACCTCCACGTGTATGACACAGTGCACTCATACACCTGTGTATGTGCACACGCACACATGTGCGCGCCCACACACACACACACACACACGCATGTACATCTACATATGTGTGTACACATAACTACACACACACACATGTACATCTACATATGTGTGTACACATAACTACACACACACACACACACGCATGTACATCTACATATGTGTGTACACATAACTACACACACACACGCGCGCGCGCATGTACATCTACATATGTGTGTACACATAACTACACACCCACATACTCATTCACTCAATGAAGAAATTCAATTTAGACTTACATTATTCTAATTAAAGGCTTCTATTGACACAGACTATCCTGATTCTGCCCAGATACTCTAATACTCTCAATTCCCACATCCCTCTTTGGGTGGTGGTTGTGGTGGCGGCAGCGGCGGTGGAGGTGATGATGGTATGTGTGCAAACAGAAACTGAATCCAGGGTCTTACTCATGGTAGGGTAGTGCTCTACCCTGAGCTATACCCCCAGACTTTTTGTAATTTCTATGTTGACCTATAGTCTCAGTGAGTTGGCCAGGCTGACTTAGAACTCACTCTGTAGCCCAAACACACCTTAAACTTTAGGTCATCGATGTTTTGGTCTCCCAATTAACCGAAATTATTGGTCTGTTTCTGTTACTCCGCTCTCCTTCATATTTCTCTTAGTCTCTTCTTCTTCCTCCTTCAGTTATAACTTTAGTTAGCATGTTGCTAAGTCCTTGCATTCCACAGTCCCCACTGAAGAGCTTTTATGTTTTACTTCCCACCCAAACCAAAAGTACCCTCATTCTGCAGATGAGAACTGTAGGTCAGAGATACAGGAAAACTTGCTCAAAGCTTCACCAAAGATACCTGCATCTCATTCAGCCCAAGACTTGAGAGCCTCTAAGGCTGAGCCTCTTTCTCCTTTTCCAGAAGCCTACGTGTGTTCAGGTAGCACTGCAAGTCTTTCCACAGGCAACTACTCATACGTTTGGTGCGCATCACAAGAGGAACCCTTAAGGACTATCAAAAAGTACCCACAGAGTTGGTGTCTCTAGCCAACCCTAGTGGGTTAGAGCCTCATTCAGACACCATTCGCTGCTCGGCTTTGAACTTCTTTTTCTGGAAACAGAACAACAATGGTCACCTTTGGCTTCAGCCCTTATTGTTACTCATTTAGTATGCAGAAAACCCTGCCCTCATTCTGTCACTCAAAGATGATGCACAAAAAAATATTTGCTTTTAAATTTAGAAGTTAATTACAGCTGCTTTACAGTAGAGAGCTCCATGGTATTTGCAGCAAATAGGCTACAAGCCACAGTTGAGCCGAGTGCACCAGAACTCACTGAACTTTCCTTTTGAAATAACCCTTGCTTCCCAAACAAAGATAACACCACATGACGATGGAGTGAGCCTTTCAGCACTGGACTGCCTACAGAATCCCCACCAGCTGCCTCTGACTTTTGAAAGGCGTGCGCTTTTCTAGATATATTTGTAATTACGTTGGGCAACTAACAAAACTCGACACAACCCAAAAATCACATTATAATAAGGTGGGTTGCCGCTGTCCTGTGGTTCTATATCAGTCATACTAACCTTCTTCTTTTAAACTTTTCCACATGTCTAAATTATTTTTTTTCTTAAAAAATAGATTTGTTGCCTAGGTCCCCCAAAGAAATAAACACTATATACGAATAACATTTGTAATGTTACTGAGCAGCGCCAGCCATCAAGAGGAAAAAGTTGGCTCAGACTGGTAAATTTCCCTTTCTTCCGAATTTTTTTTTAAAGCAACAACATCATCATAATTACTGTTTTGTTTTTCTTCCTCTGTTAGCCTGTAGTCTTCTGTATAACAATAAGCAGCATAACCAGCATAACAATGATATTTCACAGAAACAACATTTATAGCATTGCAATTAATGCTATAAATAAAATCAATTGATTTGAGATTCGATTTTTCTCCTTGATTTAATATTTATTTTTTAAAAAAGATGTTTGTGCAACTTCCTTGGTCGCCAGGACGCTAAGTGTGGCTCTAGCTAAGCTTCCTATTCCCTGATTCTTCCATCAAACCCTAAGGGAGATACTTTGCAGATAGAAGTAAGGTCTCAACTTGGGTTACCTGAAAGTACAGAGGTGTGGGTCTGACTCAAATAAGTGACCTCCGTGGTGAAAACAGAGCACCTTCCCAGGATAGTGGAAACGGGCAAATCAAGGGATCCAGCCCCACTGATAGCTTTGAACGTGGAGGGCCACAGACAAGGGACTGAGACAGCTGGCAAGGCACAGGCTTTACCAAGGCCATCAAATTAACAAAAAAGAAAAGCCTACTATTTACTTAGAACATGTTGTGGGTCCTTAACACCAGTCCCCAAACATTAACACCAAATACTGTAATGGAATATCACAAAATGGCTTGTGTAAAGCTACAAAAATAAAAATCAGGTCAGTGGCTGCCAGGAGTGAGGGCTTGGGCTGGGGAGCCTAACCACAAAAGGGCACAAGAGAACCTTGGGAGGTAAAGGAAATGTTCTGTACAATAATCATGTTGGTGGTTGCAGAACCAAATACCTCTGTCAAAACTCATCAAATTGCACTTAAAATCAGTGGATATTACTTGTGTGGAACAAAGTTCACCAAGCCTTCCAAAAATATGCTTCAATAGCATACCTTATAAAATAGTATTTTACTGATGAAGAAACTAAGGTTGTCTCACATAACCACTTGGCCAGGTTCAGAGCAAATGCCAACTGTCATAAGATAACAGTTGTTTCGGGTCCTTCCCTCTGTGTTCATACCCCATGACCTGCGTAGCAGAGCCTCCCCCATACCTTCCTGATGGCAGTCTAATTTCTATAATGTCCAAACACATGGGCTGGGTAGCACTTGCTCCTCTAGATCCAGGTGTGAGCACATCATTCATATGTAAACCATGCATAAAATCGTATCCATGACTCAATGAAATAGGTACTCTCAGACACCGGGAACTGAACAGTAGGGCCTGGGACTTTTATGCAAGTACTATGACAAGACATATGTGCTTTATCTGAGATTCAGGTGAGTGGGGAACTGGTTCAGGCTGTTTATGTGCATGTCAGTCACCTAACCAAATGACACAGAGGAAGAAAGAACTGAAGGATAGTAGGAGACTAAAACCAAGAGCCTAGCCCTTGTAGGCTAGGTCCACAGTCTCAACTGCCCTTGACCATATCATGAATGGATTCATTATTTTTTGGTTAATTTGTGTTTCCTGTCACCTGCAACCATAAATGGTTTTATTTATTTATATATATATATATATATATATATATATATATATATATATATATATATATATATATAAACTAAAACTTTGAAAGGGATAGTGCTATGGGTTGAAATGTATAGCCCTCAAAAAATACACTGAAATCCTAATCCTGTGATTATGACCATTTTTAGATATTTTGGATTTCTAGATATTGGGTTTTTACAGCTGTAATTACTATAAGGCCATACTGGACTATAATAGACCGTAAATCCAATAGGAATGTTGTTCTTACAAGTGAAGAAGATGCAGAGACATAGGGGACAGTGGGGGGAAGAGGGCCATGTGGAGACGCAGGAAGTAAATGCTACATAGCTATAAAGCAAGGCACACCAAGAACTGCTAGCAACCAGCAGAAGCCAGAAGCTGGGAAGGCTACCCTTCTGCAGGGGTCATAGGGAAAATGGCCTTACTGACATCTCAATTTCAGCCTGGGATGTTCTCCAGAACCATTAAATAACAAATTTCTGTTGTTTTAAGCCATCAGCTCACGGTAGTTTGTGTCAACAGCCCTGGTAAATGCACGCCGATTTTGCAGCAGGAACTGAAATGCTGCTGGAGCGAATGTTCGGCATCATAGCAGTGCTCTCAGGAGTGGATGCCGGGCAGAGAAGGGGAGGATTTATAGACATGGCACGGTGATATTCCACGATGCATGAAAGCAGGGGAAAGACATTAGAGAAGATGCCAACGCAAGCACAGAAGGTACAACCTGGTTTCTCCATGTTACTCAGTAAAATTAGAAAGAAAGGGAGAGTGAGAGAGTGATGGGTGGAAGGAGGAAGGGAGAGAGGGAGGGACGGAGGGAGGGATTGAGGGAGGAAATAAGAAAGAAAGAAGGGGAAGGGAGGAAGGAAGAAAGGGAAGAAAGGAAGAGGGAGGGAAGGAAGAAGGAAGGAGTGAGGGATGGAGGGAGCAAGATGGATGGACGGATGGATGGATGGATGGATGCTAGATTCATTAGAAAGAAAAGGAGCTAGAACTTGGGGAAAGTTTAGGCCACATGAACAGGAAGAATGAAAGGGCAAAGGCAGGGAGGGAGGGAGAGAGAAACCAAATGCACTGAGGAATAAACATCAACAGTACAGCAGTATGAAAGTCTGGTAAAGTGGCACATGACCCATGAAGCCATCCACTCATCCAAGGAAATGTCAATAGAGAAAAAGGAGCACCCTTTCTATCCTACTGCTTGGATCTCCTTGTTATTACTGCAAGGTTAGTAAGGCTTTTCAGACATTCCTATGAGCAGGCTCATAGAATTACCCCACACATAGAGGTCACAGAATTACCCCAAAGACAGAAGGCAGAGGCCGGGTAGTGGGACGGCATAATGAGGGTGGAGCTACAGATTCAGAGGCCAGTGAGGCCAATCCAGAGGGTAAGCATTGCCACCTGAAAGCACAGCTGATAAGTCAAAGTTGCTCTCAGCCCTCAAAACCTAAATCTGCCACATTACTTGGTACACAGGACTTTGACATTCCTTCCATTGCTTCACTTTGGAATCAGAATGCCTGCTTTTTGCCCATCCTTCTAATGTATTATAAGAAAGCGGTAACTTGTTTCTCGGCTCTTCAGGTGATAAGGCATTTGGCTGCAGTATACCATCCCAGGAGCATTACCCAGATCTGCTTAATGATTCAGATTTGAGATTTGGGAGTTTCTGTGGTTGATTATAGTGAAATGGGAGTTTCGACTGAGAGTCATACTGGAATGGGTTAAGATTTGGGAGAAATGCTAAGATGCAGTTGGATGCATTTTGCGTATGAGGAGAACATTAATTAGGAAGGTAGAAGATAGATTACTGTGGAGTGAATTGTGCCCCACAAATACAAATTGGCAATCTTTGAGACAAATTCTTGTTGTTTTAAGCCCCTGGATTTGTGGCACTTTTCTATCAAAACCCTCAAAGACTAATATAGATAGAACATCACATTGCTCTGCAGAGCCAATCAGTGGCAATCTGGAAACTATGAATCTGATTTGTAGACTGACCTAGTTCATAAAGGAAGAGAAATAAATTACACAAGTAAATATTACAGTAAGTGTTCCTTCCACAAACAATAACTGGCTCCAATTATTGCATCTGTAGATAAAATGCCCAGGAGATAGAACAAATAAAGCAAGCGTATATACTCATTTAGGTACAAAATGACATAAAACTGGCACTGAGGCTATAACTTTCATTAATATACAGAAAAGCGAATTCGAAAGAATAGCTGAAACAGCAAATTAGCAAATCCTTTTCACTGGAAACACGAAGCAAACACTCATGTTCTTCACGCGGAGGAAATGTGCCTTGCTTTCAGTGTCCAGCCACCCACGGAGACGAGCTGTGTCCTTAGTCAATTCTTTCATATTTGACAAGGAGTTATTTTCCCGTTATGACGATCCTGTTAAAAGAAGTCAGAGCTCTCCCTGTGTTTTTCAATTTACTTTCTAAGGCAAATTAACTAAGTGTGATTGTAACAGAAAACATAGTGACTGCTCCAGCCTCCCCTGGTATTCTAACATGGAATTTAGAACCAAAAAGAATTATGGTTTATAACATCTAAAATTCAGTTTGTTATTACCCTTCACTGAGAGACTAAATGATGTGGACCTCTGTAAAAAATTAAAGATAAAGCCTCATATGGCTTCTGGGCTCATCATTTACATCAGCTTGAGTCAGACTGAAATGTAAAGACACACAAACCATCTGAGCCATCTCAGCATCAACTATTATAATTCATCCACAAAAAGTCACTCTGCAGCCGGCTTCATAGCAAGGAATAAACACTATAATGAGGAAACTATGCAGAAGTGACATTCCTAGCACAAGCCCCAGGTTCTGGATGATAAGAACCTCTGGATTTGCCTAGTTCACAAACATGCCGGAGGTGTCAGGGGTGATCTACGGTTCGTGGTGATTACAGAGGTACGCAAGAACACACTGGTGAGGATGTGAGGCCCGAGGACTCCTTATTCTACTTGGTAGCCACCGGTCCATCTCTAGAAGTGGCATTCATAGTCAGGGTCCTTTCAGCAATCACCTGATTTTATTTGGAGATGTAGTGGTGAAGAATAGGGAAGAAGAAATCTGAGAGGGAATAAGGGTACCCATACCATGATACCATTGTCCAAATGGTCTAGAGTACAATCTGTGGGAGCTGCTGCTTCTGCAGCTACATAGAAGGCTCCAGACGTAGCCTCGCCAACAAGATTAGGTTCTCCAGAAGAATAGAACCAACGTGACGAAAACAAGGGAGCTTGTTAGATTGGCTTACACAACACAGTCTTGGTGGACCAACAATGGCTGTCTTCAGACAAGGGAGGCTGAGAACAGTAGCTGTTTAATCCATGAGGCTGGAGGCCTCAGCAATCCCAATATGGTGCTGGTGGCCTGGAAGATTCCTGGAGAGCCACTGGTCCTCAGTCCTCACTGAGAAGCACAGAAGCAAAGTGAGGCCCTGGTGTTCTCACAGCTTCACCTGAGTTCCATGTTCCTTCTCTGCTGAAGCCAGGTCTTCTCTTGAGAGTCGTTTTGCATCTTCCCTCCACTTTGTGTTGAGATTTCTGTCACTTAGAACCAAAGCAGGATATTAACATCCACAAGGCCTTTCAATTGTTAAATTCAGTAAGGGCTAATTATTTCTGGAATCCTCTCCCAGAAGAGTCATGGTAGGACTTGGATCTATTACCAAGGGCATGATGATAATTAACCATTTTGGGATGATTGGACGTGTCATCTGAAGGAGCCAAGGATTGATTCACAGTAATATGTGTCATTATAAGAAAGATGAGTCCACATAGCATTCTTCCACCACCACCAAAGCATTATTTCCTAAGGATCAGGGAGGTCGGCTTCCTGGCCTACATTTGCCCTGACGTGTAACTCGTAACTGTGGCTTAGTTCTCCTTCCTCCACATCTGTGGCAACAACAGATGGGTGTCCTCCTGCCTTCATTCAGGGCCAGCAAGCAGCTAAATAAGCAAAAAGTCTGCACGGCTCCCAGGCCACAGAGGCCCCTCTACACCACATGAGACCGAATCCTGCGGTCTGGCCTCCAATCCTTGTATATATGACATTTGACTGACAAAAACACCCAAACACTGGAAATAGTTCATTTTCTGGAAACTTCTTCTCACAGCCGTTTGAGGTTCTTTGATTTGAACAAGACCCAGAATAGCCTTAAAGTTACTGACGTTCTCTTCAGATAATTCGCTGCTCCAAGATTTCCCGTGTTTGCTTCTTTTCGTACTTTCCCAGTTTTAACCTCCTCGATAAAATAATCATCATTAGCACACTCACTCACTACCATGTCATTTCTTGGATTGTCCTTCCTTAAAATACATTGTTCTAGGAAAGAAAATACCAGCAGATGCCATTTGTGTGGTGGTTTTCATCTATTTTGAATTGGAACAGATTAGCGCTCAGAGCAGTTGTGTAACACAGATCAAAGAGGACTTGAAGCGCTCAGAAGGCATCTGAAAATAAGAATGGTCTTGTTGACTCTCGGGAAAATAGCTGAGATGTCGATGCTCGTCATCACAAGCATTCGTCCTGTCTTCTTCCCAGAGCTGTCCTTGAGGGATGTGCAATGTGGAAGATACCTCACGGAGGGTCTGAGAGTTTGAGACACTTGCTTAGCAGCCCTGTCCTGTCTATTTCAGGAGGACCCTAAGGGTATCTTAGAGAAAGAATGTCAGACCCATAGTACTGTCGGGAGGACAACAAGTTGCCAAGGTGAGTCCTGAGGGGGGCTTGACACATCTTTAAACATCAACAGTACATAGTCTCGTCCTGAGGACTGTACTACAAATCTAATCTGGAGGAGAGGCAGTCTTCCTTAAGGAGAGACTGCAAAGATGTGCACTGAAAGGCGAAAGTAAAGTGATGGGGAGATGGATTAGTCAGGAAAGTGACTTCCTTCAAGAATGAGGACCTGAGTTCTGATCCTTAACACCCACATAAAAAGCCAGGCAAGGCAGCATAGGCCTATAACCCCAGCACCAGGGAGGCAGAGACAGGAGGGTCCCTGGGGCTGGCTGCCTGCCAATCTAACAAACTGGTAAACTCCAATTTCAGGGAGAGACCCTGCCTCAAAAACTAAGGTAGAAAAGCAATGTAGGAAAACATCCACCGTCAACATCTAGCCTCTACATATGTGTGTGCACCCTGCCAATGCACAGGTGCATAAACATGTGCACGTGTACATGGTACAAGTGATGAGTGCAGACATCATTCAGTTCAGGGTGGTGATCCCTTTTGTTACATTTGTTATTAGCTTTTTCTTGGTCGGGCAGGGTGAGCAGTAGCACAGAATGTGAAGGAGCTTGACTATGGACCCAAATTCTTGATTGCTTGCCTTGTTTTTCTGCCCCTTGCAGCCTGTGGGGGCCATAGCAACTGCTGCCTTCCTACTTCACTATTTCAATCCACATAGTGCCCAGTCACTGACATTGCCTATATGCTGGGGCAGCTTCAGTGATGAATATGGATGACCCAACAGATTAAAGCAGCGCCTCCTTCTAGGGAGCTCTGAGGACACGGGCCAGGAGCCCTGAAAACACCACTATGGAGCAGGAAGCAGCTGATGACAGCCACACAAATACAGCAGTACTGACCCCTTTCCTCACCCAACTTCAGGGATCTACTATCTGTTATTTCCTGGCTACCAAACAGGACACATTTCTAACTGAAAACTTACGTACTACAGAAAGGAAACACAGAAGTTGGAATGACCTCCATGTCCGTCACCTCTTCTCTTCCAAGATATAGTCATGGGCAGTAATAATTGGATTGTTCCTATCTATAACATATGTGTGTTTATAAATAAATATGTACACGTACAGGTGAAAATAAGGAATATACGTCATTGAAATATACGTATACATCATGCTTGTTCCATGCATTGTCTCCGTCAGTTGCTTTTCCCTATGCTTGTTCAGTTTAAGCCGGTATGGTGGCTTATGGCTACAATCCAAGAATAGAGGAAGGCAGGAGGATTGCCATGAGTTTGAAATCAGTGTGGTGCTACACACTGAGCTGCAAGCTAGCATGGGTTAAAGAGTGAGACTTTTGCTTCAAGAAGACCATCATCATCATCAGCATAACTTAGAGAAATCAGACACAGTTTCCTGAGCACATTAGCACTCAAGACCCCTTGCCACCAGGCCGAGTTCAAGCTGCCAATAAGTATTCTTTAGTGTATTAGGTAGTGAGTAGTGAGGTCTGCCTTCACAGTGCTTTACATTTTAATTAGCTGCCAACATTTTTTAATAGGATAGTTCACATCAAAACCTAAGCCACCAGCTCTAACAACAGTGGACCTGACCTGTTTTTGCCCAGGTAGCGATGGAAGAACAGAATAGTGATGACCCACACCAGAGGGGACATGTGATATGCTGGTCTCGGTCCCACCCCTTGCCATTATACTACGACCTATATCTCAGAATCATTGCACTTGTCTCCAGGGCCACGTTGAGTTGCATCTGCTACCTGCCTGGCACAGGTTGATACGAGCATCTACATACTCCAGTACCTTCAGCTGAGACATGGACTCTGTCATGGCAGGCAGAGCCTACTCTGCTATGCAGGCTAAGTGGATTGTTCATGGAGGGCCAGGATGTAATCTACACACATGGAGGGGTACACTCTTCTCATAAAAGAGCCCATTCATTTCTAAGGCACTTGGAAAATGAACATGCTGGTTTGCACTATGAGTATCACAATAGTTGCACTGAGTAATGAGCAGAATTGTGAGTAAGGCCATTTTATTCAGAAACAGCTCTGAAAGCTTCAAAAGTCAGGGAGCTCTGTCCTGAGTTAAACACCTACAAAAGCTAGCATCACAGGCAACTGACACCTCTTGGAGAGAAAGGATTTGGCACTATACACTTCTGATTGACATCACTTGGGCGCCTTGATTTGTTCACCAGATCAGAAAGAAAGTATCCATGAACAAAATGAGACAAAAAATACAAGAAAGGAATTGGCCAGTTTATGGAAAGGCCCACTGGCTATGCTTTGGTAGAAATCAAATATACTGATTATGTCCACTTAAACCAAAAGGGAATTAAAAAATTAAATACAAGAAAACTCCCCAATTCAGCAACAAGACTAGAGAGAGCGTCAAACTTCAGAGAGAAGAACCAGGGCCACTATGGGTCTCTAAGTGGCACTATGTTTCTAATAGTTCAACGGTACAGTCAGGAATATGCCAGAGAAGCAACGTCTGGCACATTCTGTCCCAATTAAAGTCCTGGAAAAGCCTAAAAAGCCAGATTTGGATCAGCATCCCTGGAGCCTAGAGCAAGCTGGGAACCTTGGATGGTATTTCCAGTCAAGGAAATTCATTTACTAGCATTCAAATGAAGACAGGAATGGGCAAAAGAACACAATTGTCCTGCTTGTTACCTTGTGACAAATGTGTCCTAGGTGGTCACTCTGTACTTGGCTTTCTGAAATCAACTAGGAATCACCTGGTGCACTGGGAATGCTGGGTGTCAAGACAGAGAGGTCCAGAAGTAAAGGGAATTGGAGGGAATCGAACCAGATCTTTCTCCTGTTACTCTTGTTTTCAATAGCGCTCTAGGAACCAAAGATGGCTTTGTGATCGCTTTGATCTGTGACTCAGGATCAAGATCAAAGGAAGAAACAGTACAAGTCATCCCCCTTCCCAGTACTCTCTACGTGGCTGTGTAAGAGATGGCAGGAGATGCTCATGATGGCTCAACACAATGCAGCCAGCCTATGTGGAAAGGATGCCAAAGCTTTGCTAGCATGTCTGTGATGGGGAGCAGACCGCCATGCCAAGAAGCTGTCTCGGCTCCTTCAGAAAGAAACTGGGCAGCATGGAAGGCGAGGGCAGGCGAGGGCAGGCAGGCATCCTTTCCCATTGCTAAGTTCCTGATTCTCCCTATCAAAAAAGCTTTAGATGATGAACAGTCACAGGATTGTGGACTTAGGGGTTAAAGTGCCTGCTATAAAAGCATAAGAGCATAAGTTTGGTCCCCAGCACTGAGCCAGACATGGTAATGTGCTGAAGAGGCAGAGACAGGTGGATCCACATAGTGAGTTCCAGGCCAGTGGGGGATCCTGTCCAGAAACCACAACACAGGTGGATGGCACCTAAGAAACAATACCCAAGCTTGCCCTTTAACCCTTTAGCCTTCATATACATGCTCACACACACACTAACAAAGAGATCTAATAGGCAGTGACGGGGAACGGTTACTTTATACGGGAACCTAATATATAAGGCAAACAAATTCACTGTAACAGAAGATGCTCTCCAAAGTGAACTGTGACTCTCTGTTGCACCCGACTCTCCCTAACTGGCCCATCAGTCACAGATGGAAGTGCTTTGTGTGGTAAAACTCCACAAGGAGGGGAGACAGCAGAAAACTGGCAATCTCAAAGAACTGGTCTTGTCTGATTTCCCCGGATGTGTCTGGTAGACAGTGCTGCCTTGTGACCTTTGGTCTGTATTTAGTCTCTCTCGCCGGTGTAAAGTGCTTTACTGAAGGTGCATCCTTCGCCTTAAATAAAGGTGTTGTGGCTCGAATGAGAGTGCGCCCCGACACGTCTGTGTATCTGAACTCTTGGTCTCTAGTTAGCGGTGCCCTTTGAGAAAGTTAACCTTCAGGAAGTGTAGCCTTACTGAAGGAAATAGATCACGGGATGCAGGTTTTGAGGCTTCCGGTTCCCCTCCCCTCCCTCTCTCCCTCTTCCTCTCTCTCTCTCTCTTCCCCTCCTTACTGTGTGTAAAAGAAAGGCAGTTGCCAGCCTCATGCTCCGGCCTTCACATCTTCCTTGCCATGGTGGACTGCATCCCTTTTGGAACCAAGAACCAAAATAAACCATTTCTCCTAAAAGCAGAGTTTCGTCTATCACAGCGATAGGAACGTCACGAGTACATGACTTTGCCGCCTTACCTGCTTTAGCCGAGCACCTCCTGAGCACCGGGCCTTTCACACGTATGGTACCATTAGGCTCTAGCTGCCGAGGTCTTTCCCGGCAGGCGGGTATTCACAGCTGTTTCTCCTGTCGAGACTGGCTCAGTGGAGAGGGACTATACTCAAACGCCTGAGAAGCTATCACATGGTGAGACGGGCTCTACATCCCAAATGCCATTACTCATCGGAACGCGTGTTCATGAAGCGGGTGGGAAATAGGAAAGTTATTACCCATTTCTCAGAGGACCTATCTCAACGCTGCCCTTTGTAACACCGGATGGACACGCAGATGGTTGATTGTATTCGTGAAAGATGGATGAATGGATGAGTAAATTGGGAGCGACTGCATTCAGCAACATGAAGCAAGCAGCATGAATGGGGCATTCCACAGATGAAAGGTGGTGTACTCGACTGTAAGTCATAGAAAGGGCACTCTGCCATGCTTTAAACAGGCAAGAGATGGCTCAATGAGTAAGAGCATTTGCTGTGCAAGCATGAAGACCTGAGTTCAAATCCCAGCATTCATCTAGAAAACTGAGTACGGCTACATGTGTGGTTATAACCACAGTTCTAGGGGGAAGACAGAAACAAGAGAATCGCTAGGGCTTTCTGGCTGCCAGCCTCGTTCTAGGTTCAGTAAGAGGCCATGTATGTATCAAGGGAGTAAGACAGAGAATGATAGAGCAGACCTGTCTCTGTCTCCTGTCTCCCCCCTCTCCTCTCCCTCCCCCTCTCTCTCTCTCACACACACACACTATCCAGATGTGAACACCATTCAAAGGGCCGCTTAAGAGCGAAGTACAGCAGTAAGTACTCATAGAGATACTGTCTTCTCCCAGCTTCCTAGTTTACTGTGCTTGGTCTATGGCTTTCATTATTATGGTAACATAGCCGCCGTTGGATCCCCAAGTGGAACATCTATGTTCAATGAGGAAAGCCTTCATTAGGAGTTTTTGCTAGTGCTCCATTAGTCAGAATGAGGTCAAATGGCCATCCAGAGAGGGAAGGAAAGAAGAGAACTAGGAGAGGGGAGAAAGGATGAGGAGATCAGGAGTGGGCACAGAGGTTTTTCTCCAGAGCCAGCCATCCTGGTTTCATGGCTTAACTCCGTATCAATAATCTCAGCAGATTCAGGCAAAGGAAACAGATCTTTGCGGTTTTCTTTGTTCAAAAGGCAGTATACAGCCATGTAATTAAGAGACTGGAAAGTAAATTTCTATGACTTTTGCCATATCTATCAGATAGATCACCCTTCATAATTTTTTTAGCCCCCAGGGCCCTTGTTGGATCAATGATAATCTTCTAGGTGAGTGATAGTTGCTATACAAAAGGTACTTGGAACTGTTTAATGAACTGAACTGGATTGTGTTTGTCTATAACAGTCCCTCTCAACTTTCCTAATGCTGTGACCCTTTAATATAGTTCCTCATGGTGTGGTGACCCCAACTATAAAATTATTTTCATTGCTACTTCACAACTATAATTGTTACTAACTGTAATGTAAATATCTGATGTGCAGATGGTCTTAAGTGACTCTGGTGAAAGGGTCGTTTAACTTCCAAAGGGGTCTCAAGAACCACTGGTCTATAATGAGGAAGAAAGGTGTGCCTGAATCGCTACAATGGATTTAAAAAATTACACATTCCCGCTCTCTAGGAGTTTGCTGTGCAGCAGGGACGATAAGGAAAGGCAGTAAGTAGACTTTATGGAAGAGTTCTCTACTAGTAGAGGTTAAGAGAGGTTGAGTGTAGGGAATTTAGGAGGATGGCTCCACAGATAAAGTACCCGCTGTGCAAGCATGGGGACCTGAGTTTGCGTCCCCAGCTTGACACATAAAAGACAGGCATAGCGACTCACATCTGACTCCAGTGCAGAGGATGAGTGTGAGGGTGTGCAGACAAAGGTAGATCCTAGGGGCTCACTCAAGGTCTACCTGACATTGGCTTCTCAGCAAGCACAGGAAAACACACGTGTACACACATGCATGTGACACACAACAATAATAAAAATGTCAACAAAGCAGGGAGTTGTGGTATGGTGAGCCTGTGCCCTCTGGGGAAGACTGACCTTGTTGAAGTCCAAAGACAGACATCTTCTGTCATCAGGGTTAGTCCCAGGAGTAAAGGGGAACCACTTGGCTTTCCTTCAAGCTCTTCAAGGTACATGTGACCCTTCCCACCTCTGAGGGCTGAAACAGGGTCCCCATCTGGGCTAAGTTAAGACATTGCTCCTAGCAAGGAGGAGGGAAATGGGTATGACTCAGATAAAGGGCCTAGAGATGCACGAGGTTCAGACAAAAGCAAGCAAAGGGTCAGGGCACAAGCCAGCTGTCAAGATCCACAAAACTGAAAATTAGATTGGCAGTTGAGATCACAGAAACACAGGGAGGGAAAGGGAGAAACTGATTTCAGGGTATCAGAGCAACCCTGGCCTATGGATTTGACCATGACATGCTGATTATAAATAGTACCTAGGCTGAATAACTGCAGACTGCCCTATGACAGTGAAGAGGAGAGGGGACGAGGATGTAA
The DNA here is from genome assembly GCA_026225945.1 of Cricetomys ansorgei. Taxonomy (NCBI): domain Eukaryota; kingdom Metazoa; phylum Chordata; class Mammalia; order Rodentia; family Nesomyidae; genus Cricetomys; species Cricetomys ansorgei. The sequence goes on from JAMJFZ010001133.1 coordinate 17,945,917, forward strand.
GGAGCAAGGTGAGAGCTGGTCTACTCTGCAGTTGGTCCCCCATGATGTAGAATGATCATTCCTTAGGCAATTACCAGGCACTGACCTCCTATGTCACTGCCCTCTCTGCAGAGCAAGCCAGGAACTTGACCTTGGCTGAGCCAATGAGAGTGGTGCATGATGGAATCAGAGGTACCTTTCCCCTCCTGGGGAATGGGGTGGGGTGGGGGTGGCACTTGAGGCCTTCCAGAAGGGGCCACATTCCCAGGAAGGCAGAGAAAGGTGGTCTGCAGCCCAGAGGCTGAAAGGAAAGCATCAGATGCTAAGGGGATGGAGAGAGAGACTGCCTAGATTGCTAAGAACTCTGCCTCCACCATACCTCCCTGCCCCCAGTTTAGTTAGGATCTCCTTGGGTTCCAGCTGCTCAAACTCTAGTCTAACAGAAAAGGTCAATTGCCCTTATGCAAGCTAGTTTGGGTACTTTTACAAACAGCAAAAGAAACCAAGGCATTTCAAAATCACACAAGAGGTGACCTGATGTTGCTACTATGATGTCCTGCCCTAGGGCTGTAGAATCAGGGGCTGGGGCACATGTCAGAGTGCAAGATTGCAGGACAGGCACAAGATGTGGGCTTATTCAACCCACTACTCAATTCTTAGCAGAAGCTACTAGAAAATGAAAACAAAATATATAATGCACTAAAGTAAAAATGGCAGATTAATCTTTTTGGTGTTATATAAAGCTTAGATCAAGTACATCATTTGCAAAGATGATCACCAATCTATTAGTGCTTCACTTAATGATTGTTAAATTACCCCTTTAATGGATAATTAATGCACTTAATGTCTCTCACTATTATGATTACTTTTATGCAAATTCAGAATGATAATAGCTGACAAGCACAATGGTCCCTTTATCATAATTTAGCTATCTAAATGCCCTTGTTACAAAAGACAGGTCACCTTCCATGCATTTAATAATAATCCAATTCAGTCTTTCTTTTAAACAAAGAAATGTGCATTAATTATACTTTGATTTCTCAAAGAGCTTTTCCATCTCTTGGGGGAGTTGCTCTGGAAACGCAGCAGCGAGGGGTCATCCCAAAGCGTTATCTTCTGGGGAGGGGGGAGCTTTCAGACGGATGGCTATCTGTAAAAAGCATCATAGCTTTTATGTGTATGTAGGAAAGGTAAGTCGCCCATCTTAAGACAAACTGGGACACAGATTAGAGCTTACAGCCCCTTCCAAATTATTTTACATACTATTTTAATTGATTTACTATGTATTTAGAAAGTCACCCACAAGGAGGTTGAATTAAAAAAAAAAAAAAAAAAAGGATGTACTTAGAAAGTAGAAACTGCTCCACTGCCCTGGCAGCAAAGACTTCTGCTGTAGGAGGCGGGGGCAACACTACTTCTCTAAATCCATGCCGGCCAACAAGACCATCCTCTTCCTCAGAGAAATTTCGCTTAATCAACCACTACTACTTAAAATAGACAAATCCCACTTACTGTAATATTTTTCCTTAAAACAATCCTATACAGAGGTCACATGTACACTATGTGCATACACATATGTGTCTGAACACCATCCCCTACCCCATCAAGAGCTGGCCGTATCCCTACTGCTGTCCTCTCCCAGCCAGGAGTGATGGGGTACCATACCACCCTACACATCCTTAAGAAAAGGGATCGTTAGGTAACTGGGGATGCTTAGAAATCATGACGTGATGTCTTGAACGTCATGTGAGCTGGGAGGAATGCCTGGCAGGGTCCAAATCTCTTGGATAATAGCCTATTGTGAAGGAGTAAAAAATTCTTCTTACTCATTTAGTGTTTGCATGTTCAGAAAAGCTCTCCCCTACTGTTAGTGTCTGCAAGAACCTGACTTAACAGATGGGCCAGAAAGAGCTAAAGAGACAATATAGGGTAAAATACCCAAGGGGGGTTGTTTTAATTATAAAATTTAAGAAACAAATATACAAATACTCAGGGAGCCTCCAGCAAGTACATTCATTATGCATATTTTATAAGTGCTAAAGTCTGGAAAAATGACTATCATTGAAAGAACAGAAAATGGGAAATTAAGAGCAATCACTGGAAAAACACATCAAATGAAAGAAATTGCAGAGGCTGTGCTTGATACATGTCTGTAATCGAAGTACTCAGGAGGCAGAGGCAGGAGGATTGTGAGTTATACTAACCAAGCAGCTACACAGCAAATTACAGGTCACCTACAGTCCTGAGACTGTCTCCAAAACCAGCAAAAGCTACAAAGTACAGAATGTCGTGTACAGTATGTAATTTTGTATGTAAAATCCTTTACAAGACAACACTATGTATTTTGTCAGGAATATATGCACACCATCTTGCTTTGAAAACTGTCAGAGAAGGGTTACCAGTTGCCAACAGTGGTGACTATAGATACATTAAAACATGCATGTGTAATTTAGCAGTCTACTGTCAGAGTTGTAGTGACACACAGAAGTGTCACACAGAAGCCTTGTTTGCATTTCAGTCCCTTTACCCTGGTTCCCTTTTTATGTACAATTACCTGGTTTCCTCTGTACACATGGAGTCTCGTGCCAATGGTTTTTTAAGCATTCATTTGTGTGTATGTGTGTGTGTGTGTGTGTGTGTGTGTGTGTGTGTGTGTATGTGTGTCTGAGCACACGCATGCAGGTGCCCATGGAGGACAGAAGAGAGTACTAGATCCCCTGGAGCTAGAGTTACAGGTAGTTGAGAGCCACCTGATGAGTGTGCTGGGACCCAAACCCCAGTCCTCTTCAAGAGCTACAAACTGCTGAGCCAGCCCTCCCGCACCATGGCAGTGCTTTTGTATCCAGCCTGACCACAATTTAAGAACATCATAATGACAGCGTACACTCATACTCACTTCCGTCCACTTAAATTTTCTTACTTTTATGGATTTCCAACCCTTCTTTTACTATTCGTTACTTTTTGTTTAGAGATGAACTTTCTGTTCATTTAGTCTTTTTCAAAGGTAGGTCAGATAGCAATAAATTCCTGTAATCTGCAATGTCTTTATTTTCCCTTCATTCGGCCCGAGAGAGCCACAGCACTTGTCACCTTGTCTCCTAGGTGATTACAAGTCTGATCACATGGGTAGTGAGGATTAACCATGACAGGCAGAAGACCCATTCGAATATCTCACATGGCTAACACTGTGTCACTGACAATATCATACAACCTGGCTTGGGGGTTTCCAACTCTGGCCCTAGGGTTACTGAGTTCCTAGAAGGATGGGGCTATAGACACTGCATTCATGAATTTAAAACAAAAACCACTCTGAAAAGCTTAAATTTCCTTTCTGAAAAAAAGGCACAGAGACCAACCTCAGATGGAATGCATGCATGAGGAAGAGGAAGAACCACCCTACGCACATGAGAAGTGCACTTGAGAAGAGTCTCTGCTTGAAGGCCATTCCACTCGGGTAGCCGTTGCATCCTGGCTATAACTGGCCAATGGCCCCAACTTACTCCTATTGTCTGGTTTATGAGAACTCTGACAGGGTAAATTTCCTGAACATCAGATAGAGACTAGGACTTATTTTTTGTATTTCTTTATTACCTAAGGAAGTCTCAGGAAAATTATAATCAATCAAATAGTATGTAACTCTATGTGAGTGCCTGCATACCTACCTTGTGCGTGCATGTGCAGGCATGCATGCACGTTCACATGCAGGTATATCTCTCAACTTCTGTAAACCAATATGATGAAGAATAAATTTTAAGAGAGAGAGAGAAGACAAAGAGCTATGTGATGAGCAGGACTCAATTTGGTATAAATCAGAACAAAGATAAAAATTTCCCCCTGGGGATTATGCTCAACTAGAACTATCTTACACCCCCAACACGACAGTGCTTACCGATGTCTCTGAAACCAGATGAGATCACACTGACACTGTGGTAGGGCAGTGGGGGGAGGGGGCAAAGACAGAGTACCATAGCTATATTATGTTCATATGACATATCAATTAGCCTCAGGGATGGGTTATAGGTCCGTGAGGATGTTGCCAGCCCCCTTCCCTCCTGCACTGCTCTGCTCAGACTTGCAGAGGATAGGTAGGTATGGGAGCTCAGCCTGGCATGAGAGTAGGAAAAACACTGGCTATCCCAACGGGTACAGACATGTTCTATCTTGCTGCTGCTGCTGCTACTGATGCTGGCAGGGTGGAGGCTCGCCTCACAGCAGAACCTCACCGACAGTACTGTGGCAGGGACACAGTACAAAGGAACACTGTCTGCTCCCTCCAAGCAGGATATAGAAGGTGGAATCCCTGCCAGGTTGTACTACCACCTGGAGGGAGGGCAAGAATGCATCTGGTTCCATGAGGCAGGCAATGCAAGATTAGCTTCTTGCACAGTTCTGCTGATGTCACTGAGCTGGGGACATCAAAGAGACAGCGCTCAGTATTGTGGGGCAGAAGATCTAGTGCTTAGCCCCACAACTATGAAAGGCTGGGGGGTTCCTTTTCTCATCAATACTTGACTGCTACAGGGTATACATGGTAAAAAAGAGTACTCTGTAATTAGGTAAGATTTCCCCAGTCCTTTGTCTCAGGGCAACAGGCTTTTCTAGCACTTCATGTCTGCTGGAAGACCAGGAGGAGACTTCCAGAGTGCTCTGCTTGTGAAGGATGAGAAGCAATGAGGAAACCCAGGGGCCCACAGCCATGTCGTGTTTCCTGTCCAGTGGTCCCTGGGCTATCTATCTTCCTCTTTCCATTCTTCAAACTTGTCCGAACTCACTTGCATATGGTACCTAGAGCTCTGTAGCAAGAAGAGGAAGGACTGATTCCACTTCTGCTGGAAATAGGAACATCAGGGGTGTCCCAGGATATCTCAAAGAGATGATGTTACATTGTACGACTAAAACTATAACCTTACAAAAACCAGCTTCATAATATCCTGATTAAGATACGGTAGTGTATTACATGTTTTTATAAAAAAGAATTTCACCACTTAATTATTTTGACCCATGCAAAAAACACAACCCAAAGAGTCATGACATCAAATAAGCTCTGGTGTTCCTCAGTTTTCACCCAAACACGTGGAGGATGAGAGCCAGGCAGCATACTGTAGACGCCGTGGAGAAGCACCTTCCTGAAGTGCAAACCTTTTCTCTATTCTTACTTCATATTTTAATTAAAATAAATTGAATCCAGGCAACTTTTCTCAAAAGAATGCCTGAAGTGATTTAGAAGAGAAAAGGCATTTATAAACAGCAGCAGCCACAGGCATCTCCTGAATGCTTCACGTCCCTTGTACAGCTGGAGGATTTCAACAACGTCTTAGGCTCCTCAGCAAGCCTGCGTGGGTCACACATCCATTGTGTGGGCCTGCTGGCAGGAAGCACACCATTGGAAAGGGAGTGCTTTTGTAGAAAGAGTAAAATGCACATTCATGGAAAGGGCATGCTTTCACATACTTGTATGTCTATGTATGTGTTCTCGCACTGGTGCCTATGTGTGCATGTGTGTTTACCCATGCATATAGCTGGAGTCCGAGGAGAACCTAGTGTACCTTACTCTACCCCTTTCTGCCTCATGTCTTCAAGGCAAGGAAGGCCTCTCACTGAACCTGAAGACATGTTGATAGTCAGCAAGCCCCAGCCATCTCTTGTTTTAACTCTCAGTGTGCTAGAACCACAGGTCCATGCACAACCATGCTTTTTGCACAGGTGCTGACATTTGAACTCAAGTCTTCATGCATGTGTGGCAAGCACTCTTAGCCTCAGAGCCAGATCCCAGCTCATGGTTTTCTTCATTAAAACCGAACTGTAATATATTGTAGAATAGCATTTCATCTGGAAAATCCATTTCACTCTTGCTCGGGTTATATAGTCCGATGCGGTATCCAAAAGCATCGAGTGGGGTGCGAGAGCTGAGATAACACAGCCTTGCTTCCTGGAAGTGGAAACAAGTTCCTTATTTTTGTTTCATTCCTAGTAACAAAAACAATCTAATTTCATCATAAATATCAGAAGGCACAGAAAGGAACGGAATTTTCAACAGTTCTAACTCTACCACGCTGATGATTCAGGCTTTAGAGGCATACACATGAACACATACGTTTATGAAAAGGGGGTATCTTACTACCATTACTGCGATTTTCTAGGAGAATGTGGCACAGGTCCCCTTTCCACATTAATACATACAGAAAGATTCTTACAGATGTTTCATGGCTGCAGTTTTATCTAAGAGGACTTTACAGGGAGACACCAGGTTTAAACAACCAGCTTCATCAATGTGTCCTGTAAGTTCCTATTTTGATAATGCTATAAATTTGTATTTTGATATAGTTATACATATTAAGCTGTGTTTTCAAAGCTCTAAATTTTAAGGAAATACATTAGTTATCAGACTAGTAATTTTCCATAATGATTATCAAATAAAGACAGGGGAAATTTCCACTGAAACGGTCTCCATAGATATGACATTGCAAGCCAGTATCAGCACAGGTCTGCAGCACATGCAAGGTAAGCTGCTTTGGAGGCTAACTATAGGGTAGGCCTGTGCATAACTGAGGGACCCAGAATATTCAATTCCCCTCAAGAAACCGAATCCTATCTAGAAGCAAGTCAACTTCTGGCTTGCTGAGAGCTTTAATCAAAGATGGTCACTTTTAAATTCCAAATGTCAACTCTGATGACAAAGAATCCCAAATCCCAAAAGCTAAATAAGCCATTGTGACTCTTTGGGTTTTACTTTATTTCTATTGTGCCTATTCATTTACTCGTGTGTGTGTGTGTGTGTGTGTGTGTGTGGTGTTGGTGCTAGTACTGTGGCACACACTGTGAAGGTCAGAGCACAACGTGAAGGAGTTGGATCTCTCTTTCTAGCATGTGGGTCTCAGGGCTCTAACTCAGGTCAGGTAAGGTTTGACAGCAAATGCCTAGATTCACTGAACCCTCTAGGTAGCCCAGTATCTACAGAGAACTCTAAAAGACCCCAATGATGCCACAGAAGTTGCATTCCTGACCAATACTTCCAACCATTCCATCGAAAGGGACAAGGTATTGGTAAATTTCCTGAATGTTCACACTCACACACACACACACACACACTCACACACACACACACACACACACACACACACACACACACCCTGTGTATCTGGGTAAGTCTATAGTCTACAGAGAATACTTGGCATCAACAGAGATACCTAGTGAATGGTCAGAAACTCTCATATGTAAGTCTATGGTGAAATTTGCTTGGGTCTTGGAAATCTTGTCACATTTTCCCATAATTGACACAGGAAGTTGTTATAAAGCAGTAATATAATTAGTATTAAATATAATTAATTCATACTGTGGGGAAAATCGGAGTTTTGTATGTTCCTACTTCAAAGTGACTTCATTTTGTTTTTCAGTTCCCACCCTCAGAACTGTCAAGTAGACACTCAGAGCACATCCCTTCCCTGATAAGCTAAACAGAATGACAGGTTATAATCAGGGATCTTGGGCCTTGTCTTTCTAACAACTGCAGAATCTAACCTTCTCACGATTGCCCTATCTTTATTTCGTGGGTTATTGGCTTTTCTGCAATATAATGAAGTCCACAGATGACTACTTAACAATTATCTCAAAGGACTGCTACAGAAATATCCAGGTGCCTATCATAAGAAAACTATTACCTATCTTAGGGGGTTTGTATTGCAGGGTGCCAAGGGTAATGGGGCAGTGGGGTTTGGCAAGCTGCTACTTGATATCCAGTTAGTGAGACAATGCCAATGTGGTTATAGAAGGCCCGGGAAACCCAGAGTTTCGTCTCTGTTAATTAAACCTCACTACAACAGAGGAGCCTCAAACATGTCTCTCACAGATGCACTCCATTCTGGGCTCCCCCATAAAGGAAAGATCTAGAGCAAATACGAGGTCTAAAACAGGGGCTCTGCTGCCACAGGGTCCTCACCCTCCCAGCCGATCAGGTACTATGCTCTCTGAGAACTAAGTCACAAAAAATAAGGGAAACTGCTTGCCATTGTAGTATTTACAAGAGAACTTTCCATGGGTCTCAAGCTTGGCTGAAAATTAGTTTTAGGATTTCTTTTTAACTTGATTAAAGCTAGCCTAACTCCCTTTTAACATTCCTTTTAAAATCTGAGGGTCCCATCCCATATTAGCCATGCTCTAGGGGAAAAAATGTAGCTCATTAGGGGTGGAAATCTGTAACAGCTGCCAGTCTTTGTGCTTTTGCTGTCGTTGCCTGACCCAGAATTTATTCTGTATATGAAAGAAGACCTGCTCCACAAACCCACACGGAGCCACCCCGCATACCAGGAGAGCACCCACAGTCCGGAGTCTCAGTCAGGACGGCTGGGACCTTAAGAGGCATCCAATCCAATCACCACTGTTGGGGGAGAGTCCTCAAAACTCAGATGCTAAGGATTGATTTTTCCTTTCCCAAAGCAAAGAGGGCATAAACCTGGGAGAGGAAATCAACTGTGCTAGATGAAGGAAATCTAAAGCAACTACAGAAGTTCTGTGAAGACAAACTAATCGAATGCATCAAGGACACGAAGCCAGAGGAGTTTCACTCTAAAAAAAAAAAAGTCAGGGAACAAAGCAACAAAGAGATGGTGGTTTGAATATGACAGACTTTGTTATCCTTCTTGTTTTATTTACTTATTCATGTCTACAAATTTATAAAGGTAGGAAAATCTTGGAGAGGATAAATAATGTCCATTTTAATAACACAAGAATTAAAAACTAGAAGGTAAAAGGAAGCAGTAATGTGCAACTAGCCTAACCCTTTTAAGCCTTTAAAAAAATAAAATAAAAGGAAAAGGGGGTGGGGGGGCCTCAAATGCACTGGTGTGAATCATCAGCGCCATCTAGTGGAACTCAGGGATATGGTGTCAGACTGCAGCTTAAATTCAAATTAGATCTCAGACCTCAGTGTCTCACCCTATCTTAACACTTATTGCTTGCAGAAGAAAACTAGGTGACCTCCATTTAGTTTAATTTAATAAGTCTGCTCAAGTTTAGTCTGAAGATACGGATATAAAAGAAACCGTTAACTTGCTTAGTCAACCTGGCAAAGATCACCCTCAGGAGGGACCTGGGAAAGCAGAAGTGTTGTCTGCGCTGAGACCTGGGTTGTATAAAGCCGCACTGTTGCTTGGACTGATTTAATTCCAGTGCAAGAAGAAAGGGCTGCATGGTAAACAAACACTGAGGTAGTAATTACGTGTCTATGGCCAATGCTATTTCACTCCTGTCAAGCACATTATATCTCAGACATTTTTCAAAACGACTTGACATTTTTTCTGTGTGACATGTTTTGGGTTGGATACAGTAAAAACAGCTGGTTGCCTCCTGCCGTCTGGGCCATCCAGAATTCTGGGAAGTGAGGCTGAGGACTCTTAACAGGGCTGCAGTGCCTCTGCAGACCTACAGGAAAAGCTGTACAGGGCCATGGTACCAAGCAGGAGGCCAGAGAGCCTAGGAGGGGGACGAGGGCTTTGCAGGCTGGAGAGCTTGCTGTCCCCCACAAATCTTAGCTGTCTGACCTTGGTGATGTTGCTAAGCTGTTATTCTTCCACTGTTGAGTGCCGAAGACATGCCTCCTGCACACACCCCCTTGGGCTACTGAAATTTATTGAGTAACCAGCCAGCTCTGGAGGTCAGTGACCTTGAGTCTTTTCTGGTGGCCAAGCTTCCTGGTGGTAAGGCAATGCATCCCGTATTCCTGACTCTACATACAAATGGGGTTGTTGGATTCAGCAAATAAAGGCACAGGATGCACAGTGAGTTTAAATTTCGGTACTGATTAAATGGCTCGGTGGGTGAGGTGGTCTCCACCAAGCCCAATGGCCTGAGTTGACGTTCAAGCCCCAGATGGTGGAAAGAGAGAACCAACTCTTAAAAGTTGTCTTGTGACCCCCCCACACTCATGCTATGGCATGTATATACGTACACGCAATATGTACAAAATAAACAAAATAAACGAATATTAAAAACTTATCTAAGATTTACATTTCAAATGCAATGACTTGTTCTCTATTTTATCTGATGACCTCCCCTCTGGCTAAGAAAACTATGACCAAAGGCCACGAGTAATAGTTTCTTTTACTTCTTAAAAAAAAATCCATTTAATTCTTTTTAGATTTCTTTATTTGTCTTTATGCGTATGACTGTTTTGCCTCCGTGTAGGTGAACCACATGTATGCCTGTCAGATCCCCTGAAACTGAGGTGATAAATAGTCATGAGCCTCCATGTGGGTGCTGGGAATCAAACCCAGATCCTCTGCAAGAGCAGAAAGTACTCTTAACTGGTGAGCCATCTCCCCAGTCCCCTCTTTTACTTTTAATAGTTTCCTAAGATAATCTTGGAATGCCACTGCTCGTTTAACCAAACGGACGGCTGTTTTCTGCATGGGGACTCAAGGTGAGGCATATCCAAAATGTTTGCTAATTTAAAACTGCACTTCCATTTCTGAACAAGTTTGTTAGGCAGTGAGTGTGTAGTGACAACCACAACCACAGGGTGTTCTAGTCCTCCACAAGCCAGGGGAACAAGCATCAAGTGCTCCTACACCCGTCATACCTGCCCAATGCATCAGACACTCAAGTCCACATTCTCCCCACGTCTGAAAACATGAAAAAGGGGACACAGAACGGAAGGAAAATAAGGTGAGAAGAAGGGCTGGGGAGAGAGGAGAAAGGGCAAAAGAAAAGCAAGAGCCAAAGAACGAAAACACACAAAAGCAGACAAGAGGAAATGGATGGGTTGACAGGAAGCCACAGAGCCAGCCTTGCGTCTCAAAAGAGTTTTCTGACTTAACAGTATGCAAAGAAATCAAAGGGTAAGATTCGCAAACTGGTATCACCAGCAACTGTGGTTACAAATTATTTAGTAAAATGGAAAGGAAAAATATCAAAGGAGGCATTTTACACCAAGAGACCTATTAAGACTCAGTTATGGCAGTTGACAAATTCACATGTTCCTCCAGGAAAGACACAGCCTCTCTCCTCTATATGTGGCAAATGCACACTTCCTCCCCAACTGATTTAGCTCCTGCATGTTAACTGGGGCTGGTTTTTATGATGGCTTAATGACAGAGCCAGTCAGTAACACTGAAATGCTATCATTAATATCATCAGGAAAGGATGGCTCAGTGGAGAAGTGCCTCGTAATTAATGTCACTGAAGAAATTATTTTCAATATTCAAAATATTTAAGGGAGAAAATGGCGTAGCATTTAGTGTGAGAAACAAAAGCATTGTGTCATTGATCCCCGAATATTCCAACCCACCGAAAGGCATGAAAAACCAACACTGTAACAGATTTTAAAAGCGCTTTGTACCAAACATAGAAGATGGGGACGTCAAAATGACACAGAGCTATGCAAAACTCTTGCGACTGTAAGCCATTCTGGAGGAAGTAAATGTGTGTTAAATATGAAGTTGACATCTGGAGCAAACTTTGCGAGCATCCTGTAACTGTATATCTGAATAAAATGTGATCCACTAGTTCACTCCAGGTAACAAGCCTAGCCAGCAGAAGGGCTTCTAGACTCTTCTCTTACATAAGGCAGAAATCAACATTTGCCTGCGAAGTTAGGGAGGATCCAGTGACAGAGCGCATCTAAACCTACCAGCTTCTACTATGTCTGTACAGTGGTGGCTCCAGGGCTGGGAACCACATTGTTGGAATCTGGGGTGCCAAAAGGCCCGTCTGCTCATGAGTCATGTGGGTCTGTGGAAGGGCATCAGAATCATACATTGAAGCTCCAAAGCAGGTCTCCCTGAGGCTTGCTTTTGCTGGTTAATAAGGTGGCCAGAACTGCTCAAGGACAGGATGTGGCTTTTTCCTGGGGTGTGGGGCTTCGGAGGTGCTTTGAGTTACAACAGAGGTGTATTGGGACTCCCCCAAGAGTCAAGACAATGCATTCTCTTTCTGGCATGTTCAGATCTACTTAATCAGGTCAAGCTGGGTGAAGGGTTAATAGGAATCCTGTGGAAAACTCCAGAACAGAGTTGAAAAAGTGCTTAATCAATGCTGAGCCAGTGTTTTAAACTCTCTTGTGTCTCATCCTTCACCTGTAGATGAGAAGAACTCATCCAGTAGTAACTCATCCAGCTAGCAAGCAGCCACCTGAGCTTCGGAATCAGATCCCTCTAACTTCCCTGTTCCTTGACTGGGGCTCCTTCAAGGAGAAATAGCTCTGGGTACTTTCTCTCTCCTTTCCAAGACACCCCTGCCCTGGGCCAGCTCTGGGTTATGTGGGGAGTAAATACTTGGCTGTGCAGAAGTGTAAATCCAGGGATGCAAGGATGCTATGATATGAAGCATGCAGGGACACTGGGATGTTGGAATGTGGAGACGTGGAGATTCTGGGATCCCAGGAGGAGGGAACAGCAAGGAGAGGCAGGGTGGAAAAAATGTGAGCAATGTGGACCACAATGGACTAGAAGCTCCCTCCCCACCACTAGCTCCATCTCCAGGACACAAAAGCCCCACCTCTGGTCCTAGCTCCCTCATCCCACAGATCCCCATGAAAAGCCTAATAGAATTACCCAGTATCCCCATCACAAAGCCTTCCTTAAGACAAGGGAGCCCTCAGGACATGTGCTGCTAAGCCAGGGACACCAGAGGAAGCAGTTGTTGCCCTGGAGGCAAAGCATAGTCCCTTTGAACCACTAGAAATCCTGTCCAGTTGGGAAGCTCCTTTTGTCATTTCAGCATCAATGCTCTCTGTTTTTCCTAGAACCCTGAGCCAAATCTTTTCCTCCTATCAGAACTAACAGATGATTATAGACTCTTCTCACAACTAGACCAAGGGTCTTCCTAACCCAGGCTAATTACATCAACTTTAGGGTTTATGGAAATAGAGGGTCCCTTGTCCAGACAACATTAAGCGTTTCAAGATGGCAAAGAGAAAGTAATAAAACAAGTGTGGGGCCCTTCTAAGTATGGGGCCTGTACAACACAGGTCGCTGACATCAAAGATGGACCCCACGCTTATGTGCACAATCACAGGAAGCCTGTAGTGGAGACGCACTGCAAGTCCTGCTCTATGCCGGCTGCAGGATTCTGGTGCAGGAAGTCTAGCAGAGGCCCTTCTAAAGCCAGGGGCTATGAAGAGTCCATAATGCCCAGAGGTACCTCTGAGTAGAAGAGAGATGAGAAAGTTTCCTCTGTGTTGTCTGCAGCCTGTGGTCACACGGCACACCTGTGGTCCCCGCAAGAGATGCCAGTGTAGCACATGGCCAGTGTCAGCTTCACTCCAGGCATGGCACTTGGGCTGAGGACGCACAGGGCCTCACTTGATCTTCCCCAGGACCCTGAGGCTGCAGAAGGTGATGAGAAGGAGTACTTCCCTGCCTAGCTGGCATTTGCTCTGATCTCGGGATTCCCTCTGAGGCTACCGAAATCTGCAGACACCACTGAATAACTGACCCTAATACATGTCTTCTTTTTGCTCTTAAAAGATTTTTTTATAATTCAATGTGATTACCCAAAGTGATTTCCATCTAGAAAACTAAGCACCCCAGATAAGGCGCCTATTCCCACTGGATCTCACTGCTAACCCCAGGCCATAATCCAGATGTTACCAACATTCTTTTTCCTTCATAATAATAGACAGCTCTAAAATATTCACAGGAAGTATAGAGGATCATGTTCCTCCTCAACTTGCATTATATCCAACTGTTAAAATTATTCTAAAGCCTGTTTTTGAAAGCTAGCAATCTGCTCAGAGTAGACCCTAACTGTCATCTGTGGATCCTCTCCACTCTTGGGGTACTGTCTAGAATCACCCACCATGGGTAAGCTACTTCTCTTTAGACATTCCCACATAGGCATACCTGTAGTGTTTGACTTTTGCCAAATCTAACAACTCTGTATCTTGGTGTACACACAACAGTGTTTATGCAAGCTTGCCGCATGATGCTCCAACAGGACTTCTGCCTCCCTGGTACCTAGCATCTGACGTCATCAGTCATCACTGCCATCATCACGATCATCTCATTGTCATTTCCCCAGCTGACTGGTAAGAATGGCACTTGGCTGTTTTTCTGGGCCCCTTCCTGATTACTGGAGAGACCAAGCTTTTCTTTGTCCAGACAATTCCAATTTTGTCAACTGATTGTGTCCTTTGGCCATTTGCTATTACTACATTGCAGTATGTTAATACCTTAAAATTCATATTTTGGTATTTTTTAATGATACTGTTACTAGGGAGATTGGGCAATGGAGTTCTTAGTATTCTTAATAAAAGAATTTAAGAATGAACTCGGAAGAAAGCTCTAGGATGATTTCACTAGAGTTTAAAACCCCAGGGAAGCCAAGCTAAAGTCTCAGCAGCTGCCAGAAGAGAGAAGGAGAGACAGAGATTCAGGCCATATATAAGCAGCCACATGGCAGATAGGCAGCCACATGGATGGGGGCGGGGGGCTTCAGAAAAAAGAGTTTAAAAGCCACTTACTTTAGGCTCTGGTCGACATCTGAACAAGACACAGAGATGAAAAAAAGCAAGTTATATCTTTCTGAGTTGGCTCCATAGGGACAGCACAGGAAACAGGGATTTGGGGAAAGGAAGAGTACTTTATTTCATTAAGGAATAATTATTTGTCTCATCTCTTTACTATGACTTAAGGTAAATCAGCCTTCGTAGTGGATGGTCCCATCATCTGGTGACTGGCCAGCCCAACTGGATTAAATCGTAAGGGAGGCCTTGGTGGCAAGTCTCCACCCAGAGGTAAATGTCTTTCTTTTGACCAGATGGAAACAGCTTTCCTTTAGTAGGCCTCCAATGCCACTGTGACAATATAGATGGCAAAGTCCTAATGCACAATCAATTCTAGGACTTTAATGCCAATATTGCCAAAAGAAATCAATATTTTAAAAACGTAAACTCTCTTCCCAGAAGTCTCTAGGACCTATGCAAACTCAGAAACAGCTACTGACATCGCTGCAAGGAGACTCTGCAGTGCAGGAGCTCCCAGTGCTTCTGCCTTTCCCTCTGGAAAGCTGACATTGTCCCAGCACAATAGGTCCCGAAACCACCATGAGGGATAATGGATGAGGACCAGCACAGCCCCGAGGGAATGCTGACAATAATCATTACCAGGTTCAATTAACTGCTTTACAAAAGCAGGGCTGGCTCTCCCTCTAGCCAGTGAACCCTGACGTGCACACATACAATTAGAAGCAAAGAATAAATTAAAAGCATGCCTTTTCTGCCATATGAAATGATGAGCACAGGGTAGGCCTAATCTTTTAAAGCTATAAGTGAATTATGCAACAAAGAGAATGGGAAAACTGAGAGGTGACTCCCAAAGGCCCTCAGTGGGACAAATGGACCATCTGTCTGCTGTTGGAAACCCAGGTGAAAACAAGCTCTCCTCCCAGGGATTCTTGTGCATCTTTTCACCTACAATGGTTACTCTCCTAAACACACCATCCTGAACTTGCAAGTGGCCAGGAGCACTATGCAGCTTAGTGGCTTGAACCTCCAGTCATATATATTCGTAAAATCCTTATTGCCCACATGTCCACATGCTCTGGTCCTCCCCCATCCCCCCACCCCCGCACACAAGACAACAGTGCACCAGGAATGGGTTACTTCCCCCAGGAAAGAAAATTAGCCCAGTCAGGAACAAACACCCCTCATCACGCACTCTAAGCAGACCTTTCCAATTTCCAATCTGGTTTCTGTCACTTAGAAAGTAGACGAATCAACAGCCTGATTCCCATCAGCAAACACTCCCAGGTGACCCCCCTCCTCCAGGCCCTCTAGGTCAGCTAATGTCACCTGCCCTGCCTCTCCTGTCTTTAGTCAAATGAATGTAGCAGATGAAGGGCAGATGGAAGAAACAAAGGAGAACAGGGTGTGGGATTCACTGTGTTGTTGTTTTGCTCCTTTCTGCTGTCAGGCGTCACAAAAAAAACATTTTAGTTTTTTTTTTTTTTTTTCTTTCCTTGCAGTTAAATTCAGGAAAACACTGCACAAATAAAGATATTCACCTGCAGAAAAATGGCTCCCCATACTAAGACGAACTATGCCTTTGATACGAATATGCAATCAATCACATTTATGTTGCCCTTAACCTATGACCAAGTCACTGTACCATTATCTGCACTGGGGTGTCACCTGCTTGAACTGACAGCAGAGCCTTCAGGAAAGATGTGCTGTGTACTGTAGGGACTGACTTGAGGGAGCAGGAATCAAAAGCATCAAGCACTACAGGGGACTCTGCCAAAGCCTGGGAGAGCAAGAATGTCCCCATCATAACCTCAACCTCCAATCCTCAGCCTTTGTCTTCTGAATTCATTATGCCTCCCAATCGCACACACCCTCAGACAAGAGGCTGATCTGGAAAGTGGATATTCATAAGCAAAGGCTGCTTCCTGGAAGGCCTTGCTCAAGTACCTTTCCTGGGATGAAATAAAAAATTAGGAAATTCCTGATTATGGTCTGCTACTTCCTCATGAGTGATTCAGGAAACTTATTTAGTTTCTCTGGGTGATAGTTTCACCATTTATAACACAGTGGCCATAAAAGTACCTGTTCTCCCATACAACATGAGTATTAAATGCCCCCAACCCCACAAATGCCTCTCACTTGACAATCTGATGAACAGATAAATGAGAACCTGAATCATCTCTGGAAATCGGATGTGGAGCTGCTGGGGATGTGGCTGAGATTTAATGACAAAGCATAGTCAGAGCTAGGGCCGATAAGACCTGTAAAGTCCCTTAGGAGAAGTCCAGATCAAGGAGACCGTTTCTGATTTTAAGCTGACAGTGAACATTGCCTTTGAAGACAGGATGAATGAAGGCACAGGCTGCAGACATCTGTGCCTGCTAAGATGATGCTAAGAGCATGGAGGTACTCCAAAATATCTCACCAAGAGAGCACGTTCCCAGACTCCCTACCCTATGGCTAGCTAAATGTCACTCATAGTTCAAAAGGTCCATGAATATTTTGGAAGTGTAGACTATAATCAATGGCTGGTATTTAATAATGAAGACAAGATACCCTAGGAGGTTTACAAGAGCGTTTTCTCTAAAAGGCATTCATGAATGTGGAAAGGAATATAACATGTGTCTTAGGTGAGTTGATGGTGTGTTTTCCCCCCTGATAGTGAGGATCCTGAGGGCTGGAGCGAGGTTCAGTGGTTACCGCAGAGCTGCTCTTTCAGAGAACCCAGGTTCTATCTCCACCAGCCATGTAGTAGCCAATAACTGTCAGCAACTACAGTTTCAGGGAAACCGAAACCCTCTTCCGGCCTCTGCAGGTACAGCGTGCACAGGTAATTGTGCAAAGATGTACACACAGGGAAAACACCGATACACATTAGGAAAAAATATTTAGCAGTAAAGTAAAGCTGGGGGTATAGTTTAGTTGGCAGAATTCTCACATAGCATGCATAGAGTCCTGGATTTGATCCTCAAAACTGTATGTTCTTAGCGGTGCATGCTTATATTCACAGTACTTGGGAGGTAGGGGTAAGAGGATCAAAAGCTTCAGAAAGAAGGAGGGAGGGAGGGAGGGAGGGAGGATGAATACTTTGTTTCAAACTAACAAATCCAAACAGCTTGCTAACCTTTTGCTCCCAAATAAGATGATTACTTGTGGGGGGCAAATTGGTCTAAGTCTTTTGCCTCTGTGTCACCAAAGATAGGAGCCTCCCACATCTCCAAGAGGATTCACAGCCCTTCTGTGTATATAAGGACCCAACTATGTGGCCCACCAGGTCTCAAAGGGCTTAAGTGGGGCTCAGGTGCTAAGCCTGGGCCACCCTCCTGCTATGAGAGTCACAGGCAGTTCTGCTCCAGTATTGCCATCCTTCCTCATTGGTGAATAATGTCTTTAACTCTTTTCCTAGCAAGCACCTAGCTCAGAATCATCCTATATATTTCCTTCAATCGTTCAGTTTTTCTAATAGTTATTGAATACCAGCTGCATGCCTAAATTCTGGTGATGATGCCTAAAACGCATGTGGTCCCTGCCTAACAGACACGGAGGTCCACACAGAAGACAATTTAATTCACATGTTTGTATTTCAGGGTTCCTGGTCAAAACCACCATCACAACAACCATGACTACCACTCGAGGATTTTGCGTTATCGCAGAGGATGTGCTAGATACTTCACAGGGACCAATCCCCCCACAAACCTCACACCTTGTGATCCGACTCACAGAGAGGAGACACCAGAGTCCAAGAGGCTAAGACACACGCCCTGCCCCTCATCACTGAAAGAGAAATAAGCCAGGATTTTCTGTCCTGAAAAGATATCTCAACTGCAGATGTCTACCTCATCCAGGATGTAGATTGGCACCCAGCAGAGGGGGAGCTTCTGCTTTTACTTCCTCATAACTAAGAATCATTCTAATAAGCTGTTCCCAAGTCCTTGTTCCTCTTGGTCTCTGTTTCAGAAAGTACTGCTCTGAGGGTGCTGTGCCCTCCCTACTATGCCGGGTCGCCATTGGAACGAGGTGACAAAAAAGCTTTAAATACTACAACAGTAGAATAAAATAAAAATGTCATGGTGCTTGGGTGTTCTCAGCCACCTGAAACCTCTGCAGAGGATGGACAGATTATGAACACATTGATATTCATGACATAATCATTTCCAAATAACTGGAAACAAAGGTTAATTTGATTTTGAATGTCTTTAGCCATACAGAAAATTAAGGTTTCAGTCAAACACACCATTTAGTTACACAGGGAAGTTCTTAAAATTACCCCCACATATATTTTATGTTACACATAAGGACTGTTAATTCTAAAATAAAAGTATTTATAAGGATCTGTGTATGATCTAATCAAGTCATTTTTTCCCTTGGAATTTTCCCATTTGGGATTCTAAAAGGGGAAGCTTGTTTCTGATTGTGAGGTAGAAAAATAACACAGAAAAGAGTATCATCTCAAGTATTGGTTCCCTCGAGTGTAATGCTGGATCTAAAGAGTTACTAGAGCCCCTAACGGAACGAACACACACCCTAAGGAAAAACAATTGCTATCTTTTCTATGCACATGCACAAAAATCAAAACCTTACTTATTTGATTCTAGATCAGAAAAGAAAATCAAACCAGTCCCAACCCTTCTTTTCCGGGGACAACATAAAGTCTAAAGGGACATGGCTTGCCCGAGGTCATATGTTTTCCTCTTTCATTAATGGCCACAGAGGAAAAAAAAGACAGCTGCATTCTACCTCCCCCAGTGCTTGCTGCTGCTGCTTTGTCACAGACAAGAGAAATGTCAGAGGTCTCTCTATGATGGGCTGACTGGCAGCTCAGGAAGAACTGTCAGGAGACACTCGTGCTGGACGAACAGTTTCTAGACAACAGGGAGATACAGACAGGACCCCAAAACACACGTGTTTAGCTGTGAAGCATCTATCCAAGACCAGCGCCTCCCTCTAAGTACCCATGCTGAAGAGAGCTTAGCACAGGCAGTAGGCTACAGGCGCGGTGGGGCCACCTGACGTCAGGAGCCTGCGCTGCAGCAGCACATCTCCTTGTGACTACTTTCCTTCCCAGTTTTAAAGTGTCCTCTCTATAACTCTTAAAATAACTCTTTACCACAGTGGCCTGAGAAGTGCACACGGACCGTAATCCATCAAATACAAACCAGTTATCTTTCTCATAGCAACAGTCACGTATCTGTAACGGCATATCAAGTGATAGGTAAATAGCATTTGAGTGAGGAACATGAATTCATTCATGTATTTTTCATAAGTAACCACAAAGGCCAACAGCTCTATTAAAAGGCTGCCACTAATCCTCATGAGTATGAAAATGTGTTTGAAACTCACAGCCTCTCACAAACGCTATTCATTTCAAGAAAGAATCAACTTTCTCTAACGGAAAGTGTCAACGATTTCATAAACTACTAACAGTTCACAGCTCCAAGCCAGGCTTGGCTTATCGTAGTTCACTCCATTATGGGTGGCAATTGAGGCTAGCGTCCAAGGGCATCCGAGTGGTCTGCAGGATTCTACTCTTCTGGAACTTATGTTCTGCTACAGGAGACAGAAAATGAACGACTACTAGGTGGCTCCTTGAGACCAAGTGAGACGAGACCATTTCAGACAGTGTTTTTGAATCATTTGGTAATTCTTTTCAGATAATCCATGCAGATGTCATCTTAAATTCATTTCCTTGTAAGATTTGTCTAGTGAAAATTAAGGTCCACCTTACAACATTATTAGTTCTATGAAGCAACATAGTTTATTAGTCTTTGGAGCAAAAGTGGGGTGCGAATTCTGGCCCCTCCCACTGATCTTGTGTAACCGTGGCCCTGTCAATCTGCAGTTTCTCTCTCTGTGAATCAACTCCCAGCAGCACCTACCTCATAGGACAGCAGGGAAAGGAACAAATGGAATAAAGCCTGTGAAGCACGCATGTGACTGCCTCTACTGCTAATGTGTCATCACTCTTAGCACTGTATTAGTTACAGTTAGCTAATTCTTAGTAATTAATATTCCATTAGTAGTAGGCAACAAAGAAAAATATTCTAAAATCGTTAATCATAAAAGAATTCTTTAGTAAATTTGTTTTTCTTCCTCATATCATCCATCCCAACCCCATCCTACCCTCCCCCCACTCCCCCAGCTCACTCCCTCTCTCCTCTCCTCCAGATCCCTCACCCCCACTTCTACTCAGAAAGAGCAGGCCTCCCAGGGTTATCACTCAAGCAGACATATCAAGATGGAACAGGGGCTGTCTCTAGCCCCTAAGTTAAGCCCAGATGAGGGAGCCCAGCAGGAGAAAAAGGACCCCAAGGGCAGATAAAAGGGTCAGAGTCCCCCATACACTCCAACTTTTCGGTGTTCTATAAGAGCATCAAGCCAGATAACAGTAAGATATATGTTTAATTTGAGCAAAGCAGGGTTAGCTACCAAAGGCATGTGCTCTGAGCCATGTGTACGGTGTGATGTACCTTGAATCACAGACGCAGTGGGAATGGGGTGTGAATTAGCCCACCTACGTAGAAGCGCTGGTTTTATCAACAGACTCTCCTGGGTTTGGACATTTTCTTCTGAATTATCTACTTTCTGGATTAGTACCAGAGTCAAGATTTACTTGAGGGCAGAGGGTAAAAGCATTTTCTGTGTGAACCTGACAACCTGAGTAGGACCCCCAGAATCAACAATGGAAAGAGAAAATTGATCTTAGAATCTGTCCTCTGACACACACACACAGTGTGGCACAGCCCACCCCTGCACTCCCAACCCCACTGTCATAATCATAATAAATATATCTTTTTAATTTACTTTGAAATTTCAATAGCTATTGGCAAATCTCTAGACTACAAATCAGCAACTGGAGGGCACTCCTCCAACTCTCAAAGGATTTTCTGGTGAACAATATTGAGATGGTCTCAATCTGGGGTCTGCCAGCGCTCTCTGCTGTCAGCCCTCCTAATGAAAGACATTAACATTTCTGGAAACCTGCTATAAGACTCTGACTTGTGATTAGCAGAACCATGATCTATTTTTCTCACATAAGAGAAAGCCCCAATCTCCAAACATTCCTTTCCTGAATTGGCTGACACTGAAAACATGATAATCACACTGTGAGAAACAATGCAATGGACACTTAAAAGCATTTGCTAATTTGGACATTTAATAAACTTTATATCGGTGATGTTCATTTGTTTAAAATGTCCTTAAAATAAGTGTGTCTTAAACAAACATTTACTTAATGTAAGTATCCCAGGATTGAGGAGGCTAACTTGGAAAAAACATGGGAAAAAGGGTTACAAAAGAAGGGATAGTCTTGTTAAGAGGGACAATGCTTTCTGCAGCAACACCTTAGGCTTAGCTACTGTAATCTACAAACAAAGGCATATGGGATCCTAATGCAGAGAAGGATGTTGCACCAGGTAAGAAATAAACAGTGAGGCTTTGATGGGCTGTTCATTCTTGATGCTTCAGCAATAGAAGAGCCAATGTTTATGAATCAATAAGTAGCAAAGAAAAACATAAGAGGGTCATTAATAGAGAGTCAGTACACAGATTTAAATTACAGATAAATGTGGAAAGGGCAAACAATATCTTCCCCTTCCCTCCAGATTGAGAAATCAAATGGCATTTCAAACAAAACCAAGCCAGAGTTCATTACATGAAAATTGCATTTTGTGTTTTTAAACTTGTTCATATTAACACTTCCATCTAGATTTAGAATAGAAGCTAGTGCTGATACCATAAAAGTATAGGAATTATAAGCTCTTGGTAGACAATGTTTATATCTCAAGAGTCTGGAACAAAAATATATTTTGTCTTTCTTTTAGGTGGAAGATAGTCTTTATAGTTCTTTTGGAACAAAGAAGTCAGTGTTCTGGCACTGACTATATGGCCCTATAGAATATGGGAGAGCTACCATGCTATGCAGGGCTGATAATTCTGGCCTCATCTCTTTAACAATCTACCACAAATTTAATTTATTCAATACATTTTAGGTTTGGGGACATATACTACATGGAAGAAATTACCCCGAGTTACAAAAAGAAAATACATAAAAACCAAACAGTAATGTAATCATAATGTCTAGTCAGCAACAAAAATACTAAATGTGTAAAGAGAAAAAAATATGAATAGAAGAAAAAACATCCAGAATAAATGACCCAGATAGTGGAATCAGCACAGAAGGGATTTAAGCATCTACAGTAGCTATATCCAAAGATTTAAAAGAAAATATTGACTCAAATACTGAGTGCATAGATGGGGAACTTCAGTAAGGAGATAGAAATGAAACCAAAAAAAAAAAAAAAAAGGATTTAAAAAAAGATTCATTCTTGGAACGAAGAGCACTCGGCACGAAACAGCTCTAGGGCAGGTTGAGCGGCAGAACGGAGCTGGCGGGTGAGCTCGCAAACATGAATAAACTGCAGGTTGGACCCAACCGCAAAAAGTCAAGAGGATAATATCAAACAATTTCTTTTAAGTTCTAGAAAAAAGAACATAAAGAGAATGGATCAGGTAAAATTCTAAAGAAACGAATGTTAAAATTTTCTAAAATTTGTCATAATATCAAGAATTTTAGCAAATATATGAAAAAGAGAAACCCACCGGTAGAGAAAATGCGTAACGAAGGGCACCCTAACCTCTCACACGCTCATGTACTGAAAATCAAAAGCAGCAGCAAAAAGTGACCTAGCGTATACAAAGGAACAAGATACGGAGGCCAGCCCGTGTCTCAGCAGCACCGTTAGCACTCACAAAAGAACAGGAACTGACATCCTTTAAGATCATCCTTTTAAAATGAAGGTGAAATGAAGATATATTTCGATAAGCAAAAGTTAACTTGTCACTGGCAGACTACGTTGAAAAAGAGAGAGAGAGAGGTTTTCAAGTTAAAAGACACGGAAACTAAGACTTAGAGGAAGAAACGAGGAATGACAGGGACAGCAAGTAGGTGGGGAAGTGCGTTAAAATGGATTGTTACCTTCACTTCTATTAAGCTCTTAAGCAGACATTCAAGTTTAGAAACAACAAACAAAAACCCACAGGGTTAAGTGTGGTGGTAAACTCCTATAATTTCAGCACGTAGGAGGTAGAAGACAGGAGGGTCATGAGTTCTAGGTCAACCTAGGATGCATAATACAATCCTGTCTTGACCAATCAATAAAGCAAAGTAAAACAAACGGAAAATAAGACCAATATTTTCTTATGAATTCATAAAACATGGAAATAAAATACATTGGTGATTTCACAGTAAATGGAAGTAGGTAAAATTTTGCTGTAGAGGTTTTCATTTTAGGGGAAGAGGTGCTTTGTACTTCAAATTAACTCTAGACATACTCACACTTATAGAGTGTACTATAATCCCCAAGGCAACTACTGACAGTTTTATTAAGAGAGACTAAACACCAAAGATAAATCAAATAGTACACTAAAATATATTCAATTAAGTCAAGAGAAAATAGGGGAGAAAAGAACATCAGAAGCAAATAAAATGGTATCAAATATTCTATCCAGTATAAATGAATTAAATCATCAAGCTACAATCCAAAGGCTTTGAAGACTGAATAAAAGAGCCAGGCTCAACTCCATGATGCAGGGGTCCCTAAGAAATGTAACACCAGGGCTAGAGTACAGAAAAGGATGGAACACTAAAAAGCCAGGCCAACATGACCTAGAAGACTGACGGAAGCAAGAATACTTCCTAATGGCGAAAGACTCCATTCACTAGGAAGACAGAGTAATTTTTAAATGTGCAATAAGTGTTTCCAAATTCATGACCAAGGGCCCATGAGCACCAAAGGAGAAACAGACTAATCCACGATCACACCTGAACATGGAATTCCCACAGGGCAGAGGGAGCATTCACCAGAAAATATTTTATAATGAAAATAAAATATACAAAAATGGAGACGGGGTATGTGGTAGTGGCCCCACCTAAGAGGAAATTTGTAATATCCAATATTTCTATTAGGAAAGAAGAAATTGGAGCCACACTGTGTACAAATCACAGGCTTTGCGTTTAATGAAGGAAAGTAGAGTTCCAACCTATACTATTTTTCACTTTTTATAAAGCTTAGGGAAGACACAAAACTAATCTATGATGTGGCAACTTGGAGCACTGGTTTCCCATGGAGGCAGAAGAGAAACGGATGTAAAGGAGGCGAGAAAACTCCCTGATCAAGTTTACCTTCTCAGGTTTTATCACCTTTTCCTTCTTCTGCAGCAGATTTTTTTTTAAATGTAATTTAATTTAATTTTTATTTTTGGTTTTTCAAGACAGGGTTTCTCTGTTGTAACACTGGCTGTCCTGGAACTCACTCTGTAGACTAGGCTGGCCTCCAACTTACAGAGATCCCTGCCTGCCTCTGCCTCATGAATGCTGGGATTAAAGGCACCCACCACCACCACCCAGCTCTGCATCAGATTTTCCATGACCCAAAGTGGCATTCTGGGCTGTGGAGGTGATTCTGAGGATATGGTGCTTGTCACACAGTGTGAGAATATGAGTCTGAATGCCCAGAGCCTGTGTAAAACTGGGCACTGTAACACGTTTGTGATCCCAATATGCCTACTTCAGGATGGAAGGTGGAGACAGGAGAATCCCAGAAGCTTGTCAGCCATCTAGCCTGTAGTACAAAGAGCAGAGAACAACAGAATGCAGACCCTGTCTCAAACAAGGTAGAAGGCTGGGACCAACACCTCAGGATGTCCCCTGACCTCATGAACCCTGTGGCTCACATGCCTGCACTCACACATATTTACACATATATACACACATGCACATGCATCATGCACATACACATATACACACAGGGAGATTTTTAAAATAGTATCTGTCCAGTTGTAATCAGATAGTTCATGTAATTTGCTGTTGGTAAAGGCTGAAATTCTCGTTCTGTCATCTGTTATGCTAGGATCCTTCTGTCTGAGCTTAGCACACAGTCTGGAATATATTAGATGCTCAGTAAACCATGATGGGGGAGAATAAAGGTATGAATAAATTCCAAGAACAATCAAACTTCCCCTCAATGAGCTTACATTGTTTATCAGCTGGACAGCTTCTGCCCACATTATACTGGCCACTTGTCAAAATGTCTCTTTATTAGTCAGGACTTTCCTGGAGGGTGAGGGCCACCTCTTAGTGTGTAAAAGTCCCTTAATCTAGACGAGGACTTAATGCAGACTGAGTTCTGAATATGTCTTAAGCAACAACTGGACACTTGTGTAAATGAGATTCAAAAGATAGAAAGTGAACTACGTCATCTTAAATACAGCATGTTAAGAAGAAAAAAGTAGTGTCATTTCTGCAGTTGCCAGAAGACAAAATTAGAATGTATTTTGTTATTTCATATCAGTTACCAGCCTTTTGTTTGCAAGTTGGGAATCTGGGCATCCTCCATTCTGCAAAGCAGGACAGGAGCTCCCGTTGGTCAAGGGCTAGATTCCGCAAGCTAGGAACCAGGCTGTTTTCTTGTGACGATTAAAGCAGTCAGGATTTCTTATGCTTGCTTGAGTAGACTGGAATCTCCTGTTTTCAGAGATAAACTGGTTTGCTTTAGGATATATCTGCTTCCTTAAAACTTCATTTGAACTGTGTGGCATTTAGCTTGAGTAGCTCCATTTTGGTTTGGCTGCTCTATTTAAAATCCAAAACAGTGATTTCCTATAATGTTTTTAAAAAGAGCTCAGAAATGGGAAAGATTATTTTCTAGAATGGATATAAAGTAAATCTGGTTTTGCACTTATGGCGATTCAAGTGTGACTGAGTGTGATTAGACAGACTTCTTTTAATTGTGGTGGAGTAAAACCTAGAATCTCTACTTAGTATGAAACGCACCACCTCTGCAGACTGATTCCAAGGTCTCCTCACACTAAGGGCAGTTCCCTTGACGTGCACCAGAATAATACCTTCTAGTTCTTTCCTATCATGTACCATAATTAAAAAAGAATAATTGTCTATGTTGTCATGCCTTAGCATTTGTTTCTCTCACAAGGTGGGTGAGGACCATAGGAAGACAGACAGCAACTGTCAATCTAGCTCTTGGCTGTGCCCCATAGCATGGTGATACATAGGCAGCCACTGGCAACTTGGGGTTGGATGGATGTTAGCATCTGTGAGAGGTGTGAGCACTTAGATACACCAATTAGGTATTACAACCACATCCCTTTACACATGGGCAGAGATTCCACAGGTGCAAACCTTTGAGTACATCCCTGGTCCAGTTAGGATTGGGACTACAGAACCTACAGGCTCCTAGCCCAAGATGTCTCCATTTGAACAAGCTGAAGTCCAACCACTGTTGCTGCTTTCACTCCCAGATGACCAGCAGTTGGAGGCGTGAGCAAACACGTGACTGCCAAATAACTAATTAGCACAAAACTCTAAGTCTTGGCATTGGTCTTGCTCCAAGTTACAAGGCACAAAATCGAGAGTGTGTGTTTGCATAGGGGGCATGGGAAACAACTGGGAAATGACTGTAATAATAAAATGCATGCACTTACAGATCTCTTGGAAACTATTTACATAGCACTCCTATGGATGAACAACACTGGCGAGTCTTAACCATGAAACGTCAAATGTATCACCCCAGAAAGCTGACAACTAGCTGTGACCCTCTGCCAAGCTGACCAAAAGAAAACAAAAGCCTAAAAATAGGTTTACTAAGGAAACAATGGATTTATTTTAATGCAGATTGTGAAAAATCCCTTCATTTTTCTATTCATTCTATAGGTGTGACCTCTATTTTTCTTGTTTTCTGCACAAAGGGCAACTGGTTCCCACTATGCCATTTCTTTCTGGCCTTGGATGGTTCTTATTCCTCCACCTGTACCCCATCCCACCATCATGCACACCCCAGCAAGGAGTTGGGCATTGTCCTGTCGAAATGGGGAGGAACAAACTCAAGTTGGCAAGAGGGCAGCTATTTCCCCATTCAGGATGTGTTGCTGTCAAACCCTTTCTTTGCTCTCCTTTATGCCCCATGGTTCTCCCTAGGGCAGGAGCCTCAGGGCCCATTAGGGAAGTGCTGTCCTGCTGGGGGTGTGGGGGTCCTGCTCCAGCTTTCCTCAGTAGACAATGGTGGGCTCCCACACTGCCCTCTCTCCCCCTACACAAAGTTCCCATGGGAACAGCAGTGATGATTAGGTTGGGGAAGCTGATCTAGATCTTACCCAGGATTCCTATCCATCAGAGCCTCTTGGCTCCCATTCTGAAATCAGGCCGCCGGGTTTGCTAGTCAGACACTTGCAGTCAGGTGAGGAGCAGAGGGTACATTGAGGTCACTCTACTGCGTACCCCCTTAGTCTCTTGCCACCCTCACACCTGGAAGCCCTCTGAATGTCACTGGGCAGTTTCCCCTATTACTTACAGAACAACAAAGAAAATTTATTATAGAAAAAGAACTCATCATAGAAAAAGCTTCTGCAAGATTCACAATTTCAAAAATCACATTTTCCCCCTCCGTGCACCAGTTCTGTGCAATTGGCACTTATTTGAGACAGCTTTCAGAGAAAATATGTTTGTGGTTCAAAGATAAGCAGGTTTTTAGTAAACTGTCAAAAGGCTTTTTTTTCTCCTTTTCCTTCACTGCCAATGGAAAAACTTCTAAAAGAATGGGTGTGGGAGACAGGGGGGAAGGAAAGAGAGAGAGAGAAAGAGAAAGAGAGAGAAAGAGAAAGGGAAATAGAGAGGGAGGAGAGAGGGAAGAAGGGGGAGAGAGAGGGGGAGAGAGAGGAGAGAGAGAAGGAGGGAGAGAAGGGGAGAGGGAGAGAGAGAGAGATAGAGAGGGAGAGAGAGAGAGAGAGGGAGGGAGAGATTCTGCCTCAGTTTATTAGGTATGCAGATCAAGTGTTCTGGAATGGTACCCAGTGTATCAGGAGTTGGGTGGTTGAGGCTAGGGCCTCCACTCTTCTTCAGGAATACCGTTTTGTCATCAAAATTAAGAGAAGGGCAACAGGAAAACATGTGTGGTAATTAAGATCCGAGTGTGTTTGTGGAAGTCTTTGTTTTCACTCTAATTACCAATCTTTTGACAAAATCTTATATTAAGGCACAACATAAACTTTTTTAAAGGGAAGATATCATTTTTAAAATGCCTTTGCACATTAGCTGTTTTCAAACACTGCCCTAGTTAGAGACTTTGGGGAATAAAAACTAAACCAAGAGAAGGGCAATATAGAGCCCATAGGCAACCATAAATAGGAGGAAGTCAAAGGGCAAAATCTGTCACCATGAAAAAGTTACCAGCCCACGAATGCCAGGAAGATTTGCCTTCTATGGAGAGCTGTGCATTTTGAATTGTTCTCACACACACCAGAGGCTTATTTTGCCTAATTCCTCGATATAATTTTTAAGTGCTAACAATACAGCGGCACAGTTAGACCCTTAGAGAGGGCCTTAAACTACCAAAGCCACAGCCCAGAGGGAAACAGCTAAACCTCCAGAGAGACTGTAAGAATAATTTAAAAGGCACACGAATTCCTGATAATAAAGATATAATTTGGGAGGAGTTAGCTCTTAATGATTCTACCAGCAAATAACAAAATTTTCACTCTTACATTTTGGAATGAGGCAAAGAGATGCAAAGCTGCTAGCTAAAGCCTATAGGTCTCGATCCTTTTGAGGTCAAATTGCCCTTTCACAGGGGTCGTCTAGGAACATCTATATGTCAGACATCTACATTACCATTCCTAACAGTAGCAAAATTATAGTTATGAAGTAGACCGAGAATAATTTTATGATTGGCGTCACTACACCATGAGGAACTGTATTAAAGGCTCATAGCATCAGGAAGGTTGAGAATCACAGCTCTAACGTGAGTCCAGGGCATAAATACCACCTCTTTTGTTTTAAGAAATAAGGAAGCTAAGAACTCTGAAATCTGAAACTCTGCAGTTTAGGAAATGTCACAAAACCAGTTATTATTTTTCTATGTGAAAACAGACTTCTCGCTGCACCAGTGGTACAGGGTCCTTCCTTACGTACACAGTGAGCAGATATTATCTGAGGTTTTTTGTTTTGTTTTGTTTTTTATAAAAAAAAAAAATCTTCTGGCAGGGTCACAGAGAGGTCAGTAGCATCCAGATTAACAATTGATCAGTTCTAATGGACCATCAGAGCTATAAACTCTAAACCCATGCTCAGGCCTGCTACCTCGTAATAGCCACGGGCTGACACCCAGGCTGTTAACAGACTCGCACTTAATAGCATCAGAGTTTCAGCAGCTTTGAGCTGCTTCATCTGAGCAGGGACAGATGCTCTGATGCACATCCATGCTATCAAAGGCTCTCTTTTACAGGTTTCTACCGAAGAGCACAGGATTTGCTCTGACCTTGGGATTTCAAGGAGGTCTGAGGTCTGGATAGTGAATGACATTCCATAATACCAAGAGATTATTGCAACATCTTCTTGGGTGACAGCGGTGTCCTCTCCTAGTTTTTCGTTCATGTAAAGAAAGGGTGAAGGATAAGGACATACAGAACCTCCCAGAGAACAGAAGCTAGAGGCTAGTTTTGCTGTCTGCGCTGTTTGTTTCTTGAGAGAGCGCAATGGTTCATTTGTGTTCCACAGCACCACACTTGACAAGGAAAGTCAGTTGCTACCTTGCCAGAATTGTATTCTACAGCTGTAATAGGAAACCAACAGTCTGGGAAGGTAACAATGGCTTCTAACATTCTACAAAAGAGCATCCCTCCCTTAGCATTTCCCTGAGCGCCTGCTGCTGAAGAATATATAAACCCTGTGAGCAATCATGCTGACCCCTCCTCTGCACCAGCCACCTATGCTTCCTAGAGAACAGATTTCAGAAGAAAGCAGACTGTAAATATCAGAGACAGACATGCCAGATTTTCCCAAACAGTTCTGATTTTCAACCTTTCTTAATCTCTTGCAAGCTCACCCCTTCCTGCTGGACTCATGAATCCAAATCCTTGCTCCAGGAAAAGGCAGAACTACATAGCAAAGGGGTCACACAAACGCAGACAACTCACCAGTAACACGGTATTACTATCCAGTGCACAGTCTGCATTCAAGTCTCTCTAGCTCAACACACAGTTCTGAACCACAGTTCATTCTTCTGTTCTGGGTCCTTAATCTCTACTAACTCGGGAAAAACTCAGAGATTTCTTTCTTGAACTCGTCATTTTTAAAGCAAAGTCCGGAGAGTTATTCTGGACCACAGGCTACCACTATCTTGGTATGGTTTTTTTTATTCATTTTGGATAACATGTGACCTGAGTCCCTAGACTCCCTAGTCCCTAGTCACTTCTTACATGCCTGATGATGGACTTTTTCCAGACTGTCACATCTGGAGCAGGCTTCTGGACAGTAAAGACTATTTTCCCCACAATCGCGAATAAATAATTTGTAGGGCAATACCTTGGCATTGCCAGTGCCTTGTTCCTCTCAAGGCTTTCCCACCATTTTAGCATCCATTGAACATCCTTCTTTAAGTGAGCATTTCTTTAATTTTTACCTCCATTATTTCCTTGATATGCAGTTAACTTTTATTGAGAGACTTTTTTCCTTTAAAAATGTACCTACTTACACACCTGTGCATTTATTCATGTATACCAATGGATTCCTACTTTGTTTTGAAAAAAATTAGTATATCTAGTTCTTTATTTTTGGGGGTCAGGTGGTGGTCATGTAAATGTCATAGTGCGTATGTGTCGGTCAAAGCACAACTTGAAGGAGTCGATTCTCTCCACCCGTCACGTGGGGTCCAGAGATCAAACTCAAATCATCAGGCTTGGTGGTATCACTGAGCCATCACGGTGGCCCCAGATGCTTATTTTAATTGTTATATGCAGATTTAAGTTGATTTGAGGCTCTGTCATTTCCAACTGAAACTCTGAAAAGGCACCAGAATTCCAAAAGAAAGACAGAAGCACTTCCCTGCCGTAAGTTCCACAGGCTCTCATTACCTTGACACCCAGGAGTGTGTCTGCTGGTGCTTTCACTAAATTTCTCCAGCCTACTCTAGGACTTCCAAAACTCTGAAGCCGAAGCTTGCTGAAGACAGGATGGCCTCGTCACAAAAACCACCATATAGAAAGGTAGGGTTTTTGTTGCTATACAAATTTTCTCCTGATAGATTCTGCCCTTTCTCTCCAACTTTTGCTCAGAAAACTGCCACCTTCCCATCCTTTTCCCAACATTGGCAACTGTCCCTACCACCTTTCCACACTGCCCCTGGAGTTTCCTACACTTGTCCACATTTCCACCTGCTTTTATGTTTTGTGCTAAACCTAACAATAGGATCAAGTTCATGCTCTTGATATTTTCTGCTGGCCCCTCCAGCCCTATCTTCAACCTTCTCCTACCAGCTCAATGACTCAGGAGTCTGAACCCCACCAGCTACACCAACCCAGCTACATCAACAGTTATAGTCTTCAAAGGTGGGGCAAGAAGAAAGCAGGCTGTTTACCCCTATAGTCGACTCTCACCTGCTCACCATGAATAACTGTACTGCTCTACCAAATACTCTTTCCCTATATTCACTCCCTCTTGGGTCTGGAACTCTCTTCTTCCAGTAACGTCTTAAGGTCTGAAGTGCAGTGTGTGTTTTTCTTACCTTGACCATGAATTTACAAACATTCCTTTTGTTAACTTTTCATCAGTTTCCCCACTTTAGTGTGCAGTCTTTTACTTACAATGCAGAAACACAGATGGCAAGAGGTGTAGTCATGAGAAAGAGACGCAGGCCAAAGCTGCTTTAGAAACATCAGTTTGGGCACTTGAAGATTTGTGTTTCTCTTTCTCTTTTCCAAATAAATGAAAACACTGCAAAATAAACACTACTTCCTGGTTGTGAACATGCTCCTCTAAAACAGGTTTGTTTTAGCAAAGATCTGACTTAAAATTTAATAGTTGCTCCTTTTGTTTCATTTTGTAGTGAGGAGAAGGCACAAAAGCTCCAAACGGACAGTTTAGACAAGTGCCTTCAAGAGGGACCCAGTTTATTTTTCTGCTCACTTGTTGTCTTTATTTGCTAATATATTTATAGTATATGAACACCTAAACCCTTCTCAACCAGTCTACCACGATGGTGGGCTCTACTACATGAATTTCTCAAATAGATATTCTAACTCTAAATTTATGAGCAACTTAACTTGTAAGCATAAGATTCTCATTTTATGTTAATTTGCCCACTAATTCAAGGTCAAATCCATCACAACCTTGCTTCCGGTCACTTATGTTTCAAAGTGCAGCCTGAGAAACAGGAAGTTGGATATCCACCATCTTATCATTTGACCACTGAGAACCCTAACAACTAATGTCAATTTACTGATATAATTCTTCCTCCACATCAGGAACATGTCTACTATAATTGTCATTAGTAGAACCAGATGGAGGATTGCTACCCTGGCCCAACAAGAAAGAGGCACGTGCGTCCCAGCTGCACCATCCTCCCAAAGCATTTCTGTCCACTCCCTGAAACACACCAATAACGTAACTCAAGCTGTACTCAGTTACCTGCAAGTCAGCATCAAATTCGTGTTTCAGGTGTGCCTCTTCTGCAGCCTCCACAAGCCGCTGAAACACAGAAGGCAATAGTCAGAATCAGGCCTGTGAGATCAACTCCACCACACAGCGTGAAAAGACTAGTGTAATTTCCCATCTGGAAAGGACATGTCACCTCATTGGTATATATAGCTGTTTCCAAGAAACGGAAGGATATTCCATCACAGTCAAGTTTTGGTTTCTGTCTCTGACATCCAATTATGTCTCCTAAGATAAATATTTATTGTAGTGTTCAAAAATGCACGCATGCATCTAGACCCTGTCACTTGATTCTCAATGAGGATCCAAAACGTACCCAGAAAGGGTGTAACTTAGGTATCAAAGGTCCTTACTCGAGGTTTATTGAGTTGCACTGAATCTAATGCTCATGGATTTTGGGTCTTTCCGGCTGGTTTGGGGAAGAATTCTTATTTTAATTCCCTTAATCATCGAATGCCAATCCTCTCCACTTCAGTTCTGAGACATTACCGGGAGATAGCTATTTTCATTTTACTATATGTCAATGCTATTTTGATAATGTGCATCTCAATAAGGCATTCACTGGGATTAAATTAATACTCAAACCCCACAAAACCACAACTCTTATCATTTTCAGTAATCTAGATTCAACAAATCCATCATAACTTTTTTGAAGTGTGTAGATAGAACCCAGGCCCTTACACACAGTAGGCAAGAAGAGTACCATTGACACAAGTCTATTGCTCTTATATTTAAGAGATAAGGTTTTACTTTGTAACCTTGGCTGTCCTAGAACTCACAATCATCTGGCCTCTGCCTTTCAAGTGCTGGGTTTATAGCCCGGTGCCACCATATCTGACTCACATTCACATTCTTATGAAAACAATTTCATGGCATGTATTCTTATGTAAAGGAAATTAGTCAACTGTCAAAATATTTTACCTTAACTTGAGTATGCAAATAGTAAGGTATTTTCTAGAAAATATAGGCTAGAGAACATTACTAAAGTTCTCATTCACTGAAATATTAGTTCACTGGTATGTAGTTGTATGTTGCTGTGGAGTACAGCAAGGAAGACAGGGAGGCACTTTCATATGTGAAAGCCCTGTCAGACCTCAGCAGAGGGAATCACTGTCATGGCCAGTGCTATCTCTACAGTGGAACCCCGAGTGTCTGAGCTCAGGTGTTTTTATTGATTCAGAACTCCTCAGGTTTAGATCACAAGCAATCAAACAACCACCACAGAAATCCAACACCTGCAAACAATACAGATCGCCCCAGACTTAGGATAGCCCCTCACCCAACAGTGGATAAATAATTTCAAACACAACTAAAAATAAACTTCCCCAACACTGATATGTCATGGAAAACATCTAAAACTCAATCATTTCGTGTATCCCAGGGTCACTTTTGTTGCCTCTGCTTTCTTGCTTTGACTTTGCCGTGCCTTGCCTTTCATCACTGTGATAAACGCCATGAGCAAAAGCGAAGCAGGAAGGAGAGCTTATCTTATCTTATAGTTTACAGTCCACCATGAAGGGAAATCAGGGTGGGAACTCTGGGCAGGAACCTGGAAGCAGAAACTAAAGCAGAAGCCACAGAATTACTGACTTGCTTAGCATGACTTATCAACTTGCCTTCTAATACCACCCAGGACCACCTGCCCCAGGGATAGTTCTGCCCATAGTGGGCCAGGCCCTCTAAAATCAATCATTTACCAAGAAAATGCCCCATAAACTTGCCTATGAGCAATCTGAGGCAGACAATCCTTCAATTAAGGTTCCCCTCTTCCCAGAAGACTTAGTTCCTGTCAAGTTGACAAAATAAAAAAAAAAAATCTAGTCCAAGTTTGAAAAATTACATTTGTGTTGATCTCTAAGTTGTCACGAGTCAACAGACAAGCGTCTCATGATCAACTGGATGTGGACATGAAGAGGCTGAGATTGGCAATGGTAGAGATTCCCCAAGGCTTCTTTCTCCACAGGCCATGAAAAGAGAAGACAGATGTTCACAGAAAAGAAACTAGGAGGAACGTAAATTGTATTTTACAGGCTCCCTTCAGTCAGCCACCAGGGACATCTGCTCTGAGCAATCGAAAGCAGGCCCTAAGAGAAAACGGTAGAACCGGAGCCAGAACACCTGATCTTCACTCTGTTCCGGAAGCTAAGCTACCTCCATTTGTGACACGCTGAGAAAGCCCCTGTCTTGCTCTGGGCCTTGGATTCCTCTTCTAACACGCATGAGTAGGTGCCCATATAGCGGTAGTTCTCAAAGCGTGGCGCCCACCTTGGCAGCGTTGGTCTTAGCCTGGGAACCTGCTAGAACTGAAAACTCAGGTCCTACCAAGCACCCACCCAAAGCTCTGAAAGGGCCAGCGATGTGTTTAAGAAGAGCCTCCTTCAGGTTCCACAGGTTAAGACAGTGTTCATTCCACGTTCTTCCTCACCTGGACTGAGTAATTACCCACAAGATCTCTACAGTTTCTCAGATCTCACTCATCTTTCTGGGTACATGTGAATCTTCCCTTTAAGACATGAAAAGCTTTACAGAAGAGAGACATAGACAGAAGGAGTGAGACACAGACGACAAAGAAAGAGTAAAGAGAGACTGGGTACATCGCCCTAAGGTCTGGTTGGATCATAATCTTCCCAGCATCCTCCCCATCAGTGTAGCTCGTCAGCCCCCAGGATTACAGTGTGCAATTTGTAAATGCATCTTCATGCGTTGTGACAGATGAGTGACAAGGAGGAATAGAAGAATGATATGTCTACAAGAGCTTATTATTTTCATGTCTGTGACAGGTTTAGCACTGCTGAGCATGTATCATGAAATCCGCGCCATGTGGAGATTTATAGATAAATATTATGCAAGACTGAACACTTACATTATCAAAACTACTCACGCGTTTTGAGCGTTTATTTACTTAAACATCTTTAAGAGATTTTTAATGGTGTCTAAGCACACTGAGAACCCAGGAAAAAAAAATTGATAAAATATATAAATGATCAAAAAATGACAAAATAAAATTTCTCAATAACTATAATGGCAATACTGAGCAAAGAATTGGAATAGAACAAAACAATAAAGTAAGTTAGGACTGATAAGTCAGAGAACAAATGGAAATATATAAGTTGAAAGAATACATGAAGAGCATCTCATATAACATTTGATCTACATAAGAATGAATGTATCTGTATGTATAAGTGTATCAGACACATGCATCAGACACATGCATCCCATATATCATAGTAATTAATATGTAACATAGTTAGAACTGAATTTCATGTCTAACATATTCTGTTCATGCACGCATGCACATAGCATATTACACGTAGCTTATAGTGTTCCCATATAGCATGACACGAATGTATTTCAGCAATAAACACTTCAATGCGAGGCACAGGGCACAGGAGGTGACTCTCTGGAAACAACTGGATCTTGCTATATCACTGCTGAGAAGATCCAGAACATACCTTCTGTGCTGACAGTGGAAAGAGCATGAGAATCTAATTCTCCTGGTCAAAGTTTTTACATTCATTTTCAAGTCAAGTTGCTGTGTGCCTTTAAAAAACGTAACTCTGAGTTATTTTCCCATCCTTCTCTCTGCAGAAGTTTAGGAAATACTACTCGGGAGAGGAGGGTTGACCACAACCAGATGCAAGGCTATCCCAACCTGCCTGCTGGTGCTAGAAAGAAGGCCTACATTTTCTTGGAAAATGCAGGGAAACCAGACCCCAAGAACAGTCACTGCTGCTGCTCCCAAGAGTCACGAGAACCAGAATGTTGGAAACTACAGGGCCTGGAGGAAGATCAAGGATACGTGTCTTTTCCTGTATGAAATGGTACTTAGGAAGGATATCACGTACCATGTGTTTACCTAAAGTTGAATCTGAGGGAAAGAAGCCCTTAGTGTTAATAAGATAAACATAAATTAATCTTCATCTAACCAAGTCGTGACCATTCATCTTCAAGTTCTGGTCCGTGGCCATAGAGAGCAAGAGCCTGCCTACAGCATCTCTCTCCTGAGCAAACATGCTTATCATCTAAGTCAAGTGAGATCGGCTTTACAAAATAAGTTTGATCATCACTAGCAGGCAAGGAAAAAAAAACCTATTAAATTTGCTAATAGTCTTCTGTGAGGAACTGCCACAGAGCCTGGGGAGAGCTCTTTCTCTATTACATCTATTAGAAAGGCAGCGTACTTTTTAATAATAATAAGTCAATTTTCTCTTATGTGAGTTTCCCTTTTGAATCTGCAGATAGGATTATAGAATTGAATGTGGTTTTTAATTAAAATTGAACACTGGAAATTTTTTAAAAAAGGCTTTGAAGACTCCAGCCTCCGCTTCGAGGTAAAGAAAAACAGAAGCGTTGGCCACAACTCCCTTCTCCCCCTTTCTTAAAGCCAAAGCATCGCTTGGCGCCATAGAAAATGAAACCAAACGGGGAACGTGACCGCTGGTCCCCAGACAAAGTGCCTATCATCTCAAAGGTAGTAACTCCTGAGGCGAGCCACACTGCGCTACTTTTTATAGTTCTACATAACTCTTCCATTTTTAGTGAAACAAAAACAAACAAGAGCCATCTTTATAAATAAGAAACGCTAGAAACCATGGGCCTTGAACAGTATTTATCGCTGCAATGAGGGCAGAGCGGCCAAGGGGACAGTGGGGACATTAAAGCATTTTTAAAGCGTTTCCTCGAGCATCGCATCTCGCTTCTTGGGACAAGGACCGCATGTGTGTATCTCTACACCACCACAGAAAGCACCGTCTCTCGTTTCCCCCTCAAACACTTAAATCAAGGCCAGAGCTAAAGACATCACACGGGCCTAACTTTCCATCAAGGTCCGGAAGGCGGGGAGGGGGCAGGCGGAGTCACAGTAAAAATCGCAGAAGAAAATGGTTTGATCATTGTTGTTCTATTTTTGTTTTTTTTGTCTCTTTTGTCCTTGGTTATTTTGGCTGAAGAGATGAAAAGAGAGCACGGGATGTCCTGTGAGAGGTGGCGAGGTAAGAGAACCTTGACGCTAGCAACAAAGAAACTTACTCCGGGCCCCCGCTGATGGAATCAGCAGGAACGAATTGTGTACCAATGGAAAAAATAAATGTTCATGGAAATCCCCAGAGTCAGGGAGAGACAATTACAGATGAAAACCCTTAAAGCAAAACATCCATATAAAAACCATATGGAACGGCAAAGGACTATTCTTATTCCCCCGCTAAAGCTAAAAGCCCGGCGCCGGAACACGGCTAGCGTGTGGCGCACTTGCGTTTCACGAAGCTTTCCAAAACAGCTCGTATATTTAGTGAGTTTTGTTTAACATTTTGCAATGATACCTTTAAAACTTATATCAATGTTCTCATGCCATTTAAAAAAAAAAACGAATGCTTCCTCAAATAAGGTTGGAATTCAACGACAGTGACGCTCTAGGAAAGACCTGTCGTCATTAGCACGGGTGTGGACTCCAGTGATGACAGGTGCAGAGTCAGCCAGTGGGCTGCCGCTAGCACCAGGGCCGGGCATGACTGATCTATTCTGTCATATCAACACAAGCAAAATGTACAGAGGAGAGAAACAAACTTACCAAGGAATAACAGCAATTACAGTCTCCACTGTATCCAGAATCACATGCTTCAGTTTTCCCCCTAGACTCTGTGGGTTTGGTATTAGGTACAGAGTTGGATGAAAAAAGAATGACAGCTCCTGGGCATCACTGCACACCCAGAACTAACACGACGAGCAATGCATTGCATGGCAGGGTTTTGATCATGACCTGGGAATGGCTCACAGTACGAGGAGCATGGAGACTCGGGTTTCTCATGATCACATACTTCAAACCCAATAGATCCCAGAAATAAAATGGCATATCTCTAGCCTCCTTAGGAACTGTTAGCACATCAGAAGTTATTTCTGAGAACCCAATCATAATGAGACTGATTTGATCCTGGGATGCATGAAACGCTTCCATATTACATCAAGAGTCATAATCCATTTAAGAATCTACAGGGGCTGGGGAGATAGCTCAGTGGCTAAGAGCAACTTGTTCTGCAAACCTGAGTTTAAATCCATAGCACTCATATAAAAATCCAGGCATAGCTGTGTATAAATGTCAATGTAAGTCCAGCATTAGGAATCAGAGTCAGGCAGATCCTATGCGCTCGTGGACCAGCCAGGCAATAAACAGTGAGCTTCTATTTCAGAGAGACCCGGACTCATGAATATAAAGAGTGATACAGAAAGACACTTGATGGTCCTGTTCTGGCCTTTGTACGCGCACAAACTAGTGTCAGCAGTTGAACACCCATGTGCATGTACCACATGCAAACATCACATATGACATAAACATACTACCTATGTGCACGCACACACAAATACACACGCACGAGCTATTACTTCGAAAGGTATTAAGTATGATAGTCATTTACGTTTCCATTCCTTCTGGTGCTGACATTCTTTTCCCCTCTGGTCTTGAGAGGTATTTCCAAGCTCTCTGGCACAGAGAAGGTTAATGGAGGCTTCTCCCATAGTTAGCATAATTAAAATTATGTCTGGGGTCTGGGACCACCAGCAGTCTAGGAAACATTGAGGGGTAATTCAAGAAGAGGCAAAGGGGAAATGGCTATTTACAGATAAAGGGCCAAGAATTCTCCTAGAAAGCCAAGGACATGTCCCAGAAACAGCAAGATTCCAGCTGTTCTCTTGAGAAATGGAAGCATCCAGAAGGAAGGTGGGTACTGAATGGGAGTTTTGAGGTAAGACTGTATTTGGGAAAGATATATTAGTCAAAACCTACACAAAGATTACATTATTGACTAAACAAACAACAGGACTTAACCCAGGACAAAGAGAAGAATCTAGAAAGACTGACAAAGGCAAGAAGCAGAGGCGAGCCAGAACATCACTGCTTCCCACCACCATGCTGTGGCCTCAGCTGAAATCATCTCTGAGAGCCTAATAATATGCTGTAATCTTTATTGATACAAATGTTTTTACTTTTCAATTCCAATAGAGGTGGCAAGGATAAATCACCAACTATCAAGAAGATCACTCTTTGGAGCAAAACAGCTGTTAAGAAGGCTTCATTTTTTCCTTTTGTTCCTGCAGAAGAAATAAGCTTTGTTGCACACGAATGAACACTTTGTATACAATGACCTTCTGTCTGAAAGCTCGCTGAGCTTGCTTCTGCTTTACAAACGGCAGACATTTCAAAGTGGATTATAAAAACTCATCTATAACGTTTCTGGAGGAAGCAGGTACCAGAACAATGAGCCAGACCCGTCTCTCCAGTGTGTCTCGTGGAGCAGCCTCCTTTCCAACACACCTCCCCTTTCCTGTCTCCTTCACACTGGGGAAGGCTGTGTGTGCGGGCCTTTTACAAGACAAAATAAGCCCAGGGTTTCTATCAGGAGACATGATCACAATCAATAGCAAATTACCTTTGTTTCCACAGGAGGTGCCTGTTATCAACTTGGCGATGATTAAATTAATAACCTGTTATCAACATGGATGGCCAATTTCCAAACTAAGACCATCTCATTCAACATGTCAGGCTGCATTTGCTGAAGTGTGGCATTTGTTAAGCTGTGAAAGATGGGGGCAGCCAAAGTGCTCCAAGGGCTACCCAAGAACAAGGGGATCTGGGCAAGGTGGGAAGAGAGACAGCTGTAATCACCAGTGCAAGGCACTCTCTCCAAGGGATTCAGTATTTTAAAGAATGACTTTTGCCTTCTATGAGCCTCTGGGAATGCCTTAGTGTTGACTATCAACACCACAGCTCTTCAGATGGTAAACCAGAAAAATCCACTCTGAACCCTTGGTTGAGGTGACTGGGGGCATTCCTTTTGTGGATGATGGACTCTGCTTTGTGTGTGCACGTGTGTGTGCATGTGTATGTGTGTGCACAGTGCACGTGTGTGGTGTATGTGTACATGTGTATGAGGGCCTATGAGCCTGTACATATATGTACAGAGGGCAGAGGAGAATGTGGGGTGCCCTGATATATCACTCTCCATCTTATCCCTTTTGAGATTGAAACTCTCAATGAACCTGGAGCGAGGCTAGTGTAAATCCCAGGGATCCTCCAGCTCCGACTGCCACAGATCTGGAGTTCAGGTGTCATATCCGACATATTAGAACTGCCTGTACCTTCCCTAGGGTATCAGGAGTAGGTGAGGGCATAGTCTAAAGAATGGACATTTGTTTTCCACAATCAGAAGAAAATGTCTTTTCTTTTGACTCTGAGAGTGGAGTAAACGAAAGGAGTAAAATCCTTTCCCACTCTTCACAACAGCCCTCCCTGGGCTTCCTTGGGGGTGATGACTCGGACCCCCAACACTGAAGCTAATTCCCAATTAGTAGGGAAGATGAGAACATATGTCCTGGATCAGGTAAGTCATGGGCAAGGTAACAAGGTTGCGGGTCCAGCTTATGGACAAGTATTTCCTAAGAGCATATCGGGTAACTAGAACCTCACCGATCACTGAGTGGGACTGCAAGAAACAGATCGTGGAAGCTTTTGGCTCATTTTTAAAAACAGGCCTCAGGTCCCAGGGGACTGATACAGATCCCAGGCCTCCTGCTCTCCAGCTGCTCGGCACTGGGTGGCTCAGCATGGCTTTGCATCTCTGCTACCTTCTCCAGTGAGCTGAAGCGAGACCATCTCCACTCTGGCCTGCAATATGTGGACATGACAGGAATGTGCACACAGAATACTCCGAAAGGATTTTGCACGCGCACAGGCGCTGTGAAGACGGACTACAAAAGAGACCAGGTTTCCCAGCGTAGAACAGCTTGACTGGAACAAGGAATCTTCAGAGCGTCTGCGCCTCCCACGGCTGGCTCTCACACAGACAGGACTTGGGGGAGGGCCTCAAGTTCACAGTTTACATGGAGGTTATGTGAAAGTTAATTCCACTGCCAGGGGACGGACTCCCAGCCTTGTGCTAAAAGACACAAGGGTGGGCACCTCCTGTCCCGCATTGAAGAGCCCTCCGCTCCCTTTTTCAGCTCCACTGGTAAAATCTGTGATCAGTGAGGCTGAAAATGGAATAGATTGAGAGGTTTGACTGATGTCCTCCCGATGACAAGAACACAGGGATTAAGCCGTTGGACAAAGCAAGCTCTTTGACAGATGCACCTAGGAGATGCTACACAGACCAGCAAGTGCGCAGGCAGCCC
The DNA here is from genome assembly GCA_026225945.1 of Cricetomys ansorgei. Classification (NCBI taxonomy): domain Eukaryota; kingdom Metazoa; phylum Chordata; class Mammalia; order Rodentia; family Nesomyidae; genus Cricetomys; species Cricetomys ansorgei. The sequence continues at coordinate 17,988,006 of JAMJFZ010001133.1, forward strand.
CTAGCCGCCGGGTCCACCCCTGGTTATGAAGTCAACACATCCTTCCACCCAGAACGACATCCACTCTCACTCAGATTTCACCTTCTCATGGTAGATTTAATTAAATTTGAGCTGGGGAAAAAGCTGTCCGAATTCCCCCTTTGCTTTCTCCTTCTACCCTTATCCAGATGTTCACCCAGAGCAATTTCAGTTTGTGGAGGGGACCATGTTGTATTGACCTCAAGAGCTGGCTCTGGGGTCACAAAATGTGAATTTGAACATTGGCTCCAGCAACGCCGGGATAGTAGTCTGGGCCAAAGTTCTTGACATATAGTAAATACTCACCTAGGTTAGCTCTTGCTGCTGCTGCTACGGAGACGGCGGTGGTGGTGGTGGTGGTGGTAATGATGATATCACGACATCAATGATGGGGACAATGATGACAAATAATGCTAGGCTCTGAAGATGATGGCATAGTCATCGTGACAACAGGAGGGGAAGCACAGCCAGAGTGAGTGCTACATGAATAGGAAGGCCACACAGCATGCTAACAGTTGACCAACACTGAGCCTTACACTTGCTGATCTATGTAACAAACTGTCCTAAGAGCTCCAGTCAACTGTTCCAGGTAAGGGTCACCACTGTGCCCTGAAGGAAATCACCTAAATCATCTCAAGTTCACACACAGGATAAACCAAGTACAGAGAGGCTTGCAGTTCCAGGAAACTCACAGCAGGGAGCAGGCAACGCTGCAGGGCAAGGCTCAAGGTGCAGGAGGCTTCTTCAAAGATGTAATAGTGATCCAGAGTGAAAGGACCACGGGAAGCTGGCTGGGTGGTGGTGGCAGGGGAGCAATCAAGGATCCCTTTGTCTGATAGGCTTCAAAGAGGTGGGAGATGGGAGGGAAGCCCGTGGGGAAAGGAGCCCTGCACCAAGAAAGCCAGAGAGTATTCTAAGGAGCAAGGACCATGGCTGAGGATGTGTGGGACGTGTGGCTGGTTACCTTTCTCATTACTGTGACGAAATATGTTAGAAGAGGAAGGGTTTGTTTTGGCTTTCAGTTGGCGGAACAGCTCATTGTGGCTTAGGAGGCATCCCCAGAATGACAGCTGTGGGATGTTCAGGGCTCTTCCTTCTCCTTTCCATTTTTAGTCATCATGGAGTTCAGCACATGACCTGGTGCCGCCCACATTCACCCTAGATCTCCTCTCCTCACTTAAACATCTTTAGAAATGTCCTCACCCAAAGGTACGTCTCCCAAGGGACTCTACATCCAGTCAAGTTGACTTCAACAGAGCTACACAGTAGGGGGTTTCACTGGGCCTGAACCCAAAAGATTAGAATGAAACTTTAATTATTCTTTAAAATTCATGTGGTAGCAATGCTGGGAAAGAAACGAGAAGGAGTCAATAATGAAACACAGAACGAAGAGGTTGTTCCAGTAAATATAAGCCATTTATACTTGGTCCATAAGCACAAGCCACACCCATAGCTAGCAGGGTTCTGGGTTAGGTTAAGCAAATTTTCTCCTGGTGAAGGCTTTTAAAATATGCCAGAAACCACAGGAAGCAGACGTGTTTGGCCAATGCCACCCCCCCAGGTGCCCTTCTGCAGAAGGCTGAGACCACAGGCGGTTGCTTCCTGTGACTCTAGCATCAGCACTTCCCAAGTCCCTGAACCAGGGCAGTGGTTTCCCTTGTCTTTGTCCCTCCCCCCCCATCCTCACCCCACCCCCCATGCAACCAACTATCTAGGAGACCTTCATTCTTGGTGTGAAATCCCTGCCTGCTAAAACATAGAAAAGGTTTGGTTTCTGATCATGTGACTGGCAGAGACCAGAGGAAAAGTAAGAACTAGTTCAGAGAAGGGACACAGGAGACAGTAGAAAGCCACTAAAGTCAAAGAGATGGCAGCCGAGTGCAGAAACCCACACTTTTGATGGTTCATCAAGAGCGTCAACTTTGTAGGATTTAGAATCACCATGGAAACAAACCTCTGCACAGGCCTGTAAGGGAGTTTCTGTATTAAGTTCACTAAGGTGGGAAGACCCCCACTAAATGTGGGCGGCATCATTCTGTGGGCTCAGGTCCTAGGTTGCATGAAGAAGAGGAGAGTTGGAGCAGCATGTCATGGTCTTCTTCCTGACTACAGATGGAAGGGACCAGACGCCTCAAGCTGCTATCTCATGACTGTGTCATGGGGACCACATCCTGAAACCTGGAGGCAAAAGAAGACTTTCCTCAAGAGAGGGCAAAAAGGAAGAGAGAAGGCCAAGATGGAGGAAAGGAGGAAGAAAGAGAGAAGGAAGTAGAAGACGAAAGAAAGAGATAGGAGGAAAACATGCAAGAAAGAAGGAGAAATGGAAATTCGTGACGAGAAAGGGGGAAGGGACAACCAGGGCCCATGGGAGGAAGAGACGGCAGGGAGGGCTGTAGGGAGAAAGGAGAGGCTATGATAAAGCCTCCCTGGAAAGCTCCATGGAGCCCAGCCCAGGTAACTCCAGAATCCTCCCTGGGATCACAAAGCTCTCCTACTCACAGGCCCATATCATGCCTTGAAAGACTACAGCATCTTAGCAATAGCACAGCATGAGAGGGGAATGATTTAATGTCTTAACATGCCCTGGGCCTCCCCGCCTACAGGCACTATAGCTCTATCAATCTCTCTCTCTCTCTCTCTCCCTGTGAATTTTTTTGAAATAAATAATTGAAATATAATTACACCATTTCCCACCTCCTCCAATCCCTCCCATTCTCCCCTACACTCCTCTCTCTTCAAATCATGGCCTCTTTTTCTTTTCTTATTATTGAGATATATATATATATATATATATATATATATATATATATATATATATATATACATACACACACACATACAATTTCTTTCTATAGTATCCTTTATTTTATTGAGAAGAATTCAAATTTATTATGTAGGCATTATTTTTTTAAAGCACTAACTTGCTACTTAAGAAAAGCATAACTTGAAACTAAGTTTCACCATTTCTTCATGTCATAGTACATATACTAAGGGTCTTGAAAGGTGGCTTGAGTCACTTCACTGTTGGCAAGTCACAGTACCAAGCTGGCTTTTTTTCCCTTAAGATAAACCTAACCACATACACTTAAAGGTGAACTCATTTCAGATGAAATCAAGAAAGAATAAAGAGAAAATATTCAGGAACACAGAGCCAGAATACTTTCAACAAATTTCTTGTTTCATTTAATAGAATGCTGGTAAAATCAGGAACCTCAGTAGAAAGTCTTTCTCCCACACAGAAACCAAAAAATCCTGCATCTAAGACTCTGAGAACCCTGCCCAACACTGCCTAGCTAGACACTGTGGCAGCCAGGAGACCAGTGTAAGGTGGCACAGCAGTCATGTGTAGCTGGTGCTCCTGCCCGTGGGGAGCTGTGCCAAGCAAGAGCCTGGGCCCAGTAAAGTGTGTGTGTCCTGAACTCACTTTTTGTTTTTCTTTTTTTTTTCCCTTTTAATTCTCACACACTCCTCTTGTATTCAAGAAATGACATCTTCACCCTCTGGAAGTGAATTTTGCATTTTTAAATTTCCAAGGATAAGAAGGTAGCTTAAGGGATAAGCTGTCTCCCTCTCTCTTTTAATGCTCAGGTAATGAACTGAAATTACACGCCAGGCTTGAATTTTACAGGGAGTTATTCGTAGACTTTACGCTTTCAGCTTAACTTCCTTCTCCTGTGTCAACTATTAATTATAACTTTATTACAAAATGACAAAAAATAAGCAGAAATTTGAATATATAGTAGTAATGAAAGATTTGAAGAATTTTTTTTTTAATGAAGACAGAGCTAATGAAGGAAGATAATGTCCACTTTATGCCAAAGTAAACCAAAACCACAAACTCTAATTCCCCTTATTGTCTACGCAGCCCACATTAGCATACAATGCCTGCTCTTCACATTGTGTCTTCATCACACTCTGCAGCTTGATTTTTGCAACCTCCCATGACCAAGGAAAAGGAACCTGAATTTTGGCACAGCAAATATGATATAATCCCTGCTGCCCACTTTTACTTCTGTCCCTACTTTCACTAGGGAACAGAAATGCAGAGAAATGCTAAGTCCAAAACCCTCGCTTAGTGAGTCAAAAATAGTTGAATATTAACTAGTAATTCACCTAGCTTGAGTTAAATATACCCAATATATTCAGATTTCTGTGGTTCTTAAACATTATTGAGGAGTGCAAACTTACCGGAAGAGACTTAGGAAGATTGAGAAGCTGGAGTGAGCACAAAGTCAGGCCCTTGTCCACACTCAGCACCTTGGAAAAATTTCAGCCTTCCCATGAACCCCGGGGAAGCTACCACATCCCCATGCACAGATGCAAATCTGACTCTGGCCCACTCAGCCAGCGAGTTGTGAGGCCAAGAATGTACTGGGGAGTTCTTACTTGCTGTAACTACTGGGAAGCTTGCCTGTGCCCACGTGGGTGCCCGCTGGTTGGATAGAGGGCTGTGACACCAGGGCTACTAAGAACTGCATCAGCTGACCCATACACAGAGGTGTGTACATTCATACACAACACCATCTGCAGCCAGGGAATCTTGACTGAAGCCCTGCTGTTGTAAACATCAGACATCTGAAACCACTGGGAACGAAGGGCAAAGAGCCATATTTTAGGAAAGCTCCGCTGTCCTGCCTGTGACAGGGAGGTAAGCATACCTCATGTTCCAGCAGCTTTCTTCCTCAGTGAAGAACAGGGATGAAAATCAATCCCTGAAGAGAAAGAACACAATAACACGACTTGATTCTCCACCTTTCCCTGTGCCAAATGATCTCTCTCAGGGCCTAGTGACAACTTTAAGGACTGTCTCCTACGATAGGAGACGGACACAAGAGTCAAGAGCACACACCTCATTTTTGATGCTGGAGGAGACCTGAAATAAACAGCTCCTCTGCAGCATGCAGGAGGCCGCGCAGGAGCCAGCAGAGTCAGCTGCACAGCACGGGAAACCAGGGTGGGGCAGGCCACACGGTCCACACACGCACCCCTGATAAATACGTGGGGTAGAATACCACTCCTGGCTCTCCGGTTGCAAAGGTCACAGACTCCACCAAGAGAACAGATTCAAACTTGGTGACATGGTAAAGAATGGCAGGGGAGTAGATGGTCCTGGGGGCTGGAAAGGCGATCCCTGAAAAGCCAACGCCTGAGTGAGGAAAGGCGCAGGAGACACCTACAAAGAGCTTTCTGGAAGAGGAACAGCCAGGGCAAAGGTTCTGAGGTGCTGGCTGCGTACCGGAACTAGACCCTGGGTCACATGCTCTTGGAGTTGAGCATGTGACCCTAGCTTAGGACTGTTTACAAACTAGGAAACTAAAGTGAGTCCTTATATTGCATTTCATCACAATTCATCCCGTTGAGGTTCAGGGCTATCACATGCTTCATTCAACTGCTGTGAAGACTTGACTGTGCCAGGCTTCTCAAGTATCAATACTCCTTTTCTTTTCTACTTATGCATTGTGCGGTTTACATTCATTTGTTAGTACATGCGCACACATGCATATATCAGAGTGCGCATGTAAAGGTCAGTGCACAGCTTACCCGAACCCATGCTCTCTTTCTCCCATGAGGTCTTTAGAGACTGAATCAATGTCATCGGGCTTGGCAACAAGTGCCTCTACCTGGTAAGTCATCTCACTAGTCTGGGTAGTAATATCTCTGTGGGTTAGGGTTAGAGTGTTCCAGATTTCAAAGCTGAAAACAATAGGATTGCAAAATACCCCACACTTGGAAACAAAATTAAATTGAAATGTTTCTCAATTCTTTATTTGCTGAACGCAAAGTTTTCCCAGCCCTTTGGCTCAGCGTCTGCGTGGGCTAATACATCGCGTAGTTTAATGAGTGATGACAGAGCCAAGCAATGGCAACGAGATGAGAAATAGGCTTCCCAGAGAGGCGGGAATACACATGTACCCACCGCCACACAACACCGGTGTAGGCACAGCCGGCTACATCTACATCCCTGAGTTCTACACTCACAAGGGAAGAATCCTGCATAAATTATACTGTGATAAAGCTACCCAAGTATCAATGGGGAAAACTCGAAAAACGTGAATGAATGCACTAGGGGAGACTACTTATGTATAATGTGATCTAGTCTTCTCACAATGAACATGTTTCTAGTGATTTAAAATGCTACAGCCACTTCGGGAAGACCCTGAAAAGTTAAACACAGTTCATGACCCAGCAATTCCACGCCTAAGTATATACCCAAGAACAATGAAAATATTTATTTCTACCAAAATGTATACATGAGTTCTCATAGAGGCTATTGTGGAACCTTTTTCTGAGGACTCATGAACAAATAATTTTTTCACCCCAGGCACCGAAAACAGATCAAAAGAAATAGTTCTACCCAAGCCTAGCTTGATGAATCGATGAGCTTAGCTGGGGTTCCTTATACGGTAATGAACAACTATGGATACCTTCACCACCAAAGAAAATTGCCCTAAGAGTCCCAGCAACTGCTCACATGTATATGTCCTTACTCTTTTTGGGGGGAGGGGTCCTCTTGGGTATCATATGTTCTCCTGTGAGACCCTCCTTCCATGACAGAATACTAATAGTCCCAATCTTGTCTGGATCTCATGAGGGTAATTGAAGTTGCAAAGAGCTCAAGAGGGTAAGTTGTGTCACACCCAGAAGACAACATTAATATTCCAAATGACCAGTCATTATATAAAAGAGAGAGAGAGAGAAAAGCAACCTAAATGTTAGTCGGCTGATGTGTAGATAAATAAAATGTAAAATAAAATAAAATAAATTTTTCAGCAGTGAAAAAGGAAGGCACAGCAATAAGGTAAAGCAACATGGGTGAACCTTGAGAATAAATCGTAAGCCAAATGAAAGAGCCTGACTCAAAATGTCATCCGAAAGGAAAACCCACAGAACAGAAATAGATTTGGAGATACCCAGTACTAATGGCAATGGTTAGATTGTGGGGTGTTAAGAGGGGCTGGGTGTCTTTAGGGGGTTACGAGAAATATCCAACAGCTATTCAACAGCCGACTGAGGTGAGGTCTGCTAAACTGTGAATACACTGAAGAGCGAGGAATTACATATTCTAAACAGGCATACTGCATATGAATCATATCATTCATATGAATGATAACAAAAGGCATCTGGGCAGGAGAAGGCCGGAGAGACAGCTCAGTAGTTAGCAGTGTGTACTGCTCTTCCATAAGGACCTGAGTTTAGTTCCCTGCACCCACCTCAGGTGGCTCACAACCACCCAAAACTCTAGCTCAAGAGGTATTTGACTGACACCCTCTTCAGGCTTCCACGGGCACCTGCATTTGTATAGAAAGACAGAGAGAGACGGGGGGGGGGGGAGAAACACATGCCTACATACAATTAAAAATAAGAAAGTAAATCTTTTTTTAAGTATCTGAGAGTGATTGGTTCAAGAATCTCATCTCATATTAAAATTTACAATACCAATACAACTGAGCATATCCCTTATATACATCGCTTCAAGTTCTCATCCAACCCACATTCTTCCTTCTGCATACTGCAGATCAGTTCTTAATTCCATATAATGCCTAATCCAATGTAAACACTATGCGCATAATTGTTATACTGTATTGCTTATGAAACAATGCCAAGAAAGTCTGTATACACGCTCAAAGAGATGCCACCATTTGAGAATAATTTCAACCTGTAGGTAGCTGATTGAATCCAGGGTGATAGAACCCACAGATATAGAAGGGTGATTGTATTAACATGAAATCCAGTGAAACAGGGCTTTTAGTTTGCTGTTCCTCAATGACCCCACGGTGGCTCCCAATCAAGCAAGTCCCCTTGACCTTCATAACGGGTGATGTTGTTACTGCTGGTCACCATCCATGAGGGAATATGCTCTACCCACTGTGAGGCCAGCAAGCCTGTGAAGTGGTTCAAATCTCCTTTAAAGACTTACTTATCACCTTGGTTTCTAATTAGTTTCTTTTATGCATCTTTAGCTCAGTAACCTATTTCAGATGATATAGCCAAAATATTGTCCTTTGCGGTAACTGACAAGCAACAATAATAGATATTATTGGGAAACAAGTAATTTCACTACATTTAGATGATCCTTAGGAATGCTGCTATGGGCTGGGGGAAAGGCTGTGTTGCTAAGCACTTGTCACACAAGCATGAAGATCAGAGTTCAAATCTCCAGAGCTCACATAAACGTCGGGTGGGCATATGTGTCTACAGACACAGTCTAAGAAGGCGGACCTCTAGAGTAAGCTGCCTAACAAGAGTAGTCATATTGGCACTGAGCTCTGGGTTTGATTGAGAGACCCTGCCTCACCAAATAAGGCAGAAGAGTGACCGTTCGTTCGGATTTCAACATTGGGCATCTACATGCACATATACCCATTTTCATGAACACCACTGCACGTGTGCTCTCACACATGCAAACACACACACACACGCACACACACAAATACGCACACACCACATATGCGAAAAGGAGAAAGGAGAAAATGTGTTATGTTGTGAGTAGGCAACTCCTAGACTCCCAGAATTAGAATTCATGGTAGCTAGCAGAATTCTTGCCCAGGCCTAAGCTGTAACACAGACAACACTAATTGAAAATGTCCCCAATTCTTGGCCAAGTACACAGCAAAGGGAGGGAAGTATCATAGATTTATAACAACATTTCAAAAGGCTTTCAAAAAATCTATTACTGTTTAGTTATACCATATTTTATTCCCAACAATTTTCCATTGTTTGCATGCTGCATCAAGAAAGAATATAATTAAGAACAGCTGGTCATAAGAGGAATAAAACTAATCATCCATTACATATTTACTAAGCATCTACTACATAGAAAAAAATGTAGACCGACTGAAGGGAGCTAGAAATTTTCAGTCATATCTAACAATAATAAATGACCATGCCTGATGCTACTTGCCAGATTTTAAATAAGAGGTCTTGTTAATAAGGGATTTAAGAGTTGGATGAGGTCAGAGAGACTCCCTTCAGCAGCTGATGGGCGCAGATGCAGAGGCCCACAGCCAAACATTAGGCAGAGATACAGCCCAAATTGAAGCTCTCCATAGGGTCCCTCCTTTTGGAGCCTGGGGAACTCCATGGAAGAGGGTGATGAAAAACTGTAAGAGTCAGAGGGGTCAAGGACAGCAGGAGAACACGGCCCACAGAATCAACAAAACAGGGCTCAAAAGGGCTCCCAGAGACTGAAACAGCAATCACGGAGCCTGCCTGCATAGTGCTGTACTATAGGTCCTCTGTATATATGTTATGGTTGCTACCTTGGTGTTTTTGTGGAACTCCTAACAGTGGGAATGGGGGTGTCTCTAACTCTTCTACCTGCTCTTGGTACCCATTTCCTCCTACTGGGTTGCCTTGTCCAGCCTTGATATGAGGGTTTGTGCCTAGTGTTATTGTATCTTGTTATGCTATATTCAGTTGAAATCCCTGGGAGGCCTGCTCTTTTCTGAGTGAATCTGGGGGAAAGGGAAGGCTGGGAGCTGCTGGGAGGAGTAGAGGGAGAGGAACTGTGGCTGGGGAGGTTGGGATATACTGTGTGAGAGAAGAATAGATAAAAATAGAAGAATTGGATGAGGGTGATGCTTTCGACTCCTGAGGCCAGGAGGGGCTTCACGGAGAAGATGGTGTCTGGCTTCACTTTCAAAGCTGCCTAGGGTTTGGGCAGGTACAAAGAAAGGGAGCTATCGCAGGACAGAAAAGCCAAGGTGTACTTTGAGAATGAGGCTCACCAGTGTGAGAAGAGGAAAAAGGAAAATCAGAGAAGAGGGCTGGGGACGCCTTGAGGCAGGATCCCGGACTATCAATGACAAGTGCAAATCTCAGTTGTAAAATGAGGAAAAGAAAACTGATTCTGGGTGGAGAAAGGCATTAACCAGCGTGTGTGTGTGTGTGTGTGTGTGTGTGTGTGTGTGCACGCGCACAACAGGAGCTCCACTTGCTTACTTCCTCAGTCCTGTGTCACCTACAGCGGTGCATTCACTACTAAATACCGTGTGTGTTCCCAGTGTCTCCTTCAGCTCTGATCATACCCACCTAGAGAATGAGCCCAGCCTGATTCTTTCTGACTAGCAAAAATGGAAGGTTTGTGTTACTAAATTAGGTTGTAAGTTTTATAGCAGAACAATGTGAAGCTTCACCAACTGAGAGAGCAACATGTTATGTGTATCTGAGGATCTATTAATCAAACCCTCAGTATTTGAGGGAACTATATGTTACACAATTAACACAGTAAGAAGGAAAAGTTACCATAAACTTCATATCCAAGCGCTAGCTCCATAGGATACATACGCTGATTATTAAAGCAATTATACCAAATATGTTGATTCTATGCTGAAAATTAGAATTTATATGAACCAGATGAGAACAGTGACATACTTGGGGTTTTTATTCCTCTCTGACTCTCTGTTTTCTGTCTTATTCTGTCTTCTTCTCTCTCTCAATACCACAATCTGTTCAGCAAAGACTAAGGAGATGGAGCGCCTCCCTCTGAAGACTGCACTACTATAACTCACTCAGATGTACTAACTATGAAAATTAGAATAACAACTATTAATAAAATAAGCCAAGAGAAAAGTTTTGCCTCTTGTATAATAATCCTCACTTCAAGTGTTTCACCAAGACTGCATGCTTCACCTGTGCCATTTACCGAGTCTCCACATGCATCCAGTGAACATCACTGGCAGTCTACCTCACTGGGCTGGTGATGAGCTATGAGTAGAAGGAGAGACCACTATAACTCAGGAAAGGTTAGGTAAGGTTTTACTAAGTCAGAGACCAGGCAAGAGCAAAGAAGTCTCATAAAGTTCACTGGGGCTGATGGGCAGCCAGCCCAGGGACTCTGGACAAGCATGAGGTTGAGACTAGGTTCTGACCCAATAGAAAATACATTAATGTGCCAACATCAGTCAACAAGGCTTGGAAAATGAATACCAAAGCCTGAGATGAGCTCTGCTGGTTACCAGGTGAAGTTAGGGGTACAGCTAGAGGCCAGGCTTCTGCCAGGTCCCCAAGGCCTGAGGTCCTCACACCTTAATCCCTGACCTGATGCTTTCTTCCCCATATGCAGTTGCCTGTGAGCCCTGCATCCATCCCAGTATGGAGACATTTGGTGGCTGCTTCTTCTGATGAAATGCTGGAGGGTCAAACAAACTCCTCTACCCTCCTCTCAGCATGTTGGTCCCCAGGAGGCCAGATAGGAAGCCCAACAACCATCCCCAGAGACAATGAGAGAATTTGAGCATATAACCCAGAGCAGCCACAGTACCTACAAGGGGGTTAGGAGCAGAGCTGGCATTCAGAGGGGTGGTCTGCCTTTTGGGGACTTAGTCAGATTTAAAGAAATGGCTCCCTTGGTAGAGGATCAAGAAAATACACTGAGGAAATTGTAGATGTTAGAGTAGAAACATTGATTAATACTGCCATTAGTTTTTTTTTTTTAATTAAAAACCTTTAGACAATGTGACTGGACAGCTGTTGGTACAGAAAATTACTAGAAAAGGTAAGGTGATACGAAGAGAATTAGACTTGGCAGCTCACCAAATGCGAGCAGTCGAGGATGGATGAATTCTTAAGTCCGTAGCCATTTTATCATTCCTAACTACTTCCACCTGGCAGGTGCCTGGACGCAGGCCACAGAATTTGCTTGCAAAATGTGTTTGCCTGCTTGCTGTTTTCTGTTCCGAATGTGCAGCTCCCTTCTTACATGAGGTTACTTTTCTCTAACTGGAGCCCTGGCCTCTTTGGACCCAACTACAAGACATGACATGAGTACACCCGGACTGTGCACACAGTTGCCTCTACGGGCATCTGGAAAAAGAAGGAAAAGAGACGAAAGTTAAGAAAAACTGATGTTGAGAACCAGGACCACGCGAGCAGAACAGAAAAGCTGATGATGCTTTCCAAAGTGAAACTCAGCAAGCCTTCCTCAGAGCGTTCTCATCCACCTCGCCCCCATCTCTCTCCATCCATCTCTCTCTGTGTCTCTCTTTTTCCTGGTTTTTAAGTTGTGTCAAGCCTAGGGGGAAAGTTCAGACACTGGTACATATGTGGGGCTGCGACACCTCCTGACCTCCTGTGAACCCAGTCCAAACCCCCCATTCTTTGCAACTTAATGGTTTTAAGCATGTTGTAACCAGGGGGTGGTGTATTTTACATTTGCTTTAAAAGGTTCAGAGTAAATTATTTTCTTGTCCCAGGGCTGTTCATTCTCAATAGGAAACCCAAACTCATCCTTCGCTCCAAGGGGTTTTCTACATTAAGTCCAAATGAGAAAATCCAGTCCTGGTCCTGGGTCATCATCACTGAACATTGCATGCCCATTATCAAACCAACAAGCAAGCATTTCTTCCACATATGGGGCTTCTGCCTAGACTCACTCTCCCCTAAACAGAAAGCTCTTCCTCCTCCTTCAACACCATAAACAAATAGCCACTGTCTTGTGAAACTCTCCTCAAGGCCCCCTATTTGGAGTCCCCAGATGTCAGGCGTTGAAAATTTGGTAATTCTGTACCACTCTGCATTGATTAGCTTCATCGGTTTTGGATGTTAAACACAGATGCTTCTATCCCAGAAGGCCTTAGGTTTCATGAGAACTCCATGCATATGGCTACATGTTTAAAAAACACCCCTTCCCACTTCTCCCTGGACCACCCTTTTCCTGGGGTGGCGTCGTGAGGTGAGAGAAAGGGAGGGAAAAGGAAAGAATGGGGATTAAAGACAACTGATTCCAGTCTCCCCTGTGCATTCAACATACTTGTTGAATGGATGAGTCCCTTCTTTATCTGTTCATCCCTCATTTATTTCCACATCTTCTGTCTGCTAGTTTAGAGAGTTACAGACACACATCTCCTAGGACAGAAGCTTTCCGAGTTTTATTTCTTGTTGCTGTGATAAAATACTCTGACAAGAAATCACTTCAAGGAAGAAATGGTTTGGTCCACTCACAATCCACGTCACAGTCCGTAATAGCAGGGAAGTTAGGCCAGCAGGAACTTCAAGTCATATCCACAGTCAAGAGCAGAGGAAGCATGCACACATGTTTGAAAATGCTCAGCTTCCCATCTGTGTCCATTTTATAGTCCAGGACTCAAACCCAGGGAATGGCTTCATTTACTTTCACGATGGTAGGCCTTTCCACATTTATTAATATAATCAAGATCACTGTGCCCCAACAGATATGCCGCAGGTCAACCTAATCTAAGCAATCCCTCATAGCTGCTGTCTTTCCAGGTGATTTACATTGAGTGAGTTACATTGACAATGAAGCCTCATTACCATTACATGGAAGCCCGCTGATGTAACTTGCTTGATTGCTTTTTGAGTCCAGAAGTCTGTTGACTAAATATTCAGCAAAGATGGCACACGACCTCAGGGCCATTGAGGTGGAGCTCACCTCCCTCAAAGGAGGAAGTAGCACTTGTGGGCTCATCAGAGGCTCAGCGTGAGTTGCTGATTGAATACTGGGGGTACATGGGATACTCAATTTGACATCACAAAATTCAACAGCTGCTGCCAGCTGCTTTCTTTTCCCCACCATTTTCTCCTACTTGACAGAAACAGCATAAAATTTATCTTCAATCTATTACAAAAAAAGGAGGGGTACGCATGACATAGTAGACAGGACAAAAATCTGAGTTTGTCTGACAGAAGTTCAATATGTTATTTGTCAAATGCAATGCTTCAAACTGCTAAATAGGATTATTTGCTGGCTGGTGATTCATTGATGTAAAAAATGCTACTTTTCATTCACCTCTCTCTCTTCCCACTTCCTCACCCTTATTTTTAGTTTAGAACAAGTGTAGGCCATGAGTTCTGACCTAGATTATAGTAAGCAGCTGAAGAGTCACTGTAATCAAGTGGAACAGCCAACCCTGTGCACCGCAACAGTCTCGCTTCCAAAGTCTCAAGCCGTTGCGTGATTGGCTTTCTTCCATTTGCTATCCTTTTTATTCATGCTTTTTCCTTCTTTACTTTTTTGTCTGAAGCAGTGACTTGACCTACATGTGTTAAGAGGGGAGTAAAAATCACTTAAGAAGCAGTAAATGAAATGCTATTATCATGGCTCAATATAAAACCACCGTCCATCATTTAAACAATTTGATCTGTGGCGGGGATGGGAGATTTCCATAGATATTCTTAAAGACCACAAAACATTTCTCAAGCTATCAAATTAAAAGGCACAGGAATAATTAGGTGTTGCTCGAGGTCTTTCTATTCTGATGGGAGAGATTTTTCAGGAAGATAAAATTGCATGTCCCTGTTGTTTTGATTTTTTTCTTAATGAAAACAAGCCCATGTTCCAGGCAATGATTGAACTACAGAGTGTCACAAAGGTCTTCACTAATTATTTCTTTAGGGAGCTAATCAACACCCCCTCCATGTAGAGAATGCTAATGTTTCCTCTTGAGATCTGCACATGGGATGGTTTAAAACACACTTGACAACATCTATCCGGCGCACACAGCCTTCCCTCTGGGAGCCATGGGAAGTGCCCAGGTTCCATAGTGTCCCAACGGTAGTTTTCTTGAGAACAGGTACCTCCCAGAAAGGTCTCTGAGGTGCACACTCTCATCTGAGAATTTAGAATTGGAGGCGGGACACATAGGTTAGTCTTGTGGGTTATTTTAAGTAAGGACGTGTGCTCTCAGGAGAGCGACAACAGCCACGTCCTCAATGGCACAGAGACACTGCTGTGCTGACAGAAGGAGCCTAGTAGTTAAGGAGGCAGAAGGTGAGAAACCAAGGAAACCGTCCTTAGGCCTGGAAGCTGAACCACAACCACTGGTTCCTGTGACTTGGTGACATATCACGAAAAGAACCTTACGACAACTCTGCCAATGTGCCAGGCCAGGAAGACAGCTTTTCCATACTTTCTTAATGACATGGCAACATCGACTAGGGTTTGTGAAGATCTTATTTTTCAGGTACTCACCATACGTGGGATACTTGCTTACAACCATTTTAAGGCTTAGATCAGCAAGAAATGTACGCAAGGTCAATTCATTAGAAAGACAGTGAAAGCCCTCAGCTGTTGTTTTAACCCAGCGGGCCACTGTGGAGCGATTCTGGCAGCCTTTCTATGCTACTTTGCAATACAAGCCACTAGTCCCATTTGAGGACATCAACGCTGTCCTCTACCCGGCATGCCCCACAGTGTGAGAGGTGAAGGACACGCTTGTAGGATTCTACTTTCCTTCTTTTGAGTGTGTGTGTTTTCCAACCTATTGGAAGCCAACACTATCAAAAGATGCAAAACTGAAAATTCCCTCCCCTCTGCAGGATGGGTTGTTCAGAAGGCACAATTCTAAAGCTGTCCATCCATGAGTTTGGGGCCCTCTGCATAATCCCCTTCCATAGAATGTGGACAGGATCTGTGATTATGATGGGAGGGATAGCTGTTCCCTAAGTTAGGTTACATAATGTAAGTCTTTGATGCCCTGATGGTGCTGAAGTGAGCTGCTGTACCAGAAGAGGGACGCAGGGCTGGGACCTGAAGGTGGCTTCTAAGCGCTGGGACAAATCCTCAGGCAACAACATTCCAGAAAACGGGGACCCTGTTGCTTTAACCTTAAGAGATTCAGTTCTGCTAATGTCCATAAGGAGCTGTGAGGAGGCCCTACTTCTCAGGCAAGACAGGATCCTAAACCAACAATCTTGCTTCTGTTTTGTGAGATACTGCAAAGAAAATTCAGCCATCTTATGCATGTTATTTACTTTTCTTGTCCCTATGACCAAATACCCAAGAGAAGCAACTTTAGCAGACTGTGATCGTTAAATGTCAGCTAGACAGAACCTTGACTCACCTGGGAAGAAAGTTTCACTTGAACAAGTGTCTAGATCAGGTTATTCTGTGGGCTTGGTCTGCAGAATGTTTGCATGGTGGTTTGAAAGAGAAGTGTGCCCCGTAGGCTCAGACATTTGAAAGCTCAGTTCTCAGTTGTTGGCACTGCTTGGAGAGACTGTGTGGAGATGCAGCGTTGCTAAGGAAGCGTGTCACTGCAAACAGTGAGTTTAGCCTCATACCACCTCCAGTTCACTTCCACTGCTTCATGTCTGTGGCTGAAATGTGATATGTGAGCTTCCTGTCATCACTGTCAAGCCTGTAGCTTGCCACCATGTCTTTCAGCATGGTGGACTCTTACCCCTCCGGAACCGTAAGCCAAATAAACTCTATTTCATAAGTCACTTTTGGTTATGGTGTTTTATCACAGCAACAGCAAAGTAACTATTATTACAATTGTTAACTGCTATAGGAGGACAAGCCACAGTGGGCAGCACCATTCCTAGGTCACAAAGGGGAACAGGGTTGACTGTGTAAGAGTGAAGAAAGCTAGCTGAAAGCTGAAGGTAGTGTGGGTGCATTCACTTCTGCTCTGGACTGTGGATGTGGTGTAACTGTCTCAAGTCCCTGCCTCTATGACTTCCTTGCCCCTATAAATCACAGCTTTGACTTGTAAGCCAGCAAAGTCCCTTCCTCCTCTAAGTTGTTTTTTGTAAAGGTATTTGCCCCATTAACGTATGGAACTATAGAAAGGAGGGGAAGATGTCTGAGGACATTATCACATAATGTCAGGGAGGGCCTGGCAGTGGGAGGGTCATATAACAGCAAGCAGGAAGCCAGGAGCTTGGTCTAAAAGTGGAATGGTGCTATAACCCTCAGGAGCCCAGCCTCAGTGAACCACCTCTGCCAACTCTGCCTCCTGCTCCAGTGGCTGCGCAGCTTCCCAAAGCAATGCCACTAGCCAAGGATTGAGTGTCAAACCACATGAGCCTTTGGAGCACCATTTCACATTCAGACCTCCACACTGTGTTGGGACCAGTGAACTACAGATGATAACAATGAACAGGTGTTATGTTATGTTACTAACTTTGTGATAATTCATTTTAAAGCAATAGAAGACACACACTAATTACTGGGCTGCTCTAAGGACGTGAAATCATGAATGAGAAGAAACAAGCATGCATGTCGTAATTGCTCCACTCATCACATCTTTTATGGACATGTTGATGATTAGATTCCAGACAGACCTATTTACGTGGTAAGTAAAGTATATGCCTGTACAGACACTCTTGCTCACACACACACATCAATTTCTACAGACTTCATGCGGCTTCCCGCAGAGATCAATCTGCCTATCATTTTCAGAAACTAGCTTTTATCTCTTAGATAGCTTGTCTATCTTTTGGTAACTGTCATAGCTGGGAGGTTGGTGAGCCAAATACCCTTTGTTTTACATCAGAAATAAACAAGGACTCAGATACCAACTTGGTTCATAGCAAGACCAGACCATACACACCACACACACACACACACACACACACACATACACTAGTATATATACATATATATACACACACACACGCACATACACACACATACACGTGTGTGTGTGTGTGTGTGTGCGTGTGTGTGTGTGTGTGTGTGTTAGGTCGCAAACTCTGGACAAAGTGCTGGCTGAGATGTCTATTTAACATATCAAAGTGAACCTGTTCACCAAGTTCTCCCAGCATCCCTCAATCTGTACCTGTTGTCCCTCCCGGTTTACATATCCTGCACCCTTCCCTGAACTCTCCAGCCAGGCGTGGGGGGTAGGGGGTGGGCTGCTCTTCACTATACAATTCCAGCCATTGTGGATGCCTGGCCCTCCTGGTTTCCCTCTTCCCCTCTCTCCCCTCCCCCTCACATGGCCAATGGTTCAGTCTGGACTCCTCCAGATGCCTCTGGCTATGCTCTATCTCAAGTCTACTTGTGCTCTCCCTTTTATCTACAATAACCTTTCTTCTCCACCATACCTAGGACCACTCATGTCCTTTCTCTTTTATTCCTTTTTTTACTCAATATATTCCTGTTGTTGTTAAATGTGAAGTTTTCTTTAGTTGCTTCACACACTTATTTGACAAACATCCTGGACATCATTGAATGGGATAGCGATTCTGGTCTCTGCTCATCTTAAAATCAACAGTATCTCCTGATTCTCAAACTAAACAAGGAACGGATCTTACCAGAAACAGAATCTTGGAAGCTGACCGAAAATCTATCATTCTTAGGTACTGCTGATGGAACTAGGATGTGAAAACACACAGTGCCCTAGTTATATGTATTGTCTGATCAGGACAAGATCGTCCGAACTTCCCAGCGATGAGATGCTTCCAACAAACGGGGCAGATTCCACAGCAGTGTGCACTTTATCGGGACCATCTATTTTATAAGGGACATTCTTAGGTGGTACTTAAATCCACATTAAAAACAAATATTCAAAAGTCTGATCAAATTTGTTCTATGTACATTTCACAACTAAAATCCAGAACAGTTATGCTCTATGTGCAGCTATTTGAAAATATGGATTTTAAAAGTAATTGTCACCATAGATAAGGTAGCAAATACTGCCAACCTATCTTCTCTTCCTCCCCGCCCCCCCCTCTCTCTTTCTTACTAAAATTTCTTAGACTTTCACATACATTGACCCCTCACCCCACAAAATACATTTTTCAATGTTTAGAGCCCATGTGGGTAACACAGAGAAAAATCAAAGAAAACACCTACTGGAGCAAGGCAACCCACGTCTTCTACGGAAAGTATAAATCCATCTTCTGGGAGTGATGGAGCTGAATGGCTCCACTCCAGGCTGTGAGACAAGCACATACTTCTTCACAAGATCCTACATTATAGATGGTGGATAAATATATGTGCCCTGAGAAGTATGTGTAAAAAGTTACTTTCCAGGGGAGAGAACTGAAGATGCCTGCCAATATCAACAGTATACAGAGGAAACTGAACTCAAACCAGGAACTGCAACCCAATCTCCATGGGGTTGTGACACAGCTCAAGGCCATGCCAAAGGCAATGATTGATAGCTTGTGGCTCAACTTTCAAGATGCAAGTGATATCCTGATTCCCTTATAGAGTGGGTCTCACTGTAGGGTAAGGTTTCCCCCCTTCCCCAGGAATGAAGAAGGCAGGTCTTTTGTTCGCTGGGGGTTGAGACCTGAAAAGGCAGATGCCAATCCCAGTCTCTACAACATTTATTAAAATATTTAAGTCGCTGCTACTTCCAATAATTGTCATTTGAGATTTTTTTATGTATATCTTTTCATTTATCTGCTTGAAAGAAAATTTGCCTGAACAGAAACATAGAATAACCTCTTATCTTGACCTGATCTAAACCAATCTAACCAACTAACTACGCAAAGGGTCAGGTGATTTTTCCCTAAGTGCTGGGGAAGTAGGAAATATTTTTGGCCTTATGAGCCAAATATACATTTGGCCTTGTAAGCCAAAACTACATTCCTGGTTGTTGAGACTATACAAGCCTGTATTACCTCAACAAAAGCATGTAAAGGAATGGCTAGAGGTGTATTCTGAAATACTTTATTGCTCATGTTGTAGTTGGTGCTACTTCAATTCACATGTGGCTCGGGGTTGAAGTCCTCTGACCTCTGATCTCTGTTTCTGAAAATGTGACCCCGGAAACCCAATAGTGTGTTGACACAACCTTTGATTCTTATGATGATGTGTCTTTCCTCTGTACACGCTTCTCCCCACACACTGGACCTCCATGAGAATATTCTGAGCACATGGCTTTCCTGTCTAATCTGAGATAACTTCTATGGTCTGGAAGGAGTACCTCAAGATCCACTTCAGGGAAATTCACTAGCCCGGATAATCATGGACGGTATGCACGGTTAAAGACTCCACTGTCTACAGATACGGTGCTTCAGGGACTGCCAACCCCAAGGTTGAGAAAGTGCAGCAGCTTTCACACTGCAGAGCCCTGAGCACTGCGTGGACTCTAGGCAACCATGAAGGAGGAACAAGAATCACTGTCAAGGGTGTCTGTCCATGGAACACCGAGTCCACAGAGAATCACTCAGAATCAGAAGCTGTGGTTCGGGAGAAACACCCAGGATTCTGCCACAGGATATATTCCTTTATACACACAAATCACCCTCTCGATCTAGAGCCAAGGTCTCCATAGCTCCAGCTCCGTTCCTCACCCTCATACACAGACCACGCCACTCACTCCGGCTACACCAACAAACCTGAAACTTTGTCTAGTCAACAAAACACATGTCGCCCTTCAACTTGCCTGACAGTCACTCTGCTGGGTGCAGATCAACATGTAATTAAGCAGCTTCTCCTAAGAGTTGAGATTCCAGGCTTTTGTGTTCAGAGAGCATAAGAAACGGTAACCCAAGTAAGTATTTCACAAGGTAGTGCTTCTTCCATGTTGTACTCTTGCTGAGACCATTTCAGGTTTAACCAGAACTTGATCTCCTCGATGGAGAATATGACAGAAAATTACCAAATTCTATTCTAGGAGCGCAAGGTCAGGATGTCCCAGCTACCTTATCTCAGCTTCTGTTAAACTGCCTGCAGCTGCCAAGCCAGATGCTTAGACATAGTTTTTGCCTTTGCTAAACTCTGTGCTCTGCTCTGAACACTCAGAGCTACACTTCAGCGCTGAAAACACGAGTGTAGTCCCAGTAGGCGGGAATAAAGGCTTCCAATTGGCTGTAAACTGCATCTGAGTGGTCATCTCGCATAGGCTCCCTGTAACAAGCATCCCATACAAGTTTGGTTTAACCCCAACCTAAAAATGAGCAGCACAATCCTTCTTATTTGAAATCCTGATCCAGACAGACTTGGACCCCACTTCCTACTCCTGTCTCTAAGGCAGAAGAGTACAGTCATAAGAGGTGATTTCTCCTATAATGCTCGAGTTAGATACTGTTTCATCTCCCTCCCAAATTATTTTCTGGAGATCCAAGAGAACACACGCAGGGATGGATGGGTAGAAGGATATGAACAGAAATAAGTCGCCATAGAAAAGGAAACTATGCCTGCATTCATCCAGCAAATACTAAGTATGTCTATTCAAATTAACTGTCTTATTCCCAGACTTTATTTCTGTTCTTTTGACTTTTAATAGCCCAATATTGGTTTTCTCGCCTACTGCTTGTTGATACCCAATTTGCTGTGCTGTTGATTCATAGGCAACTTTTCATGCCAAGTACCAGAGGAGGAATTACAAAAGGATGGGGCTAGAGGGAACAGCACGGTGGCTTTTCAGATAAGGCACAGGAGTCAGCAGCTCTCCTGCGGATGGTAGACGTACCTCTCACCCTTCCATAGGCCTCTGATTGTAAGTATCCTCAGGCATCATCATCCTGATGATGATGATGATGACACTAGAACATGGAGACACTGAGTGGCCTGCCCGAGAGGCTCACTCTAACTCTGAATGCTAATGCCAAATGTCACAACCGGTCCTCCTTTCAGTCAGAGGGAGAATGTTTCCTTTACTTAGATGACACCACACATCTGGCTTCACAAAGAAACCGAGTAAATTCTACATTGGGATGTAAATCATAAACTTTTTAAGAAAACCCAATTGCACAAAGGCACACTCAATCCCTTCCTTGTAACTGTTTCCGTATGTTACTGCAGGACTTACTTAGCTTTTATTGTCTCTTATCTCTTTAAGCAGTTTTAACAAAAAAAAAATCTGAAGAGGAACAGAAAAAAACAGAAACAAACTATGCTATCTTGCCTCAACTCTGCCTTCCCCCCGTGACTCCCCCCAACATTATATGCTGTGTTAGTGTGATACATACGTTTAGTTAACGGGACATATGCTATCATTCTCAATAGGGTTCCTCTGGTGGCGCATGTCCTCTGGCTTTGGGATACATAATGTCATGCATTACAGTATCAAACAGAAGCTTTATTGGTCCATAAGTACTTCCCATTCATTCTTCCTTAAATGCTTAGCAGCAACAGTCCTTACTGCCTCTATGGCTTCGCCTTTTCCAGAAGGACATATGGCTGGACTCTTACAGAATGTAACCTTTTCAAATTTGCTTCTTTTAGTTGTAATGGGCACTTACATTTCCTTTATGTCTTCCTAGTTTGACAGCTTGCTTCTGTTTATAAGTGAGTACTGTTCCATCGCATGAATGTTGCAAAGTCCATGTAACCATTCACCTTGGTTGCCCCAAAGTTTAGTGGTCATCTTTGGGGAAGATGGCCACTATAAACAACTCCGTCCGTGTCTAGAATAGAAGTTTCTAGTTTCATCGCAAAAACGGCAAAAGGCTCAGTTGCTGGGCTACAAGGTAACAATAGGTATCCTTTTGTTAGAAATGGTCAACTGTCTCCTGTAATGGCTGCAACATCACCAACATCTGGTTAATGACAGGGGTGACAATTGATTATCACTTCAATTCACGACAGCTCTTGTGGAATATATCTGTTGTATCCCTGGGGCAACCTCTGACTTTCAACATGCTTGCCTACAGATGATCACAATTGCTGTCTTCTAAGTTCCTGCAGGGTTTGCTGTGCTCGCTGACTCGCTCGCTGACTAAACGCTCATTAAGTTGAAACTCTACACTAGGCAGCAGCTTGGTACTGAAGGCAGAGCTATGAATAAGATGCATTGTTCCAATACTCACAGGGCCTACAGAGTAGCCTGAACTGGGATGCTGGCATTGAGGTCCCATCACAGCTGTGACCAAAGGTTCTCACAGCAGCGTACAGAGAAAAGGCCCTGTGTACAGAGCTAGGATAACAAAGCAAAGACCCCCTTCTTCAACAGTGGGCTTTGCAAAGTTGCCAGGAGGAATTTTTCCTAACAGAAACCCAAGAAAGGAAAGCAACTCAGAAACTACAGCAAGAAAGTGCTGGTTAAGGTTTCAGAATAAGAATGTTTCTCATCCCTGAGAGTGATTCTGACAAACACAAGTGATATGAGAACTCAGCTTTTTGAAATGAATACTTCAGTATAGGATACATAGAGTTATAATGGCCCATTTCCAATAAACTACACTAACAGATATGTTCAATATTTCTGATGAGATATTTACTAATATTTAACAAACACTCACATTTTAGAGATACCCTCCCAGCAGCCTTTTGTTCCTACTGGTAGGTTGACTGCTGGAAGGACCTCCCTCCAAGCCAGCTCACATTAGCTACAAAGGGCTTCCTGGGGAAAGAAATGCAGGACCTAAGAGTCCCCGCCAAGGTGTAGCTCAGCACATTGTGTCATGATTAGACCTCAGTGCCAATAAAGATCCATTAGGTCAAAAAAAAAAAAAAAAAAAAAAAAAAAAAACAACTGAGTCAGCAGTATCTTTGCAGTGACCTGAGCCCTTGTGTTGGCACAGAGTTGGGAATTTCTCAGCAAGGAGGATAAAGGAGGCTGAGACAGTTTCTGATTCACAGACAGCACAACAGAGCTGGAAAAAGGCAGCCACATAAGCAGGAGTGACCAAAAGGAAAAGTAGAATATCTTGAAGAATACTAGTCCCTCCAGCTCTGCTCAGGTGCCTTCCATGAGTTCTCTCTGGGTGAGGAAACTGGCCTGGGCTGTTGATGCTGGCTTCTAGACCTGGACACTGGGAATTCTCATCACATGGCACAGCAACAGGGGCCTCTGTGACTGGTAAGGAACTCAAACTAGGATGTGTTTCATCCAGTCTTTGAAGACACCTAAGTGCTCCAACTTCCAAAAACTCAGCAATCCCATGGTTTCTGCATCTAATCTTCAGAGTAGACAACGAGAATAGAACAGTCTAGCTATGTGCACTTCTGTTCAAAGACTGATGGGAGTATATAAGGCCAACAGGGTATGTTGTCCACCTCGGCTCTCTGTGCTGTCTCTAAACCATTTCTAACAATATGGCAATCTTCCCAAATCTCCACCTCCTCTCTGACTCCTGCTCTGGGCTTACACCCCATAGAGCCAAAAGACTTTTTTTACATATACCCACCTGCATTTCTCATGGCATCTCAAACAGCATGGCCAGAGAAGAACTAGATCTTGCAACAGGGCAAGATCTAGAGCTTAGCGTTTGTTTCTCTCTTTCCCTCAATCTTCTTCACATGGCCAATCCAGGAGCAATTCCTGATGACTCTAACTTTGAACATATCCTGACCCTACCCATCTCCATCTCCACTGATGAAAGCTCATGCCAGGATCTCTTCAAGGAAGAATACAAGAGCACTACTGCTGGATCCCTCGGTCCAGTTTCTAGATAGTAACCACGGTGACAATAGCAAATTTGTTTCACATCATTTCCTTCTTAGAACACTCGAATGCCTCTATTACAGCTTGAATACAATCTGAATTCCCAATATCATGCTCAAAACCATATATACTGAGCCCTATACACCTCCTCAACCCCGTCTTTCTGTCACGAAGAATACAGAGTCAAATGATCACATCTTTAAAAAGACAGCCATGGCTTCCCCATGAAAGAGGAATCAATTATGCATACCTATGAACCTGTTTACAAAGCTATCTCCATTGCCCAAAGAAAGGAGAGAGAGAGACAGAGAGATAGAGAGACAGAGAAAGAGAGAGATAAAAGGCTCCCAATGAGTATGCTGAAGACATAAAAGCTGATATACCATCACTCAATACATCTGACACACTCATTTCTCCCTCTGATGTTGCAAATGACTTTTAATATTTCTTCTTGTTGAGCCAAAGATGCAGTCATTGCCCCAGTTTTGGCAACGGCATTGCATAAAAGATATAAGTTGGTGAATGCTAGGACCCTGCTCAAACTCCAGGAGAGACACCCGGGGCCACGGTAGCCCACACATTCCAACAAAGTCAATCCTTAGCTTGCACACTTAGCCACCAAGTAGAATAACAAGTAGGATGCAATGTAATATTTAAATAGTTTTATCCATTTATTTTCTTCTGGCTGAATTCTCATTAGTGAAATGGATCTTGCTGAAGAGTAAAAGCATTTATAGAAAACCCAAGTTCACAATAATGAGACTCAAAGACTCTCAGGAGGGGCTGGCGGATGAAAACCACTAGAACCCCATTTGACTTGCAGCTCACCACAGTACCATTTGTCTTTTTTCTTTTATTATTATACTTGATTTTTTTTAAGGCTTCAAAAACACCCTTCATATTTTATAAGCTTTAAAGTAATGGAAACACTAGTCATTGTTGACTTTTGCCCATGCCTCAAATTCAATTTTAAAGAGATATCATCAGGGGGGCTAAAAGGCCCTGGGCTGTACTTAAAATCATAGTAAACCGAATCATGTCTCCCTAATTCCCCCTGTGAGTATGTCTGCAGCAGACTTACGAAGTGCACACTGGTGCCAATAATTCTAAGGAGAAAAATTCTTGTGCTTCCAAGACCCGATCCAAACCAAACAGTGCACAGCACGTATGGGTAGGTGTTGAGGGGCTGCAAGGCCGAGATTTATGAGCAAAGATGAAAAGACCTTGAACGTGTATAGTTTGGCTAAGGAGACATGATAACTGCCCTTAAATATTTGACAGGGTAAACACCAAAGGGGAAAGAAAATAGCAGCCAAAGCTACACAAGGAAGGCAATTAGAAGGTAATGGGAATCTTGGGCAAACATGATAAAAAGCAGTCCTGGCAGGAGGACTCAGCAAATGGAAGAGTAACTTGCTTTGGTTCAGGACTTGCTACTACCCTGGGGGCCTTTCCTGAGGCTCCCCACCTCTCCTGCACCAAGAGCACTTGGCCCAACTTCCACACCAGCACAGGATGGCAAGAAGCCGAAGCCTGTGGGGAGGCAGCTTGGCCAAGTGCTCTGGAATCTCATCCCCATGTCTTCTGCTCTCCCTGCAGTCTAGTGGCAAAGATAGAAAAATGTTTCCACCAGGTCATCTCAGGATCCAGATTTGGAATCCAGTGTTGACATTCATGACTCTGGGTTCTAGTGTATCCAAGAAATACCAGGAGAGGAGAGGAATAGAGGAGGGCCAAGTCCTCACCAAAATGCCATACATGCACCATAACCTTGTTACAAAGCTGAGGTTCCCAAGCTGAGAATCAAGCCGCCTGGGAAATAAGAGGACATTCTCATAGCCACAGCCTGCAGAGGACAGCCTGAAATCCAAATGTCTGTTGTGCTGGAGCAGAGAATTTACACTCAGCCACTGGTCCCAGAGCAAGAGGTGTCATCAACCCTTCCCAGAGATCTCTCATTTCATCTAATCTTCTGTGATACATAGACACTCTTCTCCCTACCTCCCAACTATTTCTGACTTTGAAGAAACGGTTCTGCATGAAAGTTCACTGCACAGCTTATATTAGGTTCCTAGAAACCCACCAAATATATTGACTAGAACCCAATTATATATTATATAATTTACTACTATAGCCATATTCCAAAATTCCTAAGGGACTGCTCCTGACATTTGGAAGTAAAATAAGTACCGTTACCTTCCTACTCAGTCACACTTAAAGATGGCATATTGGGGGTATGTAGGAATTTCTAAACAACCTTGCCAAACTGTTAGAACATGTGCCATCCAGTGTAGTCACTACTGTTACCTCGATGACCCAAGCTGGGAAAAGCCCTTAAAAACCTTAGAAGCCATTGATTTTCTGTTTGTGACTTTTCTAAGCACAGGTTTATTTACAAGCAACTCCATGAATTTCCATTGACTTCCCCACGTTTGTCTGGTTGGCACAGACCAATCTGTTCAGGTTTAGCTCACTTTCACAAGTACTAAATGTCTTGGAATAGTAGTACTAGTGGTACCAATAGGAATCATAACACAACCTTAAACGTCACACCACTGCCTCTAATTCTGACCAGATCAGGATTCCGTTCTGATAAAAATCCCATGAAGCAGGTGCTCATTCTTATAACACACTATAAATGACTCAGTCGGGGCTCACCAGAATAAAGTGTAATGTGTGATGAAGGCACAGGGTAGAGCTGGGACTCAGGTACACCTCTACTCTGGCACCTCTGCTGGGGTTACAAGGACTAGGGAAAAAAGACAAGCATGAGGATCATCAGTGCAAAATATCAAGGGACCAGGAAGGAGACAAGCATGGGGATCATCAGTGCAAAATATCAGGGGACCAGGAAGGAGACTTAGCTGAAACTCAGAGACTCAGAAGACACTGAGGACACAAACTGAAAAGGAAGAATTCAAGATGGGTTAGCCACATGAGGAACATGGCCCCACTCTGGAGATCTCTGACGAGTGATCACACCAAGAGATCACAGTGAGGATGGTAGAGATCACAGTGAGGATGGTAGGCCTGACCTTGGCTGTGCTTTAGTTAAGTGACCAGACAGCAGACCTTGAATAGAATAGAGCAGCTGCCAAAGGAGCCGAGCAGAAGCTCTTTGAACTGTCTTGGCAAAAAACAGCAATGTGACAGGACAGCGAGTCTAAGAGGACCTCCTCAGCCAGCTTGCTGAAAGAACCTCTCTCCATGTGACACAACATGGAGCCACAGTAACTGTAGAGATAAACCACTCTTCGAAGAGATCATACCATAACCACCACTGGTTACCTGGTTCCTTCTACCATGGAGACTAAGACTGGGGGAATTACACACATAAAGCTTCAGCATGTGGAGGTCTCTGACTCTAGTCTGAACACCATTCTGACATCCTATGTCTATGTTTTCCCACATGCTGTTTTCATTCTAAAGTGGGAAACTTTTAAATGGTGGCAGCAGCAAGAAGCCACTGATGACTGATAAGAAAAATAGTGATAGAAAATTCTTAAAGACCAGAAATTCAAAATCCACAGATGTCTGGAAATATGTGGCCCATAAGCAAACAACCTCTGTGTTGTACTATTTAAATAATTGCATCATAGTGGTTATTAAATGCAACGAGACAGGCCACAAAGGAAATATTAAACTAGAATACTAACCATGTAGGCAGATAGGTAGAGAATACATGGAAGACATATGTCCTATAAAACTCAGACCGTTTAACAAGCTGATGCTTCTAGAGAGCTCACTCCTGAGAACCTTGTGAGCAAGAGGATGCAATGTGCTGCTGATGATAATAGAACCTGTGGGCTAATCATTCTGGGATGTTTAGGTGTTTCTGACTATACTCCAATAAAGCATGCATAAAACATAATGTCATGAACAGATTTGCAATTCTCTTAGAAGAATCCAAAGCAGTATCTACCCCACAACAGAGCCTCTGAAGGCTATTTTGATGTACCCATGGTCCTCCACCTCTCCTGGAACCCACACATTGAGCTGAGAGAGAGGTCATGCACCTTTCTCCATGCACCTCTATCTCGTGAAGGGGCTCCTACAGAACCAAACTACAGCGGGTGCTTAATAAAGGGTTACATAATAAAAAGTAAGGGAATAAATGGTGATCCTCAAATAGGAAAACATTGTCTTATTAAGCATTGATTTAAACAAATGCCACAAGAACTAGAGTCTCATTGTGAAACTGGACATGTGGTTGATGTTTTCAGAAAGAGACTTCAATTAACTGAACAGCCTTTCATTTAAAATAGAAAGAACCTCACTTCTCTGTCAAAAGTGTTTCCTTGTGTGCCCTCACAATAGAAGCTCTAGAGAGGACGAACATGGGACTGGAAGCGAATGGGGACATTAATATGGGATGGATCGGCTAAGTGTGCCCAGAGCTAGAGAAAGAACCAAATCAGTGATATGGGTGGTAACACGCCAGCAGAGGCACCAGTTGCACCAACCACCAAAACATAAAACAGCTGCTGCACTTTCAGTGCCTAAACCAAAGCGTTCTTCGTCCAAAGAATCAATGTGTGAAAGAGTCTACATCCCAACTGGGAGATGGCAGGCAGCTTCTCTAGACAGAAGAAGCTGCAGACGCCTTTGATGTTAGCCATGGAAAGATCACTGAACTTGGACTCTAAGGTGAGAATCTGAAGGAGTCACAGCTGGACAGGATGAGGTAGGATAGGACATGCCCTAAGAAACAAGAACCAATAGGCACAGCAGATTTGATGGATGCCTGGGTGGTGTGGCTTTGTAGGAAGGTTTGTGGACAAAGAGGCTTAAACCTAATTAAACTGGGGGAATAAAAGCAGTTCATTGGTGATTTTATAGATAAGGAGGAGAATAACAACAACAACAAAAAAAAAAACCAAGGGAGTAAAGTGAAGTAAATGCAACAAAGCTCTGGGAAGATAAGGCACAAACAGCTTGGCACCGAGTCTGGGGAGACATTAAGGGCGGAGGCAAGAAGGAGTGACAGATGGGGCTGGCGTCGTGGATGGGCTCCATGTTGTCTTTGCTTCTGAGTTCCTCAGAGGAGCTGCCTCTTAGGAAGGTCTCCTAATGAGAGCTTTTTAATGAGAAAGCGCAATGTTCAGAACGAATGGATGCAGGAGGCCATGAGGGTAGATTCCAGCCCCAGTACCAGCGGGCTGGGTTGGGGGAGGAAGAGGTGGGGGTAGGGCAAGCCTCTTGCTTTGCTGTGTGCCCTCCTCCTGAGTTCCTCTTCAGGAGCCCTGTAGAGTGACCACGAAGCCTTGTATTATAAAGACAAATGCAGCTCAGAAAGTCAGCATGCCTGTCCTAGAAATGCTTCCCTTCCGAGGGTCTCTGCCAATCTGCCCACCACAGACACCCACTTTCTCCCCATCCCTGGGCAGATCCAGAAGGCTCTCCATTCTACAGCAGGATGCTGATAGAAAAAGCAGCCTTTGCAAGTACGTACTCCTGCCTTAAAGTCTATCCTCAGAAGAAAGAGATGAGCATAGAAGTTTAGTGCAATTCACACTAATCCTCACAATGAGAAAATCTTGAATTATGGGCAAAGAAATAGAGGCATTTCCTCTGCAAACAAGAGACTGCCTGATAATGGGCCTTGAATTTCCATTTAAAAGAAAGAGATGTCTCCAAGAGTTCATAGTATCAAGTATTCTCTAACTGAAACATAATATGTGGTTATCAGAGTATCAGCAACGAAATTACTAGAAAATTACCCATTTTTACTTCAGTACGGAGATTCTGTCAATTAAAAAATATTTTATCTCACAGTTAAAATGTTAGAGTGAACCATGGGTCGTGGCTCTTTCAGCCAAAATGGAAGTGGATGAATGAAAAAATAAGAAGCCCACTAAAATGTATCGGTACAGACAGCTACCCCATTAGTCATGGTACCCAAAAACTATTTGGAGAGAAATGTGGGCATACTGATTGTGTGTGTGTGTGTGTGTGTGTGTGTGTATGTATGCATATATGTGTGTATATATATTCATACACACACACACACATGTGCGCGCGCACGCGCGAGCACGCGTGAGCCTGCGCATGCACATGTGTGCTCTATAGCTTTATGTCAACTTGACACAGGCTAAATTCATCTGAGAGGACGGAAACTCGATTAACAAAATACCACCTTAAGACTGGCTGTAGGCAAGCCTGTAAAGCATTTTCTTAATTATTGACAAAAGAGAGAGGGCCTAGCCATTGTGGGTGGGGCCAACCCTGCGCTGGTCGTCTTGGGTTCTATATGAAAGCAAGCTAATAAGCCGTGTGAAGCACGCCAGTAAGCAGCACCCCTCAATGGCCTCTGCATCAGCTCCTGCCTCCAGGTTCCTCCCGCCTGAGTTCCTGTTCTGGCTTCCTTCAGTGATGGACTATAATGCAGAAGTGTAAGCCAAAAACACTCATTTCTCTCCAGCTTGCTTCTTGGTCATGGCATTTCCTCACCGCAATAGAAATCTTAAGCCAATATATATGATCTTCCTACATAACCCAGGTCGACCTTGAGTCCTCCTTCCTTATCCTCCCAAGTTCTGGGATTATAGGTATACAGAACTATGTTTTGTCAGCTCTTTCTCTCTCTCTCTCTCTCTCTGTATGTGTAGGGGGGTAAATGAAAGCACACAAATAGAGATCAGA
Organism: Cricetomys ansorgei; assembly: GCA_026225945.1. Taxonomy (NCBI): domain Eukaryota; kingdom Metazoa; phylum Chordata; class Mammalia; order Rodentia; family Nesomyidae; genus Cricetomys; species Cricetomys ansorgei. The sequence goes on from JAMJFZ010001133.1 coordinate 18,018,695, forward strand.
AAACAAGGACAACTTAGGGCTTTGGTTCCCATCTTCTACCTGGCTTGAAACAGTGTCTCACTGGTGTTCACATCTGAGCCTGGCCACTGAACTCCCAGGAATCTTCTCGATCTCCCTTCTCCCCATAAGAGCACTGGGATTACAAATGTATACTATGCTTCCTGGCTTTACATAGGTTCCAGAGATTCAAACCAAGGTCCTCAGGCTTGTATGGCAAGTTCTTTACCTACTGGGCTATCTCCCAAGCCTAGGTTTCTTTTTTTTTTAATCCTGTAAATATTGACAATTATCCTAAAGAATTTAGATTGTCTTATTATTATAAGTAATCTAAAAATGCCTAAAAGCCTACACAAGATTGTGTAGCAGTTATATACTAACATAGTGACATTTTATATGAGTATTTTCAGAGTTGAGTATCCATGAGACAAATCTCCCAAGCTTCCCTGCCTCCACATTTACAAGACATCCCAATATGCCCTCCCTGTACTGCACAGGGGCTTCCTATCTACTGTGCTTCACCATCAGTAGGCTGGCTCTAGACTTCTTAAATAGCTCTTCAGACCTCCTCCAGGGGAGCCTTAAACTCACAGGTTCTAAATGCTCCTTTCTAGGTTAAATATAATTTCCGAGGGTGGAAGGTAAAAGCTCCCTTAACATACTAAATTGGCTTCAACTATACAGCATCCCAGAGGGACCCCCAGAGCAGGGAGTGTGCTAGTGTTGGCTGTGTGGTGCTTCTGTGAAGGCTGGAAGGCTGAGATAGAAAGGAAGGGGCCCACAGAGAGAGGTATCTGTGGGAGGTGGCTCCTGCCTGAAGAAGGCACTTACTGAGATTCTGACAGGGTGGCTGTCCTCCAAGGTCTGCTTTAATTCAGGGAAATAAATCACTCATGCAAATACTTTGGCATCAGACTGGCCCTGGTTCACCTCCTGCACTGTGTTCACGGCTGTTGGTCTCCAGGAAGTATTTGCAGAGATTCAGCTGGTCAGTCACGTGTCCAGCACCATTCTTACCAAAGACTTGCCATCTATGTACTGGAGGAAACATGAGGCTGCAAGGTCTTTAAGCATCAACTCAGCTCAGAAAGAAGTCCTGCTCCTAAGTCGTACTGTGCCTGGAGTGGTACCTACCCCACCTGTCCAGCTAGCCCAAGTCTATAATCAGCTCCCCTCTGAGTCTCCCCTGCACAGACTGCTAACCTCCATCTTCACATTTGAATGGAATTTAGTATCTTTATAACAACACTTGGTCCTGTCACCTCCCGAGACCACTGTGTATGTGGATGCCATCACTAGCTCAAGGCAACAATCTTCTCTGATCCTGCAGCCATCTTGCCCATCTTTAAATAACTGCCACACATACAGCATGGTTCATTGATGGTTCAGAGAGTAGCAGCTCGGAACGCTCCAGTGAGGACACTCCAGGATAAACATTCTCATACGTGTCAAGATGATTCCATCACATTACACCACATCTGTATTATTTTTACATATTATTAAAGCAAATATTATCTCTATGTTGATGGGCCCCATTCCAGGCTTACCCACTTGCCAGCTGTATGGTCTTTGGCAAGTAACTTAGTTCTGGGTATTAGTTTTCTCTTCTGCAAAGCAGGGAAATAGCAATATCTGTCCATTAATATCACTGTGAAGATTAAATAAACTCATATGTCTAATGGGATTAGAACCATGCCCAAGCTTTAGAAATTCTTAAATTGTTATGTACTATTCTGTTATCATGACAATGACTGACTCTCATGATTGACCCCTAGGGTTCTTAGAACATAATAAGATATAATAAAATAAAATAAAATAAAATGAAATAAAATAAAATAAAATAAAATAAAATAAAATAAAATAAAATAAAAAAAGCAAAATGCTTCACTCTAGCAAGGGAGTCAAGTTGGGGAGAGTGTAGTTAATTACACATGTAGTACAAGCAACCCACCAGGAGCTAAAACAATGTAAAGGATTGTGAGTTTGCCAACAGTGGCTAGATGGAGCAGATTCTCACTACTGACTAGCAAAAATTGCAGGATTTGCTACCAATTCTTGCCAGCCTCTTGGGACTTTGAGTACCTAGACATGGAATTGCCCAGATCCCATTAACAGGCTTTCATTTCCTTGTACAAAGTCATCTATATGTGAGTACCTGATATCAAGGAGAAGCAACCCTCCTGGCTCCTTCTACATGCCTACACTACATCTCCAGGCCTCACTATATCTGTGTATGGACATCTCCAGTTATATCTCCATCAAATCTCTGATCAGGCTGAGAGTCGATGAGCCTTTCAGCCCAGAACTTGGGGACCATGTCAGGAAATCTGCCTGAGGGGTGCTATTATGGAGATGGCCAGTCAGCCACAGGTAGAAATTGAGTGCTTAGGAAGTATGGAAGACAGAGCGAATGAACTCTGAAGGTAGCTTCAAGGAATGCCACACTTTCTCTTGGGTTTCTTTAGTAGCAATAAACAGAGACATAACTCAAAGATGCTTATGCAATTAAAGGAATGTGATCACTCCAAGGCCAAGATGACAGCAGATGTTATTTCAGAGTGGTCAAGGAAAGTCTCTGAGAACTGACATTAAACAGAAATGAAAATACAAGTCCAGAGCACATTGCATGCCTCTCTAGGGAACAAGCGGTCCAAGTAAGAGGACAGAAGACAGAAACAGTCAGAGGGAGGACAGAGAAGAGTCAGTAGAGCAGAAGATGCCACAAGGCAAGGTTAAGTAGATGATGGAGCCAGAGACACGTGGGCCTTCTCCCCCATGACAAAATGTGTGGTGACCTATTTAGCAGAGTGTCCACATGTTTTAGATCAGAAGTCATAAACGGACAGATCCTTATGAATAAAATCAGAAAGTGATGTAACAGTTTCTGTGTAGAGGGAAAAAACAGAAAAAAAATCATAGCATCTATTACAATAATAGAAAAGCACAGAAATCCAAATGCACCCTCTGGTTAAGAATGCCATGGTTTCTCAATGTAACACCTCATAACTAAATGTTTTTCAATTGATGGGTAAACAAACTATGGTATGCCTAGGCAATGGAGTACTACATAGCACTAATGCGTCTCTGTGGCTTTCTTCTTCCAAGTCTTTTCTCAATACTCATCTTCAGAGTAAATATTTTATTTATCCTATTTTATACTAAATGCTTTCGAATCTGGCCTGATATTTTTATAAAAGCGTTTGTTTCTTTTTCAAAGCCAAACGAATTGTTACAAGTACTCTCAACAGCTAGGAATGGTAAGGTGCACCTGTAATCCACGGACGGCACTCAGGAGACTGGAGAGATAGGATGGCTTTGGAGCCAGCCTAGGCCACTTACCAAAACCCTGTCTCCCCCAACATGCTATTGACAAATCTGAAGTTTACTCTGAAATACACCAAAAGTAAGATGTATGCACGATGACTAAAAGGAAAGATGGATGGACAGACAGACCTATGAAGAAGACACTATAAGCAACACGTATGAGCGATTGTACGTGGATGGGTGTTTGTTTTAAACTTGCTGTATGTACACTTGAACGTTTTCCAAATAAAACATTGGTTCAGAAAAAAACAATATTATACTTGCCTGAGAAACCTTAGAATCACTGTTGTAATGTCTTTAATAATGGGGTCAGCATGCGATTAGCATGCCTGTCTCCTGTTCCCTGGAAACATTTCCTCAGCGTTCTCACTCTTCTCCTTCCTCGCCATCATAAGTGAGCTGACCACTGTAACTCATCGTCGCTGGGAAGTCTTCTTTCCCAAACGCCTGTCTGCCATCACTAACTAAATGAGCGTAAAGGTCGTAATTACTCCATATTACTCCATCAATAGTCACAGGTTGTCACACAAGTTATGTTCTTTAAATCCACAAGGAAACCAGGATTTGAATGGCTCTTGAAACTCGCCCACTTCCTACCCTGAAACTGAAGACACATCACAGTGTCGTCAGGAGTTTTAACTCTGTCTCCCAGAGTGTGCTATACAACCCAGTTGCAAAGAACTACATTGTGGATTTATATGTTAAAATGCTTAGAACTGGTGAGGGTATTTTTAAATCACTTGGGTTTCTTTTCCTTTTCTCTTTTTTTTTGTAAGTGAACTAATCTGATCAACTCTCTAGTTCACTAGAAGGCTGTCTAAGTACATTATCTCACTGAGCACCCACCCTATAGGAGGCACTGTCCTTGGTGAACCAAGACGCACGGAACAGTCTTTCTCCATGCAGGACTCAGACTCTCGTGAGAGAGGAAACGGAAACAAGATGCTTTGGAAGGTGCAGGTAGGCACTGTAACGTCACTGGTGATGGATCTTCTTGGTTGTCCACTTGTCTACGTCTAGAATGAACTAAAAACCAAACAGTTGGCTATACCTGAGAGGGACTTTTTTCTTAATTAAATCATTTGAAGTGGAAAAACCCACCTTTAATCAAGACCTTTTGAGGGGCGAAGATTCACTTTTACTCCAGGCCATAACTTCTGCTGGCAGCGATATAAAGGACATGGAAGAAAGAAGCTTTCGTTGTTGCTTGCTTGTTCTTGATGTCGCTGGCAAGTTCATTCCTTCACTGGCATTGCAGCCTATTTCTTCAGGATCCTGGCGTACACTGAAGACCAGCTGAGACATATACTTCATAAACAATTACTGGATTCTTAGACTTTCCATTCGTAGACAGTACTGTTGGATTAGCTGGACCATAGCTTGTAAGCCTTTCTAATAAGCCATATAAATGTATATTTTTTTTTCATTCTATAAATTCTATCTCTCTAGAGAACCCTGACTAAACATCCCCCAAAGGCATATATGTTAAAGGCTTGTTCCCCAGCTTGACACTATCAGAAGCAGGGAAACCTTGGAGATGTAGGACCTCATAGATGGCCTTTAGGTCTTTGAGAGTGTGTCCTTGAAGGCTCTATTGAACCTCCTTTCTCCTCTTCTCTTACATCGAAGCCACAAGGTGAGTGGTCTTTCTTTGCCACATGCCTCCCTAAAGCATAAGAGCCAACCAGCCATGAACTGAAAATTCCAAAACTGTGTGAAGTAACCCTTTTATGTTTATAAATTCATCTACACTGGTTAATCTCACATAGTAGAAAAAGGTGACTATCACAGAAAGGTAATTTCACACACTGTGGTGGTTTGAATGAGAATACTCTCCCATAGGTTCATACATTTACATACTTAGTCCTCAACTGGTGAACTGTTTGGGAAGGATTAAGATGTGTGGCCTTGTTGGAGGGGTGTCTCACTGGGCACGGGCTTTGTGAAGCCTTGACGCTACCTGTTTGCCTGAGAATTGGTATGTAAACCTCAGCTACTTCTCCAGCACCGTGTCCACCTGTGAGCTACCATGCTCCCACTGATAATGGACTAAGCCTCCAACTAAATGCTTTCCTTTATTTATAAGCATTGCCTTGGTCATGGTATCTCTTCACAGAAAAAGAACACTAAGATCCACACTGAAGAATTTCATGAAGAAAAATGCATAAACAGGACAACATGGGAGGAAATGGTAGCTCAATGGTACGGGAGCTAAAGGGAGGTAGAGGTGGCATTCTGTGATAAGATAAGAGGGTTTCCTTCTTAGACAAGAAAGCCAAGGCCCCCCAAAGGACTTTGTGGGTGAACTGTGAATATGTAGAAAAACCAGATTCTGGCCAACAGGATTCTATTCAGAAAGAGTTCCCAGACATAGCCACTGAGCGAAAATGTTTAAGGGTGCAGATGGAGGTACAATAGAGGTCCCTGTGAGGAATCAGCAGGGCAGTGTTGGGATAGTCAGGAGGGCCATAACCATGCAGGTGGGTCTACTAATGAGTTTTGTTTCATTCTAAAAGAAATGAGAAATGATGGGTGTGATCAGGTCCCTGTAACTGAAAACTGGCTTCCTGAGTCCATATCATTCACTGGTACAAACAAACTCCAAAGACTGAAAAATACCACAGTTAGTGAACGTAACAGTCTGTGGAGATACTGGAATGTCTGTGCAGATGATGGTCACAATAGCTATGGTACTCAATAGTAACTAGAACAACAATTAATGAATATCTTGTGTGTGTCCAGAATTAGGACATGTATTACATATCATGCATTCCTCGTACCCTAAGAATCAGGTGAGTCAAAACCCTCATTTTTACAGTTGGCCTTCCTGGGTCACAGAGAGAAAATTACCTTCCTTTAGTCACACATCTCCCAAGAGGCAGAGTCAGGACTTGAACCTGGAGCCATGGGATTCCAAGATCTATCTTAATTTAAGCCAAATGTTCTGTAATACACAAATTTCTTTGGATATCACGCTGGATGGAATGTTGGAAAGCATCAGAAAAACTGTCTAGAGGCAGCAAGATAGTTCAGCAGGTAAAGGTACCTACCACTAAGCCAAATGACCTGAGTCAGTCTGACAAACCATTATGGAATGAGAGAACCAACTCCTGCAAGTTGTCCTCTGACTTCCAACCATGTGCTAAGGTCTGTACACACACGCATAGGCGCTAAGGTCTGTACACACACGCATAGGCATACCTGTATTACTACGCTGCAGTAGTAGCTCGCTAAGTACAACAAGGAAGTGTTCTTATACATGCAAACTCTGCCATACCTCAAGAGAGGGAACCACCATCCTCAAGGCAAGCGCCATCCTCGATAGTGGAACCCTGAGCATCTGAGATCAGGAGTTTTTATTGACTCAGAACTCCTCAGATGTAGATCATAAGCAATCAAACATCCCCCACAGAAATCGAACACCTGCAGACAATATAAAATGCCAAGACCTAGAAAGTCCTTACCTACAGTGCATGAAAAAATTATTTGTACATAACTAAAAATAAATTTCAACAACATTTCCCTTTTGCTGGGTAAAAAATATTTCTTTACCTTTACAGCACAATTTAATACTACATCAGCAAAATGAAAAATTTTGAGGCTTCTAATGCATATGATCAAACAATACCAAACATCGATCAAGCATTTCACAATGTCTTTAGACAGCAGAAAAACATTATCAACGTTCAATTATCTGGAATTCACTCAGGACCTTCTGGGCTCCTCCAGAGGGTTTGATCACTTCTCTGGCTCTGCCCACTACAGCACACACAGTTTGTCCTCCAGGTTCTTGCTGGCTTCGCTCCATTGCTGCTGTTCTTGGTGGCTGTCCCATGGTACTGGAATCTCAAAAATTACTGGGGTCCCTTGCTGGAACTGGGCTGCACTTTCACCAATAGCCTTTCCTGGGCTTTCTTCATGGTGCCAAGCCCGAACTTCTCTTCATGATCCCTTCAATCTGGGCCTTCAACTGCCATTAAGGCTGTGCCTTCACTAGTAGCCTCTCTTGGGCTCTCTTCATGGTGCCAAGTCTCAGCTTCTTTATATTACCCCTTCATCTGGGCCTTCAACTAGTCCTGAGGCTGCACTTTTATCAATATTGCCCGCCCCAGCATCTCATAGTGCCAAGCCTCAGTTGTTCACCAATGACCTCTTCATGCCTTCAAAACCAGCACCACCTGGGTGACTCTTACAGTACCAAGTTCAGCTGCCAGCATGAGACTTAACTCGGCCAGTTCTAGAAGACAGTCTCTGTGTACTGACCCTGAAGAAACATTTTCCAGATTTTAAGATACAGTCTGGTTTGCAGGAAAAAACTACTGGCCACTTTGTCTGCAGGAAGGGTTCCCTCGGGGCATGGAATTCTCATCACCAAAGCAGACGTGTCTTATCAGGATCACTTGCAAACAGGTTTGCAGAAAGAAAAAAAAAAAACTTCTCAGTTTAAGTGGCTTGCCCCAAGCCCTTGGCTTCTATAACATCAAGGGTTCCTGGGCCAGTGGGAAGAATCTCGGGTTGAAACATTCTGTCAGTTTGGCATACTTTCTTACCACTGCTATGGGAAAACATATACTCTTCTTCATAGACCTCAAACACAAGACCCACTGGGGCTTCACATACACAAAAAGCCATTAACAAACTCAGTTTCTAGAACAGTACAGTCTGGTTTGCATTTCCCATGCACTGGCTGCTGCCAGTGGCAGGAATGAGAGTCAGTTCCATGATCCGGAACAACGATCAAAACCTTGTTTCTTTCTTGCTCCAAGATGATTTTTTTTGTTTTTATCATGAAAATGTCTTTCTCTAAAGACCTCCATTCTGTGGCTCTCACTTTTGAGCCCTCTTTCTCACTTAATTCTCTAAATTTTCTCTTCATAAAGGCTTATTTCCTTCCTCACCCTCCTCTTCAGGATACTTCTCATTATTTTTACATGTATATAATCTCTGTCCTCTAGGAGCTTCCCTGAGCATACTCTACCAGACTCTGTGAGGTCTGGAGTTTCTTTCTTTTCTTCCTTGTCTCCACATTGGATGAGAATGACTTTGAGCCCACCTTGCAGGTGTCACTTGTAGTTGTTATGCTGCTGTGGGGGGCTCACCAAGAGAGACAGGGAGATATTTTCATAGATGTAAATCCTTCCAGACCCCAGCAGAGGGAACCATGGCCAAGGCTGTACTACACAAAGGAACCCCAAGCATATGAGCTCAGGTGATTTTATTGATTCAGAACTACTCAGATGCAGATCATAAACAATCAAACATCCCCCCCCCAAATCCAACACCTGCAAACAATACAAAACACCAAGACCTAGAGAGTCTCTCACCCACAGTACATAAAAAATTATTTTATACATAACTAAAAATAAATTTCCACAACACACACCTTGACAATAGACAACTGTAAAAATGTAAACATTAAAAAGAAAAAGAGTGTCTATAAACTGGTAATAAGTAGCCCAGACATTTGTCTTCTTATAGTTCATCTAAGCACACACACACACACACTTGGGCTAGTAATGTGAAAAGGGCAGAAGGTGAAGAACATGGTGGACATCTTCTGGTTTGCCGTCTTTTCTGTGTCAGTATCCACATGCTCACAACATGCTTAGTTCATCAAAGAAAACACACACACACCACAGTAGGTTAGGGGTCTGTGTTCCTTTCTGGTCCAAAGTAAACAAGTTAGTTCTATTCCTGGTTCCTATCACCCTAGCTGCAGGAGGAAAACATTGTTCCCGAGTATTTTCTTGCTCCGGTGCCTTTGTGCACCTGTGATTGCTATAATTTAACCTCCGTAATAAAACAGAATCATTACAGGATGACAAATCACAGCACAGTTTCTGAGCTGGTTACTCCTTCCATCACACTCTATTGTTCTGCCATTTCCTGGTGTTGTTTGCCTTCGGGAACACTGGCACAGCTCTGCCAGCAGCCGTTCAGCCAGACAAGACATGAAAGGCGCCCAGACATTTTTGAAGGGAAGGGGGCAGATAAGTTGTATGTGTGTGCGTGTGTGTGTGTGTGTGTGTGTGTGTACATATGAGAACACATATGTGGACAAGTATACTCACTCATGTGGATATGTGTGGACCTCAGATAGCATCCTTGATTGCTTCTCCATCTTAAGCTTTTTTGAGTCAGTGCCTCTCATTGAACGTGGAGCTCCTTGTTTGGCTAGGTGTGTCTGGCCAGGAGCCCCCAGGATCTGCCTATTTCTGCTCCCCAGTGCTCAGGACAGACCCATGCCATCAAGCTCAGCATTTCTTGGGGGCTGGGGATCTAAATTCAAGTCTTCACATTCACACAGCAAATACTTTACCCATTGAGCCATGTCCCCAACCCCAGATCTTAAAGACCAGAGCCATGTCCCTCTAGCCTGCTATGCTGCACATTCACATTACTGAAAAACTCACACTCACCCAGTCTTCTCACAGCCCAGATGCTAGGCTCATGCTGCACTGTGCTTCCTCATTTATCCCCATGGTGGTCCTGAGGTCAGCTGCATCACCGTTTCTCTCAAACTGGGAGCACATGGCCTGGACTCAAGCACTGACCTACTGCTGTTCTGCACAGGGCCTGGCCACAAGTCAGGATGTTCATTCTTACAGGTGAGGAAACTGAGACTGGGGCTCAAGTCTCACAAGAATGGTAGCTATTCTCAACTCTGTGGAATACCAGTCTATCACATATACTGCTTCACAAAGAAGCAGTGAGCCAGCTTCCTAAGGGCTTCCTGAGTATCTGTGCAGAGAGAAGCCCCAGATGCAGATGACACACTGTAGGCAAACAGCCTGTAGTTCTGCTTCCACAAGAGAAGGTCATTCAGAAGGCCTGCCAGTCTCTTGAAATTGCTGGGAGGCTTTAAGAAACCATTACCTAAAGTTGGCAAATTACAGGCTTTCTCTTTATAACTGCTTTCACCACTGAGGCCCAGTGTGATGTAGGCTACAGAATTAACAGGTGATTGTCCCTCTTGGGCTGGTCCCTAGTAAGATCCTTCCACTCACTAATTGCCCTTGTCGGTTAGCAGACACCCCAAAATAGGGCAGTCTTGAACTGGTCCATCTGCTAACTGAGTTGGAAGTAAAGCAGGGTCTTTATGAACAGGCTTCTGGGACAAGCAAGCTCCTTAGTAAGGTGAGGAGGAGAGAAGGCCAGCCACAAAGGAGCCAAGACTCATCCACGAATACTTGCTGCCCATCAAGCTACGTTTGTGAGGTCCTGGGTGTGGAATCAAACATACCTGAACTCTCCCCTGGTAGGTGGTGAGGGAAGCGTTCCAATAGACACAGAAATGCTTGTCACCCATGATCTCTACCTTGCTCACATCACAGCAATAACGCCTAGACTTGCTCCATGACAACCTCACCTCCAACTACTTCTTTTCTCAGCTCCTTACCTTGTTCCACTCTCTGATCCTTCTCCTGCCAACCTCTTCCCTGTGCTATATTCCAGCCTAGAAGGTGGTCGGTCACCTTTGCTCTCCACTCGTCCTACTCGGGCACCATCTACAAGTAGATCTCTCTCTTCCTTTAACTCTTGCCCAGTAGCTGTCTCCCCAAGGGTTAATTAACAGTGGGTAACCTGAGGTCCCAGGACAGCATAACACCCTGTAATAGTCCACCCTGTAGATGATATGTACCAGGAAAAGGTGGGGCCCAGTAGGTGAGCCCTGAGCACCCCCATGCAGGTGATGGACAGATGAAGGTAGATTGGGACAGAAAGAGTAGACAAAGAAATTGCATCTCTATTCTTAAGCTTTTATTCCTTCTTCTTGAGATGACAGGCATTCTCAAAGAAATGTGCACTTCATCCTACTCCCAGTGGGCATCAGTTCAAAGCTTTCCTCAACCATTTCACTCCCAGTTGCAGTCACCAAAGAAATCAGAGACCCTTAACTTGACTTACTCATGCATCCAATGTGTTTCAGACCAGCCTAAGTAGACACACATGTGCACCCACATGTGTCTCAGACATATGTGAAGTATATCTCAGTAAAGCTGCTTAAAAGAATGCAAGAGTAATGAGGTATTTTGTTTGGGGAGGGGGTGATTGGGCCAATGATTAAATAGCTGTTATTTTAAATTCTAACAACTTAGTTATTAAGACAAGTTACACACATGACAAACATCAGGGAAGAGATGTGAGAGTCTAATTTAAAGTCATTGACTATGCAAATGTGGAATTTCAAAATATGTAAATGCACCACACTGTGATAAAAAGGAAGGATATGTGGGGCTAATTTCTTCCTGTTAATTCTGCTAAAATAACTCCTTTATTGTTGTGCTCCTGTCACGGCGAGGTCTCTGTGTTGTCGTTGATGAAGGCTTAATGCTCTTTCTCTAGAGTGAAGTTTGATTAATTTTTTTTTCTATAAGTTGCCTGCACAGCAAGATAAGTGCAGCATATTCAAATGCAGCTGTTCTGGGCATTTTTGTCTTCTCCTCCACCTGAGAGATATGGCTTCAGTCATCACTCTCCTGTGCTAGCAGGGAAAGAGAGTCACTCTGGTATTTTGGTTGTTTTGTTTTGTTTCTGATTCTGTCAGTGAGACCAGACTAAGAATTATCTCCACTGGATCAGGACTTCTTTGAGACTGGGAGAAAACACACAGCTAGATGAGGAAGACTTTTGGTAATTAAGAGCCTAAACAGGGGCTGGATTCCTAAAATATTAAAGGTAAAGAAAATCTCAGGACAAGTCTGAGCTGGGGGTTTGCAGAGAGAGAAATTCCATTATCACCTTCAACTGCTGTATTACCTGAGATCCTGGAATCATGACCCATTCCCCCCAGGCCCCACTCAGCAGTTTTCCAATCTACTCTCACAAGGGTACATCATTTAAATGCCATGATGTGTGTGAAGCACAGCACAGAAGCTTGGCAAATGAGGAAGGGTATTAGGCATTTTTCCCACCGCTTTAACAAAACTCCTTACAAGAAGCACTTTAAGAAAAGAGGGGTTTATTTGGGCTTACAGTTCCAGGGAATACAGTCCACTGTGGTAGGGAAGGCAAGGCATCAGAGCTAGAGTCGGGCTGGTCACATCGAATCCACAGTCAGGATGCAGAGCATGCAAAGGAAGTAGGAACAGGAAGTAAAACCTCAAAGGCAGCACAGTGTGGCCTACTTCTGGCAGCAGGGCTTCACCTCCTAAAGGTTCCACAACTGCCCCAAACAATGCCACCAACTAGGGATCAAGTCTTTGAAGAAGGGTTTGAAGACAAGGACCAATCAATGGGAGACATATCATGTCGATGCAGCAATAGAAGCACTCAGTAGCATGATGGTGGTACCTACGATACCCATAAAGATAACAGCTATGACAACGTCTCCATGACAACTATGACAATGTCTCCATAACAACTATGTCAATGTCTCCATGACAACTATGACGATGTCTCCATGACAACTATGACAATGTCTCCATGACAACTATGACAATGTCTCCGTAACAACTATGTCAATGTCTCCATGACAACTATGTCAATGTCTCCATCACAACTATGACAATGTCTCCGTAACAACGATGTCAATGTCTCCGTAACAATGATGTCAATGTCTCCATGACAACTATGACAATGTCTCCATAACAACTATGTCAATGTCTCCATGACAACTATGACAATGTCTCCATAACAACTATGACAATGTCTCCATAACAACTATGACAATGTCTCCGTAACAATGATGTCAATGTCTCCATCACAACTATGTCAATGTCTCCATGACAACTATGTCAATGTCTCCATCACAACTATGACAATGTCTCCGTAACAACGATGTCAATGTCTCCATCACAACGATGTCAATGTCTAGCTTTCACATGGTAGCCTGTAAGCGTCCTGCATAGAAGCTTTCAAACTCCATCTGCTCATGACGGTTATGTTCCCTGAATGAGGATGTAGTCATTTCTGACTTATGAAGGTGCTGTTTACACACTCAGTGCTTTAGAGGACAGAGTAGGAATGGCAGTGTCTGGGAGCTCAGTGGGCGTCAACGGACTGGGCAGTTCATGCTGGCTGAGGCTTTGTGTTAACAGAGCCCTGGATGACCACACTCTCCAGTTCTCAAGCTTCAAATCTGTGTGTTTTTATATGACTTCATGTTTTCCTTTTAAGCAGCTATAAACTTTAGGAATTTAGTCTTCCATTTTTTTTTTATATAGATAGATAGACTTTTGTTTAGGCCACTGATAGCAAACTATGCATATTGCTTTTGATAAGATCTTTTTGTCATACGAGCTTTTTCTGTAGCAGTAAGGAAAAACAGATCTATATCTTCATTTTAATAGCTATATAAAAGTGACAGTGCTTTTCTAGTTTTACATATAATCCCTTCTTTCCCTTAAATACTCTACAAACCAGATAAGGATGAGCCTAGAGCCACAGGCACATAACTCTGAGACAGTTTCACCCTCTTCCTTTCCCACCTCCACTAAAGCAGTACCATCAGGGTGAACTGGCACACCACCACATGCATTTGTATATGCAGACTCTTACACATAGTGAGTAGACTTAGGACGATACCTACAGACTCCATGGTCACCTTCGCCAAGCAAAGGCTGAGCCTCCCCCAGAACTAAATCATCGCTATCACAGTTGACTCCAGAGGCCAATTCGGATTTCCTTATGAAGCATGAGTTTTGTGCACCATCCCTAGACCGTAACTATAGAGACTACAGTGACAGACTGCACATGGGGGTAGGCTGCCTGGGCTTCACAGCATCCTGAGGGAGGTCGCAGAGTTGTGTGTATACCCTGCTTTCTGGAAAGCTCTCCGGCTTTCTGCAGGAGGTCCCTGTCTATTCACCTCTGGGTGAATATGCTGAGCACCGCTATTTGCCCAGCCACAAGTTTTCATAAGTGTCATCCCCTGCTCAAGGTAAGAAAACATCTCATTGCTTGGTGTGGGATGCCACAAGCAACTCCCAGGATGACCTACAACCTCATCTTACCTCCAACCTAGGCTTCCAGAAGGCTTGCAGAGATGTCTCTTTTGAAGATGAAGTGATCCAGAGTCACTGTGTGGAACCAGAAAGGCTCTCAGAGTATTCCCAGAGAATTGATTTTCCTTCCCAACTAACACAGAAAAATATCAATTAAAAAGCATATGAAGAAATCTCTCCATATTTGTTCCTGATGGTACAAAGCAATACACATCTTTTCAAGCAGCCAGCAAGCCAGGGATGTGCAGTGAACAACCTCCTAGCTGATTTTGAACAAAGACTTTGATTACCGGCGAGGGCTGTCATCTGTCTGCTGAATGCAGAGTAAATGAAACACCAATGAATTCCTAACTACCTTTTCATTTTCCCCTCCTAACCTAATTTAGAAAGCGTAAATAATTTCATTGTTTGCAATGAAATGAACAGGCCCAGCTGCTCCTGTTCTCCATAGGGGAAACTGAGTAAAGACCAAAAAGCTGCTACCAATGCCACCAACAATCCCCAGTTACACATAGAGAATATGCATTCAAAATATCGCCGAAACCCGTTGATCTGTCATTAGCAATTTATACAATCAGAGCCAGTGGTCTTTTATTATTGTTATTACTATTGCTACAATTATTATGGTTTTCTTCTGCCATTTGAATCTCTTGATGGTGACATGTCAGTAATTCACTGTAATTTCCTGCCACACACAACCTTTTAAGATTTCTTTCTATGTTGCTGAGTATAAATTAAGTGACATTATTTCCTACCTGGTCCAGTGTGTTGCAACAACATTATACTTTGAGAACCCCAAACTGGAACAAACCCCTTTGTGCAGCCCCGCCTCCCACTGAGACCCAGGAGCAGTAGATCCTCCGGGGCCGAGGGAGAATGGCTCGGGTGGCACTCACAGTAAAGTGCTGTGGTTCTTCACTACTCTGTCTTGGAGCTAATCTTCCTCTACCGTAGGAGGCTCACCCCTTAATATCATCATGGCCCACAAGGCAAGTACATTCATTTGGATACTAGCTAAACTCCTGCCTCAGTTTTAGGAATGCAAAGGAGACACAGCATCAGGGTTCTTGACCTGATGACCTCTTGTTTCTAGTAGAGGACTGAACAATAGGCACTGAGATCAAACGTTTGGGACTCTCACATCAGCACGATGACAGGAGTAGTGATGACTTGGAGCAGACACTTTGGGAGGTACTGATCCAGCCACTGCACCACTGAGACAGCATCCAGCCTAGACTGAATAGGGAGTGTGCACAGGAACTGGTGGGATTACTCTGAAACTCTCCTCTCTGACCTCTCAGGGAGCAGTCACCAAGTTTATGCAAACCTCTGGCACAGACATAGAACCCAACTTGTTCTACTTCACAGATAGTGAGCCACCCGTGCTGCTCACCACCTGCTGCATGTGGGGAATCAATGCAGGCTAATGGGTACCCAGTTCCACACTCCAGCATCCAGCCCATACCCAGACACAGGAAGGAACATCTGGGGGGTTGGGGTGGGTTAAAAAGCAGCAACAGCAACAACAACAACAAACAACCCACACATATGTTGAAGATTCTAAAAGGCTAGCTGACAGCTTCAAGCTTTCTGACTATGGAGAACTAAATTGTCCCAGAGCCAGATCCAGAACCACCTTAGATTATCTTTAGTCCCCTTAAAACCCACCTCACACCAACCGACTGTATATGCCTTCATAGCCTTTCAAGTAGCAGGTAAACCCTTTGTAAGGTTAAGTGATAACTGACAGCTGTCTTCCACCAACCTCGAATCTAAGAATGTCATCAGTTAGCAGCAACTTGCAGCATAGTTCCACCCTCTTGGCCGTACCCCACGTGCCTGGTACTACCACAAATGCGTTAGGTAATTGCCTTGGTTAATAACTTTCTTTTCTTTTGTGACATTATGTGTTCACTCAACTGCTTCTATGCTGGAAAATGTTTATTTGGAATGACCCAAATTCATGTTCCTGGGCCACGGACATTTATATTTGGCTCATAATAAATGATCTCTTATTCTGTCTGAGTTAAGACCTGTATTTTGTGACAATGGTTTTGTCATCCAATGTGGGGCTCCATGGACAACCCTCGGGCAACACAACATAGAAAGAATAACGGGATTGGTGTCCCCATACCAGCATGGGTCTTTATGCCTCACGTGGATTCTGATGAGTTCTTTCTGGAACACAGATAACCCATTTGTTCTGTACAATGGTCCATTGGTTTATTCTGGGATTGCTATTGGTTATTTTCTAATTCTTTTTTATTTTTTCAGAGAATTGTAGCTGTTTGGGAATATCTAGTGGGAACATGTGTCTGAGAACATTCAGCCTTTCCTCCTGCCTTTCCTCAAGTAGTTAATTGTGTTTTTATGTGTCTACCCTGCTACAATCTGGCTCACTTTTAGTTTAAAATTCAAATAGGTACCTAATCATCCAAGCACCAATGGGAAGGGACACCTGTTCCCTCCAATCCAACATGGTAGAGGTCAAGGAAAAGCCCTTAGAATGTGCAACTGCCTCACAGGGAAGTCCAAGACAACACAGACCCTTCTTCGGTTGGCTGGAACCTTAAGACAGACATAGGATATTAACCCTAGGTACAGTGGGAGGAACTAGCCTTGTGGTGGGAGTCAAGGAAGCTAAACCCATGAGCAGCATGTAAACTGATATAAAACAGCATTCCCCCCAGCTAGCACAGAAGGTTGTAATTCTCCAAGAATGAAGAAGATACTAAAATATGAGAGAGAAATTCAAAGAAAAGGGATATATTAGGAGAAAAAAAATCACCATGTAGTACTTCAGCCTGGCTTTACATTTGATAATTAGATTAATTGAACTTGCAGTATTATTAAAAAGTAAGAAATAATTCTCAAATTATCTGTTTTGTTTTGTTTATGCAAGGATGGATGTATATGTTTTGTGTACAGGCCAGAGGACAATCTCAGTTGTAGTCTTCAAGAATACTATACACCTTCTTTGAGACAGAGTCTCTCATTGGCCTGGACCTCAACAATTAGGGTAGACTAGCTGGCCGGTAAGCCCCAGGGTCCTCCCTCCTCTGCCTCCTCTGCCAAGAGTTGGTACTCTCACTAAGTGAGTTCTGGTGATTGAAGGAAGTGACTCACTCCTTAGTCTCATTCATCCTCTGACCCAGCTTCTTCCTCCTTCTCTCTCATCCTTCCCATCCTATCTCTTTCCCAGTAACTCCGAGTGAAGCAAATTGTTTCAAAAGAAAAGATTGCTATTGCCTCTTTTAAAATAAACCCTGGTGGGAGCAGTAATCCTTGGGACTACCTAAACTCACTTGGCAAAAGCTGGGCAGAAAGCTGTGCCTACGTGGTTCCTTCACTGGGATTTGCTGGAGAATGTCAGTGCTCTACCAACAAGCTTTCCTGGCTTTTATTAGAAAGGAGGAAGCTGTGGCAGAAGCTTTCTGTACACTCTGTCAGCATTTGCACGTGGTCCAGAGGAAGGCTTTGCCAATTCTCATGGGTCCGAGGCATCGTTCTTTATTGCTCAGGACTACACCCACTGCTTACACATTCACTCAGGGTTTTCCTCACAGACATCTGCCTGCTTCTGCCTCCCAAGCAGTGGGATAAAGGAATGTGCCACCATGCCCAGCCACAAAAGAGACATTTTTAAATATAAGCAAAAATGACAACAGCAGCCACAAAAGGTTTTAGAGTTTAACCAGATAGGTAGTCATAATTTATATCCTTCTTTTAGTAGTTTAGATTCACACTCATTTTAAATTGGTAAAATAGCTTTGCCATGTCTATGGCTAAGTTTTAACATAAGAGTCATAGCAAATTAGGTTATTGGTGTATATGTTTCTGCATATTACATTTAAATATATAATGTAGTGTGTTCACATGATAGTCTTCTCTGAAATGGTTCAATTCAAACTGGCTTATAAAATAAATGAGTGTTCACATAAAATTCACTTAAATCAATCCATTGGCAGAAGACTGACAGCAACTTAGCAGTGTCTACCAATTCCAGCCCCTGAGAACCTTTCCTCACTCATTCTGGACTTAACATCTACAGAAGAGACCAGGAATGCTTATGAAAATTTTCTGTCTTGTGCTTTTCAATTTACTAATTTTTAAATTTAATTTTTATTCTTTGAGAATCTTGTATAAATGTGTTTTGATCACATTCACCCCTCCCCCAACCTTCCCTACCCACCAAACTTTGTGTTTCCTTCCTTCCTTCCCTTCTTCCCTCCTTCCTTCCTTCCTTTCTATCTTTCTTTATTTTTTTCTTTTACCAATTGTGTCCAGATTGTACTGTTCATATATTCTAGGACGTGTGGCCTTCTACTAAAACAATTTAGACATTATCAACAAAATTGCTAAATTTCATTCCCAACTTAAAGGACAGCCTTTGGAAACTGTCTCATCAACAGTTCGCAACATCTACAAAGATGAATTTTGAAGCCAGAAGTAGTCATTCTGCCCTGTAGCTATTAACCACTCCTAGCTCCTGCTGCTGTCGAGTCTGCTTTAGCTGCCTTCAGCTTCCTGTGTGCTGCAGTGCATATATTTACATGGGGGTGTAGACGCATTTTATAACCATACATATGTAGACACACATCAGTCAAGAAACAGCTAAAGAAAGTTGCTTTAATAGTACCCTCTGGCTTCTTGGAAAACTGGCGTAAATCTCTTCTGGAAGGGAGAGAAATCCATTTTTCTGAGAAGGTAAATGTTTATTAAATGCAAATACTGATATCTGTTACCTGGGAAAAATGACTCACGGCATGTGGAATTTCTAGATAAAAGGCTTTCAAGTCTGAGGTTTCTCCAGATAAGCTCCTATCAGGGAACCGGCGCGTGAATGTGCTGAAATTGAATTACTGTACAACGGCAATTACTTTCCACAGCACAGCTATAATAGGAATCAGTTCCACAATGAACAGCAGGTAGCCGGAGGAAGGAGACCTCAGCATAAAGTCTGGTCTCCTTTAGTTCTTCCAAGAAGCAAGAGTGTGTGCTTTTAAGCAAAACAGTTTTCAAGTGCCCAATTTCTCATTTTACCAATGGAAATCAGAAAGCAAGTGCAAGAGGGTTGGGTTTATTTACAGCTATGAGCTGCATGTGTTTGGGGAATCTACTGAACATCTCATCCAAAGATTTAAAACAACAAACTCTCCATGTCATAAGTTTAGTTACAACTTGCTTTTTATGTCTCTTCCCAGTCCTCACTGAAGTTCATCTGTAAGACACTTCAGATTATTTCAATAGTAAATTAAATACTTAATGTTCTGCCTTATAGTCTACCAAAATATGCACTATCTTTGCATGTTCCACAACCCCTCTCTCCCAGAGATAGGTTTAAGTTTTTTTTTTTGGGGGGGGGATTCCTAAGCTCTGTAAGACTCAGCATAAAGTCAACCAGCCTTTTGCAGAAACCAGGATCCCTGAGAAAATGGGAAGAGGGGTGCTGCAAGTCTGCCCAAATCTAGAAGGTGAAGGCAGAGTGTCTCTGCATGGCCCAGGACAAAGCCACTCTAGTGATGCCACATTTCAGACATGAAGGTGCACCTAAGAATCACAAACTCTCCACAGTGGCCCTGCCTACTCAGAGTTCTCTGGAGCTAAAGCACTTGCTTCCAGATGATTGGCAGCTTTGGCTGCTCCCAGTGAAGAGCCAGATCTGAACGGCAGAGGCTGGGGGCTACCTGTCCACACAACCAAGACCAGGGGTAACAGCCTATTTGTTGCCTTCTTCCTTCCCTCAAATCAGGTTACTTTCCTTAATATCAGTGGCTCAGCAGATAGAGGAGCCATGCCAAATTTGCCTTCTGTTAATATCTCAAATAAGTTCTGATTTATGTCACAGAGAAGCAGTCCAGGTGTCACGTAGAATGGCCCAATGGGAGTGTGCCACTGGCAGGAGACAGGTGCATATTATTTCTGCTAACTCCGGCATTTGGAAAGGCTCCTTGAGATGCTAATGAGCTAAAAGCAAATTGATTCCACTTCTTGGCCATTCAAAGGAAGCGGAAACTTGATAGCAACTGCTCAGCAGCATTCACTGAGGGCTGGGTAGCATGCACGTATTTGATATTATCTGAATAGAGAAAGTGGGAGTTGATGCCTGGTGCATAACTGCTATGCTCAAGAGGCAGCCTTGCTCCTTCAAACAACGTGGAGCTAGTAGCTAGCCTCTGAGTGAATTGACAAATATTATTCAAAGTACCCATGGCATTAAAATTTGCTAGAAAATGGAGTTAAGAAAAGCTGTCTTAATGATGGTACCATTATGTTAATGGCAATTATGGAGACTAAGGTTATTTATAATTTGCTAGTCCAAAAAAAAAAAAAAAAAAGTTGCCTGTAGTCCATTACCAGCCGTATGACAGAGGTTATGTAATGGGCAGGCCACTTTAGGTTTCACATTTACCTCAGACATCTGACGGGCGGAAAATAGGACTTTCTATGATATGATAATTGCACAGTGGAGAAGAATTCAAATTGGGCCCAAGCATGATAAAATCGCTCTGATCCAACTAATCACTGGGCAAAGTGATGGAGAAGAATGATGAGATCAGCCAGAGAGACAGAGAAAAAGAGCAACGTTGTTTAACAGCCTAGAGATGACAGGCTGTGTGTGTTAAAGGGCTGGTTGAGTCTGGTCTCCCTGGTGCTAATGGAATCAACCTGCACTAGCCAAGGGCGGCCTATGGCTACCCACCATTTCAAGGCACTCCACATACATCAGTGGTAGTTTTAATATTCACTGTTGCTTGCAAACCAGTATGTGTTCTTAAGTCACAATGATGAGCGACATGGGACCAGTAAGCATGGACACCATGAAACATAAGGGGAAGACCTCAGGACTCCATTTGATGCAAATTACTAGGAGTGGGGCAAGGGAATTGGAGAAATGACAACACTAAAGTCTGTTCTGTTCCTGGCCCACTGTCCACTTGGTGAGAGTCCTGGCAAGGACAATACCTCAATGGCTGGCTTCAGCGCAAACCAGGAGGTCGTTGGCTCCTCCAGTGCTCATAGACCCCAAAAGGAAACTTCCTGCTGGGGAAGCAAGGTGTCATTACAATATCAAGAGTTCCAGCCACCACTGCTTTGGCTTCAACATAAGCCAACAGTTCATTCCAGATGCCCCACGGCTTTTAACTGCTCTCAACAGAGGCACATGGGTCACAATGGGGACTGGGCCAATCCCAACCCTCTTCATATAAAGCCACTGGAAGCTATAGCTTAGTGGAAGAACACTGCCTAGCAGGCATGAAGCCCTGGATCAGTAGCACAATAAAAATTAAAAGCCGGTGGATGAGGAGAACCACAGAACTCTGGATGTGATCCCCAAGATTCTCTGCTCACAAAGGATCTGTATTTGTATTTTAAAATACAGAAAACACTCATTTCAGAGAGTACAGGCTGGCCTTATCCTGGAACATTTCAATTCAAACAGGGCAGTTTCCTTTTCCTTCTTAAAGAAACTGTACCAGCTACATCAAACAGTCTTTTTTTTTTTTATGTCACTAATTTAAAGCAAAATGGTTTCAAAAATCAGGCAATAGAGAGAGGCTGAAGCCAGCTCATGCTCCCTTCAGACTGCATCCAGGTGCTATCTGGTACCCCAAGACTCTTTGTCTATCACATGCTCACATGATGGGAAAAGCCTTATCCAGAAAAGCACGGGGTGTTTTCTGTGTGTCAGGCATTACACTTTCCAGGGATATGCAGCACACCTGTACTCTTCCTCGAAAATGCAAAATCTAAGTCCCACTGAGCCCTGGAGTGTCACCTGGGCAAATAACTTCATGCAGCTAAGTTTGTTTGCTCGTTTCTAGGACAATGATAACTCCTAGGGCTGCCATGACCTCTAACTGGCACAGCCTCCTATCATAAGGCCAGGTGCAGTGTGAGCTCAGTAAACCTACCAGAACATACTCCACATGTCTCCAGGGAGCTGTGAAAGGAAAGAGAGCAGCAGGGGCTGCTCAGCTGTCCTCACCACCCTGTCACTTTGGAGCAGGACTAGAATCTGGGTTAGTATATCTACAGCCCATGTTGCACACACTCAAAGGGCTAAGGCCCAGGACCTGGTGCTTCTGCCGAGGAGCACGCTGTATATGCACCCCCTCAAGTACCCCAAGTTCCAGGACCAGGGCTTTCATGTCTATCAGCTGCACCAACAGAATGAACAATGATTTATTCTATTTTCTACTCTAAAATCCTGTGGTTTGCAGAGAGATGCAAATGAAAACAATATTTCTTCAGTCAAACTGACAATGTTGCTACTAGTGTCTAAAATAGAATGAAAATGAGCCACGTACAGTGACACCTGTAATACTCAGGAACAGAGGGCTTCTCAAGGCCCTCCAGAGAGTCTTCCAAGCCAGTCGTGACTGCACAGTGAGACCCAGTCTCAAAAAACAATGACAACCAAACAACAGAGAACAGCAGCCTTTGAACAACATGGCTCAGCAGGTAAGGGCCTCTGTTGCCAGGCCTGCCCATCTGAATTTGATCCCTCGGACTCATAGGGCAGAAGGAGAGAACAAGCTACTGTAAATTGCCTCTAACCTCCACGTGCCTGCTGTGGCACGTGTGTGTCCCTCCACAAACATATATACATAAAATATGTAATTGAAATTTAAAAAATAGAACACCCAAATTAAAAAATAAAATGATAAAATAAAAGCAATCACATATAATATATATATAGTGCATATATATATATACATATACATATATATATATATATATATATATATATATATATAGTGTGTGTGTGTATGTGTGTGTTTGTGTGTGTGTGTGTTTGCACATGTGTCAGGATAATTCAGGAAAGCAGCACTTTAGAAACCACTTGGAGGGTCCTGTGAACTAACACAAACTTATTGGGACAGAAACGTTTCCTTCAGCACAAATAACTTTAAAGGTAAGTTCAGAACATTTCAGATGCCTTCAGGTTTGGAAGCTCCCAGGAAGGAAATCAGCGCATAGCCTAGGGTACTGAGTACTTGGAGGTGATGAGGAATACGGACTCTGGTGACCGGGTGCCCCATACTCAATGCATATAGAAGCCACAGGGCTTCTTCCTCTCCCTCTCCCTTTTGTACACTGCACATGGTAACGCAACCTCCATCACGGGCTACGACAAAGACAAGATATGTCAATGTTGACAAAATCCTTAAACGGAGGCCCACCAACCAGATGGCTTGATTTATTATTGATATGTGTGAAGATTCACCCAAGTAATATTGATTCCAAAACTTGCAAACTTAAACGTCAAATAGGTAGAAGCAGTGGAATCAATTAAAAAGCACGAGTTATTCAGTCATCTATGGAAATCACAAACACGTGACATGAAGAATTAGCAAAGGACGGTTGAAAGGAAAGGTAAGACACTGGATGAAAAGGCAAACAGGTGCCACCATTTTCAGATCTGAAAAGAAGGAAATTCTACACAAGCACACACATAGGCATGCAAAGGAAATAGACTACAGAGAAAGCACACAAGATGGCAAAAACACAGCTTCCTATCGCTGGTCCCAATTCCAGGTGATTCTTTCTCTGAGTGTGACAGTCACTCTTGATTCTCAATGTGACCGGATCTGGATCCATCTAGGCGACGGACACCTGGGCTTGTCTGTGGGGGCTTTCTGGATTGATTTAACTAGTGTGGGAAGGTCCAGTCTCTGCCTCGACAGCACCATTCCCCGGGCTGCAGTCCTAGACTGGGTAAGAACGAGCCGGCGGGTTGAGCACCAACAGTCCTCCGCCACTCTCTCCTTCATGACCGCAGGGCGCCGTGTGACTAGCTGCCTCGCACGTTTGCTGCCATGCTTCTCTGCCGCACCGGACTGTGCCCTCCAACTGTGAGCCAAGCAATCCCTTCCTTCAAATGTCCCTTGACACTTGGTCAGAGCAATCGCAATAGCAACTGATACACTCCACTTGGTATTTTTCCAACATACTCTAACTAAAAGTTCTACCCAAGAAGCATCCACTTTGTAAACAGGGACTTATTGTGTTGGATTAAAATTATTATTCTTTTAAAATATTTATCATGTTCACGTGGATTTGTGTTTTGCCCGCATGTACATATGCGTACCGTGGCCATGCAATGCCTGCATAGTCTAGAAGACGGTATGCCATCTTCTGGAGCTGGAGTTACAGGCTGTTTTGAGCTACCATGTGGAAGCTTAGAACTGAACCCAGGTCGTCCACAAGAGCAACAGGTATTCTTAACTCTCAAGCCATCTCTCCATCTTCTAATTAGTACTCTTACTTCAGGGTTCTGCTTCTGATGTCTGAATGACTACCAAGCTGCTATACCCATTGGGTAAGAAAAAGCCATACTCAAAAAGACTAATACAGGCCTGGGATGTAATCAGTGGTGCAGTGCTTGCTTAGCATGCATGGTCCTGGGTCCACCCATCAGTGCATGTTTCCTCTCAGACGCTTCAAGGTAGTGACACTAACAGGTCAAAGGCCACCATGCAGCTTCCAGGGCACTGCTGGTATGCCATGTTTGTGGTTCATAAAAGTGTTTCTCTTCAAGGCTCTTCAGAGTTTCCATCAAGAAGCCATCAGCAAAAACCTGATTCACAGCAGCAGCTTCTATCACCTGAGCACCTCTTCCCACAGGGCCTGCACCAAGAACAAGCTTTGTTTCATGTTTCTTCTCAGGTGTGAGATTGTGACAAGGAAGGCTTTGTACCCAGGTCATAGCCTACTAAGTGACAAGGAAGGCCTTATATCCAGGTCAGAGCCTACTAAGTGACAAGGAAGGCTTTGTACCCAGGTCAGAGCCTACTAAGTGACAAGGAAGGCCTTATATCCAGGTCAGAGCCTACTAAGTGACAAGGAAGGCCTTATATCCAGGTCAGAGCCTACTAAGTGACAAGGAAGGCTTTGTACCCAGGTCAGAGCCTACTAAGTGACAAGGAAGGCTTTGTACCCAGGTCAGAGCCTACTAAGTGAAGAGGAATGCCTTGTACCCAGGTCAAGCTCATGCTCTTACAAGACACAAAAGGATAAAACTGTTTGGAGACAGAAGTGAGATTATCCAGTCTGAGGAGAAACACTTGAGAAAATTTGGTTTGGTTGTTAAGCATAAGAAAAGCTAAAATAGGAAGTGACTTTTTTTCTAACCAAATGCTCCTAGAGAAGATCATTAAAACCCAAAATCAAGCAAAGTGGACACAGGAATGAAAGAGTCGCTCAGGTTACAATTCTTCTCGAAACTGTCAATCCATATGGCTTAAATACAGGGTATGGCAAAAGTCAAACGTCCCAGGTCACGAACACAAGATGCCCCATTTGACCAACAGTGAAAAATAAAGTAGGAAACCAGCTTAGTGATAAAAGCAAAGACAAACAAACAAGGCAAGAGAGTGGGGGAGGAGAAAAAAGGAAGAAAGAAACCAGACATACTGCAGTTACTTTCACCTGGTTGATGTGAATTCTCAGTTAGGTACTTGGATCAGTACAAACATTGTAATCTCAGGAACGCTCAAATTAAACAAGAAGAAAGTCCAACTTTCCAGACTCCATCTGCTCCACCAAGGTGCTCAGTTCCACACTGTGGCAATCATATAAAACATGTTCCACAGCTGTCCAGTGAACCACATGTTCTGAGCGACCCTGACAAGTTAATGAGAGCATCGGAGCTGAGGAACAGTTCTTCTCGGCCCCTCTCTGAAGGTATAACACCCAAAGAGACAAACTAGCATCAGAACCCCGTGTGTGAGGAGTGCATGAGGAACTGCTTTTCCGGTTACCAGAATGAAGAAATAAGAATGAACAAGATCATTTGTGCAGTGGGCAAACTTTGCAAGCTTGGTTTCATCAGTGCTAGTCCCCAAAAGCTAGCAGCCTTTGTGTTTCTGGACAACACAGTACAGATCTCGGAAGACTTACCCGCACTGCCTCAGACTTCTTGTGAAACATTCCCTCCATGTTCTTAGCCAGCTTCTTCACCAGCTGGAGGCCATCGATTTCTTCAATGGCAACATCCTTCTCGTACTCTTTGTATTTCTGTTAGGAAAGAGGGAAGTATTAGAGGCATGCGATTCTAAAGTACCGAACGTGTTTTCCTCTGATGGACGCAAGAATAAAACTCTAACACCACCATATCTGTTGGAGTTGGAGATGGTAGGCTGTATTTCATAATTGCTAAAGCAACCAGAGAGAAGCATGACAATTGAGTCTGGCTGTCACTGGAAGCCGACGCAGCACCCAGAAAAGGAACAATCTTCAGCTAATCGAATGCTGTCTCATCTAAGGAATACACTAACGGACTGATTTGACTGATGGTTTCCTCATCTTCTCCATTTAAGATAGTTTTTCTTTAAAAAAAAAAAAAACCTATCACATACTAGAGATCAGATCATCATGTTAAACAAAATAAGTCAGACTCAGAAGAACTGGCCTAGGGATGTAACTCAGTGGTGGGGCGCTTGTTCAGCATGAAAATGGTTCTAGGTCCACTCACTAACGCATGTTTCCTCTCAGATCTGGAGTCTGTTTTTTGTTTTTCCCTGTTATGATTTTGTTTGTTTGTCTTGTTCATTTTAGGAGGTGTTTGGGAAGAGAAGAGAAATGAACAGGCGGGTGAGGAGAACAAAAGAGAGCAATGGGGTAATATGATCAAACTATATTATATAGATGCATGAAAATATCTTAATGGAGCTGGGGAGACTGCTCAGTCAGTAAAGTCCTTGCCATACAAGCACAAGGATTTGAGTTCAATCTCCAGAACACAAACGAATGATGAAAGGGGAGGGGGGAAGGCTGAGGAAGGGGAGGGGGATGAAGGAGGGTAGTAAGACTGTAAATATAGATTTAGTGCAAAAGGCAGCTTATTCTTCACTAATTTAACTCTCAGTCCAAGAGGGTTTCAGCCTTCAGATAACCTAATCTTAAGCCTAGACCTGGAGGGCTTCAGACTCCATACAATCTAATCTTCAAGATGCTAGCTCAGACCTAGGAGGCTTTAGCATTTGTACAATCTAATCTTCACACCTAAACCTAGAATGTTTCAGTCTCTGAGATTTACTGTTGATGGAAGCACTCTGACTAGCTCCTTCAGAACTCAAAGCTGTACTGAACTCAACTGACTATTCTGGTTGACTGATTCAACTCACTCACTGCTCTGGCTCAAATTCTTCTCCTAGCTGACTGGTTCAAACTGACCTTCTGAGTTGGCTGACTGTTTCTGACTGAACTCTTCTGACTCTGGCTGCCTCCCACAACTTCTCTGACTGAACTGCTTTGCTTGCCTTCAAACTAACTCTCACTGTTAGCTGACTCTCCCAAACTCTCCTTCTGATGAACTGCCTCTGTGCCTTATCTGACTGATCCTTTTACTGACTGCCTGACTCTCTGAGCTGAGAGCCTGCTTTTATAGCGTGAGAGTTGGCCATGTCCTCTCTCTGGCTCACTCTGCTAACTCTTCCTTTGATTTACCACTTTGCCTGCCCTTCACTCTGATTCACTCTCATACTTGGGATAAAAGGCATGTACTCACTCTGCACTTCACTCTGACACTCTGCTCCTCAGCTGACTAGCATGCTCTAAGTCAAACTCCTTCCACTCTCTCAATCTCTACTGCTTCTCTCTTAACTCTGAACTGACTGTGAACTCTGAACTGAGAGCCACGAATTGAGAACCATGATCTACTTCTGAACTGACTGCTAGCTAGTTCTCTCATTGGTTCTATTAAAGATTTTGTTAAGGATACTTAAAGGCATATCCCACCATTGACTTCTTAGTTGGGTTACCTAAAGGCATGTGCTGCATTTCAACTGGGTCACACAGGTCTTGAATGTGATCTTTTCCCCGAGTAGCCATGTTGCTGGGTTAAAATATTAAATATTCAGCAGAAGAAGGAGGAGGTGAAGGAGGAGGAGGAAGAGGAGGAAGAGGAGGAAGTGACTGCCCCATGGTTACCCACCACCACCAGGCATAATGGCACACACTTATAATCCCACCTATCCTTTGGGAGACAAATACAAATGAATTCTGAGGCTGGCTGACCAGCTAGCCTACACTATCCTGCAAGCTCTAGGCCAGTGAGAGACTTTGCCTTAGAAAAGAAAAAAAGGAAGAAAAAAACAAACAAATCACACTGAAAAACCAAGGTAGACAGTACCTACAGCTGTCCTTTGGCTATACACACAAGTGCATGCTCATTTGTTCTCCTAGCGTTGCTTCCTGTTGCTGTGATAAACCACTCAGACCAAATGGGTAAGGAAAGACTTTATTTCAACTTTCATCTCCACATAACACTTCACCACTGAGGGAATCAGAGCAGAAACTCAAGCAGGAACCTGGAAGCAGAAGCTGACACACAGACCATGGAGGAATGCTGCTCACTAGCTTTCTCCCTGCTTCCACTCAGCTAGTTTCTATATACAACTCAGAACCACCTGCCCAGAAGTGCCACAAACAGTGGGCAAGGCCCTACTCCAGCAATGAGCCATCAAGGAAATGCCTCACACATATGAACACACACACACACACACATGCAAGAAAACATCACAATGAAACC